>CM045552.1:11193897-11856237 GCA_024721245.1 Mitragyna speciosa | reverse complement strand
GCAACCTAGATGTCATGTATTTAAAAAATGTATCAAAATAATAATACTAATAAATAATAATAATAGTAATAAGAATAATAATAATAATAATAAAATCATGCCAAATGGAAAGAAAAATTAGAAGTGTGTGAAATATGAAACGCACACGAATGCACCTAACACTAAAATGTCTTAAGGGTCTAGCGTTGAGCTAGCCCGTTCTAAAAAATCCCACTAGCGTTAGACTAGTGGAAAAGAATGAAGCCATAACTAGCGTTAGACTAGTGTGGTGACGGAATACCATAAATCATGAATTAAACATTAAAGCATGACTTAAAAGCAAATTAAACATATAAAAACATATAATATCACATAGGAGCACATAACACATAAGCATAATATTTTAGATGCAAAAATTCTACGGAAAGCGATAAAAGAAATAAACACATAAGCGCGCAAAAGCAAATAAATCCTAATTATTACACCGGGGGGACTTGATTTACAATTTAAGGGAAAAAATTTAAAATGCCCTATCTATTACATTTTCTATCTAATTACATAATCTTGCTAAAATATAAGAAAAATAATCTATCCATTACATTGACTAACTAAATACAAAATATTATATTTTTCTAAAATAATAAAAATTCAAAATTAAACAAATTAACTATGTAAATACGCAACAAATATATAAAATAAGAAATAAATAAATTAAAATAATACATAAAATCACATTGGAGCATATTGGAGCACATAAAGAGAAAAATAACAAGAAGTTGATATACCTCTTTGGAGATCCGATATCAAAGCTTAAAAACGAATACACAAATTAAAGGGACAACTATTTAAAAATAAAGAGTAAAATATGAAATACTAACACATTAGAAGAATGTAAATTATAGCAAGTTAGGCGGAAAAAATAAAAACTAAAATAAATTGAGGCCAAATAATAAATTTAAACTAATTAGGACAAAAATTAAAAATCTACACAAGTCTAGGGGTGTGATGCAAATTGAAGTAAATTGGGGGACCAAAATAGTAAATTCAACAAAAATGGGAAAATTTGCAAGTTTCAAAACATAATTGAAAGGAATAAAGCTTAGGAGGGCCAATTTATATTAAATAAGAACTAAAATTCATAAAATGAAAGTGTCCAAATAACACAACAACCTTACCTAACACTTTAGGGACCAAAACATAAATAATTATGCACTAATAAAAATAACTAAAACACTAATTGAATTCAATAATTATTAAACAATTAACTGAACTAATGAACTAAAATAGTTAACTAGACCAACTAAACTAACTTAATTAAACTAAACTAGGAAATTAACTAAATTAAAGCGAAACTGGATCAGATAGCAAGATATTTTATCTTATCTAAAAAACACACTCACTTTTTATTAAAAAGCTCTCGTTCTCTCTCTTCCCTCTCAACAGAATTTTGAATTTGGAAACTTTGCATTAGAGTTTAGGCCACCATCATAGCTGATCTTTAGCCGGATGGAGGCCTGTCCTTGCCTCAACTAGCATCTCATGGCAAATCTATATTACCAAAAACATTTGCAAGCAGCCTTGTCTAACTCTCCTGACCGCAATACAACACAAGATCATGGGAAACTTTCACTCTATCGTGGGGAGCCAGCCTTGTTTCTCTCCAAACAGGAGATGTTATCTCTTTCTCAACCTTTTCAGAATGCACTCGTTGGTCGATTTGCTTTGGGAAGACCTTCCATGGAGGAGATTCGAAAGTTCATCTTGTCTCTTGGATTGAAGGCAGATTGTCCAGGTTGGATTACTAGATGCCAAACATGTGATCTTGAGGCCTCAAAATACAGAAGACTTCACAAGGCTTTGGTGTAGGACGACTTGGTACGTCAAGAACTTTGCTATGGTGCTATCTCGCTGGACCTTCAACTTTCGTCCAGATTGCCAATCTCCATTGGCTCCAGTATGGGTCAACTTCCCAGATCTACCTTTACCGTTGTTTTCCATGTCCATGTTGTCGAAAGTTAGGTAGTTTAATTGGGCGACCTCTACAAGTTGATGAAGCAACAGTTGGATTAAAAAGACCGTCAGTGGCTCGAGTTCTGGTTGAAATGGATGTCTCCAAAATTCCCGTTAAGAGATTTTGGATTGATTTTGAAGAAGGAGGTTTCTGGCAAAAGGTGGATTATGAGAATCTTCCTGGGTATTGTACCCATTGCTCCAGGTTAGGTCATATAGAGGAAGAATATTTTGCCAAGAATCCACATCTGAGGGAAGCTGTAACACGAAACCCTCAACAAGTGTTCCATGACAAACAACAGAAACGCGAGGCTAGGTGGGTGATGAAGCAGAAACAGGTGTCGGATAATAATGAGATGCAGGCGATAGTAAAGGCTGAACGTGAAAATCAAACACAAGCAATGGTGATTAACAACGACAAAATCTCTCAGGAAGTTGTTGTTATAGAAGCTGATCGTAGTGCAGAGGTGCAGGTTAATGCTGAAGCGGAAGATTCACCTTCAAATTTGGGCTCGAATGAGAACGAGAATCAAGAGATGCAGATGAACGTTAGACGACTACAAGCCAATGCTGATCAGGTTGAGACACAGCCATCAGTTCCAGTTGTTCTAGGTGGGCTAAAACAATCTGATGTGGACTCTTCGTAAGCTGGACAGATGGAATCCATGTACGCTGCCTATTTTCGGCATCTTGGGACTGCATGGGATGACAACAGGGTTGAAGTTAGGGCTGCTAATGCTGCTGGTAAAGATTCTCAGTTTCATCGACGTAGATTATCAACAGATCATAGGCAAAACATAGCAGTTTTGGTGGACAATTTCAAGGATTTTCAACAGCAAATATCTACTAGAATGCAGGCATTGGGGTTGCAAACCCAAGGGCCTGCTTCGGATGAGCAAGCTGTTGACCCTCAGGAGCTAATGCCAACTGACATACATCAGAAGAAACTAGAGAAAAACTTAAAATCCAAGGGTGTAAAGAGATTAGTGGAACAACCTAAAGCTAAGTATTTTTTATGTTCTTTTAATGTTAAGTCCAATTAATATCTTGTTTTGGAATTGTCGAGGGATATCGAGTATGGATAAACTTCGGCAATTACGTGACTTGTGTAAATCAAAGAATGTTAGATTAATTTTTCTTATTGAACCCATGTCTTCGGTGGAACATCTACGTAAGGTGCAAAGGTTTTTGCATTTTGATTTTGGTAGCTCTTTTTTGGAAAATAAAATTTGGTGTTTATGGAATGTAGGATACGATTGTGTGTTTCAGGAATATGGAGATCAAGTAGTTCATGTTAAAGTGGTGTATAATTTTGGGGACATTATCAACATTTCTACCATTTATGCTAAATGCTTCCATTGTGCGTAGGAGGGATCTGTGGGCAGTCTTGTGTTCTTTGGCAGGCTCTATGCAGGAGCCATGGTTGGTGGGCGGTGACTTCAACGTTATTACCAGAGCAGAAGAAAGAATAGGTGGTGCTCCTCCTAATTGTCAAGCTATGGAGGAATTCAACTTGGCAATATCTCGGTACAATCTCTCACAGATTCCTTTTGATAGGTCTATGTACACATGGACAAATGGTAGGGTTTGGCAACGGCTTGATCGTGCGTAATAAATTCTGCTTGGCTTGAGGCATTCCAGGTGTCCCGGATTTCGCACCTTAGTAGAGGGCGTTCGGATCACAGGCCAATTCTGATTTCTTCTGCTCAAACGGCGAAACCAGCTTCAACTTTCAGATTTATCAATGCTTGGGTTAAGCACAAGGATTTTATGAAAGTGGTAAGACATGCATGGGACAATCCTACATCTGGTAGGGGGTTGCAGAAATTACACAACAAATTGTGCTTTGTGAAGAAAACATTACGTAGTTGGAATTTGGAGGTGTTCGGTAATGTGAACGATAATATGAAGAAATTTGAAGTTGTGATGATGGAGAGGGAACTTGAATATGATCAACAAAGAACTGAGTTATCACGTATTAAATATGCCGAAACCAGAGCAAGTTATCTTCAACACTTAGCGATTCAATCAGAATTTTGGAGGCAAAAGGCAGCTATAAAATGGGCCAAGGATGGAGATGCAAACACAGCATTTTTCCATGCTTCAGGTTAAGCAAAGAAGAAACAGCAAATTTTATAAGAAGGCTTAAAGGAGAAAATGGGCAATGGATAGACGATATTGAGCAAATCAAACTCTCAACTCAACACTTCTTTGAGTCTCTCTTCTCTTCGGACAACCTATGGCAGAAGTGTGGAAGAATGCAACTTGAATTTGTCGGTGGTTTCATAGGAGCAAAATGAAGATTTTATTCAACCCCCTTCTCTTCAGGAGGTTAAGAAGTGGTGTTTGGGTTAGAGGTTGATAGCACCGTGGGTCCATATGGCTTTGGAGCTTGTTTTTATCAATCATGTTGGGACATTGTACATGGTGACTTGTATGAGGACTATCCTAGATTTCTTTCGGGGAGCTACTATCCCAAGAGGGATTTCTAGTACCTTTATTGTTTTGATCCCCAAGAAGCAAGGGAGCATCACATTGGAAAGATTACAAGCTTATCAGTCTTTGCAATGTGAGTTCAAAAATTATTTCAAAGCTATTTGCGGGTCAACTTAACCAGTTACTTCCTTCACTCATTTCTTCTCTCCAGTCAGGCTTTATCCCAGGAAGGAACATCCTTGACAACATTTTATTGGCGCAAGAGTTGGTGCAGGATGTAAATAAAAAACTTGGAGACCCCAATTTAATTTTAAAATTAGATATGGAAAAGGCATATGATCGAATAGATTGGCAATTTCTGCTTTCTATGATGAGAAAGTTTGGCTTTCAAGAAAGAGCAGTGGATATGGTGTATAGGATTATCTCAAATAATTAGTTTTCGATGTTAATCAATGGTCAGTCTGCTGGTTTCTTTAAATCGACAAGAGGAGTACGTCAAGGTGACCCGCTCTCCCCAAGGTTGTTTATATTGGCAGCTAAATTTTTTGGAAAACGGCTTCAACAAATTCATGATGATAACAAAGAGTGCAGGTATAAATCGAAAAGAGGGTCTATTCCATATTTAGCATTTGCTGATGATATGGTGGTGTTTACAAGAGCTTTAGGTAATGCATTAAGGAAGTTTGCTGATTTTATTGAGGAATATGAAACTGTGTCTAGCCAAAAAATCAATTTAGAGAAGAGTTTCTTTATTAGTTCTTCTAAGATTGCAACTAATGTTGAGGTTTTGGTCAGAAGAATTACTGGATTCCGTTGCCATCAATTACCTTTCAAGTACTTGGGTGTTCCTTTAATGATAAGGAGACTTAGAAGTGTTATGTTTGATGAATTGATGTCAAAAGTGAGGAATAAAATTTAGCACTGGAGTTACAAGCTATTATCCACAGGTGGGAAGATTATTTTTCTAAAACACGTGTCAGCTTCAATGCCTGTATACTTATTGCAGGTGTTAAGACCACCAAGGAGAATCTTGCAGCCACTGAAGAGTATGTTTAACAGTTTTCTGTGGGATGTAAATGTGGATGCCAAGAGACTTCATTGGTCTTCTTGGGAGAAAGTTTGTTTCCCAACTGATGAAGGAGGATTGGGATTCCGCTCATTGGAAGATATGATGGAGGCATTTTCCATCAAGTTATGGTGGAAGTTTAGGGACCGCAAATCCCCTTGGGCTAAATTCATGCATGATAAGTATGTTTTGAATCAACATCCATTGGAAGGTTCAAGTAAGGAGTGCTTCTCCAACTTAGCGACAGCTGGAAAGTATTCGAGAGGTAGCTGAGGAACATATTCGATGGAGACTAGGAGTAGGAATGGTTGATTTTTGGCTTGATAGGTGGATTCTTGATGAACCTCTAGCTGTAAACTATCCACGGAGTGACATGCCACATATTTTGGTGGCTGAATTTTTTCATGGAAGCGGATGGAATAAGAAGAGACTTTCTCATTGGCTCCCATCTAATGTTGTAGATCAAATTATGCAGGTTCCTGTTGACAAGGAGGTAAATGATGTGATGATTTGGGCCTTATCTGCTAATGGTAGGTTTTCCACGTCTTCTGCTTGGCAGTGCATTAGGCAAAGGAAAATCTACATCATATGTGATGAAAGTCATTTGGAACAGAAAATTACTATTAAAAATATCTTTCTTGGCTTGGAAGGGTGTTAGCTAATTTTTTACCTCTTGACTGTGTGATCCTAAAAAAGAGGAATCCAGTTGGTGTCATGTTGCCACTATTGTAGACGGGCAAGGGAGGATAGTTAGGGCATCCTTTTTTTGGAAGGCAAAGTTGCTACAGAGGTTTGGAATCATTTTTGTAAATGTTTCGGACTTGAGACGTTCTCCATGGGTATGTGTTTCAGCAATGCTTATGAATTGGTTTCTGTCAGCTTCGTCTGAGGATTCATTGAGATGCCTGATACCAATTGTTGTATTGTGGTCTATTTGGAAAGCCAGGAATGAAGCACGATTTCAAAATCATGCAATGGAGGCTCATAAGGTGATCTTTGAGGTAAATAATTTTTTCTTTCTTCTTTCTTACACACACAAAGTAGATAGGGCATGGTTGGAGGAAGACTTAGAAACTGGGTTGGCAAAAATGTTTACTGTTAAGCCGACTCGTAGGGTATCTGTGGTACTAGTGTATTAGAAGAAACCTTCTTTTGGGTTTCTTAAATTTAATACTGATGCTAGTGTGATGGACAATAAGGCATATGGCGGGGGGATTCTACGGGATATGTCAGGTAATATGTTGATTGGATTCTGTACCCATTTGGGTGGCTTGGATGTATTAGCAGCGGAAACAATGGCTATGCTATATGCAGCTCAGTTATGTGTCAAAGAAGGATAGAGCAATATTGTTTTTGAGACAGACTCTGCGGTGTTGGTACATGTGTTGCAAGGTGAACTTATTGCTAAATGGCTTCTATGTAAAGCTTTAGTAAAGATTCACCACCTCTTGGCTCAAGTTCATGGTACAGTAAGTCACATATTCAGGGAAGGAAATAAGGCTGCAAATTATCTCGCCACTCTTCATTCGGAGCATGACTTAATCTTTCAAAATATTACACAACTGCCAACTAGGGGTAGGGCTATACTTCAACTAGATTGTCAGGGCTTACCATATATTAGATCATCTTTTGTAAGGGAGTAGTACTCCTGATTTATTGTTTTCTTTTAACATGTACTGGAGGTTTTGGTCTAGTCCCCCTCCTTTTTTATTTTATTTAATAATTAATAAAATTTGGAGCGGGCTACCCCCTCCTGTGTACGGGATTTTGCCAAAAAAAAAAACTAAATTAAAGCAAACTAACTAAACAAAATTAAAACACAAAACCCACCCCATTAAAATTTATGTTCATTCTTTTCTTCTTCATTAGATTCCAATTCCCCCAAAAAAACTCTCTCTCTCTCTCTCTCTCTCTCGCTCTCTCTCTCTCTCTCTACTTTTTCTCTCTTCCCCTCTCCGGTTTCACTCCTTCCCTCTGTTTCTCTGTTTTCTCTCTTGCTTTCCTTCCTATCTCTTCTTCCCAGTTCTCTTTCACTCTCCGCCTTTCTCCCCTGCTCTATGCTTTCTCTTTCTCGCTTCACTTTTTCACTCTCCCTGTAATACCAATGACCTTCGGGGATATTCTTGTAATTTTGGGATAATTTGGGGTAAAGATATAAACTGAAAACCAAGAGGGACTCAATTACAAATTTGATAACTTGTTTTCTTTGCCCCAAATGGACAGACTTTCTTTCTTTCTTCCTTCATTTCTCTCTTCTTTCCTAGAACGCCTCTCTCTCTTGCTCTCTCTTTCTCTCTTTCTAAAATCCTCTCTACTCTTGCTTGAAAAAGGTAGTAGAGACTTGAATTTCCAAGGGCAAATAAGAAGAGAAGACCTTGATCCTTCTACCCAAGGTAAAATTTTCAAACCTAACTTCACTATTTCATGGGTTTTTGTTATAGTAGGAGTAGTGTAATTAGTGGTTGATTAGGGAAGATTTATGGTCACTATGCTTATTAAAAATGGGTTTATGTTGGTATGGGTGAATATGTGTGAGTTTATGGTTGATTCATGAAGAATGTGGGTGAAGGACCTTGAAGGTAAATGTATGATTTTTGGATGTGATTCATAATGTATGAAGTATGCTATGTTTATGAGTGGTGTTCTTAGCATATTATGCCAATTTGGAGTTGATTTGGTGTTTGGATGGTGTTGGATGAAGTAGAAGTGAGTGGCTTTGATTTTGGGTTTGTTGCAGATTTGCAGATCAAGTTTTCTGGACTCATCCGCGGTGCCATCCGCGCCGCGAATGAGGTCGCGGCTCTGTTGGGCTGTTCGTCTGGAGCCATCCACGGCGTCATCCGCGGCGCGGATGACCCCGCGGATAGGATACTAGTTGGTGAGCCGCGACGTGAGCCGCGCCGCGGCTGACGCCGCGGATCACAACAATTCCTCCCTCTTGTATTTCGTTTTGCGTAACAGTTAGATGTATGCCTCAGTTATGATTTCTTGGTAGAGTTAGTGTTTAACCGGATGTTTAATTGTATGTTTTAGGCGGAGAACGTGATCAACCCTTTGCAGAGTATTGAGTTAGCTCAGACCGAGGTAAGTGGGACTTGTATCCCTTGGATTTTGGAAATGAGTTATTGCAAGTATATTGCTTTGAAATCCTATTTACTACAGTAAAAAGGGGCTTGATTGTGATTATGTTTCTATTTTACCTTGACTTGATAATATATGTGTTACAAATGAATCATTTGAATAATGAAACGAAGATGTGTATGATATTGTATGATTGACCAAACTGACCGGGTGATAGTCAGTAGGACCGAACTGACCGGGTGATAGTCAGTAGGACCGAACTGACCGGGTAATAGTGAGTAGGACCGAGCTGGCCGGGTTAAAGTCAGTCTGACCGAGCTGGCCGGGTTAAAGTCAGTCTGACCGAACTGACCGGGTAGAAGTCAGTATGACCGGGCAACCGGGTTACAGTGAATGATTGGATATCCAGGACCTTGTTTTGAATTATTTGAACATTTGTTTGAATGTAATGATGCTTTGTTTGACTGCATTGTCTGGTTTGATACGTGATATTGGATTCGTGATAAATTGTGCATTATCTAACTCCTACGTACTTATATGAACCAATGACTATGTGTTTCGGACGTAGCTATATGTATGGCACTTTCAAGCCACAAGGTGATGCTTTTGTCACTTACTGAGTGATTTTGTCACTCACCCCTTCCTTATTGATATGCAGTGCAGGATGTTTGGGTGGCTGGAGAGTGTGCTGACACTCGGGGTATGCAAGGAGATTAGATGTTAGTAAGTTTGTAGTAGTTTGTATTTATGCTCTTAGACTATGTTTGTACTCTTTCTTATGTTAGGTTAAGACCCTAACGGGGTATGCTAGACCTTTGGAGTCGAGTATGTAAATATTTGGATGGTATAATATGGGATAACCTTGTACTTGCAATACTAATGATTATGGATACTTATGGGTTCGGAATGTTGTTATGGCTTTATTATGTAATATTTGGGATGTATATGTTAGATGTTTTGATTTTAGGAGCCTTGTGACTCGGTTTAGTCTAGTCACGGCGGTGTTATGTCCCGGGCACGGGGCGTGACACTCCCTCTCATCTTTTTTTCTCTTCGTCTTTCTCGTCCTACTCTCTCCAGCCCTCTCAGATTTTTCTTTCTATCTTCCTTCTCTCTTCTCTCGGTCTCGATTTACTTTTGCTATCAAGGTCCTAATCGGCAAAGTCTAAGTGAGACTGTGACGGGATAAGGGTCTGGACAGGTGGATTATGGTATTTGTTTAGTAATGGTCTGCTGGAAGATTGATGAAATTGGGATTTGGACTAATTAATAAAATGGGGGTGCGATTGATAGGGATTAAATGGTGATTTTAGGTGGCAATGGAGGTAGTGCGACGAAGGAGAGGAAGGCGGTGTTTGATTGAATATGAGAAACCTGATCGTTCTTTTTTTTTTTTTTTTTGCAAGTTTGGAGGTGCGATTGGGGCTGTTTTGGTTGGAAATTGGGTGATGATTTCTGAATGGTGATTGTGGAGACAGTGAGATTGGGCAATGGCCGTAGCTGATGGTGGGGAATGTCTATTCCTACAGGTTTGCTGGTGGTAATGGTTCAGCGTTATTGGCATCGACAGAGGGGAGGAAGGGGGAGATGGAATTGTGGGTAATTGATGGAGTGGGGTTTTGTGTCTGACGGCGGTGGTCCTGTGGGTTGGATTGAGTTTTTGTATCTAGAGGATTGTTTGCGGGTGTGGCTTTGGGCCAGGTAGTGGAGGCTTAGTGCAGTTTGAGCTTGTTGTGTGTTTTTGTTCTTGGTTTGGTTGATTATTCATGGGCTTTGTGAGTTGCTATTGAGGATTGATTATTATCTTCTGCAGGATTGAGAGATATGGAGGATAGGAGACGGTTGAAGGCTTTCTGGCAATTTTGTGAATCTAATTGTTGGTGGAAATTATAGGAGGCTGTGAAGGAGGGCCATCGCAATGGGGATTTGGCTGCCAAGAGTGATTTTGGTTGGCTGCCAAGAGTGATTTTGGGTAGCTGCCTTAGGCTTCAGGTAGTAGATTGGTGGTGAGGGTAGAGGATATTTTGTGTTGCTGGTTAAATTGATGAAGAAGGGTCGCAGGTGATGTTGGTGGTTGGTCAGGTAGGGAAGAAGGAGGTGAGGGAGAGGGAAACGGTGAGACAGAAAAGAAGAGGTTGGAGAGACGGTGAAGATTTGAAGGAGAACTAGAAAAAAAGAACAAACAAATCCAAAAAAGGCAACAATCCCAGAAGAAAAGAAAAGAAAACAAACGGACCCAGAAAAGCAAAACAACATAAAATGTCATGGTTTGCTCCTTCATGAAAAATAAATCAACAAAATAAAGATTAAAATAAAAATTACCTGGTAATGAAAGATGATGGTGATCTTATTTGGTAGGTGTGTAATTAGGTCTAAAACATATAGCAAATAATTCAATTATATCACACAAAAATAATCAAGTTATAAAACCTAATTACCCTATATACTGCAAGTGCACAGATCGTATTGAGTATAGGGCAACATGGTCGATCCCACAGGGAAAAGGTTATCGAAGTATTAAGGCTTTATTGCTCTCCTTATTATCTAAACAACCAATTAACAATGAGAATATCAAAGTAGAAAATAAACAGCTAAACTAACAACTCTATAAAATAACAATATCTAGAGGAAACTCGTAATCTTAAGACACTAGGGAATAGATTCCACTAATGACCAAGCATAAGATTGAATGGATTAATTCATGCCATGGATTCTTGTATTTTTTAGGATCCAATTCCAATTATACTTAACCTTCACTCTCGTGACAAGTTAACGATTACCTCCCTACTAGTTCTTTCCTACTCTCGTGGTAAAGATACTAGTATTGGTTCATTAATCACATGAATTGCCTAATTGACCCACCTAAGAGCACCACTACTCTCGGGTGACATGCAACCTAGATTTCAGCTATTCCTTTTCCATTATCATTACCAACTCTCGTTGCATAATAACAACTATCAATTCATAGTTGGTGATCAAGCAACTACAAATTCATGCAAACCAAAATAGAGAACAAACAAGCACAAGATAACATGAATAATCATAATCAAGTCATATGCATGAAGCGATTAGTTTCCTCTAACCCTAGATTAACAATTTAGCACGTACCCATGGTGGATTTCACATAAAAGATCAAAACTTTAATAGACAAATCCATATAAATCAAGAAAGAGACAAAAATAGAATAAAAAAAACTTATTGATTGATGAACAAGTTCAAATCTTCTATTCTTCCTCCAATCTTGATGTGTACAAGAGAATCCTCCAAATAGCACTATTCTATAGAGAGATTTACTAATCTAAAGGGGTGGCTCTCTCAAAGAGAGAAAATCTCTCTAAGAGAGACCCTTGCTATTCTATGCTATGCTCTCTCTATGCTATGCTACGCTTCTCTCTTGTGTTTTTTAACACTCTAAAACCCTCCTAAGATGTAGTCTAATCGTCCACCAAGAGTATGAATTGCCCCCTTGAAAGATAGCCCCAAAGTGCCTCAAAATCGTACGTCTGTGCCCCGAACCCGCGCCTGGAACACGCGGCGCGGATACAGCCGCGGCTTCAATTAATAACTTTCTGATCGTACCCGCGGCACGGATTCAGCCGCGGGTTCGGTCAGAAAGTTGGCCAAACCAGCTTTTTCTCTGAACATAAAAATTATAACCCTTTGAGTTAGCTTTCCAAGAGCACAAAAATTAGGTCATTTGGAGTTTTGTACACAAAGATATGGCCAAAAAACTGAGATGTGGTTGGAAGAGCATCGCTGCACAAGAATGCTTCAGTAATGTGGCAATTTGACCTTGTAAACGTGCGCATCATACTTCGAGGTCTTCATAAGAATTGTAGATAATTCTCTTAGCTTTAAATTGCTTTAAGAATCATCTCAATTCACTCTCTCTAGCTCCAGTTATGACCAAAATACCAAAACATATCGGTGTAGTGAAATCCTTTCATCACCAATTCTTCTTCTATCGTTGCTTCTTCATGCCACATCATTGGTCCTCTTCTCTTGTCACTTCTCACCAACTTCAAATCACATTTAATATCATCCAAATATGCTTCATTTGATCCAAAGTGATTATCGTTATAGCTAAAACTTACAAAATACAAAGAATTGCATATTAAACTACACATTTGCACATTTTAGCTACAAACTTAAGATTGGAAGAAATAGACATGAAAGTGACTATTGTTCATTATTTAAACCCTAAAAACTAGCATAAAATACTAATGTAGACACACTAATAAATATGTAAACTAGACGCTTATCATTATTCAAGCTTGATGAAGTCTGATATGAACAGTGACCAAAGGTTGAGAATGATGATCAACAGTAACTGAAAGTTGAAATTGACGGCTGTATATGTGTGTGTGTTTTTTAGGTGAAAAAATATGTGATTTGATCCTTAATAGATAAGAAAGGTGTGTGTTTAGGGTTTTTCAATTTTTTCCTCCCTTTTTTCTACTGGCTAAAAAGGGTATTTATAAGCCATTGTCTTGTTGGCCAAGAATGCTATAAAATAACGAAAACGCCACCGGTATTAAAAATGTTAATTTTATTAAAAATATATTTTTTAATCCCAAAATTAAAAATTAATACAAAGAATCTGACAGCTGTAGACACCAAATTTTGACACACTATTTATTTTCAAACCCTAGGGGGCATGTTTGTACTTTTTGGGACAAGTTTTAATTTTTAATTTTTCAATAATTTGGGGGGCAAAATAGTAATTTTATATGTAAATATTTTTCTATCAGCTTTTGGGGGCTTTAAATTCATATTTTTACTGTTATGTGAATTTGTTAATTTTTTATAAGTTTTCTGGACTTAATTAGTATTCTTTATATTTTTACCATCACAAGGGCAAAATGGTAATTTCGCCCCGCATATACCATTTTAGCTCATTTTTAGTTTCAAATTCATTTTTCTAATTCTTTAAGCATGTTTCTGAATTTTTTTGATTTTTTCAGAGACGATTACTATTTTTTCTGTGAATTTTCATGACCCAAGGGCAAAATCATCATTTTACAAATTAAATTTATTTTTCACCAATTTTGAATCAAAAATGCATTTTCTAGTGTTTTAAGCTTATTTGTAATTTTGATAATTTTTTGAGGACAATAACTATTTTTTTGTAAATTTTCATTATCCAATGGCAAAATTGTCATTTTACATTCTAAATTCATTTTTCACCAATTTGTAGGTCCTAAATTCGTTTTTAGATTTTTAAACATGTTTTTAAGTTTTTTTCTATTTAGGGTGAATTTTTATTAACAAATTTGTTATTTACATTTTTCTTAATTTTTTTTATTATTTTTGGAAGAGAAAATAGATTTTAAAGATAAAGTTATAATTTTGGTAATTAAGGGCGTTTTGGTCTTTTAGCCATTTCTTGGAGGTTAAGACTTGTACACTATAAATACCCCACTTGGGGATTTTAAGAAAAGGGGAGAGAAAATAAAAAGTTTAGGGAGAGTTTTTAGTTTTTTTTTTTTTTAGTTTTTTCATTTCACCAAAAACACTAAGAACACACACTTCTTTTTTACACACATCTTCAAATTTTCACACACCATACATCTTCAAGTTTTCATACACCACACCAAGAACACACATCACACATCTTCAACTTTTCACACACCACACCAAGAACACACACCACACTCTCTCACACACATTACACACATTTACACACACAGCCAGGCACACAAACACACATTGCACATAACAATTTACACACACTGTAGCGCACACAGTTTCACACAAACGACTCATCAGGCACACACTGCTCACACACAAATTCACGCACACAACACACATTCACCCATAGATTCAAATACACACAGAGACAGCCCACAGTCACACTTCAGTCAAATTCACATAGTTCACATATCAACTCCAACACACAGATTCACTCATCCACACACAGCCACTCAAACAACATTCACACACAAACACGCACTCATCCATATGTAGTCACACAAAATCACACACTTCAAACACACATAGGTTCACATGCACATTCGAGCAGCTTACAAGCACAAACAACACATAATCTGGACAACACAAGTTCACAATCAATACACATTTGCACACATGTTCACTTATGATGTCACACACATTCACACACTATTGCAAACACTTACATATACAGACTCATGCATGTACTCACTGTCCCTCTAATCCTCTCCCTTGTCACCACCAACACAACCTGCAGAAACTCATCATCCCCTCCCCTGCAACAAATCAGTAACTGCCTGCCATTCCCTTCATCTAGATTCACTACTCACAGTCCAGAGACAAATCAAAAGCACCGAAGCTCTATACCTGCCCAAGCCAATTACCATCAGCCAACGAAACATCCTACCCTTTCCACTTACTTTCATTCCATAAACTTAACCTCACAGCCACCGGTCAACCATTTACAATTACAGACGCTAAAGCCCCAATTCAATCACCTGAAACCACCACCCAACCTACTAGCCTCAAGCCATGACTAACCCACATACGCACCAATAACACCACCTGCTTCATCACTGGCAAACAAACCTGCAAAACAGAAAAAAAAAAAAAAAAACACACCCACAATGTCCAGCTCATGGAGCCACCATCCCCATACCCACGATCACAGAAATAACAAACCGATGGCCATCCCCATTGAAACCACAATCACCATCTTAAACCTACAATTTAGTCCCCTTTTGCCCCCAAAATTCACTCAAATAGCTCCAAACGACTCAGTTCATAGGCATACAATCATCATCACCTTGCAGCATTAGCAAACTCCCTCTAGCAAGCCAAACACAGCCCCCAGAAACCCAACCGAATCATCCTCCCCTGCCTCCTTTCCACCACCACCAACTGCCACGGACCACCCCATTACCACCAACTGCCACCGTCATTGACAAACCTGCAAGAAAATTACAGCCTAGAAAGAAAAATCACAGCACACAACCGGACAACCACAACCCCAGAGCTTCACTGGCAATCCAATTTCGAACAGTGAAGGGCCACTGCTGCCTGTTTCTACCACTCAACATCAAGCCACCACTCACAACCCCAAAATTCACCACCGTCTCCAAAGCCCAGGGCACCAAAATTTCAGAACTAGCGCTCCCAATGCCAACTTCGTCAGCTCCCTTGCGTCCACCCTCACGCCCCAAACCAAGTAATTCTCGAATCCTTACTCAATTCCCTTGAATGACATCTGTGTGTGATTTTTATGTGCAATTGTTAGTAGTGTGGTGATGTTTGAGTGATTTAGGAAGCAGATTGATGTGAGGGATAGAAATAGAGAGCCATAGACGGAAAGAATTGTAGTGGTTTTCGAGAGAAAACAAAACGAAAGGAAGAGAACGGAGAGAAGATGAGAGGAAGAGATGGAAATCGGAGGAAGAGAGAAAACAGAGGGGGAAAGAAAATTAAAGACGAAAGAGAAAAAAAAGAACTGGAAGAGAAAGAAAAAGAGAGCTAGAAAGGAGAGACTGAGAGACGAGAGAGAGAAAGGCAGAATCAGAAAAAGCTAAGAGAGAAAGAAGAGAGAGAGAGAGAGAGAGAGAGAGAGAGAGAGACCAGAATGCAAAGAAATAGAGAGAGCAGGCTAGCGATAGCTGGAGTAAGAAGAAAGAAACAAAAGAAAACAAACAAGGTGAGCATCGGAGAAGAAGGTAAAAGAAAGGAAGAAGAGGGAACAGAGAGCAAAGAGAGAAACGGCGAGGAAGAAGAGAGGAAGGGAGAAAGAGAGAGAGAGAGAGAGAGAGAAAGAGAGAGAAGAGAGAGAGAAAAGGGGTATTTTTTTATTATTATTTTTATGTTGTTTTTATTTGCATTAAGTTTAATTGCTTTCTTTATTAGATTTACTTTAATCAATTAGTAGTTAATTCAGTTATTTTGGTTAATTAATCTTCATGTTTTAGGTTATTTTATAAAAAAGAAATGATAACACTTGGTGCCTTGGGGTTTTGAGTAGTTTTCAATTTTGTCTAAGAACTTTTAATAATTGCACTTTAGTCCCTGTTATTTATAAATTCACCCCTAGATTTTACATGCATTTAAATTAAGTCCTCCAATGGCAATTTGCCCCACTTTTGTCAAAAAAAAAATTATTGCTTTGCCCCACTTCATTTTAATTGCATCTCTACCCCTTAGATTTAAGTGAATTTCAATTTTACCCTTTTAGTTTTATAGAATTTTGTTTTTAGTCCCTTTAGTTGCTAGAATCTACATTTTTACCCAATATGTCAATAGTTTTATATTTCAGGTTTTGTTTGTTTATATCAAGGTGCCTTGACTTTGTTTGTTCATTTTGATTAGTATTAGTACCGGGTCTTCAAAGAGGTATCTCGATCTCTCATTATTTTTCCTTTATGTGCTCCAACGTACTCTAATGTGATATTTTATGCATTTTTTATGCGTTTCTTATTTTATGCACTTTTTTGCATATTTATTTTTTTTATTTAATTTTAAATTTTATTATTTTTGACGAAAAATGTAATATTTTTGTATTTAGTTAGTCAATGTAATAGTTAGATTATTTTTCTCATATTTTAGTAAAATTTTGTATCTAGATAGAAAGTGTAATAGATAGGGCATTTTAATTTTTCCCCCTTTAAATTGTAAATTAAGCCCCCGGTGTAATAGTTAGGGTTTATTTGCTTTTGCGTGCTTATATGTTTATTTCTTTTACCGCTTTTCTTAAGATTTTTGCATCTAAAATATCATGCTTATGTGTTATGTGCTCCTATGTGATCTTATATGTTTTTATATGTTTAATTTGCTTTTAATTCATGCTTTAAATTCATGATTTATGGTATTCCGTCACCATACTAGTCCAACGCTAGTTGTGGCTTCTTTCTTTTCCCGCTAGTCCAACGCTAGTGGGATTTTTTTTAGAACGGGCTAATCTAACGCTAAACCCTTAGGGCATTTTAGTGTTAGGATCATTCGTGCGCATTTCTCATTTCATGCATTTTTAGTTTTCTTTCCATTTGTCATGATTTTATTATTACTCTTATTATTATTTATTATTATTATTTTGACACATTTTTAAATGCATGACATATAGGTTGCACTTCACTTAGACTATAGGACATTTGTGTGATTGGACTAAAAATAGTCGCCTACTCACGCGGGAAGCGGTGGCGTACAGGTCGTTCCCCCCTCTGTGAGTAGAAACATTTAGTCACGAGATATTAGTCCCCCGTACCCGTTATGTTGCATGCCCACCTTTTTTCTTCACTTACTATATATTATTATTTTTCTTTTCTTTTTGCATTTCATTTTGCATAGACTCTCGTGACTCCCTCGAGGTCTCGACTCGAGTTTCGCAGTTAATGCGATAATTCAGACCAAGCCTCGACGGAACATTTCGACCCTCCCGATACTCACATTTAGACTTAAGATTTGCATTCATGTAGACACATCCAAAACGCGATAGAATCTAGGGTTAATTCAGGAAATTTTGATTAAACCTCGCAACTAGCCTCGGCTAGGTTGAAAGGGTGCCTTAGGCGCAAGCCTTTGCCTTCCCTTTCTTCAAATGTGACTCCCGGACCTTTTTCTCTCGTTTTTTCGTAGACCGGAGTCGAAAAAGGGTTTCAAAATATTTTTCTAAAATTTTATTTTCATTAAACGATTTTTCGTGTGACTTGGTACACCCTAACTCAGTACCAAGTGGCGACTCCATTTTTCAAAATAAAACCCTTTTTCAAAAAAATTATTTGGCCAAATCTGTCGCACTTTTGGTCTCGACCTTGTTTTCTTTTAAAATACCATTTTTTTTAAAAGTACATTTTTCTACTAAAATTTGATTTTTCTCACACACACACGGTTTTTCTAAAAACCTTTATTTTCAAAAGGGTCACCGAGACCGGACCGTCTTTTCGGACGCGATAATCAACGACCCCACCAGCACCCTTTTACCTTTTCCACTAGTACACCTTTTGCTTCACGATTTTTTAGGACGCGACAACAGCAATCTCTAAATTTTCAAAAAGAATTCACAGTAGATTTCAAAAATAAAAACTAGAGTTCAAAATTGATAAAAACGCGCTCAGGGTGTAAAATGACGATTTTGCCCCTAGACAACGAAAATACGCAAAAATAGATATTTGCCCCAAAAAATCATTAAAAATTAAAAGTAAGCTTAAAACATTAGAAAATGCCTTTTTGATTCAAAATTTGACAAAAAATGAATTTAATTTGTAAAATAACGATTTTACCCTTAGACAATGAAAATTTACAAAAGAAAATAGCTATTGACCTCGAAAAATTACCAAAAATTAAAAATAAGCTTAAAACACTAGAAAATGAATTTTTGACTCAAAATTGGTGAAAAATGAATTTAAACTGTAAAATGACGATTTTACCCTCGGACAAGGAAAATTCACTAAAAAATAGTTATTGTCCTCAGAAAATTATCAAAAATTACAAATAAGCTTAAAACACTAGAAAATGCATTCTTGACTCAAAATTGATGAAAAATGAATTTAATTTATAAAATGACGATTTTGCCCTTGGGCAATGAAAATTCACAGAAAAAATAGTAATCGTCTCTGAAAAAATCAAGAAAATTCAGAAACATGCTTAAAGAATTAGAAAAATGAATTTGGAACTAAAAATGAGCTAAATTGGTATTCGCGAGGCAAAATTACCATTTTGCCCTTGTGCTGGTAAAACTAAAAAAATGCCAATTAAATCTAGAAAAATCATAAAAAATAAAAAATATGTATGAAAATAAAAATGTGAATTTAAACCCCTCCAAAACTAATGAAAAAGTATTTACAAATAAAAATTACTATTTTGCCCCCAAGATTATTGAAAAAATTAAAATTTGTCCCCAAAAAAATAAACACCTCCCCAATATTTGACAAGTAGATGGTGTGTCAAAATTTAGTGTCCACAAATATGCTATTAGATATTATTATGTGATATTACTATGTAGTATTTGTTATTTTTCATTAATATTAATATCGATATCTTTTATTCTTATTTTATAAATCCTAAGCAGCAAAGAGTACCGCATTATGAACATTGAAATGTGAAAAATTGAAGATGTGATACTATAAACTCTATTTATGATAGTTGTCTTGTGTGTTTTTTTTTCATTCTTTGCCTCGAAAACATGGTTGATGTTTATGTTATAAGACTTGTGTGTACGGTGTTTCTTTGTTTCAAAAAATTGAAATTTTCTGTAGTGCTTGCAATGAATTCATGGTTTATAATACTTGATTTAATATATGTTATTTAAGTGTATATTTGTTATAAATGACACTTTAATTATTATTAGATTATCTAGGATTTGAAGCAAATTTAACAATATGCGGACACGACCCGAAAAATGCGGATATCCTACTCAAAAAATGTGGATATCCAACCCGCAGATATCTCCATATCTGGATACCGACACGGGTTACAACTTTACCTAACCCGCTATATCAGAAAATACCCCATGCGGTTCGGATATCCGACCTGTGTGCATCCCTAATAAAAAGATATGAAAGATAGGAAATGAACGGTTTATCAAAACTTAAAGAGATAAGAAAAAGGACTAAAAAGAAAGTAACTAAAACAATAAAAAACTATAATAAGAAGTAAATCAGGTGCTTTTATACATAATTGAAGTGCTACCTTGTAATATTAAATGCAATAAGGAAAGATAGATAATACAATAACATATCTTTGGAAAAATCAAGATTTCAAATTATTTATAATTGTTGAGGTAATTTTATTTTAATTTTACATTTGCACAATATGCTTTAGTGAATTGTTAGTGTACTTTGAAAATTTTCTACGCATCTCTTTATACTAAAAATATTAATAAAAAATTTAACATCACATGCAACGCACATGCTGTTTCCCGAATTTGTCTAAAATTACAAACTTGGTTCTGGATTATTATCTTCACTCTTACCCTTCTCTAAAGAACTTCAGGAAAAAAACAACAATCATTTCATTTTAAACCAATATCAACAAATTTCAATGAGATAATAAGCTATTTTGCACGGTGAACATCAAAGAATTGCCTAAATTTTACTTAGTTCTCATAGAATACGTTGTTAAAGCTATTGAATTTGTTTTCAGTTTTCATCCCTCCCACAATGCAACTAAATCGATATATGAAAAATGAATATCATATTTTCAATTGAAAAGTATTTACTCTTGAGAAAATAATTTGGATGGTTTCTGACAGGAAAATTGTTAAGGTCTAACAACACGGAAGAATATATTATTTGCTTATAAATTTAATAGAAAGGTACGGCTAAAAAGGAGTAAAAGAAATAATACTCCTAGGCAACATAATAAAAGAAACTATATCTTGAACTTTCATATATTATACACATGTATACAGAAGTACAATTTTAGAGATGAGAAAACTATCAACTTGATGATATAGAGTTCAAGGGCTTTAGTATCTAAGCATTCTTACTTTCTTCGTGATATAGTTGTAAGACAGATTCATAGAGAAAAGCTAATATTAATAGATAACTACATCACCCATAAATTTTGTTTCTTTGGAATTGGAACCTCTCTATTCATCAGTAAATGGAGATAAACAAATTTTAAAATTACTTTTCAAAATCATAGTCATTGTTAATATACATCGTGGTTGATATAAGTTTTGGCATGTAGTAGAATAATATTTTACAATTTAATCAAATTTGAGCTTTTATAACAATTTCACTATTTCTTCTGTGGCGTATATACTCATTAGTAATTTTTTTCTAAATGAATTCAAGTTTTAGATGCACTAATTTGTTGAATGGGATAAAATAGCGGTATGCTCAAATTATTATCTTAGGCCATAATTTATCTAAATGTTGGTAAATAGACAAAAAAATGAAGATAGGTGAACGAGGAGATCCAAATCCTATTGTTTTTACTAGTGAATATGCTCGAAGAAATTTCAAGGAATGGGACAAAAAATAGTTAAAAATAACAATAAACAACTTAACTGATAAAATATTTAACAAATTAGTCATTCTATGTTTTACTAAGTACTTCTAATAAAGTCATCCAACTTCCAAAAATATCATAAGTTCTTCTAGTATTATCATACTTTTTTTTTTTAATTAAAACTCATCAAGCAGAGTACTTACTCTGAGTGTGTGTGCGTGGTAATATGATAAATAATATAAAATAATATACATTTTATTTTATTTGAATTCAATTGTCAAGAATCGAATCCTTATAACTCATTTTGAATTTTTTAGCCAAAGAAACGTTGAAAATATAGCAAAAGAAAAATAAAGACAAATGGAACTTACCCTTGTTACAACCTAGAAGAACTACAAATAACCAAATTATCAGCTTCTAATCCTCACTTCTCTAGCAGAGAACTATCGAGAATAAACTGCAAGTGTGAGAATGTGGTAGGTCAAAAAGCTTGTGGTCCTTTAAAATGCGCATAGTACTACACAAACGTGGAGGACAATTTGTCTATTTCACCCAAAAGGCTTTATATCAAGATTAATATTATCATAACAAAATATATTCTCATATTAATATTTATGGATATAAAGTAATAGTTTTGCCATATCAAAAAATCTTCAGTCTCTTTGTTTCGAGATGTGTGGTCCAAGAGAGGAACCCTTTATACCTTGTCAATTAAAATATTATTCGTAATCATTGCATCATTGTAAAATTAAAATAAATTATTATTTATTCTTCTACGACTATTTTCTTGACCATCCCTAATTCTCGTAGATAGCATGGGCAATGTGCTACTTATGCAACTGTATATTGTTGACATTTTTACCATCTGATTAGACAAAAAGGGCAACTAGAGGAAGGATTTCTACTGCAACTACACTGTAGAATTTTTCAAAGTTTCTTTAATTAAATATTCAATGTTCATCCATTTGGTCTCAGAAGTCCAAAAGCTCCTCCCTGCAGTGGACCTCCACCACTCAACGACCCGTGAATTGCTAAAAGATGTCTTGTCTTTCATCTCGTTGCCTTCCATAATCGTCCCACTTGACGATCGTGCTTCATCATTTTTGGCTATTCTTGGACAACTTGCAGCAGTATATATATTACAGGACATCTAGAATCCGCAAAATCTACAGTGAAACCGCGTTTACCCATACCTGCTCACCAAGTGCTGTCTCGTCTATAAATTTTCCCTTGCATTTATTCATACTACCACAGTTGGTCTTACAAAAGTTGGAATTGTTAACTCATATATATCCAAGAAACAACTCACGTTACTCGTACGGATAAATCCATCTAACTATGTGTGTGCTTGTGTGTGAAGGCAGATTTATTTGTAAAACTAAAATAAAACAACAATGTGTGTGCTTTTTTGTGGAGGCAAAGACTAACAAGATTGGTTTGTTGCCTTTGAGTTTAATCCTTACCTTCCATCATTTCTCAGTTAGTAAGAAATAAATGTTTGTGTGAAGGTTAAATGTTGTTTTATTTTACTAATTATAAGCTTAATTTCAATTGCGACACCGCCTTAATTAAAATATTTCCAAAAGAAACAGGAAAAAAGGGAAAGAACAAATCTCATTTTTCAAGTTTAAGAATTGTAATTAAGATAAAATGAATGCCATATGCTTTGATTAGTTGGCAGGAATAAAATTTAGATTTCATTTGACAAAGGAAGTTATACCCGCAGCCTTAGTGGACTTGGAATCACAAAATACAGCGGGAGTAATTAAAGAAAGGAAAATGGATTTGGGCTAATTTTACAGCGTATTAATTGGCTGTCTATGTAAAGCCAAAGTGACCCACCGGCTAGATTTTGTATTTTGCTGACTCCTAGGTTTGTAGGTGAGCGCACGCTGTTTCTTTAGATCATGCATTCTAGATTAAAGTCGGTAATGCTGTTTTCTGAAGATTCAATGGAGGAAAGCTGTTCATAGTCTTACTTGCTTTTTGAGTCGTTGACTCATAAGTTAAGATTCACATCCCTTGCAATGTTGACCTTGGAGGATAGCTGCTGCACTCAGTGCATATAAACGCTTTATACTTGTTTCAGTCAGCATTGCCGAGATCTTCAGAAACAAAATGGTAGTTCATAGAGCTTTTCTTGTGATACTCACAGTTGCTAGTGTCTTAGTTGGGGTTCTGTCAAATTCAGAATCATTCTTGAATGTTGAAGTTCAAGCTTTGAGAGCATTCAAAAGTTCAATTAGCAACGACCCATTTGGTGCGCTTGATGATTGGACAGATGCCAGGCATCATTGTAACTGGTCAGGAATTGCATGTGATTCTTCTATGAATCATGTCATTTCAATTTCTCTAGTTGACAAACAGCTCAAAGGTGAAATTTCTCCTTTCTTGGGAAACCTTTCCAATCTCCAGGTACTTGATCTTACTTTAAATTCATTTACTGGAAATATTCCTCACCAGCTGGGGCACTGCTCCCAGCTTACTCAACTGATCCTATTTGCAAACTCTCTTTCTGGTCAAATTCCAGCAGAGCTTGGAAATCTTAAAAGCATACAAGGAATAGACTTTGGAAACAACTTCCTGAATGGAACGATCCCTGAGAGCTTATTCAACTGTACATCCTTGTTAGAACTAGGTGTCATCTTTAATAATCTCACCGGCACAATACCATTGAACATTGGTAACTTGATCAATGTTCAACTTTTTGTAGCTTATGGAAATCAACTAGAGGGTCCTATACCTGCTTCCATTGGAAAAATGCGTGCATTGCAATCTCTTGATCTAAGCTTTAACCAGTTATCCGGAGCAATACCTCCAGAAATTGGAAATCTGTCGAATTTGGAAGTTCTTCAACTCTTCTCCAACTCTCTCTCCGGGAGTATCCCTGTTGAACTCTGTCGTTGTTCAAACCTAGTTGCAATAAACATATATATCAACCAGTTCACTGGTGGCATTCCTCCTGAAGTTGGAAATTTGACCAACTTAGAAATCTTGCGTTTGTACAAAAATAAGCTGAATTCCACGATTCCAAATTCCTTGTTCCGCCTGAAATCGTTAAGCCGTTTGGGACTCTCAGAGAATAATTTAGCTGGAAGAATACCTTCTGAGATAGGGTCTTTAAGATCATTAGAAGTACTTACCCTCCACTCCAATAGGTTCACCGGGAATATTCCTTCAACGATAACAAACTTGACCAACTTAACGTATTTATCTTTGAGTTTCAATTCACTTTCAGGGTCGATTCCATCAGATATAGGGTTGTTGAGTAACTTGAAGAACCTTACCCTTGACAATAACCTTCTTGAGGGGTCTATACCATCTAGTATTACCAATTTTAGCCATCTTCTTGGAATAGCTATGACTTACAATAAACTTGTAGGACAACTACCTGTTGGGCTGGGGCGACTGTCAAATCTGACGTTTTTTAGTGTTGGAGGAAACAGGCTTTCCGGGCACATTCCTGATGACCTCTTTAACTGCTCTATGCTCCAAGTTCTAGATCTAAGCCAGAACAATTTCACTGGAATTCTTAGTCCATATATTGGCAGACTGCTCAATCTCCGCCTTCTCCGAGCTGGAATTAATTCTTTTCTTGGGCCAATCCCTCGGGAGATTGGTAACCTGAGTCAAGTGATTCATTTACTTCTGCACAAGAATAGTTTCTCAGGAGCAATTCCTCCTGAACTCTCAAAACTTGCACTTCTCCAGGGCCTCGCACTGCAAAACAATTTGCTGGAAGGTGTTATTCCAGAGAAACTTTTTGAGCTCAAACAGCTAACTGATCTTCGGTTGCAACACAACAGGTTGGTTGGTCCAGTCCCAGATGCTGTCTCCAATCTCAAGTTACTTTCCTACCTCGATATTAGTGAAAACATGCTTAATGGATCAATCCCAGAAGGCATGCAACGTCTCAGCCGACTAACGAATATAGATCTATCAAGAAATCAGATGACTGGAACCATTCCTGGTTCAGTGATTGCAAGTTTTAAAAATTTGCAGATATACCTGAATCTTTCACACAATCTTTTCGAGGGAACCATTCCAGATGAAATTGGCAACTTGGAAATGGTGCAGGTGATAGACATGTCCAACAACAATTTGTCAGGAAGCATTCCCGTGACAATTAATAGGTGCAGAAATTTATTCTCCCTAGATCTTTCAGGAAACAAAATTAGTGGAAACCTTCTAGGGGAGAATTTCATTCAACTTGGAGAGCTCTTGATGTTGAACCTCTCAAGAAATCAATTAGTCGGTGAGCTTCCTGCTAATTTAGCAAATCTGAGACATCTTCAGTCACTTGATCTTTCCCAAAACAAGTTCAGTGGCATCATTCCTGAGAGCTTTGGTAATATCTCAACCTTGAAATTTCTCAACCTTTCTTTCAATCAACTTGAAGGTCATGTTCCAGAGAATGGCATATTCAGAAACATTAGCACCGCTAGTTTGGTCGGGAATGCAGCCCTTTGTGGAACAAAACTTGGCAAGCCATGCAGTACTGGCAATAATCCTAAAAGTCCAAATCATTTCGAGAAGAAAATTAAGTTCATTATCGTTGCACTAGGACTGTGTTTTATACTCTTTCTTTTGGGGTTGGTGATCTCAATTCTTTATCGGAACGCTAGGAAGGAAAAAGTGAAAGAAGTTGAGAACTCAGAGTGTAAGTACACACCAGTCTTGCCGCTGAGAAGATTTGATCCAAAGGATTTAGAAATTATCACTAATTCCTTCAGTCAGGATAATATCATTGGCTCCAGCAGTTTAAGCACAGTGTACAAGGGCAGAATGGACGATGGGCAGACTGTAGCAGTAAAGATGTTAAATCTACAACAGTTTTTAGCAGAGTCAGATAAATGTTTTGATAGGGAGGTAAAGACTTTGAGCCAACTGAGACACAGGAATATTGTTAAAGTGATCGGTTATGCATGGGAGAGTGGAAAGATGAAAGCTTTAGTCCTAGAGTACATGGAGAATGGAAGCTTGGACAAAATGATACATGACCCTGTGGCTAATCATTCAAAGTGGTCAATACCAGACAACATCAATATTCTGATATCAATTGCAAGTGGGCTGGTGTACTTGCATTCAGGTTATGATTTCCCAATAGTGCACTGTGACTTGAAACCAGCTAACATTCTACTGGATGGAAAATTAGTTCCCCATGTGAGTGACTTTGGGACAGCTAGATTGCTGGGCATTCATCTTGAAGACGGTAGTAGCGTTTCTACAACATCAGCATTTGAAGGAACCATTGGCTACTTAGCACCAGGTGAGCTTTAGTACTTCTGTCATTTCTTTTGTTAACCATGATATTTTTGTCTTAAGTATGCCAATCCACATAGCATCTTACCATTCAAATCCAACAAACCTTTCAACAAATATGCTTTCCTAGATTCCTGTAAGGAACAACAATAAAATGACATGGAATTTCTGCATGAACCACATTTAACCATCCTTGTCATAGAACAAATTAACATTCTTGTAATGGTATAAGGGCTCTTTACAGCTCGTATCCATTACAAGAATGACCTAAAATGCAAATAATAAGTATATATATTTTCTCTATCCTATGAAAGCTTATAAATAAAACAATCATACAGAATCGTATAGAGAAAATGTAGTAAAATCAAATCATCTCTTAGATCCGATCTATATCAGAATGTCATTCTTTTAAGGGCCAGCCTAATGATATCACATTTTGTTGTGTATCAGAGCTTGCATATCTGAGGAAAGTTACCACAAAGGTGGATGTATTCAGCTTTGGTGTAATAGTGATGGAATTGATTACGGGAAGAAGGCCAACAGGACTCACAGAAGAAGAAGGGTCCCCTATCACTTTGCGTCAACTAGTGCAAAATGCCCTGGAAAGTGGTATCAACAGGCTACTTCAAATGGTAGATCCTCATTTAGCTCCATATATCTCAAAGAAGCAGGAGGTAATAGAGGGACTTCTTGGCTTAGCCCTCTCTTGCACCAATCCAGATCCTGAGGACCGACCTGATATGGAAGAAGTGTTATCTATCCTGTCAAAGCTAAACAACCTGTCATGAGGATCCAGAAAATACACCTTAATAAAGAGATTACGCTTTTTCATGAAATAATGTATCAAACATTTGAAGTGAATCTTGTAGAAGGTGAAGCAAAACCAGTTTCTGACATCTTGCCTTTGTGGCCAAAATTGCTCTCTGGCCTCGTTACTGGAAGCATATTTTGCTCTAAAATAGCATATAGTCTCCGAATGCCACAAAGGAGTGTCAGTTTGTCTACAATAGCATATAGTTTTCGTGGCAAATTGGCCTACTTACTGGAAGCCTCGCTGGCTTTTTTTTTTTTTTTTTTAAGTTATTGAACTTTTTCTGATTCCTTTCGCACAAAAAAAATTAAAAAATTAAAAATAATAAAAAAAAAAAAACTTTTCTTATTAGAACGTGTTTTATGAACTTTTAGGGACCATTTGAATTAGGCGATATATATGTCATTTAAATTAATTTATAAGTAAATGGAAACTTGAACTTGATTAAATTTCACTATTTACAAATGTCCGTCCAAAAGTTGGTCGTAAAAAACAAATATTTCAAGTAAGGCTTAAACGCACAAGTCTCAATATTTTCCTTTGGTCTATTTTGGAAGTATTATGACTTGAATATAATCAAAATTTAAAGCTAGTTTCTTCAAATAAAGTCCAATAATGAACTTAACATATGCTTGGCTTTTGAAGCCGTGCTTTTTAAGCTCGAAGTCAAATGCCTAAATCAATAAAAATAAACTTAATCAAATTTGTAACACCAACTCGCTTTGTTTCTCTGTTTTTTAGTATTTTCCAAGCACTTTCGAAAGACCTGAATAATGAAGATCCGATATTCGACATCCATACGCGACCAGTTCTAAATTTTCTTGGAACTACATAAATCTTTGCATAAAATTGGAGAACATCGTTATTACGATGTTTTTTTTGTTCCAGTTATTACGATGTTTATCACGCTTTGAATTTACTGTAACAATTTGCACCCTTTCTCTAATGTGATTCTTTTTTTTTTTTCTTGGTAAATCATCATAACTTCTAAAATTTTGTCAATTATACAAATCAAGGAATACAACACATTACTACTACATATATTTTTCTCTTTCTCTAACGAGCATAGGGAATCTCAATCAAAGAACTTGTCACTATATGTCAACAAACTGGTGATTAGTGCCATTACAAAATTTATATTCCCCTTTGTAAATCTTATCGTCTCTAACAAAGCACAACTAAGTTGACCACAGAAGTTGTTACCCCTTCAACATTTTCAACCACAATGAGGAGTCAAGAGACATGCAATTTATGCTTATGCGTCATGGAGCACTTGGAGAAGCATGAAACTTGAGATAGTTATGCTTGTTTCATGGAGGTTCAGAAAAATTTATGACTTGAAGAGAGTTTATCCATTTACCAAGGCGATTTGCAGATGTATGCACCATGGAGATAGCTTACCATTGCGCTAAGGAGATTTTGAGATTTGTCAAACTTGGGAGTGAATTTACTCTCGTGCTAAGAAGGTTCTGAAATTGCTCGTAACTTATAGACAATTTACGCTCGTGCCAAAGACATTTGGAGATTTTTTATAATTTGGAAAAAGTTTACCCTCATGATAAGGAGATTTGGAAATGCTTGCATCTTAGAGACAGTTTACATTCATGTCAAAGAGATTTAAAAAACTATAACTGCAATGATTTTGTCAACATATCAATAAATTTACAAATATTTTGCCAAAATAAAATTTTATATGAGGCATGTTAACTTTTTTTTTTTAAGAAATAGAGTGTAACAACTGAATGAGTTTAGAAAAATGTGATGATACCAAATATAAAAGATGTCTAAAGTCCAAAACTTGTATTACCTCCTTACAAACTGATTACACAAGGAAAAAAATTTAAACAAACAATTTACACAATGCCATTTATCTCGTAGAAAATAGAAAGGACCATAAACCAAAAAAGGAAATGTTTTACTCATTACTTTTGTAGAACGGACTATAAATTTTGTTAAAAATCACCTTTCTACTAATTCCTTTATACTCTTAGGAAACTAATTTTATAGAAAGAAGAAGTAAATAAACAAGAAAACTCAAAAGTTAAACGAGCACAAATAAGAGAGTGAAGAAGCAAGAAAACAAGCATGTGAGAGATTCGGCCACATAAAAATGCTTCAAATCATCTATCCCTTAATTAGCCTCTTTCTCTCTGTCGCCTTTTTCTACAGCTACTACGTGTATCTCATAAATACCCAATAACAAAGTTGATTGACAAATTTACTCATTCTTCAACTAAGCCAACCGATAACTCAAATCATTTATAACTAATAAATCATTTACCCTTTTGGTTTATCTAAAAAAAATTTAAAAAAAAAGTATTGTTGTAAACATGGAACAATGTCAATGGGAACTCTTGTTCGTATGGCATACATTTTTTTCTTTCATATGTTCTTAAAAATATATTTGATCCATGTCTGTCTTATTTTCCACAAAAAATAGCAAAAAAACAAAAGTATGTCGAATTCTAATGAATAAAGGCAATGTCAAATATAATAAGACAAATTATGAATCAAATATATTTTTAAGTACAAATGAAATAGAAAAAAAATGTATGTCATATGAATTTGCTTTTGCTTTAAGGCAAATTCGTATCTGATTGTATAAAAATATATTGAAAAAAAAGGAAAACAAGATACATTAATTTACTTTAGCTAGAGCAAGCAAGAAATTGATTATTGCTTGTTGATACATTGAGCCTTTATTTGTTGCAAGATCAAAGATACAATGAGTGAATCAAAGTCTTTTACGGTTTAAGAAAAAGTTGAATTGGACTAAAAAATAAAGAAAGTTGCCCTTGACATCAAGTTCTATATTTCTAGGATTTGTTTTTATCTTCTTTGGAAAAACAAAAAGGATAATTGTTACCGTTTTAATTTGTCCAAAAAAAATTGGTTTACTGGTTAAAAATGATTTGAGTTATCGGTTGGTTTGATTAAAGAACGAGTAAATTTGTCGATCAAATCTACTATCGGGTTATTTAAGATATACACATGGTAGCAATAGAAAAATGGAAGGATAAAGGCTAATTAGACAATGTAGGATTTGAAGCAATATAAAAATACCAACCATACATTATATTATATTGTTGAATGTTGTACTGTGACATATGGTTTCACAATTTTGAAGTGGGAACTTTTTCTTTATATATATATATATATATATATATATATATATATATATTCTGCTTTATCCGGTCAAAAAACGTCAAAACTGCTGACTGTCGCCACTGAAAAGTTGCTGCCAGTCAACAGCTCTTGACCCAATCTTAGACTGGGTCAAAAGACCCTCTTTTGCACTTTCAAAGTGTGAAATAGGGCATTTTTATTTTTTTTAAATAGTCCAAAAGAGGATAAGTGTGAGAGGAAAAAAATTTGTACTTCCAAAGTGCAAAATAAACGAAGGAAAAAAAAAACTTTAACTCTTTTGGTAATATTGGTAGCTCAGACCTTAAATCATGACTGTATATTGATTTAAATCTATTTCTTACTTTTCTTCTCTAAAAAAAAAGAGTCTTACTTTTCTTTCTTTCTTTCGCTTAAATCAATATATCAAAATAAATAGATCTCATGAATAGGGTTCGCACTTTGGAAATGCGAGACAAAAAATTAGCAATTCTGAAGCATGAATCCACTTTTAGAAACCAAAAAAAAAAAATTAAATACATGTTGGATACATTTTGGTTTTCTTCACAATCTTATCAATTTCCATTGAACTCTTTTGGTAATATTAGCAACTGAGACCTTGAAATAATACTTTTTCATAAATCATGACTGAATATTGGCTTAAATCAATCCGTTTCTCCTTTTTTTTTTTTTTATTCTTTCCCTTTCTTGATATTGATAGTGGACTCTTTTGGTAATAAAACCATACCAATCATAGTGGACTCTTTTGGTAATAAAACCATACCAATCATAAATCATGACGGAATATTGACTTAAATTAATCCCTTCCTTTCTTTCCTTTTTACGCTAAATCAATCAATTCATTTCAATCCTCATAAAACCATAAATCTCCCCCTTCAATTTTCAAGATTTTATCCAAAATTGAGCCAAAAAGGAGAAAAGTTCAATTTTCAAGATTTTATCCAAAATTGAGCCAAAAAGGAGAAAAGTTCAAATCAATGACTCTATCTATATAACATTTGTTATCCAACCGAAAGAATATTATACGCAAGAGAATATGAATCTAAATAAAATGAAAAGCTGAAACAATAATCATTCACCTTCATCCAACCGAAAGAATCTTATGCGCAAAAGAATATGAATCTAAACAAAATGAAGAAAATGAAACAAAAATCATTCACTTGCTCAAATGGTATTTAATGTTTTTAACCAATAGAAGAATGAGCTTCAGAAGCTGGATTTCTTGATCTTATGTCGATAGAATGCCTTCTTTTTCTTGCTTGAAGAATTCTGAATTGTTAAGACAATCTTCCCTGGTTCATGGTTCTTGAAAGTCTTGCGAATTGGTTCTTCACTTGAGGCCATTTTCTTCTCCTTTTGCACAATTATGGTATAAGAATTCTCATCAGTTGGCACAAATTCTTCTTTGTAAATCACCTCCCAACCTAGAACTGTCAGATCCCAGATGAATGTCGTTCCAATCTGCCATAATGGAAACAGGATTAGCCTAAATGCCATCCCTGACAAATCTTACACTAAATATTAAACCAAGATACAGATCTCTTGTAGTACCTCTGGTGCTGGGATTTCAACGGTTTCAGTTGATCCAGCCTTGATCACAATTTCTGAAGCTTCATCATCGGTGGTCCAAAACTCGAAATCATCAGCTCTTTTTAGGCCACCATACTTAATAGGAACTTCCTGAATTGGAATGTACCTGTTTCAAGTATAAAATTCAGCTTCAGTTCCCTGCAATGGTCCAAACAGTAAGGCTAGGCAAATCAATCATCGTACAATACTTACTTCAGCAAAGTCTCGGTGACCTTAGCAGGGCGTGCAATGACGAATTTGCTCTTTGTTCTTTGAGTTAAAAATGGTGACAACAGCGAATGGAAGGCATAGTACCAGAAGGGAACATTGATAAATATCTGAAACAGCAAAGTATTGGAAGATAGGTAAGGGAAAACTGTAAAAAGAAGCAAATTTATGGCAAGTATTTATCTTCTGGGAAAAAAAAAACTTACATTTTTTGCCGCAAATTCTGGGTAATTGTCCTGGAGAAGAGCAACGGCTTGTTTTGTAGCAACACGAACCTCCTTCCTCGATGGCCCAGGTGAGTTCTTGAGATCATTGATCTGAAGCAATGAATTGACACCACCAGGCTTGAAATCAAGCTTTTGAATTCCCTTCTCCATAAGCTGGACCCTCCATCTCAAGAATTGTGTGCGCTTCTCCCCTGTTCCAAATGTCTTTTTGTAGAGCTCCACATCATCCAAAACCCCAAAGATGTTGTAACAAATGGGGCGGCCTTCGCGATCAATGCCATTCATGTAAGCAACTGGTGCAAGATCATCTCCCAAATCTTCATCCAGAATCGAATCAATATTCAACTCCTTCCTCCACTCAAGAGTCTTCTTCAGCATCTCAAATGCATCATTGACTTTGAACTCCCTAGCCCTCAAAAATTTCAAGAGAATTACATCAGTTCCCTCGTGCCCTTTACTAGGCAAAAGGGGTATTCCCCAGATGGAGATATCCTTGTCAACTTCGACATCTACATCGGCCTTTTTAGCCTCCTCACCATTCTCATCACTCTTTTCTTCGGCTTTTTCGTCTATTTTATTCTTTTCATCATCTTTCTTTTCCACATTCTTCTCTTCAACTTTTTCATCCCCTTCTTTTTCAGCCTCCTCTTTTACATCTTTCTCCTTCTTCTCACCATCCTTTGGTGATTCTTTTGGTGCCTCCTTAGTCACTCCTCTCTTGAAAAGATTGTTTCCCAGAATGGCTTCTTCGAGCTTTGATTTCAGTTCATTCAAAGCTTTCTTCTCAAACTCTTTCAAATCAGAGGGAAGATTGCTTTCTTCCCTATAAGAAGAACTCTTCTCAACCAGTTTAGATTTGCAGTCATCACCACCACAAATCACATCCTTCACTTGCTGTTGCTGGACTTTCTCCATCTCTTTTCCTTCCTTCAAAACCTCTGCGTTTTCAACACTCACTTCAGCCACCGGAGTCGCCTCTGATTTCACTTCAGCCGTCATGATAATTGCTCAACAACTCCCAACTTCAAAATGCCAAAAATAAACAAATAAATTAATTAAACAAACTATACAAATAAATCAATAATCAATTACAAATCAAGAATGAAAAATAGATAAATCCCAATTCACATTTACCCCTCCTGTAGTGCTGGGATTGGCCTGAAAAATCCTCTCTTCCTTGTTCTTCCTTTGGCTTTTCGAAAAGTTGGCCTGAGAAGAATGGCTTGAGACGAGGGAATATAACGGTTATATATTATTTGAAAGTCAGGGAGTGGGGCCCACAACGGCCATTTCTTTTGCTGCCACCGCATGTTGAGAGCCGTTAGGATTCTTTCCCGATGTTTGTGCTAGCCTGGAGTCCAGCAAAATTTGGTTTGTCAGAATCATTTTGGGCCCACCACCTAATTTTTTTTTTTGAAAGATTAATCATTGAAATTGTTCCAATTAACACACCAACAGCCTATATAAAACGTTTTAATGTCATTAAAAATTGCTGTAATTGATACAAATTTACCTTAATTCTGTCCTTTGTTCTAGTCAAGAAACCAATTAGTCAGTGTTGACCGACCTCAATCATTTTCTGCATGTTCTGCAGCTCAGATTAGCTTGGATCTTTTATTTTTAAATTTATTTGTTTTGATTCCCCTGTTTTATATGTTTTCTTCATTTTATATATTTTACCAAGTTATATTCGAAATTCGTAATAGACTGAATAAAATATGAGAGACAAATTAATATTAATGAAGCAAAGTTTTCAGATGAGTCACACATGAAAACTATGTATTTATTAGATGTAGACTTTTCAAATGAAGGCAAAAATGAAATGTACTAATTTTATGATAAAATTGTGTATATTATCAGCCCGGTTAATCAATGGTCCAATGGTAGGTCTTCCTGCCGCCGCAGGTCAAGGGACCAAATCCCCCTTATTAGGAATTTGAATTTAAGGAGAGAGTAGATAGTATTCGGAGAATCACACCCGCAATTATGCCGATCAAAGGAATCCAATCCTTTTTAGGACAGTTAAAAAATTGGTATTAAAGAGAGAGGATACATAGTATTTCAGAAGACACATACTTTTTTATATATAACAAACATTTTGGAGTTTTAGCCAACTATGATTGCTAAAAAAAAAAGCACTGTTAATGGCCCACGTATGGAAGAAAGAGGGGAAACGTTCTAAATTAACAACTGCATCCATTTGTCAGTGGTCCACACATCCTTAAAATAACCAAATTTCAAGAGGTCGTAGGCTTGACAGAACAGATAAATTCTTGCATTTCTCCTTCCTACAACCAAAATTTCCTGTCAGTGGGGCTTGCTAAGTGGACCAAATCAAATTTTCGTGTGTATCTTCGAGAGGGGACCACGTTATTCAACTGAAAATTTTAGTATCGCTATATTTGGTCCATAGTTCGGTATTTTCGAGGTCACGGACTTGAATATGACATTTGAATACAATTCCTAGTGCTTATAAATAAGTAAAGTTCATTTATTGATATTTCTTAAGGAGATAGTGATCCTAGGGAGTTTCAAGTTATTATAGAATTATTGCCCAAGATGCAATTGAGAAACTAGGATTTATTTTCAACTGATTCTGATTATTGTAAAAGTTAATTTTAGAAAAGGTAAAAATTAGAATCCAAAAGTAAGTTTTTAGTTGCTTATGATTTAGCTTAAAAAATTTAAGAAGAAGGGAATTCAACTGATTCTGATTATTGTAAAAGTTAATTTTAGAAAAGGTAAAAATTAGAATCCAAAAGTAAGTTTTTAGTTGCTTATGATTTAGCTTAAAAAATTTAAGAAGAAGGGACAAAAACAGTTGAGAATATCGCAAAACTAATTTTTCAAAATCAGAATCCAAAAGCATGTACAAAAAAGGCTGTTGAGAATAGGGACTTAATTTCTCAAAACAAGTTATTGTATTGATAAAGGACACCATACTTTTATTCAAAGAAATTAAGCAAAATTCAGATAAAATATCTGTCAAAGAAATCAATGTCCATTTTCTTTCCAATGAAGTATTTAGGAAGAGTGAGAGATTATCCATCGGGCAAATCTTTGTTTTACTAATACTATATTAGTTGCCACGGACATTTTCCTTTTAACTGCAAAAATTGAAGGATATAATGAGTTCCGGGTAAATTTTATTTTCTTAATGAAGTACGAAATTAGTAAATTAAGTCCCTATGAATTGAAACTAAGACTCATTTGAATAGTTGAACAAGTTGGTACATTTCACTCACGTGAATTTTACTCTTCCATTTTTCAAGGATAATATAAACCTTATTCCATTCAATTCCGGCTGTTCGTTGGTTAATTATGGACCAATCAAAGCTATAACTTTGATTCAAAATTCAAATTTGAAAGATGAAAATACATGACTGTTATCGGACTGTTCAACTTTAGTGTAGACAATAAATTCAAATTGATTTAAGTGACATATTTATCGTCCAATTAAATGTTGTCATTTGTAATCCTTATTGAAGTGAGGTGATTTGGCTAGTTAAATATATTAAAATGGCTTTTTCAATTAAATTTTGACATGTCATATGTCTAGTAAACTTGACCAGTTAAGATGTACACCTTAATATTTATCACTTTATTGATAAATATAAAATAAGAACATAACAATTGAGGTTGTGTAACTATTATATGCATACGTCCCTTTAAAGAGTTGAAGAGATAATATTTAGGGTGATGTTATTACCAGAGCAAGTTATATCTTGCCCGAACAATTTTGAATAAATGACCAAATTGCCCAAATGGACAGACCACTATCTTTTCTACCCAATCTTCTCGTCTAATCTCCTTGTTTCTCTCTCTCTCATTTCCGATACAAATCCTTTACTCCCTTTCTAATCCTTATCTCCTTGTTTTCTCCCTCTTCCAAAACAAGTCCCTCCCTTCTTTTGTAATCCACAATCCACCCTCTCTCTGCCTTTACTCCATTCCCTTCGCCTACTAGCTACACACATTGGCTGCCCTATATTGTTCTCCATCTCGACAATGTCAAAAAGTCATTGATAATTTTATAAATTAAAGAAATAAAAGACTGTTGGAACAAAATCAAAAACTGAGGAACACACGTAGTAGTCTGAGGAGCAAGACAGAGACAGTGTTTGTAGCTGTGTTAGAGAGGAAAAGTAGAGTAATAATTAGCCTGCTTGTGGCCACGAGTGAAACAGGGGAGAGTTGGCGAAAGGGCTGCGATAGTAAGGTGAGGATAAGAGTTGGACATGCGATGAAGAAGAGATAGGCCAGAGGAGAGAGTGAGAGTCAGTGAGTTAACCGCATGCAATAGTGTTCAAAAAGGAACGAACAAGAGAGGCCAGAGGAGAATGAAGAAAAGATAGGAAAAGATAGGCCAGATATGATTGAGAAAAAGAGAGAATTAACCGTATGCAATAGCATTTAAAAAGGAATAAGTTAAAATAATTAATACTATTAGTCAATTTGTTTGTTGGGGTAAAATTGCTCTGGCATGATATATTTTGCTCTGGCAATAATAACACCCTAATATTTGATTTCATTTGAGATAATTAATGACATATACATATAATATAAATTCTTTTTTATCTTCTATTCTACAATTATAAATAGGGGTCACTACTAAAAAATCATAGGTACATATATGCACATACTCTTGAAGCCCCAAAACTGTGGATTCAACCAAATTTTTCCAATCTTCTCCATATCAAGATTTAAAATTTATTAAGTCTTCTCTTCAAGTCTTTCATATTAAGGTCTAAATAAAGGCCTCGAGTCAATATTTGAAGATAAAAATAGAAGGATTCTCTACCATATTAAGAATTTTTCAAAGATTGTAACTTTTTTGTTCATCAAATTTATACTTTACATTTGTCAAATATGTATTTATATAATTATGATATTCATATTTTTTTTTCCATACCAGAAAATTTGTTGTGTAAATTGAGCTCCAAACTTTAATAAGATATTTATGAAGTACAATTTGTAATTTAAGTTACATATACACTAGAGTCTAACTGCTAGGATATTTTATCATTGTAGATAATAGAATTTTGGTCAAGTTAAAATTACCTTTTGTCTATAAATTAATTTAAAGAGCTATTTTCTTTCAAGTAAATATTACCATATGTCATCTATATTTAAAAAAAATTTATTTTTGTTGGATAAAAAATAATATATAATCAAGAACATATATCAATAATATACGTTATATTGTTGGGTGTCAAACCAGCAAAATAAATATACTCTAAGAAAAATATACTCAAGTATAGTAGTGAGTAGGGTCGTATCCACAGGGACTGATCGATTTATTTATTTCAAATTACAATAACGGGGGGTTTGGAGAATAATTAAATTAAAGAAATTTAAACTTAAGAAACTCAAAGGAAAAAACACAAAATTAAGTCAAACGAAATCAAATAAAACCTAAACTCTAGTCAAAGGAATAATTTCCACTCTGGTTCAATTTAACTGATCCTCGATGCAATAATAAATTTCTACGTTCATGAATAAATTGGTTATGGTTGTTGAGAAGCTCTAACAACCTGCATTTCCTTACTGTGTCGGTAATCAAGGTATGACCGTTAATTACTTCCCTAATCAAATAATAACCCTAGGTACGACCTTAGAATTCAATTATTCAACAGCTTTAAAACTAGAAAAGCTACCAATTCTAACCAGCAAATACCTATAAGGCTTTGTTCAAATTAGATTATTTATTCCCGTGATATAATCCAAAAGTCTCTATTACAATTGAATTAATCACTCGCCACTAATACTAAAACTATCAAACAATTACGGATTTGACGTTTTAGATGGCTTTAGATTATTTGACAATTAAATAGTGGCCAATTATTTAACTGCGCAAAAATAATCACACAAGAATGAACACAATCACCTTGGAATTAAACAGAGAATAAATAAATACCCAAAAACGCAGAAAATAATAAAAACAATTAGATCTCACAGTAATAGATGAACCAAAGCTTCAATTATCCTTCAACTAGATAAAATAGTCTTCAAATACCAAAAGAAAAATAACAAGAATTTGTTCTAGAGAGAGAAGAGAGAAAAACTAAAAACTAAAACTAAAAGAAGACTAAGACTAAAACTTAAAGGCTCTTCAATTTTTCTGCAAAGCTACGTGTGTTTCTGCTGAAAATTGCGTTCCCCTATGTCTTCTCTTTTTTTTTCTGCACGTTTCTTTTCTTTTTCCCTTCCTTCTTTCCTTTTTGCTCTTTGTTTCCTTCTCCAACTCAATTTCCTTGTAAAATCTTTGCTTTTTGGAAAGATTCATCTTTTCTAATCAACTCTAATTCCTTCTTAACTTCTTCCCAATTCAGATTCACCACATAAAAGAAAGTGAGACCCTCCAATTGCAAATTTCTTCTAATTCACGTCCAGAATTCCGCACAGCAGTACCAATAGCCCGTGGTCACGCTCTATCAAACATAGTCTTCTGGAATTTTAGACGAATTTAGAACATTTTTCCACAATTTCCTATATTAAGGCCAAATATCAAAAAGTGAATAAATGGAAGTGTTAAACACAATTCTTAACCAAAATAAGGAGAAGTTAATTACAATAAATATGTCAATTTAGCACCCTAACATATATCTTTCTTGATTCCTTTGTTTTAGTTCTTATATATGATCAACTATATTTATTGATACTACGCTGAGGCTGTTTATGTAATATTAACACTAGGTTTTACTTTGGAAAATAAACAATTATATAAGTTCATATGACAAGATGAGGTGCTTTGGTCAATCAAATATATTGAAGTGACTCTCTTAATTAATTTGTGCCATCTCACATGTCTATTCGACTTGGCCAATTAACTATATATATCTTAATATTTGTCTCGTCATTAATAAATTTAAAACAAGAAGATAATATTTGAGATGGATGCATCTTATGCGCTTACATCTCTTCATAAGCTAAAGAGATAAGATTTGATTTGTTTGAAGACTAATAAAGATGTATACATATAATATAATCCTTTTATTCTTTCTTATCCTACAACTATAAATAAAGGGTCACCATTAAAGAGTTACACTTGTATACATATACACATATTCTTGAAGTTTCAAGGATATGAAAGCTCTAAATTTTCACCAAATCCTTCAACTTCTATCCATGTCAGGAATTGAATTTCATCAAACTCTTTTTCAATGCTTCCATATTAAGGTTTGAGAAAATTAACGATGAATTCAAAAACAAACTTTGAAACTCTCTAATCAACATTTGAAGAAACAAATCAAAGGACTCTATAGTATTGAGTATTTTTTTTTTTTGTGGAGATTTTAACATTTTTTTCAAATTTATACTTTATATTTGTCGCTTTTTTTATTAATTTTCTACAAACTCCAAATTTGTTGCATATAGGTTTCTACATTATGATGTAAAAACTTGTATTGGTCTTAAATTTTGAAATTAATCCAATTTATAATTTTGCTTTAGCGAAATCACAAAATCTAATTTATAAATTTTCATAGTAAAATTTTGAAATTAATCCAATTTATAATTTTGCTTTAGCGAAATCACAAAATCTAATTTATAAATTTTCATAGTAATTCTGAGTTGGAGAGATCTTACCCAATGTGGTTATTAAGAGAATCACAGAAGGATTTATGTAGTTTTTGCACTTTATGTGTTAGATAATTCTCTTTTGATCTAATAAGCATTATCATATAGAAAAAAAAAACAATTGTATTTATAAGGCTTTAATATAGTTAATGTTTAACCCAAAAATCTTCAACCCAAAAGCTACAAAAAGATTGAAATTAAAATCTACAAAAAAAAAGGTGAAATATCAAGAACTACGGAAAAAAAAAATGGTGACAAAATTAAACAAAGAAATAATGATAAAATTGTAAAGGACTAAGCAAAACAAGGGAAGAAACATGAAGAACACGTATGAAAGTATTAGTAGTTTAAAATAAGATAAGATCAATTTGAACAAAAGTAGGTCTAAGCAAATTTACACAATATTACAATCTCCTTCTACTACATTTGGGTTTGTTCTCAGCTACTCTTTTTGTAAGTAATTTTAGTTTCTGACTTTGAAAATTTTATTTTGTGATATTTTCAAAAGTTTTTTTCTCTTGTATTTGAATTTTTTAAGCTAATATGTGAAACAATTAAAGATCTACTTTGAATTCTGACTTTCAACTTTTTTAAAATTAACTTTTACAAGAATATCAGTTGAAAATAAACCCATTATGCTGTGAGATATTCATCAACAAGCGTTGTTGTATTTTAGGACATTCATGATATTCATTGATAGATGAACCTTTTGATATGCTACTTTTATTTCATGAGATTTATGAAGACTAATTAAGTAATTCCAATAGCATAAATATAACATCATAAAATACAATAACATAGCCATGTAAAAGATCACCAATAATCTTTCCAATTCATGTTGCTTCATGATTTTGCTAATAAATCCAGCTTCTTTTTTTTTTTTTCCAAAGAATTATACATAGAACACGAAACAAAAAGTTGATCAATCTATTATTTAAGTCTTTAGCATTCAATTAAGATAATAAAGTGGCATTTGATAAAATTGAAGTCTCAAGTCTGAAATCTGAAATTTAAAATTTAAGTGCTGAAATTATTAAATTCTTGAATTGATAAAATTATAGTTGTTTTGATAGTTAAATTAATTTAAGTATTGAATTTAGATATTTCACCTGATAAATATAATAATTTTATCTTAAGATGGAATATTTTAGGGATAGTGCATGTGTGTAAGAGAAAAAGAGAAAATGTGTATTTGCGTGTGAGAGAGAGTAAATGCATTTGTGTGTGATAATGTGATAGCAAAGTATGCATAGATGTGTGAAAGTGTATTCATGAAAGAGAGACCATGAGTATGAGAAAAGAAAATTTTGTACATATGTATGTGTAAGAGAGAGAAATTGCACGTGTAAGTAACAAAAAATTTATGCATGAAGGCTGGAGTGCATGTCTGAGAAAGTGCATATGTCTAAAAGTAGGGGTGTGCACAGGTCGGATATCCTAACTCGCATGGGGTATTTTTTGACCCGACTCGCTATATGCGGGTCAGGCAAAGTTGTAACCCATATCCGTATCCACATATGGAGATATCCGGCGAGTCGAATATCTGCATTTGTTTGGATCGTACCCGCATATTATTAAATTTGCTTCAAATCTTAGATAATCTAATAATAATTAGAGTGTCACTTATAACAAATATAAACTTAAATAACATATATTAAATTAAGTGTTACAAATCATGAATTTATCGCAAACACTAAAGAAATTTTTTATTTTTTGAGACAGAAAAACACCATATACACAAATCTTATTACATAAACACCAACCATGCTTTTGAGGCAAAGAATGAAAAAAACACACAAGATAACCATTATAACTAGAGTTTATACTACCGCATCTTCAATTCTTCACATTTCAATGTTGATAATGTGATACTCTTTACTGCCTAAAATTACAAAATAAGAATAAAAGATATTGATATTAATATTAATAAAAAATAATAAATACTACATAGTAATTTCACATAATAATATCTAATAGCATATTACATAATAATAATAATATCACATAGTAATATTACATAATAATATCACATATTAATATTAAGAAACCTTATAAAATTACATCATTACCTCTATATGCGGGTCGGGTTGGATACCCGTTGAGTTTTAAAAATCATGATTCGTATCCGACCCGCTTAATAGAGTAACCCGCATATAACCCGTATTCGCTAAAACCCGGTGGGTTGGATATCTGCATTTTTCGAATTGGATCCGGATTGGATCGGCCGATTTTTGGGTCACCGAGTCAACTTGCACACCCCTATTTGAAACAGACTCTCTATGAGAGAGAGAGAGAGAGAGAGAGTGTGTGTGTGTGTGTGTGTGTTTGTGTGTGAGAGAAAGAGAGTGTGGGTGTATCTGCAAAAGAAATGATAAGATTACAAATAAATAGTTAATAACCCATTGAAACATGTTAAGATAATAAAAAATTAAGGGTTAATTACATCTCTCTCCCCTGTGATTTGGCCAAATTTCCAAACGAGTCCTGTGGTTGGACCAAATTATGGTCTAACCCTTTGAATCAAAGAATGATCAACAAATAATCTCCTAAAATCACAAATGTTTATCAAACGCACCCTTGCCATTAAAATTGTCCTAGAATATGCTTACATCATCAAAATAATTGATTGAAAATCCCAAAAAACCCTTTCTCAATTTGGATTAATTTTATTTACCTCTCTCAAGGTTTGTCCAAATAACAAGATGACCCCTATGACGTTATTTTAATTAAATAATGCTAATAATATTTTTTGTGAAATTATCAATATGCTCATTAATCACTAATGCTTTCTTCCTACAGGCTAACAAAAATTTTAGTTATTTTAGTTATATACTTACAGGCAATATTCAACGCAACAAAAATGTTAATTATATAGTATTATTGGCAATGTAATTCCAGCCACTATTAACAAATGCTAGAGATGAATAATAATTTTTATGTGTATTTGCATGTCGCCAAATTCTATTTCTTAAAAACAATGACTTTTTAACAAATTTTCAAAAAAATATACTAATTTCTACTCTTGTGTTATTATCACTTATTAATACAATCAGCAATTGTTAAAGGTCAAAGTAAAATTTTATAGATGAATTTTAGAGATTAAAACAAAAAAAATCTACTTTAAATTCATGATCAAGATTTTTCTTAACTCAAAATACAATTTCTTTTTATACAAATCAAAATAAATCTTCTTGCTCTATATCCAATACTCCATCTAGATTTTATTAATATTGTTTTCTTTTTTTAGCATTTTTAGTGATTGCATCTAGTTATTTTTATTTATTTATCTTTTAGATGATTATAGAGGATTTTTTATAAGCATACAATTATTTTATAAGATTGGACAAATTTGGCCCAACTACATGGGTCATTTTATAATTTGAACAATCCTCAAGAGTCAAAGTGTTAACGTTTGGCTAGTTAAAGTGTTAGGATGTAATTTGATCAAACCACATATTTCGTTTGGTAATTTGGTCGAATCACAGGAGAAATAAATGTAATAAATGAAAAATTAATTAAAGATACAATAATATCAATGAACCAAATCACACTACTCCTCCTAGGTAATTTACATTCATTTGTCTGATTATATTTCAAATTGACTTGTCCAATTCAAAATTCAAATTCTGAAGGGCAAAAGTTAAAAGAGTCACGCTAACATCACAATCTAATTACTGTACTCAAATGTTAAATTCCCAAAAACGAGAATCAATGTAAGACGGTGAGAGTACGATGTACGTTTGGACACAGGAACATTACGTGATGTCGTGGATGGCATTCCAAATTTGAGAGTTTGCAATTGAGAAAGAAAAGAAAATGAGGACAATAATCGCTTTTTCTTGAAAGTAAAGCCTAAAATAGAAAATTTTCAACTACAATTACCAATGAATAATTACATAAAGCCACCGATTCTCTGTTTCACTTATAAATCATTTCCGTTCTTGTTCTCTTCAAAATCCAAATGCCAAAAATATTTTTCCTAAAATCACAATTTCTTTTCCTCACTAATTTCACATCACATCTGGTCCCAAAAAGATTTATTTTTCAAATAACAGATTCGCTCATATAATGCGCCGCTATAATTCCCTCCAAGTCCTTACACTTTTTGCTCAATAAACTAACGCTCTAAACAATATGAATATCTCCCAGTTTAGATAAGATTTCGTAGTATTTGTCAAACAAGAGGAACGGAAACATTTGCAAAGCATCGTATAAATAAATTCCATCAGAAAATAGAAAACTCGATAAGACCCGCTGAAAACCTTATCTTGAAGAACAGCAATAGGGTACAAATGAAACAACCTATTTCAAAGAAAACATTTGCATTGCTTTGAGTATGTTGCGTCAGCGATAGCCCTTTCTGTGTTGTTCAGGTAACACGAATGCATGAGAGAGAGAGAGAGAGAGAGAGAGAATTTGCATAATCAACTCTACGAAGTTGATGTGCCTAAGAATAATTCAGAATTTATAATCAACTCTATGAAGTTGTTTGCCTAAGAATAATTCAGAATTTTCAAAGATGATCACAAGACAACCTAAATGATAACGAAGACAAAACACTAAATACACAAGAATAACATTGAGTGTGGAAGCTGTATATATCTTGTCATAAACGGGGTTAGTGACCGATATTATCTATTTCCGCAATGATTTCCTCCTATTATGAGCGCAAAGCACATACCAGCAATTTCAGCTACTCGGATTTCATAGCAATCAGAGGCTTATGTTACAACAACAAAATCAGTGGCTTAGCCCATAATCTGCAGAACAATGTTTCATGCTTGTCATCTATCAACCATCAACATCCATGTATTCACCAGTAACCCTGTCCAGAAGAAAATTTCAGCATCTGTACCACAAGTAATAACAATTCCATAGAGCGACAAGGAGAGGTTAACAAAAACCCACAATTCATGACACTATGTGAGAAGATGAGAAGAGAACAAAGTTCTGAGGCACCAAACATGTCATAGCACATGGAAACCTATGCTACTAAAGAACCATACAACATATAGCTGATTCAATAGGATTACATGAATCCTCAAACGGAAGGACAACAAACCATTTCAATGATAAATCAGTATTTGTATTGGAGATAAGGTACTGGACTATCAGGCAGTGACCACTACTCACCAGTAGAAGTCACTAGAGAATTTACAGCATCGTCCTCCTAAGGTTAATAAAGATGAGAGATCAGAGGAAGGCTATATCCTTCCATTATTCTACTATGGTGTCATTTTGCTGATGTATATTATTTCTGGTTTCCAAAATGTTAAAACTATTTGAACCATTAAATTCCGTTTGACTTAAAATTTCTATGCTTTTGTTGCAGTATGTTTTAAATTTTAATCTACACCATATCCTTTTTTTATAGTTCCCTGCAGTCGATGAAGTCTCTGTAAGCAAAACCAAATCTCCAGCAACTTCCCTCAGACCCATAATGAATTCATAAACTAATGACAAAATGAACAGCTAAGATTGTCAATATGCCTACAAAACTATTTGAACCATTGGATTCCATTTGACTAATAATTTCCATGCTTTCATTGCCATATGTTCTAAATTTTAATTGACATCATACCCCTTTTTATAATTCAGTGAGAAATTGTAATTTTGGTACCAAATGTTTTGGGCATCACTAATTTTAGTCCCTAAAATTTTGACAAAAGCAAATCTAGTAACAAATGTTTCAATTTTTCAGCACATTTAGTCCTATTGACCGGTTTTTGCCAAAATTTTACTAAAATCCGGTCACATGATACCCATGTGCCGGTTACCAAATTTTCTAAAAAATTAGAGAAAAAGAAAAAATTTTAATTGTCATAATTTGTGATTAAAGGCACAAAAGAATGCACTGTTCAGAAGAATTTTTTCAATTTTATTTGCTTATTTATTGTGTATGAAGTCAAATTAGTGCTTTCAAATTACAAATTATGACAATTAAAATTTTTCTCTTTTGCTTTTTTTTTTTTTTAAATTTGGTCACCAGCACATGGATATCACATGACCAGATTCCGATAAAATTTTAGTAAAACTGGTCAAGATTTTTCATATATATCGTGTGTATCTCACCAGTGGATTTAAAAAACCTCGCGAATTGACTTGGGTTACTGGTCTGGTTCTGGTCATATTGACCTCATCTTTTGGTGTAATAGGTTATTGCTTAGGACCACATTTGCTGAAAAATTAAAACATTTGATACTAGATTTGCTTTCGTCCAAACTTTAGCGACTGAAACTATCAATGCCTCAAACATTTGGAACCAAAACTTTAATTTTCTCTAGTTCAATGCAGTTGCTAAAGTTTCAACAAGTAAAACCAAATCTCTAGTAACTTTTCTTAGACCCATGGCGAATTCATAAACAAATGATAAAACAAACAGCTAAAATTGTTAATGTGCCTACAATTCTTGCATTTGTTTTGTTTTCACTTATTCTGTAATGGAAAGTAGAGAGACGGAAGTTACTATAAATTGATGGAGCATTTTGAAAATTTTTAAGACATTACACCATAATAGAGCATCTAATTCAAGAAGAATAGCAGTACAATAATTCGGAACTCAGGGATATGTTATAAGGTGGAGCACTTGTCAGAAAGAATCACTCCAAAGCATTTAAATGTTGCGCTTCAGGAAGTCAGACCATTGGCACTTGATAACAAAATTGATTCACATACCTGTTATAAGACAGCCATGCTTCACCTATTGTTCCTATGACTTTATTCCGCACTTTCCGAACACAAACCTGCATAAAATAAGTTCACAATTCTTTAAAAAAAAAAATCTCCTGGGGGCCAAAAAGGAAAAAGAAAAAAAAAGAGAAAAAAGGAACTTGAAAGTCACCTGAACTTGATCGATAGGGCCTGCCTCTGGATCCCTGTTACGGTGAATGACAATCCCATTGTCACATTTGTTTATAAAGTGAGCACTTCCACTGATGTCGTACAAATTTGGAGGACCACCACCCCAATGATGCAACTGTTTAATAAGAGTAAATTGTTAACGATCTGGCTCATACTGTAATAGCAGCACAAGATTGCCAACCAAACACTAGCAATATATTTCCAACCTGTCTTGGATGTGCAACAAACCACACATGACATGAATGATGTTGAGCAAATCGTTTGATCTTTGTTAGCATCTGACTAACATACTCTGTTTCAGTCCTGTTATAAAACACATTACATAAGTGCAAGGTAAGAAGGGGAATTTGCCAATAGTACATTCAAATGTACTTCCACAACAAACACAAATAATTCTCACCACATTGTATCTTTCTTTGTGCATTTTAACAGATGGTAGCATAAATTTTGAACTAAAAGCCATGGGTAGCTCACTAACGACAATGCAACAAAATTCCATCCCCAGCTAGGGCACACAGAGAAATACTGCCAGCAAGAAAAATAGAAAGGAAGAGGTGGCGTAGCACTAACCTAGACGAGGATTTGTTGATTTCACTGATACTTCAGATATACTGCCAACAAAATTTCATTTTTTTTAATACATAAATGGAATCTCAACATGTAAGGTTCGAGTGCCTACCCTTAACAAAATAAAATGCTTGCCCCCAAAAAGGTTTGCTTCACTCCATCAAATGATCTCAAATTGTTTCCATAGTGACCAAAAAACAGCACAGGCAGCACAATCCCAAGTTTGTCCATTTCTTTCTCAAGAAAATATGAAGTTCAACACTCATTCCAGCATCGCTAATCAAAACTTTGCATCCATCAACAACGAAGATGACTGCTTTCTTCCCCTGCCTTTATGCACAAATAGCACCAGCTTACATATATCTCCTCTTCTCAATTGTTCAGCTGCAAGTAATATTCAGGAAAGATTTCACAACTAGTTTCTCCTAGTTGCCCTGCCACTGCAATGCATCATTCCCCTTCCATTAAAGCTTAGGTTGTAAAGTTTGTCAATTAGATCCTGAAACAATTGGAATTCTTGAAGCTGGAAAGGGCTCATAGACCAAATACTCCATTTGATGTCAATACTGTCCATCCAACCCATCCATGCAGACGGAGATATGACAAGATTTAGAGAATATAAACAGAAGTGGGGACTCGAATTTCGAAGAAAATGTGTAATATTGCAGAATTCTGAGATGTGGCTGGAATGGGATTCTAAGTTTAGGATGGTTTTGTTGTCTTAAGTAAACATTAAAATAAGGACAGTTTAAAAATGCTTTAAAATAGGCTGTTGCCAAAACAATGTAATCATAGCATTATTCTGTCATGGTGCTTTTATATTTGCCATAAACTGGCAAAAACTGGCAAAAACTGGCTCAGAGTTCAACGTGAAATGTATGCCAAATTTGCATCTCAGATAAAAAACCAAAGGTATTAACTCTCTATGGCAGGTTAGATGAATGAGGACAAGTTTTAGTAATGCTATCTTTGGCTCTATTCTACTCTAATTTCCTGTATCAAAGCCCTCATTCCTGCACAAATTCAGCAACTTGACACACATCCAGATCCCTCCACAGGCAATCTTTCAACACCGAAAGACTTTTGCCAATTCCTCACTATTTGCCTCAAAAATTTAAGCCCTAAAAGGAAAACAAGATAGATGCATATTTCCCTTGTTTTCATACTGAAATTTAAGGGATGCATCAATCATGTTTCCAAAAACTATTAGCTTACCCATGCAAATGACATTAGTGCTAAAGTATCATCTTCGAGGCAGAGTTCTCACACAATATATAGAGGTAAACAAAAATATATTGCCACTTCTCAAAGCATAGCAAACTGAGAAATTTTATTACATATCTTTCTAATGTCTTCCGACAACCATTCTCATGGAAGTGAGTAGTGCCAGCTGTTCACCAGCATCCCTGGATCCAGACATAATTCAATTCCTCTTTTCCATCAGGTGCCTGTATTGTTCCAACCCAATACAAATTGGATGGGTAACCATTTTCCACTGAACTACATGGTACTTTTGTTCATTATTTTCCTTTCTGACATAAAATCTCTCTGCAATTTTGTTTCTTTATCTCTTCTCAACTGATGCAAACCAAGTGTAACAAGGATAGCTATCAAAGGCGCGCGCAGCACAGCCTTTGCACCTGATTAAGCACCAACCAGGTGCATGCGAGAAGGTGTGGATCTTTGAAGCCTATGCACGCAAGCTTTTTCGATTTTCTGTATTTTTAGTTTGTATATTAGTTTCAACTTGACCACTCTGGTTGGATAGCTCAAATTTTGGACTGAAGACTTCAATTAGCTGAGGCATTCAGCATTTATTTCCGTGTAATATCATTTCATTCAAGTAAATGCTCCGAGCTTTTCCATGTCCAGTTACATTTTGTTCCGTTTAGTACTATTCAAGCCATATTCCAATCTTTTACAAGCTACATGTAAATAAAAAAGTAACCCCTAACCACCCCCCCCCCCCAAAAAAAAAAAAAAAAAAAAGAACAAGATTTGTGTTTCCACCATAAAGTTTAAACTCAATGCACTATGTTCTTAGGCCTCGTTTGGTTGGCGGGAAGTAAAGTTAATCAGGATTCTGATTTCTAGGAATTTAATTCCAAAGAATATGAATACAGAAAAGATTCCATAATTTTGTATGGATGGTTTAGTATTATTTCTAGGAAAATGGTATTGAGTAAATTGTCAAAATGTTTTGAACAAAAACCCTAATATTTTATTCTTTGTGTACAGAGTAATCCAAGAATAAAATACCAATGCCAATCCTCATGTTCTAAAAAAAAAAAAAAAAAAGAAAAAAGCGCATCCCTTCATCTTCAGTTTCAGTACATAAATATCAGAATTGTAATTTTTTAGGAGTAATCATTGTAAATAGGATATGGAGAAGATAAAAAACAAAAAGATGTCAATTTCTTTATTTTATTTATGTAATCATCATAATCACAACCTTAAAAGAATAATTGTTACAGAGAAAAGAAGGAGAAGTTTGCTATTGAGTTCAAGTTGTTAATTTTCATAGTTAGTATTCCAATTAATTTCCCCATTCGTTTTGGTAGGTTAGATAATAAAAACATCATCACTAGTACTCGTAGTCTCTGTAGGAACGATACTCGTCACTCACCTATAGTATACTATATGAGTGATAGGTGCATTTGCCTTAGAAGCCATAGTGTTGAAGGGTAGATATCAATTCTTATTGGATTTCATACTTTTAGCCAGCCTAACTGCTTTGAAGTACAAAGGTCTTGGGAAGTCCACTTTAAATTAATTCAATCAAGAAGCAACAGTATGCTCATGTTTGTATTTGAATTACATCATATGCCCAGTATTGAATCAAATTTGGGCAAAAGATTTTCAGAGATACATCATCTACTATCCTTCAAGAGAACAGAAAAAAAAGTACCATTACTGTCTGTACTGACAATTGCTGAGAATCAATTAAGGATGAGATAATTGTTTAGCTCAAAAACTGTCAACGCAAGACTAAATTTTGGTGATCATATTTGCTAGTTTCCTATGTGCCCACATGCAGAGGAACTTTCACTTTAATCAGCATAAGTAATTGTAGCTTTTCAGCATCAGACACTGGGCGAACAATGCCAAAGATTCAAAACTGAATCTTCCCTTCTACTGAAAATAACACAGAGAAAGATCTACATATAACCACTTTAATGTCATGCGACCTTTCTTTTATTCTTTTCTTTTCCCAGGACCTTCAAGGTCATGGCTATTGCCAACTACCATGACAATAAAACACACTTGGGTACAATTTATGCTAATGCAATCTCAGATTAGAACAGTGGTAAATGTTTTCAGGAAAAGAAACTTCCACCCAAGAATTTTTACATTATAATATTCCAGAATACTACAGGCATGTCATTTGGACAAACCAATCACTTCCACTCATGGTTAAAAATGAATATCATAATGGATAGTTTCTCTTGGATTATGAATTACTATGAACTATGCATAATCTTTTGGGAAAAGTTAGTTGTATCTTAGAAAGAGTTACTGGACAATGATTTGAGTCTTTTTATTTAACTAATCTACATCATGTACCATATCTCAAAGAGAATAATTCCAGTGCATGGCCATTCTAGCAATAAATGAGTGCAAATGTGTAGTGAACTCACTGGCTAATAGGGCGCTGATGATCAAGCTCATTGTACGGATCAATAACCAGACCATTTACACCATGTCTAAGAACAGCTGCTCTTGCAAGGTCAAGAACCCATTTTATGTTTGGAAGGCAATCATTCTCACACCTGTTCCAAAGAATCAGAAACATGGACTTTAGTAATCATAACAATATAAGCTTAAAGAATGTCACAAATATGTTGACTGGAGTCTAAATATCCATCAAAAAATATTAAAGAACCAGATTCATATGCCTGGAATATGACGAGAATTGCATTCCCAGAAAATTAACATGAATTTGAAACATACAGGGTTGGAAATAGAATACTGTTGAGCACCAAATAAATCAAATTGTTATAGTTCAAAGATATTTATGCCTTTTGTGCCACCCATGAATTGTCCAAGCAAATGCAGATTGGGACCATGAATTGGGAATTATACATTATTAGATCTAATAATAACAAAGTATCAATCATAACATCCACTTAATCAATTTCTAAACCCATGGATAGCATAACAGAAATTACATGGCTAAAAGATATCTTATATGGTCACCTAGAAAAGCATTATGTGACATTAAGCTGTACTCTTCTGTGCAATAGCTGATAATTTCTCCTTGTTACTGCTGCAAACCCTGTCATCTTTACCTGAATGGCTTCTATTCTATGACTACAAAATCCATCTTATCCTCAATCTTTTCATTGGTATTGCACCAAAATAAGCACCTTATGGAATGAATAAGAATATAAAGAGTTTCTTACCTTAAGCTTTTGGTCCTAGCAGGAGGGGGAAGTCAAGCAGTTTATGAACACGCAGCCTTTTCAATTCAGGAAGAAAGCACTAGTAAGATATTATTGATTCATGAAGTACTGATTTTTTCCTTATGCTTTCTAGCAAGGTTCCCAATAATCCGAGGAAAATGTAGTAAGAGGAATTCCTAGAATATCCTCTTCTTTTTACTAGGGGTGAGCAAATTCGGTAAATACCGAATTACCGACCAAATTCAATTGAATTCAAATTGAATTCGGTAAATCAAACTCGGTAATTCGGTTGGTAATTCGGAAAAATTGAAAAAAATGAAATCGAATTCGGTCAGTATTTGAAAATAAAATTCTAATTCGGTAATACTGAATTTATCGAATTCAATTTGGTAATTCGAATTCAGTATATACATATTGAATTCGAATTACTGAATTTAGCATTAATTGGGCTAGCAATCCAATAGTGGGCAAGTAACTAATACCTGGTCGTTGGGCCTTTTCTTTGTGTTTGGGCCATTATTTATTCAATACAAAAAAGCCCATTGTGAACATTCTTTATTTCCTTTTCAAAGCAACAAGCAGAACCTCATTAATCTCTCTTTTGTTTGGGTCAAACGGCAATTCAGACTCTAAAATAGAATTGGCCAATTTTAGGCTCATTTCCAATTTCCAAATGCCCAAATAACCCTAACTTCCTCTTCCTCCTTGTCATTGTAGTTTTCTCTAGCCGATTAGACTAATCAACTAGCCTCCTCTCCTTCTTCTTCTTCAGTTTTCTCCTAGCCGACCACCATTAACTTCTAATATGATTAATTGATGTTATTTATTTATTTATTCATGATATTTTCTTTCAGTAGCAGCCTCAGCATACCATGGTTCCTCTGGCGGACATTAAAGCTATTTATGACGGTGTGCAAGCAGGTGCCACCTGTGCGCTTGTTCAGATGGCAATGGGAGGAAGGTTGTGGGTTGCTCCTGCGTTGATGTAAAGAATTGTGGAGAGGAAACTGAAGGTCTTCACATTGTTCAGGAATTTGTGAAATCTCACCGAGAACTACTAAATATGAAATAGATATCCTAGTTTCAGTTTGTTTGATAGCTTCTCTTTAGAAAATTTTTGTTATTCAATGAGAAGCCACCCATCTTTATGGGTTTGCCAGATTTTGATAATTGAGATGTCAAGACTTGCTTCTTATTGTATGTTTACATTGCTGTTGATTGTGGCTCTTTTAAAATGCAGCTTATTATTTATTCAAAATAGGCCGTTAAGCATTGAATTTTTTTTTTTTTAATGAATTCGGTCACCAAATTGATAGACCGATTTATCGAATTGAATTCAAATTGAATTTGATTCAATATTAAGTGAAATCGAATTCGAATTCAGTTGGTAAATTTGAAAAAAAAATTACTGAATTGACCGATTTCAAATTATCGAATTACTAACCGATTCTCACCCCTACTTTTCACTATGTGGACAACCTACAGCTTTTCCACCAGTCCCAACCTAAAAAACAACTTAAATCATGAAGTCCTATTCTTCAAAACCCTACCTACTCAAAAATGACAGCCACCAATTGGCAAAGAATGCAAAGTGCAAACTCGCCATTTGTGACCTAACACGACAAAACCTTATAGATAATTTCCACCCTCAAAAGAACTTTGTTCTGCAAATAACAGCAAATTAGCATCTAATATCAGCATCAATTTATAAAAGTTAGATTATATTACACTGACTCATAAATACAAACACATCCAATATTAACTTTACCAAATGGAGGACTTTTACAAAATCTACCGTGTCGTTGAATGGCGATGGCCTCTCTTTTATGGTTTCTTTGACTTTGAAACCCCAAAAACTTAAGGGAGATCAATTCATTTCAATAACCCAAGGAAAGCTTGTGCAATAATGATAATCTCAAGGATGTAAATGTAAATTAATTTTAAATTACTGTACAAAGAAAGATCACACAACACAAATGCCAGTTTTAAAGTACCTTATCAGGTAAAATGTATCATTGAGCCATTGCTTTCCTTCTTCCAAATCCTCCACACCCATCCGCTCAACAGATTCTCCGTACCTATTTTTATAAGGAAATCAGCAATTAAAGCAAATACAAGTTCAGAACCTAATGTGCAAAAATGAAAAGCGGCAAACAATGCTCCTTGTCATGTTTTCCTTAAAAAGATAGGAATTAAAAACAAAAAGAAACTAGAATTTCATTACTGAAAACTGTACAAGCGAAAGGGAAAAAAAAAAAAAAAAATTCAGGATCGAGCGCATTCTATCATCCCCAGCAAGCTGATGATAACATGAGTTAAAATAAAAACCAGATTCTACTAGACTAATGAGCCAGCAAAGTAAGTTTAAGGGTTAACTGGCAAACTATGAAACATGTATCAATCTTGTTACATGATGAAGGTTTAATAATGGCTTCACCATTTTAAATAACTGACAGGTTTCTACAATTATCAGTGCAACTCACATTCTTTTTATTTTTGTCTTTTACCTAATAATCCATACATTTGGACTGGCATAAAGAAAACACCAAGGAACATAAAGAAAACACCAAAAACCATGGATGCTACACAATCCTCTTGCTCAAAAAGAAAGAAGTCATGTCAACACCACAAGAAAATGAACTACAATCATCACCTCTCTCCCAACCCCAACATCCCTTTACGAAGACAACCACCAAAACACCAGCATATCATCAGTAACCCCATCATATAACCATCATTTGCAGAACATCACCACCAGTACTGTCAATTGACCATCTGTCCAAATTAGTTTGCGACCGTCACAACCCCAAATATATCACATAGTAAACACAAGAATCATGAAATTATACTTATATAATCCAATTCATAACAGCAACCCCGTCCCCCTTCTTTTATCTCTTCTTTTTCTTCTTTTCATGGCGGCATAAATCCAAAGGAAGAAAAGAAAATGAATAACAAAAAAATTCTCTCACAAATACTTCACAGTGGCTTCGTCATCATAAAGAGAAGATAAATTGGTAATAAAATGAAATCTAGATAGCACAAGGATTCAAGCAGTAGAATGATTCAGAAAAGAACATCAACATCAAAGGACAAGAACAAGGGAAATTAAAGCACAATACACCATCAAAAAACCATAGACATCTGATCACTTATACTAAAGTAAATACTTTAATTAATCAGAAAGTAGCATGCAGAAGCTATACAATTTCAGTTCTGAACCTGTTTAGGACATTTTAGTATTCTGTCACCTTGTCAATAGAAAGTCATTCACAGCTTAAGATTCAAGAAGCCATCAAGTTGAAACATGCACATCCATTTGTTCTTTAATGCTAGCCACCTCAGTAAACTTCGAAGAAGCAAGAAGATAAAACTAAAGATGCCTTTCACAATCAAGAGAGTGATAACAATTTTTACATAGCAAGTTCAAGTGTTTAGATAAAGGAAAATATGGAGAGAAATCGTTGACGTATTTATACTTTAGGAAAGTGAATGTTCTTTTAAACCCCCAAAAGGAAATTTAGACATTTAGTTTGGGATAGGACAGTAATGTCCAACTTTAACACACCCCATTTGCAAGAGTAAATTACCATTCACCGGCTACTATTCAAAATTACTCTTCACAAGTTACTCTCAAGTATTGCTAAAACAATTCAAAGGTTCATTTATATTAGGACTTCATTTATCTCCTTTGCCAAAAAGGTTTGAAATATAGTATTTGAAGGCAAGACCACTTCCCTTGGATTAATAGAGGTTCAGACCTTGAGTATTCAAGGACTTGTTGTCAATCGAAAGATAAAGTTTGAGGCAATCATAAGAAGTTTAAGGGAGCCCCAGATACCTTATCCAATTAACAATGTAATTGAGTATGATACACATTCATTCAGTTGTAAATCACTTTTACTTGCATGACTGTTAATGACAGAATGTTGATGTTTCCTACCATGGTTTAAATGGAGAAGTTTCATAGAGCATAAGGACAAATAACTGCAGAATGAATTAAGCAAATACACAGCATACTCATTTATGAAGAGACGCAAGAAAGGATGAAAAAGCTTGTTGTGGACTACATTTACATCAAATAAAATAAAACAGAAAAAAGTAAGACAGTTTCTTCCAATGCAAGGGAACTGATGAAAAACACAAGGACAAAGTAAAAGTTATACAAAATGTGATAGAAGGTTACTAATCATAGAATATTGTTCACAGCATTGTACTTTAGTTACTCAGTACTTCAGTATTACATCCTTTTCTTACTTGGTTTAAAACCTTAGTGACATCTGCTAGCAGATGAATGGATTTTGATCATCAGTTAAAATATGGTTCTGCCCTTTTGCACTTTTGTCTGCATCAAAAAAGCTTTACTCAAAGAAACTTCACTTGACATTACATTATCTCACATCATTCAACACTAGTTTATCTTAATATGAACACAGATGTAAAAAGGGTAAGCATCCTCGAATAGCAATCTAATATCTGTATCTCACAATGATTTGTACACCAGTTGAATGTTTTTTTTATGCAGTTGGACAGAATTCTCAATGTATTTCAGGCTTCTAAAGTTTCACATTACAAAATTGCCACAGTTCTTGGCCATCAAATATGGCGATTACATTCAAGGAATATCTCAAGTAATTTTCATCTGGAAGCCATATAGAATACATCATGTTCATTACCAATTGGAATCAGGGAAAAGTAGAAAAACTGGACATGAGTAGCACCAATGCTATATTACCTTTCATGAACATTTATGAAGTAATGCCACTCAAAGATGTCAGGTATTTGAAACTTACCGCACATCAAAGAAAGGCTTCCTGACATGCTTCTCCAAAAGTTTCCTGGCATGCTCACGTACCTTTTGATCAATAGACCATGTCTACCGTAAGACAATTGCAATAACACAATATACGCAAAAATGACAAACAAAAAAAAAAAAAAAAGAAAAACCAAAAAGCTTTCACAAGCTTGTCTCTCTGTCTGGAGGCAATTTTGAGAATATTATTTAGAAAAGGAATCCATATCACCAACCCACATTGGAAGTGACACCAATTCAACCCTTGAACACAAGATCTTCCAAAAAAATCTTCCCCAAAAGGATTTGCAGAAGAAAACCATCATTTCCATCAAGAAGACATGATATGCATGTTTCATTTTTCCTTTTTCCATGAAACACCAACGACAATGAATTTATTGGCTCAAAACTTATGAAGCATCACGTAACTGTGCATAAAGATGGTCTGCCCCCCCAAAAAAAAAAGCTCCCCTGGAATTCCTTGGAGGGTGGAAGTAGTACCCAAAAGGCATTTTCCACTGAACTTTATTTATAAACGCTATTTAGGTCACAGATACTACCTACTGAAACATATTATAAAAATAAGTATCTAGGTTATTGCAATAATAGCAAGAAACAGTCTTATTCTACTAAAATAAATTTAGAAAATTTAACTTCACTTGGTCAGTGAGTATGTATCCTTATAACTTGGATCCTTTATGAAAGAACCATGATATCTAACTCAAAACCAGTTGGCCATAAATGAAGTGCCCAATGATCTTTATTAACTCGTTTGTGTGATCCTTCATGTGACATGGATCGATCAACAACCTTGAAACTGAAATGGGTTAGGAAATAACCGAGTCATGTGTGGAACTGTCCTTCGAGTTGAAAGTTTAAAACCCAAGTCTTAACTCTAATACCATGTGAAAAAGCTTGGTCCAACTCAACCAAAAGGCGGCAGCCCCATATTTTTATTAACTCATTCAGTAATGCTTGGGAACTGATGTTCTTGATACTTCCAAAGCACCAAATATCTTTTGAGGTAACCTCCTTTTACTTGCGGAAAATAAAAAAAATGTCTTTATACATAGGAAAAGCTTGAAATTCAAACAATTGAAATCTTCACTTCTTTTAAATTTTTGCATAAGCATGCACAGATAACAAGAAGTTTTCACCTGTAATTTAACTTTTTCCTTCAGTAAAACACCGATTAAGTCTCACATGGTAAATGATTTTCATCAATCTAGAATCAACACAAAGTAAAACGCAAGGGATATTTATACGATGCTTCCAAATCAAAGTGTACCATTGACCTTCTAAAACTAGTACTTCATTCTCAACATGTTAACAGATCTATCTCGCAAAATAGAAGATTACTTGGGACTTCATAAGAGTCAGTTTACCTTGTTTTCCATAGAGCAAAGTGCAAATCTCCAGCCAACACTTCGATTAAGATTGCATAAAAGAGCATCAATCCACTCACTTTTGCCTGAATTGGGGACCCCGGTAACAACAGTTAACTCCCCCGGCACAACCTATACAAGATAGAAACTCAATTACTGCAGTGGAGTATGACTTTTACAGCTTTTATTGTAGTTTGATGAATAAAATTGTGAGCATCAACACAGAATCACAACACATATAAACAAATGAAACCGAGATATGATCAGGCTCTAATTTAATTAATTCTGTTTGTGCTTGAATTCCAGCTTCAGCTGGACACTGTCTTTTATGTAAAGCTTGAGCCACGTCATATTCTCTAGACCCAAGCTCGGCCCAAAGCTCAATTTGATTCCTGTCTCGTTTCTTCAAAGTATATCCCTAGGACATAATCTTCAAGATTCTATTCAAACTCCAAAGTTTAAGCAAATAAACCATAAATAGTCGACATCAATGAGTATCATCCCAGTACACTAATACTACATAATTATTTTTTTACAGGCATTAATTAATTATATACACTCGCAACAAACAAGGAAATGTTCATAAAATAGAGAAATTCATTTGAGTCCTCTCACTATTTTCTGAGATTGGAAGTCAACACACCCAAAGTTACATCAATTCAACCTTGACCTTAAAACATTATGAACTTGAATTCATTTGATAAGCGCCTCATTTTTTTCATTTTTTTTGGCAATTATAATCAACACAAAGTGAAATTTCATGAGTGCAACATTATTTGTCCAGAAAATAACTACTCCAGTTTCAAGGCTCCATATCAAGTGTGCAATAACCTGATGAATCGATGGGCAAAAAAATAAACAAAACGAAAATAATAGCCCTCCCCACAGGAAAAAATTACCATCAAGATCAATACTACAATTCTACCAGGTTAAGAGGACATAAGAGAAGTTCAGAAGAATGGCTGCATAAATTTTAGTAAACCTCAATGAGTTATATGATCAAAGAACTAATTAATAAACTAACAAAGATAACTATATTGACAAGAATAAGATAATTATAGGTTTTCAAGGTAGAAGGTTCGTCAGATGGTGTGCCACCACTCTCGAGAAACACTGGATATTCAAGCATCATAATCTTTCAGTTCATTTCATTTAAAAAATTCTGTGCATGCTATGAAATTAAGTTTTACTTGTGATTTGAAACTTATGGCTACACTTCTAGTTTCCTGATAGATTTTCAGTATATATTGTAATTAATAACCACAAGGCCATCTTAACATACTAGTTTTGCTGAGTTTTTTGTTATAATCAAAATACTGAACAAATCATTATGAAATATAAATTCAACAAAAAAAATATTCAATTTCCAGCAGCAGAACAAGTAGTTTGATGTTATCCAATTTGCAAGCTACATGATACTTGATTCATATTTGTACAAAGACATTTTCTTGTGAGATTCAGAATTCCAGACGTGTAGCATAAACTATATAAATCCTCCACTATCAAATGTATTCTCCACAAATCACTGGTAATTAAAAGGGCAAAAAATTTCGGTGGCCATTAAACTTTTTTGATAGTAAGTTTTTTACCACTAAACTTTTTTTGGTTTCAAGAAAGTCATTGAACTCATAAAAATGGCTACTTATGGTCATTCTGTCAGATTTTGCCGTCAAAACATACAGGATCAGCCAACGAAATGACCATAAGTAACCATTTTTATAAGTTCAATGACCTTTTCAAAATAACAGAATGGCTGTTAATAACCATTTTTACGAGTTTAGTGACCTTTTTGAAATGAAAAAAAAAAAAAACCCTTTTGTCATCTGGCTTAACGGTCAGATTTGATGGAATGACCATAAGTAACCATTTTTAGGAGTTTAGTGGCCTTTTTAAAACAAAAAAAAAAAAAGTTTAGTGGTCAAAACTTTATGATCGAAATAGTTTAATGGTCGACGAAGTTTTTTTGCCCTAGTTAAAATAATAGACAGTCCATTGAAACACAACTATTAGTCCATGCTATTTATCACGACAACCATTAGATGTTGAGGGACCAAGGGAACTCAAACTTTAGACATATCTCATTAAGTTCAATATCAAACAATAGTTACAACTTAGATTTACTTGTAACTTGGAAAATAGTCTCATTCCCTCAAATCAATATATGATCACATAATAGCAATATTGTGATCGAGCAGCAAATGGCAATTTTTCGGTTATATATTTAAACAAAAATTAAAAATATGAGAATGAGTCATGAAAATTGTAGAAAACTAGAAATTTAACTTTATCCTTGTCTTTTGACAGCTTCAACGATGAATTATGTAAAGCAATTTCAACAAATGTTAACTCATCATCTGGAAAATGATGCAGTGACAAATTATTAGAAAGGAGTAGTTTGTGCTCACATTGTAGAACTGGTTCAAAGCCCTCCATCCAGTTGAAACTCCAACCTCATAACCAAGTGTTTGATGATAATACGCATCAATCTCAGCAAAATAATCTTTAAAATTGAATAGTCCTCTAATAGGATATAGCTCAGCATTTTCAATAACTTCCCGCAGCACACAAGGTCCCAAAAACATGAGCACCTGTTATTGCAATGTAAGAAGCTAACAGAGTGACAGCCTGTCCCTTGCCAGCCTTTAAGAAATTAACAAATAACACATACCAAAACCAATGACAGATAACATTAAAAATGGAAAAGAAGGTATAAGAGGTTGCCATATTTACATAGGCTGGATCATCTATAAACAGCAAAAATGCTGTCCAAATATGTTTGCATGTAGATTTCCAATTATCACAATAATCTTTGTCTTATGCACTTCATATGTTTCAAGCATCAACTAAGGCAGTGACAAGGTAATACCACTCATCCTCGAATCAGAAAACCAGGTAAGAAATTTTATGAAAATGATAAAAAAGTTGACCATTTTAAGTTACAATGTCCAGTAGTGTAGATGAAACAGAAGCAAAAACTTTTGTAAAAAAAATTCAAATGGTGATAGATTAAGAAAAACCTTTTCCTCACATACTAGCAGATCTAACAAGTTATACCTTACAAATCATAGCTCAATTAGGAATTCTGTAGACCAGAAATTGAACATTTTAGCATCTTGATACAGAATAGATGATGCTTGTGAGATAGTTGTTTCATCCTATGTTTGACAGATTATGGTGAACTCGAACAACAGAGACTAATTTTAAGAACAAATACCAATAGTGCGCAGGTTCAATGCACTCAAAAAGTAGCCAACTGTCTCCTCACTCCCCCAAAAATCTCACGAACACCTTACCCCGTCCCCCAGGAAAAGAGGGGAAGAATATGACCGTGTGCCAAAAAAACCATAGAACTGCCAAGGAACATCATCACCTTAACAAGTAATACATTTGAAGTCTTACCTACTACATAAAGAACCCAAAAGTCAAAGTGAAAACATAGGCAACATACCTCATTTGCATCTTTGAAATGTTCAATGTCATTCTTCTTTGGCCATCTCACTCGCCAGCACCTATTTAGCCAGCAAAAGTTTAGAGAACTCAGTTAAAGAACATTCTCTACAATGTTCTCAAGAAAAGTCAGACCAGGAAATAGGGCACAAACCTTTCTCTTCCTAATCTGCGTGCAAGTTCTTCTGCTAAGGCTTGGCCAGGTGGATCACCATCAGTGGCAAGTATTATGCGAGAGGCCTATAAAAACATAAAAGAACCAAATGTGTCCAGTTTTAGTAATATCTCTTAGCAATAAGCAAGTTACAAAAGGAAAAAGAAAATGGCAAACCTTCTCCAGGTAGTCTTTGCAGTTCCAAAGATACTGGTACTTTGTGTCCTAGCTTTACCAAATCCATCAGAAGAACATTAGATATAAGAATTCAATAGGGATCTCACTAAAAGAAGACAAATTCTCAATTACAATACTAAAATCAGAGACAGAAGTGTAGCACTCTTTTGCAGCCTCTCTCCACAGATACCTAACAGAAAAAAAGCCCCTCAAACTCACAAGAGAGCATAGAGCCAAAAAAAGGAGTATTCTTAGGCAAACATTAGCAGCAATAAGAGAGATGCCTGTGGAAATAAACAAATGGTACTCCAAAAAGTATCTAACTCACTGAGCTTACAAAAAAGACCAAAAGGTGGGGCATTACATTCTACTCAAGAAAAGCATATGCCGTTGAATAGAATTATTGAAAAAAATAGAAGTTGAGACTAAAAGTTATCAGCAAACCACACATCAGGTAATAACAATATCTGGCAGAGACCTCTTCTTGTGCTGGCAACTCTTTATCTGAAACCTTTGGAGGTGCACCATCAGGAACACTCACACAGTTCTGGAAGCCAGCCTCTTCCATTGCAAGCTTGTCCATTTCACCCTCAACCTGTAAATGTTAAAGTAATTGTATAAAGTCAATGATGATGATAGAAAGAACTTTTTATTGTTGGACAGAAAAAGGGGAAGAAATCTAAATTTACAATAATGATATCACTTGCTCCCTTTATGTCATCCAGTCCATAGAATATTTTCTCAGTGTCACTTTCCTGCAAATTAACAGCACAAGAATGATGAGCTCCCAGATAGTGCATCATGAATTTTCAATTGTGCACTCAAAAGTGAAAGAGCTCTTCTCTTTGTATGTCCTGTCTAACAGATAAACAGTCTGATTGCTAGAAGTTATTCTGAAACAAACACAGAATGGATACTCTGAGTTTGCATCCTTTGGACATCCCAACAAACAGACCCTCTTAGGGTATAAGTCTCTTAAAATACAAGAACTAAAATTCAAAATATTCGGTAAATCCTATCAGCTGAATGAACAGATAATTATTTCCCAAGGGTATTGCGCAGTATAAAATTGTCAAAACAAGGCAACTTTAAGAAAACAAGACTCAGCAGCATGCCTAGATTGAAACTGCAGGTTCTGAAGATAGATTTTCAACTCTTCCTTTCTCTCTGAATGTTCTATGCAAATGAACAGGAAACTCTTCTTCAAAAAAAGGAAAAATTGGAAAAATGCTTATGATCAAAGACCTGCCAAAACTTTTTGGTCAAATCCCGGTACTTGCAGCTTACAAGACATCCGTCCCTCTGATAGGTAAATGCAATCACAATCTGTATACAATTTTTAAAAATTAGTACCTACACTTAACAAAAATCCAAATGTAAAAGAAAATTTTTAGTAGCATAAGCTTTAAATGTATGACTTTTAAGAAGATTTGATATTTTATCGTGTCTGTGTGAGAGTGTGGGAGGGAGAGAGAGAGATACTAAATGAAGAAAGAACATTAACAAGAGTGTAAACCAATTGGTTATAGGGCACGACAATCTTACAAACAAAAAATGTATAGAATGTTATGTTTCTAAAACCAGAATAGAACAATATGGCATACCTGATCTCCATATCTTCTTTGCATTACAGAGTTCCTTCTCAAAGTTTCCCCAGATATCATTCGCTCAGCAAAGTATGAGAGTAGCTAAAACCAGTAAAGATGCATATTAACTAGTTGCATGAGTTTTCTGGATTATGGCTCTAGTTAAATCAACTAATCTTGATTCTAAAACTTCAAAGTCCACATCAAAAGCTTAAAAAAATCTCGTAAGAAACCCCAAATTGAGGAATATTAGCAAAATAACAAAGCTTTTCTGTGTTGGAAAAAGCTAGCTATTTTTCTTTTTTTTTTTTTTCTCTACAGATTGAACATCATATGTATCTTAATAGTTATAGCTGGTTGTCCTTCATGCATTATCTCCCATCAAACAAGAAATTTGCTATCCTGCTCGGAAAACAGAACTAATATCTCCATAATGGGACCATTTGGATGAATAGCTCAGAACTAATTTCTATCTGATTCTTTTTCAACAATGAACACACCGGAAGCATCTGCTCGTTGATTGAAAGTACATCAAAGAAGATCCAACAAGTTTACATCCAGAGCCAATTTTCAGTGTCCAGAAGGGATGTCACAATTAATTATACAGTTTATGCAACAATTTTTTTGCTTTAATTTCCCAGGTAAATGGACAAACTTCTATTCATAAGGTGCTAAGAGGTGCCATCCATATGCATAAAGATTGTTTCAAAGATTTATACATAAAAGTTCTTTCTCAGAGTACATCTACCAATCAAGGAATGGTAACCCTTTAGGTATCACTTTCCAAATTTCAGGTTCTGCTGTCCAGACTCGGAAGGAAGCAAGCCAAAGATCATGCATATATTTTATCCTAGGCATTTATTTACATAAACTACCACTTGGTTCAGATAATTGTCCCCTCCTGGCTGTGTAAAATAAACACAGCTTGAAGGAAATCTTCATGACACAAAGTTGGCTTTAGCTATTTGTAGCTAGCAAGTTAATATTCAAGTTCCCAAAATATAGAAACTATATTAGTTAGTAATGTTCAGGCCCTTTATTTACCAAAAGGAACATGACAACGCCGTCAATAATTACAAATTTCAAAAACAAAAAACAGCAGAAAAAAACATAGAGAAGAACATTGTACAGAAACAGGGAAGAAGACATTAAAGCACTGAATGTGGCTCGAATTCTTTTTTATTTTTTGGATAATGACTTATAAATATGACAGTGAAGCAAAACTACCTCACCACACAAAGGTTCCAACCCCAAACTCTTCTCTGAGATCTCTCTGTACTGCTGTTTCACTTTCGAGATCTTACTTAGATTTCCATAAGTTGACTTAACTTCAGCAAAGGCCTGCAATGATATGAACAGTAGGAACATTCCAAACATCTAATTTACAACATAGCTGTAAATTCATGGGAAAAGTAAATTCTTTCTAATACCCGAGTACTTCCTTTCCACCCACATTTAGCCCGAAAGCAGGTCCACAGAGCTGCATCCCTGTGCCATATCAACATATATCACTAGCATAATATCAAACAGCAGAAAATATAGAACACAACAAGTACATTAAGAAAATTATGAAGTTACCCATTCTGTGTGATAAAAACAGATAAGCTCTTTTCCATTGAATCCCCACCTTTGCACTACAAAAAAATAAAATGTGTAGCATTCAATACGCAAAAAAGGGAAAAGCCTAAACAGCTGACATAATTAAAATTGCAGATTTGTAGAACTGAAAGTAAAGGAAAGACTAGAACTCATAGTCAATACTGGGAGATATGCCATACATAATACATGATTCTCTCTTAATCCTTTTTCTTCTTGGCACCCCCCTTAACTTAAAGTTCATGCCACACCAGACATTCAGCCACATCAACTGAAGTCACTTTCTTTTGGAATCTTCTTTTTCTTCCTTTCTTATATGTCATTTTCTTTTGCAAGGCAATAACTAAAGGTTGAAGTATTTTAACAGACTAAAGCACTTTTAAAATAAAAAAGCAGTTCGTTTCTATAAAATAACCTAACAGAATAAGCTGATTACATAATGCATGAAAAAGATACTGTCTCAAGTCATTCAAGTTTAAATTTTGTGCAGCAACATTTGTGATGCACCTCTTCTTGGCGAATAAAAAGGGAAAATTCCAAGCAACTTTTTTCCATCGAAACTACTGAGGGAATGGTAAGAAGTGCTGTTTTTGGATCTTTCATCATTGTCCATGGACAGCACTAACAAGTAAGCCCAAAGGCATTACAGCTAATGGTTAAAGTCTTTCAACAGTTCCACAGACAGTTCCTCAGTAATTATCTTAGACAAAATGTAATCCGTAATCCCAATATGTACAAATTATACCCTTTACAGTTCACCTAGAATGTAGTAAGTTTTCTTCTTCGTGCTCAACTAAATAGGGGAAAAATCAAATAAAAAATTCAGGGCAAGGTCAGCAAACATGGAATTCAAGGCACTGTGATACAATGAGTTTAGATGCACAACTTTGGCTTGAACATTCTTGAATACCATATGGATACAAAGGATGAACAATATAACATGAACAAAAAGTAAAACAGAGGAAAACCAGGAATACACCTGGGATTTAGAGATTCCATCTCACCTGGTTCTGGGATTTAGAGATTCCATCTCACCAGGTTCTGGGATTTAGTCATGAAGGAATTGCTCCAAGAATTTTGCATTTCACCAGGTTCAGGACTACAGCGAATACTTAACTTAAATATTCAGCTTTATAACTGAGCATTGTCCTTTAATTGTGGGCAAAGTATATTGGGTTCTAGGACGAAAAAGGGTTCGTTAACATGGAATAATGCTTAAATGATTGAAAATTTTGAATTCTTCATTTTACATACTGCATTAGAGATGATTTGTCAAGAAAGAAAATCTAATAGTCCATAAACGCTGTGATTCCATTTTGGATCGAACTGAACTAGCAGGAACAAGTTGCCTCAATGTGTAGCCCATGAAAAATTATTAAAACTATAAAAGGATTACTATACAAAGACCAGACAATTATTAAACAAAACAACATTCTCAAAGACTTACCATTGGACAAAGCAGACCATTGTATTGCCCTGGCATACAAGAATCAGCATGAATTCCAATCTGTTCTAACTTAACTTTCAGTAACTTCAATTCGACCGAATCAAGTACCTCTTGCTCTCTGTTCTCCAAAGAATCTTCAGGAACAAAGCCAAAACAAAGAGCAATATCTTTAGAATAATAATCTAACCAAAGCATGACATTCGTACGTAACATTCAAATACGTAAATATAAATAGAGATACACAAAGACAGAAACCAAATGAAGACAAACAGATACGATGATTATGTCGCAGGAGCTATGTTACAACAAATGGGGAGACAATGAACCAATCGACAGAAAAAATGCCCTTCTGTTTTATGTACGAGGGAAAACAACAGCCTAAAAGCAACAGCAAATGTAATGTCTCTCACATTTCCTCGCATACTTACAGTAGAATTCTATATCAGAATTTCTCAAACTACTGAATTTATGTGAAATTGTTCAACAAATTTGACTTAAACAAAGACACCCCTCTACTTGATATTAGTTCCTATACTTGAAACATTTAATTTAATCCTAAAATAGCATCGCCATGCTCTATGAAATGCACATTAATAACCAGATTAATCTACAAACATTCTAACTTAAACAGAGTTTGTTAACTAATAATATACATCAAAAATCAAATGCACAGACTATCAAATAAAAAAGATACCAGGACCAGGAATGGAGGAGGGATGGGGAGCATAAGAAAAGTGAGACTTCCTACAGAAAATTGGGCAAGTGGGTTTCGCTAAAGAAGTGGAAAAGATGAGTTTTTTATTAGTAAGAGGGTGAGTTTGTGAGTAAAAGTTGGCCGCTGCCGCTGCTGCTTTGTGTGGTGTAAGAGTGTGAAACAAAGGAAATGACTTGAGGAAAACCAAGTGCTTGGAGCCCGCCATGATATATTTGTTGGAGTTGCTGAACATGTGATTGTAACGGTGAATAATATGCATTGTTTTAGCAGGTTTTAAGGCTTATGTAAGGAGGAGACGAAGGAAGTTGCCGTTGGTTGCTGCTTCTGCTGGGAGAGCCAGGGAGGGGGTTTTTGGGTTAAAAGGGGTTCAGAAAAGTTTGCATTGGCCCCGATTCTCTAGCCATTGGGTTTGCCCGACCCTTCACCCAATATAGAAAGGAATTAGGGATGGGCCAAAAAAGGGATTGTATGCATACATAAACTTGGTGTTTTTAAGGTTTGACTGTTTGAGGGAGACTCGAACTTTTCGAGAATTATTTACTAGAAAACTGGGGGTTTTAATATTATTGTTCAGGCTTGAAGGAAATTCAAACCTTACATAGAGTTATTTATCCAAAATGGGGGTTTTGAACTAAATAAAATATTATTGGTATTTTAATTAGTTTTTCAAAGATGTAAAGTGTACCAAAGGCCACTGAATTTTTTCTCATTTTCAAATCACCCATCAAATTAATTTTTGCCTCAATCAGATTATCAATCTTTCTATTTACTCTAATCAGCCCATTCCGTTAATTTTTCTATTGAAGTGGACAGAAAGTTTGATGCGTGTGCTAGGGACAAAACAGAGTTTTTAGTATTAAGTCTTCCTTTTTTGGTACCAAAACTGCACCGAATTAGAATACTTCTAGATTTTGCTTGTCGCAAAAGTAATTTTGTCAATTAAGAGACATGTATTAAACAACCTTCAAATTTTGAAATATGACAAGATATTCAAAATTTTGTTTTTTAAAATTTTCAATATTTTTGTATAGATTTAATCATATGTTTTCTATTTTTGAGTATTATTTAGGATGGCTTGGCTCTACTGGATTGAATAATAATTCTTTAGATAGAAGTGTCAAAATTAGGGAGCTACATCCATAATAAACAACAGCTCATAAATCTAGTTTTGATGATATCAAAGAGGGAGAAAAATGTAAAGTGATGAGCTCACAACTGACTATCTTGATCATTTTCTTGTGCACACACTAAAAGGGAGTTTGTATTCATTATTAATCAATTAGGCACATGTTAAGAGCAAATTTTTAAATGTTTATGATTACTTTATTTCTACTTCTCATTATTTGGTCTGTCATCATAAAAAATGAGGAAATTGAAACCTTATGGTTCTAAATCATATAATTTCGACGATTAACAAACAAATAATGAAACATAGTAACAGTATACTTGAGCAATTCTTGTAGAACTAATACTAATCAATAGCAATGATGAAATGAAAGTGATTGAGCGAAAGAAAGAATCTAAAAGAGAAGAAACTGCAAGAAGAAAAGAGCATGCGGATGCGGTATGGACTAGGATGTGAATGTGATAAATGTTCGAATGATAGTTTTACTATTTAGAGTCTGTTTGTTTGGATGGAAAACTTTTTCTGGAAAATATTTTCCTAAATTTCTGGTGTTTGTTTGCATTTTAATTTAGGAAAAGTTTTTCTGAATGAAATTGTTTTACATCATTGGGTGTAAAACAACTTCACTTATTAAATTACTGAAGTTAATTTCCACTTCTCTCCGTCTCCCTAAAAACGACAGAAATCTAAATACGCTCCCCTATTCTAAAAAGCTTAATAGCCAGAGATGCAAGACCTTAAATAGTAAGAGAAAAATTACCGGTGACCTCTCGCCTGCAACCCTACCGCAACCTCTCGCCGGCAATCTATCTGCTATTTTTCGAAGTCTTTTTTACGCCCATATTGAACGAGATATGCAAACGTTCAATCAAACAGATGAGGATTGCAATTTATTGGCAAGGAGAAGGATGAAGAGGATTATTGACAAATCAGGAGAAAAGAAGGGAAGAAGGATAGAGGCTAACAAAGTAGATGTGCATTGTTTTGGAGTAGATTTATAAGCTTCACCATAGAACCTGAAGCACTGGAGCTCTTTTGATTTTTCTCAAATTTGGTTAATCATAAAAAAATTAACACAAATTCTTCACAGGGAATTTTTGCAATTAATTATGCCCATGATAAGTTTTTCAACAAATTATTATTATTGGAGCTTTGCTACAGGTTCAATTCTTCTTTTTGATTTTCAAAATTGTGCTCGACAGAAGTGGTTTGGAGTTCTTGGGGGTGTAGATTCCTTTTTTTTTGGTATTTGGTGGAGTTGTGTTTAATGGCAGTAGGGGCGGATGACGATCCTTTCTCTTCTGTTTGATCTCATATGGCACAAGGTTGGTGGTGTTGGGTTTAGTGGCGGTAGGGGTGGATGTGGTGGTGGGACTGAGCGGCAGACCTAGCAGTAAAAGGGATGTACACTTTAGGTGAGAATTACGTGCTAGCAGTTGATAGGAAAATTAGAAACATGTGCTTTCCAAATATTTAACCAAACACCTGAAATTTGTTAAAAAGACAAATATTTTCTTGGAAAATTTTTTTCGTAGAAAATATTTTCAAATAGAAAACATTTTCAGTTGAGTCAAACAGACCCTTAATGATTAGTTTTTTTTCAGCTTTTCAAATATGACCGTTGAAGGGGCTGATAGGACAGATTTTTTTCATCTGTATAAGGCTCTAAGTGTTAATTAGTTAGAGAGTGTTGTATACATTGAATATAGGTTTTTATAGTGATTTAGTGTGTAAATAGTCTCTTCGGTAGAACTTGTGGTTCATTGAGGGATTGAAGAACAATATATTTATAATTGTCTGTGTAGGAGGATTCAATTGTAGTTTAGAGAGGTTTGACTAGAGTCTAGTTATAAAATTCTTTGGCTCAAGTAGAAAGAGCTTAGTATAAGCAAAGAGTGAACCTTCCTTTAAGTTGGTTTGTTTTACCAACAATTCAAAAAGTACTTAGTAGACTGAATTCAAAGTTTAGATAAACTGGTGAATGGACGTAGGTTTTAAAGAGACAACGTACAACTATAAATCATTTGTGTCTCTTTCTCTCTTTTTCTTTATTACTTTCTCTTCATTCTCGAAGTTTAGATAAGCTTGGACGTGAACGTAGGTGTCAAAGAGGACAATGAATCACTATAAATCGTTTGTGTCTCTTTTTCTCTTTTACTTTATTACTTTGTCTTTATTGCTTATTTGTGTACCTGAATTGATATATTGTTATAATTTTTTACTTGATAAGTATATATGATCACATAGACAAACTTGGTTACTGAAAATCATTTTTAATTCGTTTAATATTTGATCAACCTAATTCATCCCGTCATCTTAGGTTGCCTTTCAGGACTTACAAGAAAAGTATCCCATATAACAACTTGTTAACTATCAAGCATGGCCAAACTACTCTTGTACAATAGTCGATAACCTTTCCCCTTTCCTATGAACAAAACTTAGTCAAATTCTCCACCAGAAAGGCGCACCCGTACATTTCCATGATAATCACAGCTAATAATTGTTCCCGACAATCATTTTTTTTTTCAATAAATTGCATAAATCATATCACTTTTGTTTATGAAAATTGCATATACTAGAGCAACAAGTTATATCTTCAATTCACGCTGCCCTAAGAACTATAGCAGACAATTATGCATGCATGAATAATCAATTTTTAATTGTTAAAAGACAAACTCAGGTTGAAATTCTCACCAAATCATGATATGCATATAGAGCTGTTATCCGAACCGAATTATTCGCGAATAGCTCAGTTCGGCTCGTGAAAGCTAAAGTTCGCCTCGTTCATATAGCTAAACAAGCCAAATTCGAACAATAAATTGAGCTTGTTTATTAAACGAGCGAACATGAGCCTTGTTCGCAAACGCTCATTTATGTTCGCGAACAAGGGGCAATAATATCTTTTCACTCCTATTCTCCATGCCTTAAAATTTCCTAATTGACTAAACGAGCTCGTTTGTGTTCGCAAATGCTTTTTTCACTCGTTTGTGTTCGTTTGTGTTAAATGAACTGAGCTCATTCGAGCTCAGTTAGTTGGTGTTAAAAGAGCCGAATTCGGTTCGTTAGTGTTAAATGAGCCGAGCTCGAGTCCGAGCTAGAGCTTCCTGTTCTTTTAAGGAGTCGAGCTCGAACAAAAAAATTGTCTCGTTTGATAAATGAGTCGAGTCGAGCTGAACTTGTTCGTTTATTAAACGAGCTTGAGTTCAAACACTAAATATTCGGCTTGACTCGGCTCAAATAACACCTCTATATGCATACAATAATTTATATGTAAATCTCTCAATAGAAAAAAATAAAATTATATCAATACAAACCATGAATAAAAAAGATAAAATAGAGAAATATTATATTGGAAACTAAGATCAAAATAGAAATACGGTGTTTAAGATATGAATAACTGAAGAAGATAAAGTTGAAGAAAGCCTAGACTGGGAGATTGGGGCAATGTCTATTATAAGTTTGTTCATGTTTGGACTTATAAACTGAATCATTGACACGTGGGTATCAAGTTAACCAATAATGTCTATTTAAATTAAAGTGCATTAATGTAACAAATTCACATTAAACTACTTGAACTGACCCATCTATTAACGTCTCTTGTAATATAGTTTTTGAGATATAAGCAACCCAGGTAGCATGGAAAATTGTTTAAGCTTGCCTTGTAAAATAACTACACCCTAAATTTTGTCTATAAATAGTACTCTATCCTTCTCAAGTTAGGGATATATTCAAATTTCCAAGTTCTAGAAAACTCTCCAAGATTTCAAGAGTATTCTCTTCCTCAAATCTCTCAAATTTCAAGTTAAATCTATGCGTTCATGTTGAAAACTAAAATCTAATCCCACGTTTGGTACGCGGGAATGGGGTGGAATGGAAAGACCTTTCCAACTTGTCCATTCCATTCTCATGTTTGGTATGGACACTTTAAGTTGGAAAGCTCTTTCCCACCTGGAATGTCATTCCAGCTTTTTCTTGGAATCCTATTCCTTAACAAAATCTAGGGAAAGGCCTTTCCAACTTCATCCTGGAAAGGCCTTAAAAATAGGAGTCAATTTTATCCCCCACACATTTTTTTTGCTAATTTTTTTTTTAACCTAGGATACATTTACTAATTTTTAATTTTAAAATTTAAAAAATATAAAGTTTTTAATAACTTCAATTAATAATTTTTTATGATTTTTAAATCATAATCAATTTAATATATACTTAGAATTTTTTTCTGTTTGCTATAAAAATGTTTAAAATACTATTTTTAAATTTTATGCAAATGTGTAAAAACTAAAATTTTTATTAATTAAATTAAATTGTGAACGTAGTTTCATTATTAAGGTTTTCACAATTTTAATTATAATGCTAATAATTATAAAAATTTTAAAATTAATTAAAGAGTATAATTGATTTAATTTTAGCAAGAATATTAAGAATTTTAAAATTAAAAATATTAGAGTCTTTTGTAGGCATAGAATTACAAACAAAATAAAAATATGATATATTCTAGTGCAAAGGATTAAGGGCAATTAAGTCAAATTAATATATATTTTATTTTATTCTGACATCTAAATATAATCATACCAAACGTTGGAAAAGGAATAGGCATTCCATTCTAACTTGGGTTACCAAACAATGGACTGGAAAACTTTTTCCAATCCATTCTAGGAGGAAAAGCATTCTGGGTGGAAAGGCCTTTCCGTTCTGGACCATTCCAGTGTACCAAACATGGGGTAAGGGCAATTAAGTCAAATTAATATATATTTTATTCCATTCTGACATCTAAATATGATCATACCAAACGTTGGAAAAGGAATAGGCATTCCATTCGGATTTGGGTTGCCAAACAATGGACTGGAAAACTTTTTCCAGTCCATTCTGGGAGGAAAAGTATTCTGGGTGGAAAAGCCTTTCCATTCTGGACCATTCCAGTGTACCAAACATGGGGTAAGATTCAAGTATTCGAGGCAATGTTATCAAATCAACTTTTTTTTGTGCTCAAATTGTAGAAAATGCCAATTTAATTAAAGAATAAGATTTTTGACTTGTGAATTAAATACTTTGAAGAGAATAATCAAAAGATATTTTCTTTTAATTAAAAGATACCTTTAGATATTATAACCTCTATTTCTTAAGGTATTAAATTTTATATTTAGGAAAATTTTCTTATCTTTTGCTCGTGATACGAATTTGGTGTACGATAGCATAACAATGTATCAATAGATTTTCACCTTCTTGAAAATTTTCACTCAACTTGATATGTAAAACATGTCAAGAAACGTTCCTTACCCCAAACATTTTTTAATATTGGGGCATGTTTTCACAATCCCAAAGAAAAACCTGAAATGTTATCGCCATTGATTCGCCTAGGGAAACTCAAACTCCACATTCTCCAACGTTTAAGATTAGCCAGACTTCCCTATATAAGCTCAATGACCTCCCTGCCAATTTCATCAATCTTTAGCAGCCAATCAAGTTCATACATATATCTTCAATATTTTCTCCAGCACTTGTTAACCATGAAGAACGTTTGCTTCTCAGTCATCTTCCTACTCTCCCTTCTCTTTGCTGTGGCTCATTTGAGCAATGCAGCACCAGTGACGTGCGGCATGGTTGACATGAAGGCTGCAGCTTGCGTGACATACGCTCAAGGTAAAGATGCAGTTCCATCGCCAGCATGCTGCAAAAACCTCCAACAGCTTGCTCAGACTGTGAAGTCTGTTAATGATAAGAAGGCTATCTGCAGATGCCTCAAGGATGGCGTTAAGAACTTTGCAGGTGTTCAGGACAAGTTCTTGAGCAAAATTCCTGGTGCTTGCCACATCAATGTTGGATTCCCTATCTCCATGAATACCAACTGTGAGACGTAAGTCTGAAACAATTCTTGTAAATTTTCGATTCTCCGTTTTCTCCTTTAGTATTTCTCTCCACTTATTATTAAAAATTAAAATTTATTTTTCTGTATTTGATTTAGCTATGCTAATTAACGTCCATAAAGTAGACATTGCTACATTTCCAATATGCAAGAATGTTCTAAAACTAATGTCTTAATTTGCAGGATCCACTGAAATGCTTGGGAGTTTGAGGCATGGATTGGGAACATGTGATCTTCATTAGCTCGTAGGATTTGAATAAAACACTTGTGCTGAAGCCCTTTCATAGGGTCTGGCTGATGTAACATTTGATTGTTCTAGTGAATCAATGTTCTTGTTTCTCATCTTCCATTCTCATCACGAACTCTTTAAAGCTCTACAAATTTTCTTTGAGTCTTTTGGAGTTTGATTAATTTCAGTTAAACGATCCATTTATTGAAGCTTTTTCTTCTAAATTCAGCCAATTTGTTCTAATTAAAGGAGTAAAGCTGTACAGAAGTTTTTGAGAAAGCTTGTGAATAATATTGGGAATTAAAAAGTGCACGTCAAACTTCAAGTAGTAAGATGAAACTTCTTCTCAACCAGAAGTCAGAAATGGGCACATTAACATGCATTCATACAGACTATCTAAAAGAAATAGATAAAAGCTTGAGGACAGAAATGAAATTTCAGTAATTTTCATGGTTTTTAAGCGGCATTTCTCTTGCATAAATAGTGTACTTCAATATATGTCCAACTTGCTTCAATATATATGTCCATCTTATAATTTGTTAATAATCAACAATTAGTGAACAAAATGTGTTCTTTTGATTGATTCGCAAGGAAAAGAAGAGAAAATAAATGATAAACTTCAGGAAATATATAGGAAAAAATATGTGATTTCGCTATTCTTTAGAAAGTATAAAATGTTGTAAATTTTAGTTTTATTTTAATATAAAAAACTTTCAAGTAATTGCTTTCCCATTTTTTTTCTAATCAAAATACAAGATCCAAACAGGCGAGAAAAAAGTGCTTATAGAAGGCTATTAAAAATGAAACCAAAAAAAAAAAGAAAAAAGAAAAGGATGTAAGCTTTATGTTGTCTTGTGTTCCAGATGTAAATGAGGAATTATAAGTGTGGATCTTGGACATGAACATCTCTAGTGCTTAGTCTTTGGGCATGCTCTAGCTTATGCAAATATACAATACTTCTAGAGACAGAATCAACTTGATTTACTCTAATTAATTTAAATTTAATCTAACATTTTATTATGTTCAATTCAATCAATCCTGTCTCTTCGTAGTATAACCAAAATCCTTTTTTTTTCCTCGGCAACCAAAAAAAAAGAAAAAAAAATCCTATGTGCGGTGTTTATTTGACAGTAATCAGTAACAGTTTCAGTAAATAGTATGCTTTACAGCTTGTGTAGCAACTATTCATATTGTTCAGTAAACAATGACTGATCACAAGTATCTGTAATATTAAAAAATAATATTTGTGAACAAAACAGTCTTTATAAATAAATTTTACGGACACTCATAGGGGATGCTTGAAAAAAATAAAACGTGATGGATCATGTTCGGGTCAGGTATGTTAACCTGTTTCAAGTAGACAGGTCGGATTTAAGTCAATAGGGTTCCTATTATGCTTGAGTCTCAACCAGATTAGAGTCAACCCGTTACTCGACTCGATTGTCACCCTATCCTCAACCATGTACAAGAAATAAAATTAATCATGCATCCACATGGACTATTTTAATTACTTACATTACTCAAGCTATTTCGTCCCCAATGTATATTTGTTCGATAAGTAACACTAGACAAGGAGAAGTTCCTTTCATTCACTTTCTACCCTTTTCTCGTGGGTCCAGTAACTATGAGGAAAACTAGGGGTAGTAATTTCTGACATGATTCGAAAACACAATACAAACCCGAAAATAGTGGGTCTGGGTTGAAGCTTGGTGGGTTGGCGAGTTGGACTTGACTAACCCACGAAGAAAAATAGGTCGGGTTCGGGTGAATCTGCGAACTCGAAAAAAAAAACTAACATTTTGTAGTTTTGTTTCACCCATTCACATTCAAACACAAATTTCACCCATTTAAAAATTAATCATGTAAATTGTAAGAGAAATTAAGAATTTTACCTAGGTTTATGAAAAGTAAATTATAAGAGAAATCAAGTATACGTTAGTGAGTGACTTTGATATTAATGTATACAAAAAATATGTTTGATTGTTCTTTGTGTGCGTGTTAATAAGTGACTTTGATATTTGTGTATGCAAAAAATATGTTTGATCGCTTTGTGTGTGTGTGTGTGTTTTAATCTCTTTTCTTCTTTATCTCCTTCCTATTTTTTCAGGTCGGTGGGTCGTGTTCGGGTTGGCTCTTCACAAGTTGGCAGGTTGGTGGATTGGCTATTATACTTAGATCTCAACCTGATCTGCTAACCCAAAACCCAACCTAATTGCTATCCCTAAGGAAAACAATTGGAGATATGAGATAAGCATTATGCCTAGTAAGGTCCAAATCCTCAGAAAACATTTATTGCAAACAAATAAAATATTTAACATTTAGCACATTAGGATCAAGCAGAAAAATAGTAAAGCATATAGATAATGGAGGATAAGGGAGGACTTTTGGAGGAACCCTTATTCTACTAATGGTACAGTTCTACTTTGTAACAGTGCAGTAACATTTCAGTAGTAGTTAAGAGACAAGTCAATATCGAACTGGTATCATTTTCATGCCATACACCAATATTTTCTTCACTTCATACTAATATCATATTATTATTTCAGTGGCCACATCACATCGGTTGTTAAACCCGAGCATTACCTAGTACAATATCACACACCTTAAAAATCTATAAAAGCTCTTTACATGTCATGGATAGCATAAGCCAAGGTAGCCAGAGTTTGATGACCAAGTTTGGTTGCCACTTAGCCAAAACTTAATCACTCATGACAGGGTCCAAAACCTCTCTGCTGTGATAAAGCACACAACAGGCTTCACAACATGAACAAATAATAGTTCATTTGACGGTATTAGTAATAGTTTCAATGAATAGTAACCTTTACAGTTAATGCAATAACTATTCACATTGTTCAGTATACAACGACTGATCACAAGTATCGATCAACATATCATGTAATATTGTAAAATAATCTTTGTGAACAAAACATTCTTTTTGAATAAAGTAAGTTTACGGACACTCGCAAGTGATGCTTAAGGCTCTGTTTGGATGGGCTGTTTTTTAGGAAATGTGTTTCTTTGACACAAAAAACACTGAAAGAGTGTTTTTGGCACATTTTTTGATTTTGCATACACATACACATTTTTACACACACTAAAATCCTACACACCAAGAACATCAAAACATCAAGAACATACACTCACTTTACACACACACACACACATATTATACGTACATAGATACGTATGTACACACATGCATGTACATACGTATGTATGTACATATAATATATACAAATATATTATATATAAATATGTATTATATATTATATATTTATATATAAATATATGTATGTACGTATGTATGCATGCATGTACATATGCATGCATTTACATATAATATATTTATTAACAATATATGTTATATTTAATACATATTATATATATTATATGTATTATAATATAATATATATAGGTAATATATATACATACATATATTGATATATATTATATTGTATGTATGTATGTATGTATGTACATGCATGTACATACCTATGTATGTACATACAATATATATAAATATGTTATATATAAATATATATTATATATTATATATATTTATATATAAATATGTATGTACGTATGTATACATGAATGTACATACGCATTAGGTACGTATAATATACTTATTATCTATATATATTATATATAATATACATTATATATATTTTATGTATTGTAATATATATAATATATAATATATATAGATATATAGATAATATCTATACATACATATATGTATATATATTATATTATATATATTTATATATAAATATATGTATGTACGTATGCATGCATGCATGTACATACGCATTTATATACATATAAAATATTTATTATCTATATATATTACATATATATTATATATTATATTATATATATGTATGTTTGTATATATGTATGTATGCATGTACATACGTATGTATGGACGTATATATATGTATAAATATATTACATATAAATATAAATTGTATATTATATATATTTATATATTATATGTATTATATGTATTATAATATATATAATATCTAATATACATATATAGATAATATATATACATACACATATTTATATTTTTTTATTATATATATGTACGTATGTATGTATACATGCATGTACATACATTTGTATGTATGTATAATATATATAAATATATTACATATACATATATATTATATATTATAGATATTTATGTATAAATATATGTATGTATGTATAATATATTTATTATATATATATGTTATATATATTGTATTATATATGTATGTATGTATGTATGCATGCATGCAGGTACATACAAATGTATGTACATGTAATATATATTATATATAATATATTATATATTTACTTATATAATATATACGTATAGGTATGTATGTACGTATATATTATATTATATATATAATGTAAATACATGTTATATGTGTGTGTATGTATGTATGTATGTGTGTGTGTGTGTGTGTGTGCACATGCATGTGTATATGTGTGTGTGTTTACAAATTTGGGTTTTGGACAAAAATCCCCTAATTGTTTCTAAAAAATAATATTGTCCAAATGCTAGCTGGTCCTAAAAAACATCTACAGTAAAATTTCTTAAAAAACACCCATCCAAACACAACCTAAATTTCCAGGAACTGCTCTATCTTCTTGACGGTTAACCTTCACATGTACCTAATTACGGTGCATAAAATAGTCAGTACACATATCAAAATTAATTGGATAATATACTAAAATTAGGGTTTTTAGATGAATCTGTGGGTAGGAATCATGATAATGACTCACAGATTTATGTCGCGAATTAAATCCATGGGGCAATCTGCTACTCTAAAGTGTTGGATCTATGTCACGTATTCAGGTTGGTAGCTCTCAGAAGGCAATCCATGGGGCAATCCACAACTTGAAAATCCCATATTCAAGTCGTAAATTCAAGATCAGTGTCTATTCAGACAGGTACAATTCAAGCTATATTCATCAAAACACTACAATTTTGGTACCTTTAGAAACTGGATTCAATTTGTTACAACTTCTTAAAAAGCAACACACCATGATTTGGACCATAACTTGCTAAAATTCAGTCAAAATTTGAACTAACACCAACTCTGACTTGTGCATAACCAGATTCTCGGTCTAAACAAGTGTACAAATTTTCAACTCAACATATCTTTTAGGATATAACTCACACGAACATGATGTTTATGTGAATAGAAATTATAATCCAAGCAAACTTTTAGTGTAACTTTGTATATGAATCATAACATGTTCAAGATTAGCTCACAAGTTGGCACATCACGAATCCTAGTTGCATAGGGTTGGATTTCCAGTCAATTTTTCACAATTTCTGGTATTAATCTACAAAGAATCAAGATATGAAATTTATACCAATGAAAAGATCTTTAATTTAGTTCTAAAATGACAAGAAGTACTTAATTATAAATTTCTAAATAACATATAAATTTGACCAAAAAAATCAACAAAAAGATATTACTTTCAACAAGGGTCTCAAGTCCTCATATCTCTTTCTATACTTTCTAACTTTGTTTTTCTTGTTAATCCTCTAATCTTTCACCACTAAGAACTTTATTTTATCACCAAAAAATTGTTTGTAAGCTAGCCCTTGATGTAGCAACCCTGAATCTACAGCAAGCAAAGGTTCCAAGTTTCTCCACAATAGTCCCTCAAACTTCAACTTTCCTTCTATTTTCTAGCTTTCTTTTCTAGTTCTTCCCCTCCCTCTCACACCGTTTCTCACCAGATTTCTTTCCTTCAGTTTGTTTTCTTGTTTTGACAAAATTTTGTCTATTAAAGGTTAAGAAGCTAGCTTCACCAACTAGCATCACCATTTACCCAACACTTGACACCTGATTTATTACTTCTTTTCTTTTGTTTTCTGAGTCTATCATGTAACAATAGTTAAAGAACTTGTAGACTATTTAATTTTACTATTTAAGTTAACATACATGTAGTATATAGCCAATTTAAATTATTTCATCACTACCTGATTTTGGAGTTTTAGTTGTAGCAATTGTATGACTAGATTTTCCTAACTTATCCACCCACATCATTACATAATTCCAACCCTAAGAATTATTTAAACGAATAAATGAGTACATAAGAAAGTAAAGTTTTTTATAAGTTAATTGCAAGTCTTCACAAACACAATTAAATATAAATTGCTATTTGAATATCTTTTATTTCAATTTTTTTTAGAAGCTAAATAAAAGGTGTATTTTTTAAAAATTAGTATCAAAACATATTGAAAACATAAATAAAATAAAAAACCTAGTAACATCACCAAATTAAGGTTTTAGTTAATCAAAACTCTAACAATGCATGCGCATGCGCATGCGCATATTCCAAGTATGTGCATGCATGTGTGCGTGTATAAATTTTCACACACAATTTTAATAATAAGCTAACTTACATAAATTATTAAGTTCTACTTTTCCTTCCTTCAATGACCTATATAAATCATGTTTGCTAAATTAACAATTCATATAAGTTAAATATATTTTTTTACGTCCAACATCTGTGTGAGGACTATGTGTTCAAAATTTGCTCAAATTGAGTACATTTAGTTTGACTCTTACTTCCAAGAAGCGAAGGGAGAATGAGCATTCAAATCCGGGAAGAAGAAAAACTACAACGTAAAGGATTTTAGTCTTTTTGACAAAAAAAAAAAAAAAGGATGTTAGTCTATAACTAAAACCAATTTGTCTCGCAGATATTGAGCGTGATCTCAAGTGATTCTGATTCTTATAAAAGTTGATTTTAGAAAAATTAAAAATCAAAATTAAAATGCAAATCTTTAGTTGCTTCTGATTTTTGTTCAAAAAATCCAAAAGCAAGAAAAAACAACAATTGAGAACGTTAAAAAAAATTAATTAAATCAAGAGCTAAATGCAAGTGCAAAAAACCAGTTGAGAACATGCCTATAATTTCAAAACGTATTGCATGCTTGGTTAGTTTGTTGTGACATCAAGCATATTTTAGACATAAAATATAGGACATGAGTTTCAAAGCGTTCTAAACAAGTAGCCAAAAAGATCAAAGCCAAGACCAATGCCGGCTATTAATCTCAAGTTAACGCCTTCAATTTTTATCAAGCATTACACTATGAAAGACAGTTCTAGATGATAGCAGAGACCAAAAGTTATGTTCTCTCCTTAATAATGATAAGCTATACAAACTTAAGTAGAGAGTCAAGATCTTGTTAGAACCTCATGCTAAGTCTTATTTTAGCAGTTGATTTCGGTATACAACTCAAAATTTTGTTGTGTATTTTGAAAAAATATTACACATGAATTTTTAGTAGTATTTTTGTCTAGAATTTTTGCTATGAAAGATACAGATAAGGCAAATGTCGTCCTTGAAATTATACTAGTGAGAAATCAAAAAGGGGTAACGCTTCTCAAACTTACTATATTGAGAAAATCTCGATAAATTTTTAATCAAGTTAATTGTTCTTATGTCCAATCCCTTTGGTTTCCAACATGAACTTTGCCAAGAATACTAGCAATTCAGTTTCAAAACTAGAATATACATAGGTCATTGGATGCTTAACGTATCCTATAGTATGTACTAGGCAAGATACAACTTATGCTATTGGCAAAATTAGTTGGTACACTAGTAATCCAAGTTACGTGTACCGGCAAGAAGTGAGAAGAATTTTAAGGTTCCTGAAAAAAATGCAAGATTATGAGCATAAATCATAAAGGTTGTCCTTCAGTTTTGGAGGGATATTTAGATGTTAATTAGATCACTAGTAAAGATAATCATTCATTGACTAGTGAGTGGATATTTACGCTTAAATGAGGTGCTGTCTTGGGGTTCCAAGAATAAAACTTGCTTAATGATTCTTCCATGGCTGCGGGTTTATAGCTTTAACATCAGCAAGCAAAAAGGCTGAGTAGCTTTGAAATTTGTAGTATGAAATATTTGTGACCAAAACCCATATCTAATTTAGTAAAAACTTATAGTCAAATGTATAATAAAAAATATGAAAAATATTAGGCTTAGGCATAGTTATGTAAATAACTTGATATCAAATAGTGTTATACCTGTAAGATCAAGTTGAAAATTGGTCAATCCTTCGACAAAAAGATTAGTACAAAACTTGATAAATAAAACATCAGGTGTGATGAGACTCAAGCCCCATAAATATAATCACTAATGGTGAAAATATCAACTTAATGCGAGCCATGATATCTAGTCTTGAGTTCAATGAGTCACAGTAAGCCATTCTAGTGGTTGAAGCACTATACTTAGGTAAAATAATCCCAAGATAAAACGATATTTGATCTACTAGTTGTTGAAAAAAAAAGGAAAGATAAGTTTAAAAACTCTTTAACAGACTTGGTAAAGTTTTCAATAGCAGGGGTACAACAGTCTTCCACATGAACGTGTACCGTTAACCATTCCAAATAGTTTAAGAGCTTTGTTTATAAAATTCGTGAAAGGATATGGATATTAGGTCAATATATTGACAACAAATGTTTATGTACAATTTGTATGTGTGATATATTTGTGCTTTTCTCAAATATAATATCTAGATTAAAACTTGTCTAATATAGTATTATGACGAGATGTAATAAATTTTTACTAAATAATGGTTTATTTGCAAGACACTCTTTTTCTATGGCATATGATTGCTAGAATTTATTATGATTTTTAAATTATTATAGCCTTATGCAAATGAAGGGGGATTTATGGTACTTTTAAAATGGAAAACAAGTTAAAACCAATATTGCATATTATTTGGAAAACAGCCTTTGATGTTTGCATAAGTAGATAAACTTTACATGTACCTGGTTAACTAATGTCGGGTACAATGCCAAGCAATGCCTACGCATAGAAGGCGCAATTTAAGTATCATGTAGTTATTGGATTATGATCCTAATTGTTGGATGGCCCAAACTCAATTTTTTTGTAAATCCTATAAATATAATTATTTATAGTGTATGTGTGCGTGCATAAGAAAGACAGAACAACTGTGAAACAGTTAAGTTTTCTCTTAGTGAGTTCTTTATTGATGGGGAGTTATATAGAAAAAAAGTATGAAGAAAATAGAGTGTTGAAAGATTGTATTCATATGTTCTAGTAAAATTTTCTTTTCTTTTCTAACTGTGGATGTAGGCTAATAGCCAAACCACGTAAATCTTATGTCTTTTTATTTTGTGTGTGTTTGATTATTTATTCTCACTATATTTCACTGCCAATAGTTGGCGCACTTGGCACTTAGACATGTGGCATGTGAGCATGCCGTGTCATGACATGCTTTAACGATTAATTACATTTTTATTTTTTTGTTAATTAAATTTAAAAATAATAGCATGTCTAAGAAGTTATAACTTTTGAAAAAGATACATCTCTACATTTAAAGGCAAAAGACATTATCATATATGAACAATCATCACTGTTTGAATATCCATATTCAACAGTTCTAATTATATTTATAAATATATCTTTCTGCTTTATATTTGCTAAAAAAAAATATTAATCAATTTGTTACAATTTTATAAACACATAAACATTAGGATGATTCATTTTGTGCTAAAAGGAATTTGTCAGACAATAATGCATTTAATAGAGGAAAAATTTTGCTATAGAAAAGTGACACTAATACACGACTTCAAGCAAATTTGTCAGACAACACACCCCCTGGGCGGCTCGGATGGTCTTGGTGGACTAGTTACGAAGCCAAGACCGGGAGTTCGAGTCCCCGGGGTAATTTCCTTGGCAATGGTGGGGTCCGCTCTACCAGGGGTGGGGGATTAGTGGGGCATACCCCCGATATCCCCAACTGAAAAAAAAAAAAAAAAAAAAAAGCAATTTTGTTCAAACACCATATTCGTATTCACCAACAATATGTGTACTTCCACTAATAATGTATCATTAAATAAGAACACACGTCACCTATTTAGATGATGTAACATGAGTGTAATACTGAAAGCATAACAAAAAATCCAGATCTATTAACCGGGTGGGAGAAGAAATACTATGTAAACAAGATTAGTGTTTACCTAAAACCAATTTGTCTCATAGATACTAGTTTCATACGTATTGCGTGCTTTGGTTCATTTATCGATGACATCCAAGCATGTTCTAGACTATAAAATAATAGGAATTGAGTATAAGAGCTTTATGAACAAGTAGCCAAACGTACCAAAGCCAGGACCGATGCCGTCTCTTATATCATCAAGTTAACGCCTTAATTTTCTGTCAAGTATTGGACGGCTATATATGCACGACAAGAAAGACAGCTCTGGATGATAACAGAGACCAAAGGTGCTGTTCCCTACTTGACAATGATAAGCCACAATAGCATAAGCCCACAAAAGTTTAGAGTCAAAATCTTGTCACATCCTCAGGCCAAGTAGCATTTCAGCAGTTGAGTTTTGATATACAGCTCGAAATTTGGTTGTATATTTTAAAAGTAAATCAAAGCCGTTGATGAAAAAAAATCACGAACCACAAAGTGCCTCAAGCATTCAATTATGGTAATTGCAATTGTGGAGACCTTTGACCCGTGAGACCAAACACTACAATAGTGATTGATATGGAGAGAGTTGTGAAGTGATATTGATAAACTACAACTAGCAGTACGAAAGTGGATGTGTGCATGACTGTGGTTCTTAGAACTTGGAATGCACTTAAAGTTGCATGGGATCTCGAAAAAATCCCCAAAATAAAGGCCAAAAGCTTTTTAAGTTCTTTGCAATCAAAGTAAAGTTGTCAATGTCACATGCCAAAGGCCAACGTGCCACAGAATCCTAGGGCTTATTAATTTTGATCATCCTAATTATTTACATAGTATATTACATGAAAAAATTGATGATATGTGACTTTTCAACATAAGATTAGTTTGTTTATTGATGTAACAACATTCTCGAGGTTGCAATCGAATTTGCCTCCAATTCATCCATAAATTAGTGATTATCCATGAACTCCTATAGATGATTTTCCTTGTAGACAATATCAGAAATTAATCTTTTAACTTGAGCCCACCAAAACTTTAACAGCTGCAAAGCCTAAAAGTTCGGAAGTTTGGCTAATGGTGAGTGTCACATTTAGCCCCACCACAACAGATTTTCTGAATGGAGGTGACTATGCAAAAGGCATTTTGCTAGTGCATATGTAAAGACACATATTACAGACGGGAAGATAAATACCAAACGTGGTTTTTTCACTTTCCATTTTGAAGGGAAATACAAAAGGAGAAAAAAAAAAAAAAAGGTTTGTTCCTTGCCTAACATTTCATAAACATGCTTATAGACCTTATAGCAAGGAGAATTTATTCTCTTCTAGGATTGTTGCCCATCAGAAGAGGATTCAAGCCTCAAAACGTCAAGCGCAAAACATGGCAAGCCGCGTTCATTTCATTTTGGTTGATGGGCACTTATTAGAGTCGCATGATGTGATCCTCAGTTGAAATATGCATTTCAATTCTTCCGAAGGATCCAATTCAGATGTTATCCTAAGCATTGCTCATATTCGTCGAATGAAAGTCTAGTCAAATTTACTCATTAATATGGAAAACTGATGTCCAAGATGCGAATGTGAATTAGTCTAAATTGCACAAAAAACACTCCCTATCCTATAGTTTTTTACACGTTAAAAAAAAAAGTAAAATACAGGGGAAGCCAGCCTAAGAAGATAACCATGGACCCCCACTTTGACTTGCTTGTTTAATTAGGTACTAATCGGCATAAAAAAAGACCAAAAATTCAAGAAAAAAAATAGAAAAAGTAACAGGTTGATATTATCTAATGGATCTCAGCCGTACATGTAGGTGATATAGATGAGCACGGCGAACGTAACCGGTGAGGTGGCCGGTAGACGGGTGATGTCATGAGGTGCCTGCTGCTTAGGCAAGTGTCTCGCGTGCAGAATCAACTTCAACACCGTTGTCACATACACGTCTTGGAAGCCATTAATCACGACTTTGTTTAATAGCCCCCATTGGATTAATTAAATCAACAAGAATCCGTAAGCATCGAGGGAGGGTTGTCAGTATATGAATGCTTAATTATTAACTAATTATATCGTGGTCTAATCAGTTGTTTAATATTGATTAAACTATGGTTGTTGATCACATGGGAGGATGCTTCTGATTCTTGTGGGAAGACAGGTTCTCCATCAATATTGTTCAGAGAATCCCAGTGCTAATTTGTTTTGTTCTGAGCAGCACTAGGATAATGAGCTAGTTGTAGTCATGCAGGAACGTGGGGTATGTGTTGTCTGAAGCCAATCAGTGGTTTCAAAACTAAAAACTAGGGTTTTTTCTGGGGTTGAATGGACCACCACAAATATACTAGGGACCCTATTTATGATGCACAGTATAAATATTATGAGTTCATTGGAATCAGTACTTAACTGAAAGGAGCTGTGGAAAAAATGTTAAAAGAGGACCACCATACCATGACCAAGTTGATAATAAAACAATATCAGGAGGTTCTTGGTTTTCAATTTCATGCATAACTATGCCAGTACTCAAGTTGCTGCATTTTTCAATTACAAACTTCATGTGCTCAAAATCTATTCTCTGGATGTGGATTAGAACTCGATCTTTAATGCTTCATTTTTGAAATTTCAAAGCTAAAGTGACACTAAAAACAAAGTTTAGGAATCAAATTGGCAAAATTGTCAGATACTATGATAAAAAAAAATATTAACTTTTGCAGCCAGTTTAAATGTACTCTTCAGTGTATGTTTTACAGAAATCATTGTACACTAAACTTTAGATTTACACTTTACATTACTGCGCCACAAAATTTTAGTTAATGTGCATATGATGCAAACACTAATAATGCTCAAGTGTCCATTAAATTTATGCATGCAACAATTGGTTCTGCAAGTAAATTCTGAATGATTGATGTGTCACTTTTGTTTGTCGTATGAGACCTAGTGCGAGATTGTGATAATGTTATCAGGAAATTCTTGAAGGTCAATAATAAACTTAAATTGCATTATGAGAATGAGAGAAATTAGTAATTAGCAAGAGGGCGTAGATTCTCAAAATGTCCCATCAATAAACAAATAGGTCGGTGATTCCCGATATGATCATTGGCCCATTGAAATGTTCAAACATTTGAAATAGTGGAAAAGAGCCACCTCTCACATCTCTTGCATCATCCCAATACATTATTGATTTTGCCGTACGTATTTAAAATTATCACACAGCTGATACTTTCCATTATAATATAGCAATTATACATACATAAGTATGTGTAAATACACTTACTATTCTTGTATACACGGTGTACATACCATAATATAATTAAAGGATAGAGAGTAACTCTGAAGTTGCAAACTGTACCAAAATTTGAAGGGACCAGATCATAACTGCATAGAAGGAAATAGATATTGAGATCAGGACCAAAAAGGTTCAACTGGCCTTAGCTTTCTATTCCTGAAGTGAAATTTTGATATTCTTAGTACTATATTATACATGCAAATACAATTGTAGAAAATAATCCAATCATGTTGTGGATCCTATATATCTAATTAGATCACTTTACTCAAAATTTGGTTCCGTATAAGAATGTTTTGTATCTCATCGGCTTAATTACAAAATGAATTGCAAAATTTGATTTGATATATTGAAAACTATTTTTTATTCGTAATTTTTTGTGTCACTATTGTTAATTTTTGAATCATGAATTTATGATTAGGATGTTTTACTTGTGATAATACCGAAATTATTGATTATTAACTAAATGAAAGATTCACTATTTGCACCAGATGGAGGGGATGGTAGTTCCTAAATTCCCTCAAACTTGGCCTAGAACATATTCAATAACTCTGAATTAAGTACCCAAATTTAGTCTTGTACATAATAGGTACACCGGATGTTTTACATTGATTGGAATCTCTAAAAGGAAAATTCTTTTCTTTTGTGCCTTTTGTTATTTTGGATTTTTTATATTTAATTATTAATATGAACGAATAACTATTTGCTAGTACTTTACGTGAATCAATTTTCCACCATTAATTAAATCCATATTTATATTTATTAATTCATTTGTTTTGCTACAATTGTACGTTCGTGTTGAAATTTTAGCCCTACGCATTATAAAATGTGGTTGGAATTGCTATGTAATTTAGTGGGAGATAAAGTGGGTTCTCAACGTGTAGGAGGCAAAGATATCTCCCTACCACAATGTCAAAAACCAATGCAATTGCGTGAGAAATCAATCAATGTTGACTTGGAATTTATTTCCTAGAAAATTGAAGCGTCCCCGAATTTCATGCTCAATTACAATCTCGTATTGGATATACACATATAGCGTAGGTAGGCATGCAGTAGTTTGTAACAAGAAAAAAAATATAATTTAAAATAGGGTATAATTCTAATGGATTCCTTATCTCAGGCGTTGTTTAAATGGTTGCACATTTACCCACTTGTTTTATAATTTTTAAAATTGTATTTATGCTTTATCGACTCCCATTTATTTCAGTATTATGATTTAGGCCATAAAAATCGGTGAAGTTTACTCTCTTCCTTTTCGAAATCCTAGAAGTGCCCTGTGCAACTCTTGTTGATGGTTCAATCAATTACTTCCTTCAGAATGCTTGCTAATGATTTTATTACTATATGCCCATATCCTTTTTCCTTCATTGATTTTATTCTTTTCTTTCGATAGATACCAAGATTCCTATTAAAAATCATAACAAGTCTAGTAATTAGAACCATAAGATTAAATACTTTTACAAATAAACTAAAGTTCAATTTCGATCAAATTCCAGCTATGACATAGAACCAAATACGATAAAGAATGCGCAGAGGATTTTCTCAGAGAGGAGAGAGAGAGAGAGAGAGAGAGAGAGAGAGAGAGAGAGAGAGAGAGAGAGAGAGAGAGAGAGAGAGAAATGGATGATTATTTGAATCAGGCGACAAATTAATATTTTTGCACAGGATTGTACAATATACTAAGGAAAGAAAATGCAGAAAATATTTGTTGAAGGGAAACTTTTCTTCTAACTTGTCAACAAATCAAACAACTAGTTAATTTATGTAACAAAGAAAAACACTCGAAAGTTTGAAATGTCATAAGCAGCTTGTGTCTCTATTTTTTTGGGAATATGTCTTAGATCCTTTGTAATTTGAATTTTATTTTTTCTGTTGTCTTTCCCTCTATATATTGGTATTGAGTCCCACTTAGAAATATAAAGACCTTATGCCCAACTTATATACAGAAAATCGTTTTAAGAAAGGCAACACTAATAAGTGACCTTGACTATGTAGGATAGTAGTTATGGACTCAAACTTATAACTCACATGCACGAATAATGCGCGCGATGCGTGTGTATGACATCCTTAATTTTTCTTTTTCTTTCCGAATTTTGTCATATTTTTATCGATTTTGTTTCTTTCCAGGATTCTGTTACCTAATCTTATTCAGTTTCTATAACGGGTAGGTAAATTTATTTTCACTAGTGTTTTTTAACTCTGTGTTCCGTTTTCTTCTTCTTATAGAAAATATCAATACATTCTTGGTGTTAAACCTGCTGATATAAGTCTCTTGTGTAGTTCAAATTGTCGTTATCTTCACGACCGAGAATCTTGATATCTACCCAAGAGACTTATAAATTCTAAGTACGAGAAGACCAAAATAATCCAGAATTAAGAAGAAGTAAAAGAATTCGAACTAAAGCTAATTTTGGACTAGAATTTATAACAATTTTTTTAACTGAACAAGATCTGAAACCTACACAGAGATGAAAGCAATAGATGCAACGTTTTTGAAAGATGCAATCAATTTTGAACTTATATCTAATAAGGTCTTGTCAAAAAATGCGAGTTGGTGGATTTGCCTAGGTGTTGTAAGCTTATTAGTTGCAATGGGTATTTAGAGGGGGGAAAATTAGGGCTAATGGTTCCATTAAGAAATTTAAAGCAAGATTGATAGCTAAAAGATATACAAAAGAAAAGGCAAATTATTTTGATAGATATTCTCCTGTTGCAAAGATCACAACCATAAACTTGTTAGTTGACATAGCTTCTATATACAAATTAATTGTACACTAAATAGATGTTAAAAATACATTTCTTAATGGTGAATTAGATGAACAAATTTACATGCAATAACTCGAGAGGTTTGCTGTTAAAGAACAAGACTATAAGGTGTGCAGATTAATTAGATCTTTGTATGGATTAAAAAAGACACTTAAATAATGACACGAGAAATTTGATAAGACTTTTTGTGTCAAATGATTTCATAATGAAGGAATCTAATAGATGTATATATATTAGATTTAAGAAACTATTATAGTCTTAATATGATTTCATGTTAATGCTATGCTTATGTTTGGAACTGATGAAATTTTTGTGAAACAAAATAAATCTTTCTAGACTTCGCATTTACATATGAAAGACATTGGTGAAGCAAATGTAATTCTCCGTCATAAATTAACTAAATTTGACAGTGGTTTTCATGCTTTTTCAGTCTTATAATATTGAGAAAATTTTATCATTTTGATGTGGGGCCTGTTAAATTCCCTTGTGATGCTAATGTGGTTTTAAGAAAGAACAAGAGAGAGTGTGCATTACAGTGTGAATATGGCAAAATAATTGGAAGTGTGTTGTATCTGAAATTATACATTCCATGCGCTATGAGTAGACTAAATAGTTGCACACAATCCTAATAGAAGTCATTGGATTGCATTATCAAAAAAGTTTAGATATTTTAAAGGTACTATTAATTTGGGATTTGATTTTGTTGGCTATCCTCCCAAATTAACAGGATAGCTATTGTCTTTTCTCACATATTTCGTGAAGAAACTCAAAACCTCGTTTCGTGCATACACTCGACTGGGGCTACTAGCTTGTGAAGCCATATTACATCGTGGACACGATCCTGTATGGACAAAATCATTTTCATTGGCAACAGGGTGTACTGAACCCCAACTATTCATCTCCTTTTGACAACTTTTCTCTCATTGCCTTTGTGGTTTAGTCGATTAGACTATTTTATTTGTAAATCTATTTCTTAACTCAAAAATAATTAGGGGATGCCAAAAAAAAATTTTTTTTGAACTACCCACTTTAGGTTCGTAACAAATCATATTTGGCGATTGAATAATTGTCACATAATATATGATATTGCAAACTTTTTTACATCATGACAAGAAATTGTTTGAAGATAGGGAATATATACGGAAAACCTCCCCGCATGGATACTGAGAGTTCAACTCTCAGCATCACTAAGATCTTCAAGATATGTTTTCAGAAAAATTTAAACACATTTCAATTAATTTTTTATCTCATGTACAACAAAAATTTAAATGTGCTGCAGTACTACAATTCTCAAAACTGCTCTATTATTTCAAAAAACCATTGAATCCATACTGTGCCGGTAAACAGACATGCGTAGGTAGCTAAGGATTGGGAGATATTTCGTAAGCCATAAGGAAAGGATTCTTGAACTTACCTTTTAAAAAATAATTAGTTTACGATTTCCCCTCTGGATTTAGTAAACATTCTGCAAAGCATGCTTCATCATTCTAGAATATAATAAACAATAATCTAATATAAATTAAGCTGATTATATATACTAAGCCGGGATATGAAGCATAGGATACGAGCATCAAAAGATAGACACGATTCCTTCCACGTTAACAGAACAGCTTTTGTCTTTCCTCACATATTTTTTACAAGAAAATGCTGCTAATATTCTTTGAATGGAGTAGATGAAAAAGGACTGTTTAGGAAAATAGTTGAGGTAAGTCTCTTAGAGCACTCTACCTGTAGAGATAAATATAAGTACCATAATAATTACAGTATTCTACAATATAGAAAATAATATTTAAAAAACATAGGAGCATGGTAAATAATTTTTTGTTTTTTTTTTTTTGAAAAGTGACGAAGGGTACAACTTGTTTTTTTATCTAAACACTGATTCTCACTTGCAAGTCACCAAAGGATTATAAAATAATTATAATTTTTTTTTAAATTTTCATGACTTGATGTGCTAGTTATAATAATTACTTTGTAGAGAAATGTCTATACAGAATATAACATAACGTATATAGCTCGACTGTATCATTGTTTAACAATTAATGGCATAGTTATGATACATAATGGAGTTTTTCTAAACCTGGATTAATAATTTGGTTCAAGAAATTACTAAATGAATATGTATAATGTGTCAGGCATAAACCAATCTACTCCAATTTCTTCCACATTTTGTCCAATAAAATACTTCTTTATGCCAATAAAAAGTAAAAAAGAGTGAAACTTTCACACAAAAAAGGAGTACACATTTTTTTCATAACTAAATCTTCCCTTTGCTAATTTTTCTATTATTGAATAAAAGTCCTGCCCCTACCGGTCCCAGAAACAATGTGCCAAAGTGTTTCCGCCAAATGCGGCTACTTGCCGCCACCTTATTTTGTATTTCCATTATTATTTCTTTTCAAGGCTAGTGTCACAAGCACGGTAATTTTAAAAGTTATAGGCATATGAATTTAATTGTTAAATGGCTAGTTGTTTTTCGTGATTTCAATTTTTTAACAATAGTGTAATAATTGTGGTAGTTGTCAAATTTACCCTTCAAATTCAAATTTTGAATAACAAGAAGCATGTGAGAAAGAAAGAAGACAAGGGATTCAAATGTACCAAAAAAAAATTAAAACTTTTAGTTTAATTTTTCAAATGTGACAAACATTTTGATGTATCGAAAATGAGAAACATGAACAATTCGATGGGATAGAAAGAACATTTTTTATGACTGCTCAAATGTTTAACTAGAAAGTTGATATGGCTAAATTTTAGAGATAGAAAAAAACAAGTTGTCATTTTGTAGAGATTAAGCCGGAAGACTAATTTCTAGTTACTAGAATACAATTAACCGTTGAAAAATTTTTGTCACTTTTAAGATCATAATGTCTCTAATTACTATTTTCCCCTTTTTTTTTTCACTGTATCACATTGACACTTGGTTGTGAGAAATGACTTTTTCTCGAGGTCCTACAGCGATCATCAATTATCCGCTATCAGACAAAACAAGAAAGAGTGAAAGAACGAAAATATGCTAAAATATATAAGTATGTCAAAATTAACAGAAACAGTTGGAGAGAATTGACCGTTTTGATGATAGCATATAATATTCAACAAGCTTAAAAATCCCATTAAATTAATCACATTATTATTACTCCATTTCACATCTTTCTTTGTTTGCGTATTGAGAAGAAGAGCTGTTTTGTGTAAAAAGTCAGCGTGTCTCTCTCTCCTCTCTCTCTCTCTCTCTCTCTCTCTCTCTCTCTGCAAAACCAAATTCTCCCTGTTTGATTTTGAGAACAACCACCATTAGTTTCTAGTCTTTCAACCATCAAACTTGTTTTGCTCATCACAGAAAGGAACGAGGAGAAAGAGGACTGCACAGCCAAATCGACCACCAAAGAAAGAGAAAACTGCATGTTCTTGAAGTGAAAAGGTTCAAATGATAGCATAGGATTGTGCTATTATCTTCTTGATTATCATCTGTAATCGCTTGTTGCAAAGAAATGGAGAATTATCAAGGGGATTTAACTGATATTCTCCGAGCTAGCAGTGGAGGTTTAAGTGGAAGCATAGGTAGCAATACCACAGCTGAAGTATCCACCATCACAGACTGGCAGTTTCCAGGTAATCCAATAGGTTATCCTGCAGGGATTGAAGAGCCATTAGATGAATTTGGCGATCCTTTCTCAAACATGCGAGATCCACTCCTACATGAGATGGATATGCCATCAGGTTCGTGCTTTTTTAGTAGCTCTAATCCTTCCACAGAGATTATGAGTTCTAGAGTTGAAAATACATCAGAATTTGGCGGCGGCGGCGGAGGAGGTGTTGGTGGTGATGGTGTTGGCAATAGTAGTTTACTTTCTCGAAGAATTTTCGATGATGAGATTAGAAGACCTGGCAATAATATTTTCTCAAGAATGCTTCAGATCTCTCCAAATGCAAAGATGCCGGTATCTCCACGCGATTCTCAAGTTGTGGCTGCTTCCCCGAGGGGACTCAAGCCTCCCATGTTAGCAACTAATGACATGATTAATTCTGCGAATAATTCCAAAGTTTCCTTGGTAGAAAATGCTGGGATGCAGATCTCCTCCCCGCGAAATACGGGGATCAAGCGAAGGTGAGAATTACTTGAATAATCATGTTTAACAAAGTTTGATCTCTCTCTAGGTTCTTGTACATTCTTTTTGCATATGTTAACATGTTAAACATAGATTATAGAAGTACTTAAAACTTCTAATTAATAAAGCATAGATTTTGGTGATTAATAGCTGGTATGGAACTTGGTAAGATACATGTACAGCTTCCTCATGTTAATAATTTTGAGATAGGGTTTGGATTTAAAAAAAAAAAAAAAAATTGCAGTGTTTCCTAGAGCCTCTTGGTGTCAAATAGTTGATTCTTCTTTCAGCATAAAAAACAAAAACATGCATAACATCTTGATATGATGGATGTTACTCACACCAGAAAAAGCAGGCAAACTTGTGCCAACATACTATACTTAGCTTTCGTGTTAGCATATGTAAGTGCTTTTCCTCAATCAACCTATCTGGAAAAAATTTAGAGTTCTATTTTGTTAGATATTGGATACATCCATCGTTTTCCATCCATCTAAAAGAAGTAGAAAGCAAAAGCAGCGTTTCATGATTTTTGCTTCAAAAAGCCGACCGCAAACAGTTTCCCACTAGTGCAAAAAAGATGACTTATCTTGTTTCATGTCCATCAATCCTTACAAAGTTCTTTATAACAGATTTCAAAACTTTTTTTTTGGGTTCAAAATTTCAATGTTCCCAGGAAGAGTCAAGCCAAGAAAGTAGTTTGTATACCAGCACCAACACCAGCAAACAGCAGGCCTAGTGGAGAAATTGTTCCATCTGATCTCTGGGCATGGAGAAAGTACGGTCAAAAGCCTATTAAAGGCTCCCCCTACCCAAGGTAAATTCCTCGTATTACCGGCCCTCGTTAAAGAAAAAAGTTCTATGTGAGTCATGTATAACCAACCATTCTTCCCATCCGAATCTTTGTTTTTTCTGCTGATAGTAACATTTGCTAAAACCAGTACCTAACATTGCATTGGAATTTCGCTGACTTTAAGAAGCATCTTTGCATTATATTTATTTTTTGTTATTTTCTTTTTTTGGTGCATAATGATCTCTTCCTTTTCTTCTTTAGGGTTAACTATAATTCAATAGCAATTTAGAGATGTTCAAGAACTTGGAAATTTTCTAAAGCATGCCTTGATTTATTTAACCTCAGCCTATTTATATAAAAAAAACATGGCATAATCGTTCATATTTGTCCTTTTCTAGCCTTATGCAAGATAATATTGCATGAAACTTTGGCGGCAAGATATTTTGATGGTGTTATAGGATCCATAGGAGTACACAACTTTTCTCGTTATCTTTGTAGTAATGGAAGCGTAAAAATTCCAGGGGCTACTACAGATGCAGCAGTTCAAAGGGTTGTTCAGCAAGGAAACAAGTCGAACGCAGCCGGACTGATCCCAATATGCTGGTCATTACCTACACTTCGGAGCACAATCATCCCTGGCCAACTCAGAGAAATGCTCTGGCAGGTTCTACAAGATCCCAGCCGGCCAAGAGTGGTTCGACTTCGAAAACATCAACCAGTTCTCAAGCCCAGAAGACTACAAACTTGAAGGAAGAGGAAAAGGAGAGTCAAACTGATAATGTATCATCACCTATAGTTACCGGAAGTTCCAGCACAGGTCCAGCAGTGAAGGAGGAAACGGAAGATCTCGATAAGCAAATGGAAACGAATGATGTTCAATTCAGTGAAGGATTCCCTCAAAGCTATAAACCAGCATTGCCGGACTCTAATCATTCTGAAGATTTCTTTGCGGATTTAGGAGAATTAGAGGCAGACCCTCTTAATCTCTTGTTCACACAAGGATATTCTGGCGATGTAGAGCGCGAAAACAAAAGCTTGGATCCATTCAGCTTTTATGATTGGACAAACAATAGTACCACGACCACTACTAGAGCATTGGAAGAAGCTAATAAAGGTTTATAGCAAGAACACTGCAAAAAAAAAAAAAAAAAAAAACACTCACTCACTCAGACACAAAAACTTTCATATCTAATTATTTTTCTTGTGCAACTTGGCATGAGGCTTTGTTACTCTTGAGTTTTTCATGTGGGAAAGTTTTACATTTGATATTTTTTATCATTGTTATTGTTTGTTTTCTTTCTAGTGGTGTAATATTGTACAACCAGATCAACTTTTTATCTAGTTAAATTTTGCCAGAGCAGTCAGATGTTTAGGAAAAAGAGTGAAAGAGTGCTGGTTGATTGGGAGCAGTTCCCGCGAGTCCATTCCTTTTGGAATATTGGAGGATGGGACAGAAAGCTGAGGAACAGAAGGTTTCAACAGTAAAGCCAAGTACATCTATCAGACATGACAGGAAAGCTCAGTGACTCGGATTGATGTTCGATGGGACTTCCTCTATCATCTTGAGTGGAAAAATAATTGCTTCTCTGGTCCCTTTAAAGATTAAATTTACTCCTAATGACTCCAAAAATGGCAAATATTATATTTCTGCCATATATAGTTTTTTTTTTTTTCCTCTGAACCAAATTCAGGGCATGTACCACTTTGTCTAAAAAACAAACAAAAACATAGACACAATTGTTGCAAGCTTTGGGTTCCTCAGCTTTCAGTCTCTTTAGAATACGTTTGATTATGGTATGGTTTGGTACATTTGTTTATTAGCTATTAAGGTTTGTTAAAGACAAAGAAAAAACATTATAGTATTACATAGCATAACTTTCAAGAATTTTCTTTTTCTTTTTCATTATGTAATAGTACATGCTGACTTTTATTTATTTATTTATTTGTTTTGCCCTTGCGCGGTACAAGATGGATAAAGTTTTGCACTACGTTTGCATATCCATGGTTTTTAAAAGATATGTTTTTAAAAAGGGCTAAACATATTTTTTTTTAAAAACTAGTTATACTAATATTTTGAAAAAATACTCTAAAAATTAACTATTCAAAGAAATGTATCTGGCACAAACAAATTAAAAGTCAGGAATTTTGATTATTTTTATTTCGATGAGATAAAATATCTAAAATGACTGGGCTCCTTTGGGAGATGTTTTCTGGACAGTTATTAGAAGAGAAATACAGTAGCACTTTTTGACATGTAATATATATGAAATAAAAATATGATTAATAACATAAAAAAAAAGTTCAAAAATGTGTTTCAAGAATATTTTAAAATAATTTTTAAAAAAAAGTTGTCAAAACATATTCGCATGCATCCCTAGTTTATTAGTTAAAGAAACGTTGATGGCTTCACTCGCTAATATATCTCTTAAAAACTATTAATCTCTTAATTTATAATACCTATGATATACATTATAAAATAAATTTTTTGACATGGGGTCTACTTAATCAGAAAATTTCTAGATATAATTGGATTTGATAGTGTGAGGGGCCAATTTGGACACATGTGAACAGCAAAAAAATTGTTGACAACGTGGGCTTCGTCAAAAGTTACAAAATCCAAAATTTGCAGGTTAGTGGACATAATTGTAGATTTGAAAGTGGGAAATTGCTTCTTCATTTTCTTAATAATAGTAGTTCCGAAAGCTGTTCACAGTTCTTTTACATATTTACACGGCAAAAGTAAATAATAAGCTTTCTAATTAGTACAATAATTATGGATTTTATAACTTGCCTTTGATACAAGTAGAGAGATTTTCTAAACACTTTTTTCAACAATCTTTTCGTCTTACATACATATATATATATATATATATATATATATATATATCTTAATAAGTGCTATATCAATTTGTCTGTATAATTACATTTCTTGAAGAATATTTTAAAATATTCTCTTATCATATTTTTCGACAATCATTTTACATTTCCAACCATCTTTTTAGTTCATGTATATAATGTCTCTGAAAAAAACATTTGAAAATACTCCAAAAAGCACAATTCAAATGAATTTAAAAAAATTAAAGACTTATCATTTGTCCTAGTAACTTACAATATACACACATACAGAGAGATACATGTATGCGTGTGTGTCTATATGTGTATATAGATACATATGTAATGCCGGCTGAAAATGTTTATAAAATTAAATTCAATAAAAGATTGAAGATTTACAAGTGGCCGTAGAGGATGATTGAATCAATCAACCAAATTTAATTACGTCATTGACATGTAATTTTCTAAATGTTACGCGTCTCGCTTCATGCTATATTCTATTCTCAGTTCCCATTGATCATGCAAAATGACCGCATCAGTCAGTTTTATTCTTTGTGCTCTCAAACTGATAACCTACATTTATTCTAATTGTTGGTTCAGTACTTTATTTAAAATAATATTGCAGGTGTACCCTTTCCTATTGAAAATTAATCTTGGCCCCAAAAACTTGACATAGACCTTCAATGTGCTTGACACGAAGTTGATGGACAAGTACATGATCATATTTATTTCTGCAGAACAGGAGATAGAAGATTTTGTATAAATTTGGATTGAAAGGATATTTCAATTTACTTCACTAACAAAGACCAAAATTTTGTACATGTTCAAAATTATCTCACACATTCTCAAAAAAAAAAATATATATATATCTCTCACAACTTGAAATATAATGTCCAGTATTAATAGAAATAGCTCCGTTTGACGAAAATTATTATCCAAAAAATTATTCTAAAATATTTTATTAAACACATATTTCAATCACGTTTTTATATTTTCAATTACATTTTATCTCGTGTGCATTACATCTCAAAAACGGTTACAGTATTATTATTTCAATGATATTCTAAAGTAATGCAATCCCAATGGAAAACATTTCAAGCAAATAGTGGAAAAAAAATTGAGTGGTTGAGTGCATTTAACATTAGCTAAATCTTAAGGTTTGAATACCATATACTCTTCATGACTCCACTGGTGGTGGAAGCACTTTCCCTTGTATAATTATTGGTGAAACAGTGACCTCAAGTTTTGTCAAATCTATCCATCACCTTTGATAAGCTCAAAGGGGGGAAAATTCCATGCCCAATTGCAACTGAAGTCACTTGCTAAGAGGAAAATGAAAGGTTCACAGTTTTTTACGGTGTTCCTCATTTTGATTGATATAGGAAGAATCATTATGTATTCGATGGACTTCTTTTGCGGCCATTTGAGTTTGTTGGAATGACTGTTAAAGCCATGATTCAAAAGGCAAACAAAACATGAGCTTCATTATGCGTTGTGCTGCAGCACATATAAAAATATTCTCCTTAATAATAAAAAATGCACTTTTTGTATGATAGACCATTGTTTGGAAATAATTGTTGTAATATTTTTTATAAATTAGTTCAACTATTTTTTATTTTTCAACCAAATTTTATTTCGCATACATCATATAACATCACATCACGTCAACTGGAGGATAAATTTAATTAAGCATATTGTTCACATACATCATATAACATCGCATTATATCAACTGAACGATAAATTTAATTAAGCATGTTAGTCAGTGTGTAATTCCAAATTCCATTTATGTTTGTCAATATACTGAACAAAGCCTCGTGAGCATTTTGAGGTGTGTTGGATTATAATTTTCTTAAAAATTATTATTAATACATATTTTTTTTAATTATCCTTTCTCTGGTAAAAAGACTTATTTAAAAATTGCTACAATAACATTCTTATTAAAAAAAAGTTTCTAATAAACGTTATCTATAAGAAGTCTTAGGGGGTGTTTGGTTTAGGGGAATCAATGAAGGGAATGGATATCATAAGTAATGACACCCATTGTTGATATTTGTTAAACAACTATCACTATCATTCAATGGAAATGATAGTGATTAATTGAGGTGTTAATGATTCCCCCCAAAATACTATTCTATCAAACCCATTAACCTTTATTATTAAGGGTAAAAACACACTCACTAAAAAAATACATATCTTTTGAGTTACCCACCCCCAATATACCATTCCTCTCTCTTTGTGTTTTGTCTTTTGATTTTGAATATTTTTTATTAGTACTTTATAAAATATTTTATAAAAATTATTTCTAATAAATTTTTTTAAAAAAAATTGAACCGAAAATCAAAGATATATAGTACTATCTGTTAATACAATAAAAAAGATTTTTTTAAGGTTATCATTTGCATAAAACTCAAATTAGAGCATGACTATATATAGAATTGAAGATTTTTTTTTTAAAAAAGATACAAAATAAGAAATTTAAAAACTATGTATATTATAAATAAAGATTGAAATATTTTAAAAATTACTTAAAAATTATTCTAGTAAACCAAATAAGTATTTTATAATGATACCCATTTTATTATTAAACCAAACATATTAGAGAAAATCATCAGAATCTATACTCATAATAGGGTTAATAATACTCATAGTGATAGTGATAGTGGTGGAATAATTTAGACGAAACGGGCCTTAGTCTTTAATGCTTTATTGACTTGCAAGTCTTCGTGATATTTGGTTTGCGTAATCTTTTCAAACTTTTAAAAAGTCGAACTCATGAAACATCATTTCAAGCTTTCTCGTCAGAACTTATGATTAGTGTAGTTTTAACACATGATTAGCAAAATCCTCTTCGTGATTAGGAGCTAAATTAATCAACTCATAATTGTAATTTTCTTCACACGGAGATTGACCAGACCGTCAGTGAAGACAATTTAGCATTGCCAAATGGGAATAGATCATTAATGATTGTACAGATTGTCATCATCTAGGTGTGACCATTAACCTACAGAAAGGATTTCAAATAGTAATATCCTAACTCAATTGCAATCTCAGCCTTGGGCTAGTGCAATATGCTCATTAGCAACAAAATTATATCAAGTTAATTGCGAGAAAGATAGGAGCAATTGCTAAGATCAATTCCTGGTCAGAGTTCTTTCGTTTGAAAAATGGATGGTGAGAATTCAAAATTGTTTGAAATACTAAGTCTCGTAGCGAATAATATATATTTTAATAAGTTACGGTTTTAGTGTCTATATTCGTTGAGTTAGAGTTTATAATCACTATTTAATTGCCTAATGCAATTGCACTGGTAAATTCAAAGGCCTCATGCCCATTCATTAGTACCCTTAATAAAGGTATATTGTCGGTTGTTTAAGATAATTTTAATTCATTTTAGTGGTCTTCTAAACTGCCAAGAAAATAATACAAAAATAGCCTTTCCAAATGTTTTTAATTCTTTCTAGATGTTAAATATAGCGATCCATCTCAGATTTTTGTTGTTCTTTATGAAATATTTTCGTATAATTATCCAATTGCAGAACTTGAATTGTGAGTGGTACGGTTCTTGAGAAAAAGACAAGTAGCGTAGTTTTATTTTTATGAATCATTTGCCATAAAATTCTTTTTCAGGGAATAGTATTAATGTTTTCCTTATAAAACTAGATTTTGATTTATTATGTGAAAAAATGAAGTAATTATGTTAAGAAAAAGGGGAAATTTACAAAGATTAGCAGCTGGTTGTTTGTGAAAAGAAAAGATGATTTAACACATAAAGATTAAATTTGAAGAGTCAAGATGTAGATATAAATTAGACCATTTGAAATGATGGTTTATCTTGTCCTGTTGGCAATGACTCTCAGTGAATGCGATAGATAAGCATTTTTCTAGTCTCCTTACAATGTTTGATATTCTACTTTTCTTTTTTTATTTAACAAAGATATCCCACCCTTTCTTTTTTTCTTTTTTTTTTTTTGTCACTTGTAAAATATTCTACTGTTCTTATAAAGCAAAAGGAAGTGTGTTTGGATGGCATTATTTGGAATTTTTTGAAATTTTTTTTCAAAAGGTGTTTGGATAGTTGAAAATTTATTTGTCATAAGTCAAGAAAATTTTGACCAAAAATTTTTTCCTACCTTTTTCAAAAACAATGGTTCAAATTTTTCCACCAAATATTTTCATTTTAAATTTCAAATTTTTTTCAAACTTTATAACAATTTTAGTAACTTTTTACACAATTATTCACAAAAGAAAGCATATTTGCATTTAAAATTTGTTTAGAAAAATTGAAAAAAATCACGAGTAAGAAAATGAGATCCATTGTCGATGGGTTTTATTGTAGATTTTGTAAACCGAGCACTGATATCGGACGTTAGTAATTTTACGAGCGTCCGATACTATCTGAAAGTTAAAAATTTACTGAGCACTCGTCGTTTTACAAGCATTCGACATTAGTGCTCGTTCCACAAAATCCATCACAAAACCTACCGATAATGGATCTCATTTTGATATTTGCAATTTTTTTAATTTTTCTAAGTAGATCTTGAATATAAATGTAATTACTTTTGTGAATAATTGAATAAAAAGTCCCTAAAGTTGTTACAAAATTTTTAAACAAATCAAAAACTTTTTCACAATTCAAACACTTTTCAACTTTTTAAAAAAGTCAACAAAAAAATTATTCACTATCCAAACACAAATCCAAAAATTTTTCTCTAGTCAAACACTTTTCAAATTTTCTTACTTGGTCAACAAAAATTGACCAAATAATTATTCTAAATAATTTGACCAAATAATGCCATCCAAACACACCTATAATTCCCGAGGTGTCTAAAAAAAATTAAAACAAAAATCCATATGACTACATAAGCTAGGCGTTGACAAGTCCGCCCCGTAACAATAAAGTCTCATAATGTGCATTTGGTGCTTATATGGTGGCCCCACAAAAAATCATGAACATTCAGCCCATTCTTGTCTGGCCCATCAGTACAACTCCTATCAAAATGTTCGTGCAAACAGCCCATTTCAGCCCCCGCGACCACAAACTATCCTTCATGCTTCTCTATGCAAATTAATTACCTAGTCGCACTTTGTAGTGTTCCGTTCATGTTTGCAGCACCTAAAAAAGTGACACGTGTATCATTTTCAAGACAAAGTTAGTTAGTAGATGGTGTAACATAAATATAACATCAAAAGATGCAACAATACCTCTTTCAAGATATAATTGGTAGATAGTATAATATAAGTGTAACACCAAAAGGTATAACAAAACTAAGCACTGCTTGGCGGAGAAGAAAAAATTAACTGCTTTAATATTCACTCTAAACTGTAGTGTATAGTGTAATTAATATGGTCTTCAAAATTATGGCTTTTTATGTGCCTAGTTATGCGGTCAAATGTCTTATGGGGGAATGGAGAAGGTACGATTGTATTTTATCTAGTTGTAATCAATTAATGAATTCATTAAAAGAATATGTGTATAATCATACAACATTATTATTATAGGCATTAGTTTGTTAACGTATACTACCTCTCTGCATGCTAATAACAGTATAATACATACCAGTGTATATGAAACCTTGCAACAAATGTATCAACCATATAAAAATTCACTAAAACAACACCATACTATTTTTAGAAATTACTTGCTTTTTTTCCCTCTCTCTACTAGGCATGGTTTGCAGTATTCTATTAAACTTTTTAGTGTTATACTTATGGTACGCTATCTACTAGCCATGTCTCGAAAGATAAGGACATGTGTTGCTCTTTTAGGCGACGTAACATGAATGAAACATTACAGAATGGAAGGGAGGAGTGAATAATTTGCTCATCAAAATCTGCACTTACAGCATGAAGAACAGATTGTGGTCATGTGTGCTGAAGTGGGCCGGCTGCAAGAAAAATTTGATAAAGGTAGTGGTGATGAGCCAGATAAAAACAAACTTTCACATGTTGAGGGAAAAACCGTGACAATGAGAGTGGTGGCCAAATTCTTATCTGTCTCTTGAGGAACTGACTTTGTAGTTCCTCTCCTCAAATATGAACCATTTAGTCAGCTAAATCGACCTACATGATTAATTAATTAATTGCACTGCCAACAAGAAAATCTACCCAATAGCTCAATATATGTTTATTTTATTTTTTACAACTTCAAAATTGACATTTAATTATATCCATGGCTACTTAGGAGATGGACCAAAAATTTGCAAAACTAAAGACAAGAAAAAAGAAGCAAAAGATTGGTTTGTGTTTGGGACCATTCTCTATTAATTAGTCCCGAATATAAAACTATATTCATCATAATTTTAGAATTTACTCCAGATTATTAGACAAATTACCAATGGCTTGTCTGAATAACATATTTCTGCACCAAAATGCATAGAAAAACAATTGAATCAAGACAAAAATATGGACCAAGTAAAAATTAAAAAAAAAAAAAAACCAAATCCATGTTGTGTGCTTTAATTATAAAAAGAAATGTCGCAGAAAGTTCATGCTTGACGTGGGGAGCAAGTGCCTTGCAAATCGTGCTAGAAAAGAATCACCAGTCAACAATTTTATTTTATTCCCAAATCAAATATTTTTTTAAAGCATATTCTATTACAAAAATGGTGCTTATTTCATTTCATGCCTCCACCATATATTCCAAACTGAAAACGTCTGCCCAACACAACCTTCTCAGTTTGGGATAAATTTCCTTACAAAACTTCTGCATTTCGTATTCTTATTTCGATCGTCCACATATACAAGAGGTGAAATTCAATTTCGCTAGAGTTTTTCATCTTTTTTTTTTCATTGTTAAATTATACTTAAAAACCTTTTTTTCCCTTTTTTTTTTCGAGACCTGGTTACGAAATACTTCGTAGAAAAGACTGGAGTTATATCAACATTATTCGACATTTCTTAATTTTTCAGATATGTTCAACAATTCTTAAACCAAAAAAAAAAAAAAAAAAAGTGAGAATGATCTGCCCGAAGTAGTCAAACCGGTTAGACCGACTAATTATTGGCCGGAAGGGGATTTTTTTTTTTAATGGAGATTAACTGCATTGCTAATAAAGAGCTCAAAAATTTTGCTTTCTCGTTTTTTATGGCAGGTTTATATGGATAAGGGGTTGACGATGGAACTTGCGACAATGAAGCTTTTGAGTGTTGAAGAAAAAATTCCATGTGCTGAAATTTTGATTAACAAGAAGAATTTAGCTCGATTAGCAATTCTTCAAGAATTAGAGGAGAGGAAGGTGAATTAGAAATATTCTCATACGCCACAATACCATTTTGACCTTTTTTTTTTTTAATCTTTGTCATACAACAGAAATGTTCTCAATTTAAGCTAAAAACTTATGATAATCTCTCTCTCTCTCTCTCTCTCTCTCTCTCTCTCTCTCTCTCTCTCTCTCTCTCTCTCTCTCTCTCTTAACAGTTTGATCGAGGCGATATCCTCCGTCAATTAGAGTATCTACGATGGAAGCGTGGAGATAATCGTCTGTATTATGTGAGAAATTCAGTTCAACATTTACAGCAAGCTCTAAATGAGCATAATGGTGCCGACCATTATGAACATAAAATCAAGGTCAAACTCTCTAACCAACTTTCAAGAATTCATGATCTGCTTTTGTTCGCATTAGAAACTTACCATTTATACTTAAAAAAGTTTAAAATAAACGTGGGGTGTAAAATCAGATTTAGTAAGATATTTGGAGACTAAATATCAAAATTCCCAAAAGTTTTCTCAATCCATCACTAAACCTTTTCTACAATTTAACTGCTATTGATTTTAAAAAATTTCGATTCCATTTTTTATTTTCTTTGGTCAAGTTAGATGATTGGAGTTCAATTTGTCAACTGAAGTTCACAGAATGCTTAATTGAAATGAAATTTTGGTACAATAGTGGCTTTATTTTATTTTAATTTAATTCTTTTGATGACCAAAACAATGGCTAAAGTACCAGGAAATAAAATATTAAGGGTGAAAGGAAGAATTTAACAATTTAAGAAAATTTATGGGTCTGATAGATGATTTTTACTAATTTCCCTTTTGATTTTTATATGATAGATCAAGTGCTTACTGCACAGACTGCAAAATGGGAGAAACTCTTTGGCCGAGGAAAAGCGGATCCTCAGAGAAATTAAATGTGCTAAGGAACAATGTAAAAAGCTATTATGTGAAGATGTTCAACCCAAAAAATGGGTACCCTGGCATTTACGAGAGGTTATAACATCAAAAGAATCAATAAAAGATCATAGGGAGGTAAAGTAATTTTATTTTGATCCTTCTTGATGCATAACATATAATTTGTGACGAAAATTACCCGATTGGTACTTGAAGTGCTCGAAAATTCTATTTACTCTTTGAACTATAAAATGAGTCACTTACATCTAGCTCCCCTCACATTTGAGAAATTACACTTACCTCCCCTGATAATACAAAATGACTAAAGTAACCATGTTAAAGTTATTATCTTATATAACATACCTAAAAAATGAAATGAAATTTGTTGGAAAATACTAATCGCAAAAAATTTTCCCAACCTTTTCTACAAATTTTCTTGAAATGCCTTTAATGCATTCACCGAAAAAAGTAAAACTTTTTCCTTTTTACTTTTTGTTTTTTTTTTGGGGGCGGGGGGGGGGGGGGGGGGGGGGGGAGGAAATGGCCATAGAGCATTGATGGAAGCGCTAAATCTTTTTCCACTCCTTGTTTTTTTTTCTTAAGAATAGATGGCTTTAACTTATCCAACATATGCGCTGAATTTATTTTTCCTTTTCTTCCTTTTAGGAGTTACTTTAGCCCATTCATTGAATGCACTAAAGTTCTTACCAAAAAATAAGAAGAAAAATAAAAGGTCACCTTTATGTTGTTTACTAATATTATTTACTAATTGTCGAACTTTTTTCATACAATTACACATTTTTTAAAATAGTTTTGTAATTTACTAATTGTTTAATAATACTTCTATTTTACTAATTGTTAAATAATACTTCTATTTTACCATGAAACTATCGAGGGCATTTTGGCATATTCATGTCCTTTTTTTTTTTTTTTGCTTACATCACCAAAATGAAATCCTAAAATACTATTCAAGGGAGGTATGTATAATTTCTCAAATGTGAGGGGGCTAGGTGTAATTGTCATAAACCTCAGGAGAGGTTTACGAACTTATCCCTTTTTTATTACTATTTTTTATTGTTTTAAAATTGTCAAATATCAGTTTTCTCGGCCAAATTATTCAAAAATTGGAACATTAAGAATTACATTGTACAATTATAAACTTTAAATGCTAATTAAATTGTGACTTTTTTAATATTTTAAAAATTAAGGAAAAACTTTTCCTCTTTTGTTGTCATCTTATAACTCTTCCTCTTTTGTTGTCATCTTATACTCCTTAACTCCAACTTTGCAGGTTTTATTCCAAGAAATGCCAGGATTAGGGAAGGAACAAAGAGTACTTAATTTGAAGGCTGAGCAGCTTAAGAAAGGATTAGTGACTGTTGAGAAAGATATCAGTTCTTTGCAGAGAAAATTGGACAGCATAAATCGGGAAAGAGGGGAGCTTTATGCATACATTCTTGAACTAAAAAAATGTGTGGAATCATATTTCGAGGCATGTTGAAAAGAATCATAGACACTAAAGTAATTATGTGAATTACAATCCTCATTATTGTTGCTATCAGTATTATGTTATAATAACTTTCCTAATTTATTGTCATGAAGTGTTTGCCCTTCAAAAATTGCATGAAAATTTTATGATACAACGACAATAACAACAAAGCCTTTTCTGATACAAGAACAATAACAACAAAACCTTTATCCCACTATGTGGGTTGGTTATATGGATCATATGTAGCCATTACGTTTAAGCGAGACTCATATTCTAATTGCAATTTGAATATAACATGTCTTTTTTAACAATTTCTTGCCAATTCTTTTTAAATCTTCCCCTTCCCCCTTTTAATTTTAGAATATAGTTTTCTTGACACATGCACTAATTTTTTTTTTAAAGTAAATGTTATAAAGGGTATAAAAAGGAAAATAAAAGAAAAGTAGATCTCAACGGAGTAAGAAAAATAAAAACAAAATAAAGAACATCATGGCACATTTTTCTGTAACAGATTTACTGTATCAATCAAATCAAACGTTTAGGCAATTCTAGTACCATAGCACATAAGTCACAAGCTGCTCATAGGTAACTGAATTTTTGTATCAATAACGTTTCCTGCAATCAAAAATTGAAGACAATTGTTAACTTTTTTAATAAAATGAAGGTTTAAATATACATTTCTTTATGCTAAAATCACAACCTATTTATCTATGACAAAAGTACCTAGTTTCTTTAGTGCTTAATTAATACCTCTTGTAATTTTAAGAGTATACTCTCACATGATAAAAAGGACCAATAAATGTTACCAATATCAACAACAGAAAATCAAAATTACAATGGTTATATCGAATTTTAAGCTGTGATTCAAATTGAAAAGCTTGTAAACAATATTGGCTACACATAATTAGTCTCTTAAGAACCAATGATTTTTTGAGAAAAAAAGAACTTAAAAAAAGAAAATTTCTTTTAGTTAGTATATTAACTTAGAGAAAGCTTAATCCCAAACTTTACGAATTATTGAAATTTTTAAGTTAATAAAGGAATGAAATGCTTGTTTATAGAAGTAATTAAAAAGAGAATTGTTGGCTTAGAGAGAGGGAAATGCTTTTAACTTAGCTTCCACTTAAGAAACCTACCGAAGTGAACAATGCTTTATTAATACTATACAGAGCCCCCCCCCCCCACCCCCACCCCCCAAAAAAAACCCAAGAACACACATATTAGTTATTACCCTTTGCATAGTGTCCAGGGTGTATCACACTTGAAAATAATATAAATTAAACATTTTTTCCATTTTGAAAAGAATAATTAATCTTAAAAGGAAACAACTCTATCAAATTTTCTAGGGAAATATTAGAATTACAAATAAAATAGTTTTTTGCTTAATTTTTATCTTGTTAATGTAATGTACAATTAACAAGTCCTCTTTTTAAAATATTGAACTCAAATATATAACTTATATAATCAATGAAAGAATATAGATGCACAAAAATTGTGTTGCTTTAAATTTAAATTTTTTATGTTTACATAGGCAAGAACTATATAAAATGAACTTGCTTTTCCTTGACTGATTTTTCATATGGAATGTGTAGTATAACATTTCTAATGAGATGTTAGTATATTTGATAATATTAACAAAACAATTTTCTTTTTAAATTAGACATATCCCAAGTTGAATTATGTCTAATATGATTAGCTCTTTAATTACACAAGTTGATGAAGAAAATAAAATCTCTAATACTATAGAAGAGATGGAAAAAAGGAAAATTTACTATGTCAATAAGCTACACAAATTATTTGACATAAAAAAAAAAGAAACTAAACCTAGAGAATTGAATATGGAATAATTTTTTTTATTGAATAGATTTAACGATTATACACATGAGTCTATTTGGATGGATTTTTTTTTTTTTTGAAAAAACTAAGTCTAATAATCTCTAAACACATTTATTAATCATTTTTGTAGCTCACATATACATTTTTCTTGCAAAATTTTAAAAAGTGCTACAATAATAGTTTCTTAAAAATACACCTAAAATGACCATCCAAATAGCCATATTTTTTTTAAATTATATTTTCGATTAGCTACACTATATCGATCTTCAATGAATAGGATGTGAATGTGAAATGGTATGTATTTTGATTCTTCGAACTTAAAAAATGATGAGGCTGATTTTGACAGCTCAATCCATTGATAAAATATTGGGCCAGCCTAATACCAAAACCCAATAAAATACACAAGATATCATATATCTAGAACAGGCTTAGTCATCACAATATAACTCAATGGGCAAAAATAAAGCCCATTTGGGATGATGATTAGACTTAGAGGCCCCAACCATAATTGTATCAGCTCGGTCTTAATCAAGCTAGATTTATAAAATCCGTAGGAGCTCGAACTCACCCTTACTAATCTTAACCATGTTAGCAAAAGCTGAACCAATACAGTATTATCCGACTTCCAAGTTAGTTCAAATTCAGTCGAATTTCGGCACATCTTGACTTCCTAAAAAAGTAAGAAATACCAAGGCAAGGTCTTTATAAACCAATCAACCAACTCTTAGGTAGAGGTAACTCGATGCGTCGAGGGGATTATTCCACCAACCGCCTAGCCTCTACTTTTTGACACTAATGACCTATAGTCATAGGCTTTCAAGCTATGGCGCACCTTTAAATGGCTCTACAGGCTAGTGCACACCTTTATATAATGACTCTACCTTCTCCAACTGGTATATAAAGCCATCAGCTACCCATTTACAAGTTATGCTACCTATTTTCTCTTTAAGCCTTTGAATGTATCATTTCAAGTAGAGAGCTAACTTCAGCATCGAAGGTCCTTTAGGGGCTTCTAACTCATTTCATGGTGCAAGTTACCCCAACGCACTTTATCCGATTACTCAACCTAACACTATCCAAACTCAAAAGTAATACTCAATGACATACCAAAATTGGGAGCAACAATTGGCTCCGTTTGTGGGAATTTGATGGTTATCCCATTGAAGCAACCACATGAAGATTCATGTAGCCCACCACGCGTTACGAAAGCCCTAGAGAACTACAATCAATCTGAGGGTGTATGGAGGAGAAGAAGATCTCTACCGAACACCAAAGATGGGATATTTTCCTAGGAGGCCCTCCTCATAAATACCAGCTCTCGTTCGAGTTGTTTCCCCATGTGGTCCTGAGTATCATGGCCTTCTTGGCCCTATTTTCAGTGGAAACCCCGAAGATGGGAAACTCTTAGGAGAGTTGACACAAACATACACTCCTTAAGTGCAAAGCAATTTAATCTCTCGAGGCTCTGGAAAATCGAGCCTGCTGTGGCTCTAATATTAACTCCAAGCCCTTGAGGCCTTATTTTAAAAATACCACTTTTAAATTCTGCCAAGACAACCCTTAAGACCGACACTCCTAAGGAAAAATTAGCTTAATTGTCTACAAGAAGATAAGCTCTGGTCATCCCAATTGCAGCAACCAAGGCTAGTTAAGATGGTTGATAAAAATCACAATAGCGGTCAAAACAATTTGAACTAGACATCAGCTGTCAAAAGACAACCACATGAAATTTGGTGAAGCTGCAAATTTACCTCGACAGAATCCTTTCCTCTACTAGTCCTAAGCTCAACAACAGTTGCCACCATGGTCGACAAATTAGGACGTCCCACAGCCAAGCTGCGATCTCCAAGCTGAACGCATGATAGAGACAAGAGTCGTAAAGCATTGAAGCTTCGAGCAAAATTCACACATTCTTGAGACGGGAAAAATATTCACTAGGAAATAATTATATTCAATTCATATGTAATATGTCAGTTTCTGTTTCGGCACCTATGCCTTAGAAAACTCCTGAGATGGGGTTTTGTCCCTAGAAGGTCTTGTAAAAATCGAGCCAACCAGACCTTCAATGTTATGTTTGCTTCAGCAGCAAAATTATTGTCAAATTGCATAGTCTAGTACGATTTATCTTATACAGAGGGGCACCCTTAGGCAGCTTCGTGAAGCCAATGGCATCGCCATTATGGGTCTTTTCAAATCTCTTATTTGCCATGAACAAATTCTCAAGATGGGGAGGATACCCCTAGGAGTATGGCAAGATCACAAGTTAAACAAATTCAGCATAATGGAAAGAGCCTTGAATAACAAATATTCAAACGGCAATTTCCAAGTTAGGAAATCAATCCTAGGAAAAATATTACCTTCAGAAAAATGAATTATGATATGGGAAAACTCGATCACGGTAGCCGAAGAAATGTATGACATAATTGGAAAAATAAACCATGGTATGGGAAGAAACTCAATCATAAGCAGCTGAACTCCGAATGGTCATTCATACAACTGTTGCCCTAAAAAAAGAGCACGACATTTTACATTTGACTCAATCTTATGTGTTCTTATTTGACTCTTCAAGAAAGGTAAACTATGACTCAGGTAAAACTCAGTCATAGTATCCAAAGTTAAATCATTATGCCTCTCGGCCACGAAATGATCTAACCTCTAGGAAATACTTTTCGGTATCTATAAAATACTCTATTCAGATTTATGAATTCTCTTTTAGTTAAAACTATGATTTGGGGAGAACTTAGTCATAGTATCCGAAGTCAAATCACTATAGCTACAGGTCATGAAGTGATTTGACATTGATATTCTTCCTTTATCTTATGATGAACTCTTATTTTTGCAAAAATCTTGATAATTATTCAACAAAAACAAGAGGGTAAGAGTTTACCCTAGATTATTAACACCATACTATTTTTAGATCAATTGTTTTTTTCTCCCTCTCTACTAGGCATGGCTTGGAGTATTCTATTTACTTTTTGATGTTACACTAAAGGAACACTATTTACCAGCCATGTCTCGAAAGATAAGAATACAAACATGTGTCGCTGTTGTCGAGTCCCATTTTTTGAAAATGGAAAAAGATTTTTAAGACTTAGTGTGGAAAAGAAAGTAGTGGCTTTTGTAAAATAGTTTTTTAGAGAAATGTTTTTTAGTTTTTGACAAATAGAGCAAAACAAAAGAAAATGGTCTAAAATGCGACGATTTAGGCCTGAAAATAAAATCTAAAAGGATTTTTATGAAAAACAGGAATCACCACTTGGTATTGAGTTTTGGTGTACTAATTCACCAGAAAACATTTTATTATAAAAATGTAAGAAAATCAAAAATGATTTCTTAAAAAAATAGTTTTTTCAAAAAAATGCAAAAAATAAGCAAAACCCTTTTTTAGACAACTCTAGGTCTTTGAAAATGAAAGAAAAATAGATTTCGGAGTCACAGTTGAAGAAAGGGAAGGCAAATATTTACACCTAAGGCACCATTTCAACCTAGTCGAGACTAGTTGCAAGATTTAGTCGAAATTTTCCTAATATAGCCCTAAATTCTATTACATTTGGATATAATTATACGAATGCAAATCTGTACATAAAAAAAAGATATCGTTAAGAGAAAAAATGTCCCTTCGAAGTTTAATTAGAATAAACGCATTAATTGCGTAACTCAAAAAGAAATCTCGAAGGGGTCACGAGTGATGCAAAATAAGACTCAATATAAAAAAAATAGAGTTTATATAGACATAAGTGACTAAGGAAAGGGAATGCAATATAACGGGTACAGGAGACTAATAAACTCATCACTAATTGTTTTTACTCACGAAGGGAGGAATGGCATGTTAAGCCACCGTTTCTCACATAAGTAGGCAACTATTTCTAGTCAAATTACAAAAATGACTTAAGATTCTATGTAAAATTTAACCTAAATGTCATGCACTGAGCATATGTTAAAAATAAATAATAAGGATAATAATACATAAAAAAAACCGTGCAAAAATGGAAAAGACCTTAAAAGGAAAAAAAAAGTATGTGAAATGATATGAAATGCACACAAGAAGTGATCTAGCACTAAGATGACCTAAGGGTCTAGTGTTGGACTAGCCCATTTTCTAGAAATTCCTTGCTAGCGTTGGACTAGTGAAGAAACGGGAATTAACCACAACTAGTGTTGGACTAATGTAGTGACGATACACATATCATAGTAAAGCAAGTAAATAAATAAATAAATAAAACACAAATTAAAGCAATAATCACTTAGAAGCAGATAATAGCACATAAGCATAATATTCTAGATGTAAAATCCTAAAAAAAGCGAGTAAAAGCACACAAGCACATAGCACACAACACACAAAAGCCCTAACTATTATACAGGGGGAGCCTAATTACGATCTAAAAAGGGTAAAGATAAGAAAAATAACCTATCTAACCTATTTATTATATTTCCTATTTAAAATACAAAAAATTTGTTGAATAAATAAAATATAACCTATCTATTACATTAACTATGTACATACAAAATTTTGTTAAATAAAATATCACCTATCTATTACATTTCTCTAAATAATTAAATTTAAATTTAAATAAATAACATGACATAGATAAATGCTCACACATAAATAAAATAATAAACACAAAAAGATACATAAAAAAACACATAGTAAAAACACATAGGAGCACGTAGAGAGACATTGAAAAGATAATAGAAGTACCTTCCATTTGAAGACCCGGTACAAATGCTAACAAAATAAACAAACACATTAAGGTACCACTGTTTTTGATAAACAAATTATAAAGTAAATAATACAACATTAATCACTATAATCACAGGAAAAAAAACAATGGAATTATAATAACAAGAACAAACAAAAAGTTAAAAGCACCAACTAAATAGTTAGGGAAAAAATATTTATTTAAATAAAAAAATACAATAACATATAATTAAAATTTTAACACAAAAATAAAAACACAAAAATAATTAAAAGAGGAACAAAGAAACTAATTTGAGCTTTAATTAGACAAAAGACCAAATTTGGGACATTTATTGAAAATTTAAAAAAATGAAAAAGAAATAATTGAAAGTTTTAAGGACTTAATTAAAAAAGGAAAGTTTTTGAATAAAAAATAAAAATTTTCTAAAGTTTTGGATTAAAAATTCAAATATCCAACAATTAGGAGCAAAAGTATAATTTAAACAAAATTTAGGGATTAAAACATCAATTTCAACAAGCCTAAAAGTTGAAATATAACTTCTAACAATGTTCCTTGGCAAAAAATGAAAGTCTAGCAAATGGGGGAGGGGGGGGACAAAAACATACATTTCAGCAATGTTCTAGGGCCAAAATATAATTTTTAGCAAACACAAGGACAAAAATTAGAATTTGCAGCAATGCATAGGGGCAAAAATACAATTTTCAGCAACATTTGAGGGTAAAAATGTGATTTCAGCAGGCTTGGGGGTGAAAAATAAATTACAGCAATTATGGGGAGCCAAAAAATAAAAATTACAGCAAGTTTTGGACAAAAATATAATTTCCAGCAAGTGTAAGGGGCCAAATTATAATTTCCAGCAACATTCAAGGACTAAAATGCAAATTTTAGCTATTTGGGGCAAAATTGCAATTTCTAGCAACATTCAAGGGTAAAAATATAATTCCAGCAATATTGGAGGGTAAAAATGTATTTCCAGCAACATAAAGGGGCTAAGATTGAATTTCCAGCAATTTAAAAACATTAAAATTGAAATTTACAGCAACTTTAAAATGTAAATTGAAATTTTCAGCAATAGCAAGGACTAAAAATGAATTTTCAGCAACTTAAAAGGGCTAAAAATGAATTTCCAACAACAACTAAAAACTACTAAAAAAAAATCAAGCCAAGCTTAATGACCTGGAATGAAATTCCAGCAACAAATGGGGTCCAAAATTGAAATTCCGGCAAATCCTAGGGAGCTAAAATGAAAATTACAGCAAAGTCTAGGGGGTTGAAACCCAAATTATAGGACATAATTGCAAGAGATTGGAATCTGAGGGGATCAAATTATAAAATTAAGGATCTAAACATGCTTAAATAAAATGCTCCATGGCATAGTAACAATTACCAAATCTTAAAGGCCCAAGACATAAATACTTAGGTTATAATAATTTAATATAATAAAATGACTAACAAAATTTTAAACTACATAAACTAAATAACTAAACTAATTTAATTAAGTACTTCAACCAGCTTAGAAAACAAATCCCAGAAGAAACAATTAAGTAAATAAATAAAGAAATAAACTAAAACAAAAGACAAGGACTAAAACCGAAGCAAAGCAGTAGAATATATCCGCCAATTCGGTCATCTCAAAGCCAAAAGTTCCAAAATTTCACAACAGATTTCAAATTTCCTAAATTCGTCTTCTTCAATTCTCAAGCCTCTTTCCTCTTAAACCTCTCAACTCTTCACTAGATCTCCAATTTCTCTCCAGAAAAAATCAAATCACTCTTAAACTAAGAAAGAAACAAGTCATCTTCAACTCATTTCCACCAGAATGAAACTCTGAATCCTCATCTCTTTCACAAATCAAAGAATACCTAACATAATTTCACTACTTTAATTTATGCAAAAAGAACTATAGGAGGACCGAGAGCTTAGTTACCTGATTCGGGGGGAAAAGAAACTAACGGCGGAGGAGATTCGGCAACGATGGCAGCTGTCCTATGTATGGAACTTTGAAGCTGCTTTGGTGGGAGAATTGGCAGCATTTGGGACTGTGGTGGTTATTGTTTTGCTGGAGGAAGGTGGCGAATTAGAGGCTTGTGGTTTGAGCTGTAATGGGTGGTGAAGGAGCTGATTTTGGTGATCTTGGTTGACGATTTGGAACTGGTATTGGGCTACTTTGGTGCTGTTTTTGGGTTGTTTTATGGCTGTGATGTGGCTGCAATTTGGGTAGTGATGGAGGTTGATTTTGGGTGGTTTAGGGGCTGCAATTTGGCTGCTGTAAGGCTGCGATTTTGGCTGCAGTTTTGACTGATTTTGGCTGCTGTATTTACAGAATTTGTAGCTATTTTTCTGGTTGTTTTGTGCAGGTTTTTGGGGTTAATATTACAGCTCTTTTGGGTCTAATCTTTGAGCTGTTTGATGGCTGTTTTTCTGGTGCTTTGGGGTTGTAATTTGCAGGATTTCGGAGCTGTTTAATGGCTGTTTTTGCAGCTGTTTTGTGGTTGTTTTGACAGAATTTGGGGGCTGTTTATGGGCTGCTTTGGGGCTGAACTTTGGGCTGTGGGATGGCGGTTCTTGGGCAGGCTTTGGAGCTGCAAATTGAATGGCTCTTGAAGGCGTTTGTGGCTGTTTTTATTGGATTTCAGGCGACGGTTGCAGTGGAATTGAGAGGGTGCAGGTGAAGTGAGCGTGTGATGTGTGTGTTTGAAAATGCTGGTGAAGTGAGCGTGAGACGTGAGAATGGAGAGCTGGAGATGAAAGTGAGAACCGAGGGGCTGAGTTGAATTGGTAAGCTGATTATGTCTATGTTGAGGACCGAGAGAAAAACAGAATTGAGTGAAGTGTTGGTATGTGTTGTCTAGTGTGTGGTGATGATGAAAAACTGAGAAAATCAACCTAAAATTCCCTCAAATCCCTTAAAATCTGATGATTGATAGTTTTAGGTGGGTGATGGAATGGCGTTGCAGCCATGGCTGATAGATTTGGTTTTGTTTCCTGCTGCGTTCACTGCACAGCAGTTGGCCTTCCTTCTTTTTTTTTTTTTTGGGAGGGAGGGGAAAATTTGTAAGAAAAATAAAATGAAATGAAATAAAATAAAATAAAAATTTACATGGGTTTCTTAAAATCATACTAAATTTTAGCATTACCAAATGAAAGAAAATTCAATGTAAAAAATTAAAATTTAATGTAACATTAGAAAAGTGCTTTATAGACAAAAAGATAAAAATTTGTAATAAATACCAAACGGTCTTTACAAATCATGAAATTTTTACAAAAAATTTATAAATATATAAATTGCACATATAAAATTTTTCATATGAATATTATAATAAAAAGGGTGCATTAAAAAATGTGTCCTTAACTTAGAAAATATCAAAAAATTAATAAATAATAAAGGACTCCGAAAAATCATTAATATTAGTGTTTATAGCTCTTTTTTAGGCAGTATAACATGAATGAAATGTTACAAAATGTAAGGGAGTGCCTAATTTGCTCAGAAAATCTGCACTTACAGCATGAAGAACAGCTTGTGGTCATGCGTGCCTAAGTGGGCTGGTTGCACGAAAAATTTGACAAGGGTTGTGGTGATGGACTAGATAAAAACAAAATTTCACATGTTGAGGGTAAAACTGTGACAATAAGAGTTTTGAGGGGCTTAACTAGCAAGAATCGATAATTTGGGTGGCCAAATTCTTATCTATAACATCTACGCCTCTTGAGGAGCTGACTTTGCAGTTCCTCCACTAAAATATGAACCATGATTAATTAATTGCACCGCCAACAAGAAAATCTGCCCGATAGTACAATATATGCTTATTTTAATTTTCTACACCTTCAAATGGACTAATAATTTGTAAAACTAAAGGCAAGAAAAAAGGAGCAAAAGATTGGTTTGTGTTTGGGTCTATTAATTAGTCCCGAACATAAATAAAACTATTTTCATCACAATTTTAGAATTTATCCTGATTATTAGCCAAATTACTAATGGCTTATCTAAATAACATATTTCTGCACCAAAATGCATAGAAAAACAATTGAATCAAGACAAAAATATGGACCAAGTAAAAAAGAAAAAATCCATGTTGTGTGCTTTAATTATAACAGAAAGTCCCAGGAAGTTCACACTTGACGTAGGCAGCAAGTGCCGTGCAAATCATGCTAGAAAAGAATCACCAGATCAACAATTTTATTCTATTCCCAATCAAATATTTTTTTTAAAACATATTGTATTACGTAAATGGTGCTCATTTCATTTCATGCCTCCATATATTCCAAACTGAAAACGTCTGCCCAACACCACCTTCTCAGTTTGGGATAAGTTTCCTTACAGAAGTTTCTGCATTTCGTTATCTTACTTCGATCGTCATATACAAGAGGTGAAACTCAATCAATTTCGCCAGAGTTTTTAATCTTTTTTTTTTCTTTGTTATATTATACTAAACAACCTTTTTTTTTTTTTTTCCGATACCTGGTTACGGAATACTTCACAGAGAAGATTGGAGGTATATCAACATTATTCGACTTTTCTTAATTTTTGTGATATTTTTAACAATTCTTAATCCAAAAAAGTAAGAATGATCTGCCCGAACTAGTCAGATAGATTAGACCGACTAATAACTGGTTGGAAGGGGATTTCTTTTTATCGGAGATTAACTGCATTGTTAATAAAGAGCTCAAAAATTTTGCTTTCTCGTTTTTGATGGCAGGTTTATTTGGATAAGGGGTTGACGATGGAACTTGCGACTATGAAGCTTATGAGTGTTGAAGAAAAAATTCAATGTGCTGAAAATTTTATTAACAAGGAGAATATAGATCGATTAGGAATTCTTCAAGAATTAGAGCAGAGGAAGGTGAAATGGAAATATTCTTACATACCATAATATCATTTTGACTTCTTTTTTTAAATCTTTGTCATACAACAGAAATGTTCTCAATTTAAGCTCAAAACTGATGATAATTCTCTCTCTTAATAGTTTGATCGAGGCAATATCCTCAAGCAATTGGAGAATCTACGATGGAAACGTGGAGATAATCAACTATATTATGGGAGAAATTCAGTTCATTATTTACAGCAAGCTCTAGATGAGCATAATAGTGTCGACCATTATGAACATATAATCAAGGTCAAATTCTTTAACCAAATTTCAAGAATTCATTATCTGTTTTGGTTTGCAGTAGAAATTTACCATGTTTGAAGTAAATGTTTAGGATGTAAAATTAGAATTAGTGAGATATTTGGGGACTAAATATCAAAATTCCCCAAAGTTTCAGTAATCCATCACTAAATTTTTTATACGATTTATCTACTATAGATTTTTTAGCTACTATAAATTTTAATAAATTTTGATTCCTTTTTATATTTTAATTAGTCAAATTAGATTATAGGAGTTCAATTATTAACTAAAGTTCACTAAATGTTTAATCGAATCCAGTGTTTTCAGAATCAAACCAGACTGATCGGTTCTACAAGTTGAGCCCCAAACTGGCTATGTCGCCGGTCAGATCTATATAAAAAGGTTTAATTGAACTATTGTACTGGTCGGTCGAACCGGTCGTACTACTAAACCAATCCTTCCTCAAGTTCATTGGTCGATTTGATTTTGAAAATATTAATTGAAACGTACATTTTGGTACAATAGCGGCTTTATTTTATTTTAATGTACTCCTTTTTAGGAGCAAAACAATGGCTAAATTGCTAGGAAATAAAATAGTAATGATGAAAAGAAGAATTTATCAATTTGAGAAAAGCTATACGTCTGATAGATGATTTACCCGCTTCTCTGTTGATTTTCATATGACAGATCAAACGCCTACTGCATGGACTGCAATATGGAAGAAACTCTGGGGCTGAGGAAAAGCGGATCCTCAGAGAAATTAAATGTGCTAAAGAGCAATGTAAAAAGCTATTATGTGAAGATGTTCGACCCAAAAAATGGGTACCCTGGCATTTACGAGAGGTTATAATATCAAAAGAATCCATAGAAGATCATATGGAGGTAAAGTACTTTTACTGTTGTACTGGTACCAATTCTCCACTAATAAAAATGACGGCGATTTCTGATGTTTTATATATATACATATACATACATACATATATATATATATATATATATATGTATGTATGTGTGTGTATATGTATATGAAAGGCGATTTCTGATGTTCTATATATATATATATATATATATATATATATATATATATCTTTGGTCTTTGTTGATACGTAGTATATATTTGTGACAAAAATTACCCATTGATGCTTGAAATACTCAAAAAAATTTCTATTTACTCTTTAAAGTATAAAATGAGTCATTTTTTTATTATTTTTTTGTTTCAAACTTGTTAAATATCAGTCTTCACCACCAACTTATTAAAAAATTGTACCATTTTGATTTTAAATGCTAATTAAATTGAATTTTTTTAATAATTTAAAAAATTAATGAAGAAACTGTTCCTATTTTGTTGTCATCAAGTGTCTACTCACGTTATACTCCTTACTCCCTACTTTGCAGGCTTTATTCCAAGAAATGCCAGGACTGAGGAAGGAACAAAGGGTGCTTAATTTGAAGGTTGATCAGCTTAAGAAAGGATTAGTGACTGTTGAGAAAGATATCAGTTCTTTGCAGAGAAATTTGCACAACATAAATCAAAAAAAGGAGAAACTTTATGCGCACATTCTTGAACTGAAACAATGAGTAAAATCATATTTCGATATGAATTGAAAAGTGATCACAGACACCAGAGTAATTGTGTGAATTACATTCTTCATAACTGTTGCTATGAGCATTATGTTAGGATAACTTTCCTAATTTATTGTTATGAAGTATGTGTACTCTTCAAAAGGGATAATTGCAGAAACCTCTCCTGAGGTTTCCGACAATTTCACCGAGTACCTCTCAAATTTGGAATATTACATTGACCTCCCCTCATTAGCAAAAATGACTAAAATAACCTTAATACAATAATAAAATTACTTTAACAGGAACAAGGATGAAAAACATAAAAAACAAGAAAATTCTTTGTCGCCCCTTCCCATCTTCATCTTCCCCTCCTCCCTCTCCTCCTCCTCAACAGACATCCCTTCCCTTCATCTCCCCTCCTTAGCCGATTTCCCTCCCTTCACTTGCTCATCAACCAACACTCTTTTTTCTCCCCTTTAATTTCCTCCAACAAATTTTCCTCCCTCTAACTCCCCATCCTCTCTCCCTAAATTGATCCTCCTCTTCCACTGTCAAACTCAAACTCCATATCCTTCAACCCCTCGTGCCCGACTTTGAATTCTAAATCCCATTAATCTTGGCCCTCCTCCCTCTCTCACAAAATCTCTCCATTAAATGGCTGCTACAACCACCAAGCCACCACAATCATCACTCCTAGATATTCAACTTAAAATCACATACTCATCTAACAAGGCCAACCACTCATGCCAAGTAATCAAGCCCGCTCTTGCTAGCTCTACCAAATCTAACAATTAACAAAAAAAATATTCTATAATTGAGTATAACATACAGCCAAATCTAACAATTTTTCCTTCTCGTTTTTCTTTGTGAAGTAATTATCGATTAAGAAGAATGAAAAAAAAAACATAAAAAAGAACAGACAGATGTTCTCTTTGAGCCAAATGGATGCCGTCGGCGGCGGCGGCTTTTCTTCTTCCCAAACCATTGATTCCTCTCTCTCTTCCACTAAGAGTCGGGATGGACAGCCGATGGTTCCAGTTACGGTGAAGCAAATAAGCGATGCAGTGCCATCCACTGATGACAAATCATCCTTTCTCATTGATGGTATTGATGTAAAACACGTGGTGTTGGTAGGAATGTTGTTTAACAAATCCAAAAGGGTCACTGATGTCTCGTTTTTTTATTGATGATGGTATTGGCCTCCTTGCTTGCCATCGATGGGTTAATGATTTTGTGGACACCAATGAAAAACGAGACATCAGTGACCCTTTTGGGTTTTTGAAAGGATTTCAGGGTAAAAAGAATGTATTAGGTGTTTGGTCGAAAGGATTTTTGGAGCAAGCCTATTAGTGTGGCTGAGGGAATTTAGCAGAGAAACAGAAGCTGGTTGGTGGTGACTTACCGACGTCGTGGTGGTGGTGGTGGTGGTGGTTTATTTATAAGATTTTTGTTTAATTTGAAAAAAAGTTACCAAAGGGCATATTAGGATATTCATTACGAATTTTGCCATATATCAGTAATTTGGGTTTTTTTGTTACCAAATATGCCAAAATAGGGGATGTATGTGTAATATTCTAAATTTAAGGGGAGGTGGGTGAAATTGTCAGAAACCTCAGGGGAGGTTTCTGAAATTATCCCCTTCAAAAATTGCATGAAATTTGATTATGTAATAATTTATTTTTTCTGATACATGTTCTACAAAATTTTTAAAGAAGGTAAAAATCATAAAGGGTATAAAAAAAGGAAATAAAAGAAAAGTAGATCTCAACGGAGTAACAAATAAAAATAAAAGAAAGAACATTGTGGCATATTTTCTGTAACAGATTTATTGTACCGATCAAATTAAACGTTTAGGATCAAAGTCCTAATACCATAGCACATAAGTCATATGCTCCTCATGGGGAACTGAATTTTTTTATAAATAATATGCTTCCTACAATCAAAAATCAAAAACAATTGTTGACTTTTTTTTTTTTCAAAGATGAAGGGCTAAATATACATTTCTCCATGCTAATATGACAATCTATATATCTATTATGCAAATATTTAGTTTCTTTAGCACTTAATTAATACCCCTTGTAATTTTAAGAGTCTCCTCTCACAGGATAATTAGAAGGAACAATAAATGTCACAAATATCAACGACGGAAAGTTCAAAATTACGATGATTATATCAAATTTTAAAAAATTAAAAAGCTTATAAACAATATTGGCTACACATATTTAGTCTCTTAAGGACCAATGGTTTTGCTAAAAAAAAAAAGGCACTTATAAAAAGAAAGCTTTTTTAATTAGTATATTAATTCAGAGAAAGCAACTTTCAATACTTTACAAAATTAATAAAATTTATAAACTACTAAAGGAATGAAAAGCTTGTGAGAATTGTTGGCTTATTAAAAATAACATAAATTCAAAAAAAAAATTTCATTTTGAAAAGAATAGTTAAGCTTAAAAGGGGACAACTCTATAAAATTTTCTAGGGAAATATAAGAGTTACATATAAGATAGTTTTTTTGGCTTAATTAGTATCTTGTTGATGTGAGGTACAATTAACAAATCCTATTTTAGAGAATATTTGACTTCAAAAATGCAACTTATATAATTAATGAAAGAACATAAATGCACAAAAAAGAACGTTCTAATTATACCCTTACTAATACTGGAACTAAGTATCATTTTTTTTTGTCCCCAATCACATCGATGAGAGTGATTTTGGTATCTAAACCTATAGAACAGGATTCTATATCTATAAATTACATGCCCAACCTCAATGTGGCAAAATAAATGAAAGAAATAATATCTTCTTTATCAGCTTTTTGGAATATGGAAATTCACAAAAATTATAGAATTTCTCAATATATACGACTTCGTAATGAGTATGCTGTATCAAATTCCTATAATTGCCTATTGATCCTTAACCTCTTTCGATGTGTTTTTTGAAAGCCCCATAAAATTTTTGAAAAAAAAAAAAAAAAAGCCCCATAAAATTTTTATCATCCAAGTTCATAAAATTTCAAGTCCAATACTTTATTCTCCCAAAATATCACTTATTGTAATTCTACAAATACTATGATTTTGGATTCCTACTAAAATAACACACTCTCAAGGAAATTTACAAATTATTATGAGTATAATGCAATTGATTCAAAATTTGTGATTCCATTTTTTCTCCTCACATTTTTTTTATTGCAAACCATTGAAAAAATGATGCAGTTTCTTATTCGACAACAATAATTTCCTTAGCAATATAAGATTTTTGCAAGGGTGATTGAGAATTCCTCTCCACAGCTTTAGCTAATTAATGCCACCATGAACCAAAAGGAAACATGCTTTATCCAACGTGGTTAAACTTAATAGAAGTTAAAGTAATTTCAGATAAACAAGTGATAATTCAGCCTTTGTAATCATAATGCACCTGTGTATGCATTTTTCCATTATATATTTTGTAAATAAATACAAAATTATTACGAAGAAAATTATTATTTTTGTTCAAATGGACACTTATTACATTTAGCTTAATGTTTGTTGGTAAATCTTGCAAAGTGCAATATGGATCGAGTTCGGAAACAGTATTATTTTAGCAAATCGTGTTACAGATAGTTTTCTTATTTTCACATTTCTCTCCTTGTTTGCCTGACAGTTACTTTAGTTTAATTTTTTCTTTATTTCTGGTATATAAATCTAAACGACTACAGGTACCTTTGTTTTACTACATCTTTTTAATTAAATTTCAAATTTTCTTTTGAAATTTTTGGGTAATTTAGATTTTTGACCTTTTTCCTAAGCTTTATTTTAAGCCTGTTATTCTACACAAACGCATGCGATCTTAAATTTGTTATTCAGCAGCAGGGAGTTTTTGAGAAATTGATCAAATAATCTTTTACTTATCTTTTTCCATCTAATAGTAGTTTTCTGATGAGCCTAATATAAGATTATTTTTCCTCTTAAAAATGAAACAATAGAAATATGTCTGACATTAATTTTGTCGCACTGAACGCAATATATTGGTTGATATCTTCTTGTTAACTTGTAAGGTAATTTTTGTCATAGCAAAATTTATGTATTTAATTGGTTAGTTTACTAGATATGGTCAACTTGGTAAATGATAACCATTCCATTTTTAGAGATTTTATTATGACACAAATAGAAAAAATTTATGAAAATGCATTCAATACATGGACTGAGTTCAGACCAAGAGCATTTCGTGTGTGAATGTAATCATGAGCCAATGTTTCTCCCAAAAAGTGTGAAATTATTTTTATTGCAGTGTAGATGTATTGATTATTTTGTAAATTTAATAGCTCTTTTAGGTTTCTTCATAACATTTTCTCATCAATAGTTTTTGGATTGGTGATGTAATAATGACATGGGACTCAAAGGCCCCTCATCCTGTTGAGTCTGCTGTGACCAATGACATGTATTGAGGTCCAATAATGAAAATTGAATTCATTTAGAAAAATATTAACATTTTCCTATTAATAACCTCATTTTTCTTAATGATATCTTTTTATACTCTCTCTCTCTCTCTCTCTCTCTCTCTCTCTCTCTCTCTCTCTTCCAAATAATCTCCTTATTTCATAATTGTCCTTTGCTTGCTCTTGATGGATTCTTTTCTTGAATTGTTTGTATTTCAAAAAAAAATGATGAGTGCATTTTCGAAAAAAATAAATAGCTCTCAAACTATGTATTTTGCCGATACAAGTGATATATGAAGTCACATCTAATCACGAAGACAGTTCATGTGAACATATTCTATGCTTGCAACAAAAATAACCGAAAAAAAGTATTAAATTTAGAAAAATATCTAGCATTTATTTGACTTAGAAGTAACATAACTTACATTCCAGGCTCAAATTCTGACTGGGGCTCAACCAAAACAACATAGAAATTGACATACAAAAATAGCTAATAAAATTACAAAAATTAGAAAATTTGAACAACTGTTGAACTAAATTGCTTCTTCTTTCTCCTTGGGCCAAGCTTCATTTTCCATCCCGAATAAGCTAACAAAATCAAAAAGAGGTTAAGTAAACTTATAAAAGCACATGAAATATAAATTAATTGGCATAACAAAGCATATTTCATGTGGGCACTCATATTCAGATGCATATATTTTATACAAGTGATAAATTTTGTTACGTAGCATAATCCAAAACATGAACTACTTGGAAAAGTTAAAACCTCGACTTTGAAGCCCTATTTCCCTAAGAGACTAAACAGAAAAAAAAAATTATCACTATTGGTGACTATATAGAGAAAGAAAGCATATTATGTATACAAGTAGATTGAGAAAGATAAGGTAAATTTAGTAAAAGAGAGAGAGAAAATATGAATATTTTGGGATGCTTGACTCCTTTCACGCCACTCATCACAGTCATTCAACCACTAGAATGATGTTAATGTGTGGCATAAAGGGAGCCAGGCACATCCTTTTACACATTACCCTCTATTTAGCAACTATAAAACATTTTAATTCACCATAGATCAAAATGGTCTTTACACCGCAAAGATTTTTCTGGCTAAGAAATAGATGTGCAATGTCTAACTTGAGAGGAAAAGCAATCAATATATATATATATACAGAGAGAGAGAGAGAGAGAGAGAGAGAGAGAGAGAGAGAGAGAGAGAGAGAGAGAGAGAGAGAGAGAGAGATGCATGCGATGCTAATAACCACTAAGATTTCATTCCTTATAAAACAAGATATGTTACCAAAACAAGGGTAAGAAAGAGAGGAAAAGAAAAACAAATCAAGTTCAGTAGTTAAACTAAAAGTTGGTTTTGTAATTAAATATGAAGCATAAATAGGTCAATCTGTTTACTCCTTTGTTGTCTTTATCTTTGCTTTAAACTAAGGAAGAGATCTTGACAATTATCGTTAGGTGAAAAATGAAGGTATCATTATCCTTGTTTTCATATTAGCACTAGAACTAAGTGAGAAAAGCGAAGATATCATGATCTATGTTTTCATATTAGTATCAGAATTAAGTGAAGTTTGTCCAAGCCTCAAAATTTATCTATTTGTTTTTCTATATCTTATATAGTATGATTTAATAGAAAACAAAACCTAAATTATTCATTTTCCTTTGCAAAATCCAAAAATCCAATGAAATATAAAAACCATAAGCTTGTTCATACCAATATTGACAAAATCCAAAAATCCAAAGGACTTAAAGCAAAATTTCCATATTCCTTTTCTTCATACCAATATTGACAAAATTGAAAACTCAAACTTGCCATTTCATCTAATGATTTGAATTTACATGTTCAAAATTGATCACAGGGGCATTTAAAGCGATTAATTAACGTTTAATATATGTTGCTCTTTCAATTTTAATTTTTTGGCACCTTCTATCTTTCCACTTTGACAAGAGAAGAGTAGTAATCTAAACATTAAATTTTTAATGCTAAAAATTTTTTATGAAGCTGCATTCATGATTGAATTACATAGTTATGAAAAAATTCAGAGAAATAGTCTATGGCACTCGAAGATTTTTTTTATGGGAACGTGAAGATTTGCATAGATGATGCATTATAGAATGTGAAATTTAATATTAGGTTTTGCTTCCTATATATGCAATTAATATATGGTTACTGAATTTCAGTATAGCTTGTCAATCAATCTCTAATTAGTAGTTAGTTCACGTATAAATGGCACGCATATGATTTTGATACTCTTTCCTCCAATCCTAGACTCCAAAGACTGTTTATAAGTTCAAAGATGGCTCCTCTCATGAAATGGCATCATGAAGTTCGCAACAAGGATGGAATCTTAAGGCATCCTATGGACTCTCGAGCTTGAAAATATTTTGATTCTTGATACCCTAGCTTTTCATCGGACCCTCGGAATGTTCGATTAGCATCATCTTCTGATAATTTCGATCCATTTTAGACTATTAATATTAGTTACAGTACCTACCCTGTCATAATTATACCTTATATCTTACTTCCATGGTTGTGTATGAAACAACCTAATTTCATACTCTCTTTGCTTGTACCTAGTCCTAAAGGTTCTGGTAAATGCATAGATTTATATATGCAGCCTTTAATAGAAGAATTGAAAGAGTTATGGGAAGTTGGCATTAAATTTTTTATGCACCAACTAATGAAAGTTTTCAGATATGCAACAATAATGTGGATAATCAATAATTTTCTAGCATATGCTTTTTTTTTTTTTTTTTTTGAGTAAAGGAGAACTTTCATTGCTTCAGATCAACATAAGTCTGTACAAGAACATCATTTGGAAAGTTCGAAAAAAACGTAAGCCTGCTTACAGATTGAAGAGCTAATTTGGCTGCTAAATGTGCTGGCTTGTTGTGCTGTCTAGAGACATAGCTAATGTGCACTTCTGGAAACTCTTTAAGCAGGTCTCTAATGGCCTCAATAATGTGCCCAGTCATAGAAAGGTTTCTTCCATTGCTTTTGATTTTCTGGATCACACTTAGAGCATCACCTTCAATATGGAAGTGAGATAAACCAACTTCTTTAGCCCATTCAAGAGCTTTTAGGAAAGCCAGTGTCTCGGCATGATCCGCATCAAAGCATTGCTGCAGATTTTCCACCATGATAGCTTGAATTTCTCCATTGTAATCTCTTACAATTACTCCTAATCCTGCTTGCTCATTGTTAAAGGATGCATCCACATTAAGTTTCAAGAGTTCACGAACTGGTGGTGTCCATCCTTCATTTGGCTTGTTCATTGACATTGTTGATCTACCTTGGCCAGCTTTGTATTCACCAATGAGGGATTGAGCATGACTAATTATCTGCTTTGGATCTTGCTCAATGTTTTCAAATATTTTTGCGTTTCTGCGTTTCCATATAAGCCATGAGACAACTGCAACAAGTTCTGCAGTTTCTTTTGTTTCCAGCTCTAGGATTGATGCGAGCCAATCTTTGTAGCTTCTGGCCAGTCCATGCTTGTCTGTTTTGTTGAGATGAATCTCCTTCCAAATATGTTTTAATCCTGCACATTCAAAGAGTAAGTGCTTATCAGTTTCCAGAAAACAGTTGCAAATCATGCAACTAGTAATAGCATTTTTAATTCTACTTCCCAGATTCTGTCCTGTTGGAAGAATTTTGTTGCTTGCTTTCCATAGGAAGATTTTAGTTCTGGGAGGAATATCCAGCTGCCATAGCTTCTTCCAAAACCTCTTTGACTTGCCGTCTTCGCCAGAAGGTCCTGAGTTTGTCTCAAGATTTTGATGATTAATTGCCAAGTGGTAGGCAGATCGAACTTGGAAGTCTCCAGTTTTTGTATAGTGCCAAACAATTTCGTCCGGAGGCCAACTAGCAGAGAGAGGAATGGTTTTAATGATATCAACCTCATGATCTAGAAGGAGGCTTTTCAATTTATCTATATTCCAAATGCCTGCATTAAAATCAATAAGGTCCGACACAGTAGCTTCAGGGCATTTTGTTTTGTTGAAATCTGCAACTTTAAAGGTGTAAGGCTTGGGTATCCACGGCTCCTCCCAGATGTTTATGGATTTGCCATCCCCTACTCTCCATCTTAAGCCTTGCATAAGAAGGTTTTTTGCTTGCAACATACTTTTCCACAGAAAGGAAGATCTTGGACCAGCGTTGGCCTCCTTAAAGTTTGAGCATGAGAAGTATTTTGCCTTCAAAATCTTAGCTGCAATAGAGTTAGGATCCTTGATTATTCTCCATCCCTGTCTAGCAAGTAACGCCAGATTAAATTCCTCCAAGTCTCTGAAACCCATTCCTCCTTCTTCTTTATTCTTGCAGAGGTTGTCCCACTTCATCCAACTTATTTTCCTTTCTTGGTTCTTCTGTCCCCACCAGAAGTTCCTCACCATGGACTTAATCTCATCACACAAACCATTGGGCAGCTTGTAGCAAGACATAACGTAGGTTGGGATGGCTTGAGCAACAGATTTGATAAGAATCTCTCTGCCTGCTTGCGAGAGGCATCTTTCCTTCCACCCTTTCAATTTCTTCCATACTCTATCTTTCACAAAGCCAAAAATTTCTTTCTTAGATCTGCCTATAAGATAGGGCATTCCTAAGTAAACTCCTTTACCATCATCTGCTTGCACTCCCAGGTAATCCGCCACTTTAGTGCATTCTTGTTGGAAAATTTTCTAGCATATGCTAATTTGTTGGAAAGGAGCACTAAAGGAAACGTGCTTGTCTTGCTAGTGGGTATGATACGAGTTCTATGTGGTTAAATAATAGTGGAAATTATTGTTGCATGGGCCATCGTAGATGGTTAGTGCCTGACTATAGATTCCGAAATGATAGGAAATCCTTTGATGGAACTCATGAACATAGATCTGCACCTATACCACCATCTGGGGCCATTATCTTAAGATAATTAGATAGCATTGGAGTTGAAAGAAATGGGATCAGAATCAACCTAGGAAAAAAAAGAGTACTTTGTCTAGTTTGCCTTATTGGGAGCATAACATGATACGTCACAACTTTAATTTTTTGCATATAGAAAAGAATATTTGTGATAATATTGTTGAAACATTAATGGGACAATAGGGAAAGTCTAAGGATAACCATAAAGCTTGATTTGATCTTGTTAAAATGGGCACGAGAACTGAACTTCACCCAAAAAATCATCCTAGCAGCAATACAAAATACTTGCCCAAGGACATGTTACCAAATGACCTCAAAAGAGAAAGATACTCTATTAAAGGTCCTTACGGAGATGAAAGCTCCAGATGAGTGCTCTTCTAATGTATCACATTGTGTGCAACTTAAACAACATAAGTGTTTTGGACTCAAGAGCTATGACTCTCACATTTTGATACAAGAGTTCATTCCAATGGCAATACGGGGATCTTTGCCTCATAATATTTGCTCAGTTATAATAAATTTATTAACTTCTTCAAAAATATTTGCTCAAAAGTTTTAGATAAACAAGAATTAGATATTTTACAATCTCGGGTTGTTGAGACTTTATACGAGATAGAAAAGATGTTTCTCTCGTTTTTCTTCACTATCATGGTTCATTTAATTATTTATTTGGCAGCCCGTTTCATCATGTATCAGTGGATGTATCCTATTGAGAGGTATATTTGAAATCTTTTTTTGGTTTTTTACTAATTTTTAATGATTAGTTATTAATGTTATTAATTTCTAAATGCTAAATTACTATTCATGTGCATTTCTTCTTACTTTAGAAAAGTTTGTACGTGATAGAGCCATCCTACAAGGTCAATCGCTAAAGGATATATTGCACATGAATGTCTAATCTTCTATTCATGATACATGGAGAGTTTTGAGACTTGGTTTAATCGTTCTTCTCGAAATGAAGACAATAGTCATTTTCTTGAAAAAGAAGAAGAAGAAGGGCTTTTTACCATAAAGGAAAGGCCATTGGGTAACAAAAAGCAACATGGTTTCAATGTTTTTATATAAAAAAAAAAAGTGTAAATCGTGCTCATCGAGACGACAAAGCATTAAAGTGAGCACATCTATAAGCACATCAGTATATCATTTTTAATTGTGGTGCAATTACTCTGTGTTGAAAGTAAGATTAACTCTCTTTCATACTTTTTAGATATTTTTAATGTTTTAGCTACTCATTGTTGCAATACAATTGAAGGCAATATAAAGAATTATTTAGGAGAAGTAGTGCCGAAGTCACCTTTCAAGATGTGCTATCCTCCAAATTCATACTATTGAACTTGCTTATGGCTTCATGATAAAGTAATTATAATGTATATATCACCTTTCAAGATGTGCTATCCTCCAAATTCATACTATTGAATTTGCTTATGGCTTCATGATAAAGTAATTATAATGTATATATGTATTTGTATTATTTTAGATATTCACCATAAAATCAAAATAACCATTTACTCATTTATGTAGGTTGCTTATAAATTTGAGCAAGGGAATACGCAACTCAGTGATGAAATCAAATGGCGTTCTCATGGTCCAAGTAAAATTGTTAGAAAATACACTGGTTATCTCACTAATGGGTATAGGTTTATATAAAGAATGCAAAAGGAGTTTACAAACTAAAAATAGTGGTGTCATTGTGATAAGTGCAATAGAAAGTTATACTAGTACAAGGGATAGCCGGCCTTCTGAATGTAAAATTAACTATTACAGAGTTTGAAAGGAGATTACCCAATTAACTAAGCCCATTAATTGGCCTGGGTATTACACATCCAATTAAAATACAGTGATAAATTTAAATTTATTCTATTTAAGTGTGATGGCGTTGACATTAATAGAGACTGCAAAAAGAATAAATTTAGGTTATCTCTTATAAAATTTTCAGACTTGATACATAAGTGTGATAAATTGCTGTATGACAAGCTAAAAAGTGTACTACATCTGTGATAACAGACATAAAGATTGATTTGTTGTGAAGCATGCAAAACTTAGGGATACTTTTTATATGGGTGAAGAGCATAATGGACAAGTAGTTGCTGTGCATTCTGATGCTACAGTTGAGATTTCACTTTGATTAGGACTAATGCCGACAAGGATGGCATGGATGTTTCACCAGAAATGTTAAAATATAAAAAAAGTTATTCATGACACTAAATGGATGAATTTAGAGATGAGTTGTTTTACTTTTATATTTTGAAGATTTGAATGTCTTACCATTTGCAATCGTAAACAGTTGAATTTAGAGATGATTGTTTTTAGTATATATTTTAGTTGTTTATATAAATATTTTGATATCATATATTTTTTCTTATGCAATCTTATGTTCTTGTTCATATTTTTAGTATAAAAAGGTGAGTTATAGTATATTCTTTTCATTATGGCCTTTCTTAAAATTAAATTATTATTGTTCTTACTCTCTTTTACATCTGAATTGACTGGTTTCATTTCTCGAGGTTTCTGAGTTTGATGTTTAGAACGGGAAAACGAAAAAAGTTCAAAATTGAAAGAGTTGTACCTGAACAACAGCCCTAATGTGAGGAACCAAAACATGACATAGAGTTCTCAATTACTCCAGGTATGTGTAAGCTTGATATTAAAATATCTACTTGTAGGTTAATTTCTAAGAAATTTTATGCGTTTGATATAATAGATGATCCAATGCAACATATGGAGGTTCAAGGTCCTACACTCATGTATGAGATTTGGAAATTAGAAGAGGGAGAACATATCATTGTTGAATTCAAAGAGAGACACCAACCGATAGGATATGAAAGCTGTGCACTTACAAGTTTCTTAGGTTCTATGGTTAGAAGACCTAATCTTGTACACATTCATTTCTTAACATGGCGTGAAATGTCTAAAGCTACAAGAATGAGATGTGGTGCGCTATAGAGGTATATATATTTATTTCTAAATACAGGTGGATAGTTGTATATATTTGAAATGATTTATATGTTAATCTATTTATTATAATTGTAGTCAAAATCCAAGTTTCTTCCTTCTTGCACCAACAAAATAAAAAAAATGGGTTACGAGCAACATTTCTGACAAATGAGGGTATTGGAAGTTAGAGGTAAAGGTTAAATGGTTGGTAGAACAATTGAAAGTCAATCAAATGTGGGAAAATGAATCAGAACCTAGAATTAATGAATCACAATTCAAAGTCCTTGCTCAACATTGGATTTCTGATAAACTTAAAGCATGTTTGTGGTGTTTGGTTACATTTTTTTTTTGTTAACAATTATGAAGGGATTTATTATTTAAATCTTTTTGGAATAGGAAATTAGTGAGATAAACAACAAAAAATTGTCCAAAACTGGAAGATGTTCATTGTCTAGGAACAAAATCATTTCCTAAGATTATTCATAAAAAGGTTCAGTTCTATTTCATTTTTTTTAATACTTAGGCTTCTATTATATTTATGCACTTATTATCTATATGTAATTTGATTATATTTATTTTCATGTAGTCAAAAATGCCAATGGATCAAAGCCTTCACAAGTACAACTATATATTTTTATCGTACGTGAAAAGATGAAAGCATTGTGAGCTTCGAAGCAACTGGATATATGGTAATATTATCTAAAAGTTGAGTTACAAAATTCATTTTCTTATATTGAATTTGTAATACAATTTATTTAAATTTTTTTATGACTATAGGACTTGATAAAGAAAGGATTAGATGACTCTATAAGCACAAGGACTTCAGATGATTTCTTGGTCAAGTGAAAGGACCTAAAAAGCTGGATCAAGTTCGTTGTGTGGGACAACTTGCTACTTCTTCTAAAAAAATCAAATCCTTCATCATCCCAAACGAAGCAGCCATCAGAATGTTATGCAGAATGGAAAGAAAGGGTTGCTGAATTAGAGGGGTTAGTTACCGATCTTATTACATATATGCAAAAGAAAAATCCTTACAACAGCAATCTCAATAAATTTATACATGCAGCAAAATATTTTTACAACAAAGAGGTATATTATCATTTATTTCTACTATAGTTTTTGTACTTCTCTTTTGTTGTGAATTTGGTCATTTTAATAGATTCGAGATGCTAGTAGTGCACAAAGTACCTCTCTAACTGGGTTGCCATCTTCATCAAATGACTCTAAACCAAATGGTAAGTGTACACTATGATTTTATGTTTTGGCATGAAGGTGTTGGGGCCCTTAGAGGAAGGGAAATAAAGTGTCAGGAATTTGTCTTAGTTTAGTAGTTTGAATGTGAATCTATTTCTTCTGCGTGTTTATGCTAAAATCAAGAAATTAAATTTTTATTATCTCGTAATGATTTATTTAAAGAAGATGCAATGAAAACTAAAAAAATCCCACTTAAGTGAAAAAAGAATGAAATATGTGAAATTGCAAAAAAGTTTACTAAATGGTGCTTGATGTTAGAAAATAATAGGAATATTAAGGTGCCGTTTGGTAAAACTGAAATCTGAAGTCTAAAGTCTGAAATTTAAGTGTTGAAAGTATTAAGTTGCTGAAGTGAAAAAGTTTTACCTGTTTGATAATTAACTAAATATATACACTGAATTTAAAAATCTCCTTTCATAAATATAATTATTTTATCTTAAAATTTTAAAATAATTTATTAATAATGTATATGAGAAAGAAAAATATTGTTTGTTTGTGAGAGATAGAGAATAAGTGTATTTATGTATGAGAAAGTGTGTGAGAGAGATGGTATGTGTATATATGGAAAAACGTAAGCATGTAAGAGGAAAAAAATCAAAATATGTGCATGTGTATATGAAAGATAAAAAATTATATGTGAAAGTGTGTGCGTGTGTGTGTGTGTGCGTGCGCAAGAAAGTATGTAAGTAAGAGTAACTATGTGTGGGAGAGGAGAGAGAGAGAGAAAGAGAGAGAGAGAGAGAGAGCGTGTATGTGCGTGTGTGAGAGAGAGAATGAGAGAGAATATATGTATTTGTGTGAAAGAAGGTGTATGTGTTTGTGAGAGAGAGTGTGTGTGTGAGAGAGAGAGAGTGTGTGCATGTGTGTGTGTGTGTGCATGGGTGAGTGTGTGAGAGTGAGTGTGTGTATGTGTGTGTGTAATGAGGGGAGGGGAAGAGTATCAAAATTCAGTAAATTAAGTGAAAATTTTTCACTTAAAATTTTGTATACAAATTAAATAAGTACTTAATGTGTTAAGTGGTAAAGGAATTTTGTTATCAAACACACTGAATTCAAAAAGCACTTAATCCATTAATTTTCAGCATTAAGTCATGTTATCAAACACCCCCTAAGTCAACCTTTTGTGGTTACCCTTATTGCCTATTTTGGTGAATATCCATGTGTATAGTTGCTTATGACATAAGATCCAAAATAAGAATATATCTGCTTTAGTTTGTGAATCTGGAGGGAGATTTGCTAATTAAAACCCAAGTTAGATTACTTTGGCAAAATGATATATGTGCTTTCTCCCCCAAGTCTCATACACCTTGTAGATTTATCATTCGGTGGATATTAGTGACCTTTTCACATAACATGTGTTAGTACATTTACTAATTGGCACTAAAGGGCCAAAACTTAATGATTGGGCAAGAGTTGGAAACTTTGAACCTATTACTGCACTTGCAAGCGAAAAAAAAAAAGAAAAAGTAAAAGAATCCTAACAACTTAAATGTTCTAGTATAGAATTTGCCATTCAATTGTGATAGATAATACAAAATTTGTGACTCTTCTTGACAGTTTACTTGTTCATGTATTCTCATAACCATAGCATTAGACTAGTTCCCAAAGGTTCATTGAAGTGACTAGTTAAATTTATGTTAAGAGTGGCTGTTAAGTTATATTATTGTCATATTTTTGAAAGTACACCAAAAGAGAGTTGAAGCTTTGTTAAAGAGAGCTCGAAATTGAAAGTGTCAATGTCTTACATGAACTTTGTATGTTTCTGTTTAACTCTTATCCTACAAACATGTATTTTGAGTGATGCTACTTTTACGAAACTTTATTATGTGTAAACTTTGATTTTGAAATTAATGAATTTCGTTCAAGAATTATTATATTTAGGTATATAATTAAATAACAAATAGCATATGTATGTATGTATATGTGTTTCAATGCTCGCATGTACACACACTCCCCTAACTGTTAGTAAACTACTACCCAAAAAATGTCTTTACTAACGGAACAAAATTGTAAAAATATTCAAATCTGCTGGTGTGTTCCTATTATTACCAATGGACTTTTTGTTAGTATAACAGTTTGACATTTACTATTCGGTGTGTATACCGTTAGTATCCACCAAGATATATCTACCATCAGTATGTTAATCCGTTGGTGTAGACTACCATGGCTATGCCAAAGGCAAAGTTTCTATTGGGCAAAGGAATTACCATCGAGGGCAAGCCCAATGACATGAATTTTCATTGGTATAGTCAAGGTAGGTTTATATCAACGCTTTAATGGGTTATAGCTACAGCTTTTGTCTGTTAGTAAATGTTAATTTTTTTGTGGTGCTAGGAGAGTCCTTCATTTTTCTCTTCAATTATTGACGTTGGAGCTCAAAGCTTGTTTTTCAATTAATTGTTGAACTCTTCAAACTTTAATATGAAAGATTAGGATGGAGACCTTGACGAACAACTTCAAATCTTAACCTGAGGAAGGCTTAAAATTAGGTCTTTGGTAGAATTTTAAATTTTGCCATGAGAAAAATTTGAAAATTTTTGTTGAAGGCTTGTGGCTTTAGCAGCCTTAGGGTTTCAATAACATTCATCTATGTATGAACCTCCAAGGGTGACCATTATTTGTAGTCGTAAGAGGAGAGAAAATGAGGAGTTGCATTATATGCAAATCTCCGTTCTTGTTTCCAAATAAACTAATTTATATCTCTTTAGTCCTTAAAAAGATGCAAGTGTCTAAGAACTACATCACCTTAAACATTCTCTCTTTATTTTATATCTAGTAGCAAGGGTGCATTTTCATATGATGACACAAAATGAGAATGGCTCACCTCACTTGTTTTGTTATTTTTAGACATAAAATTGGTCATCCCAGATAATCAAAATAATCCCTTGTCTGTGGAAAAAAAATAATCCCATAGAGGATGCCATATTAATTATCACAAGATGATTATTAGATGTGATAATTAAATCTTATATTAATTTGTTCCTGCTATCATCACGTGCACCACCACAATATCATTGCCACCGTGCGTTATCAACACCGTCACCATGCACCATCATAATTACCAAATTCTATGACACTACCACCGTGCACAACTACTACCGCTGTGTACCAACACCATTAAGTGTTTAATTGATTAATAAGAGTTGGACATAATTAACAAATTAGGCAAACCGATACCACCCATTCCGATTAGGATATCAAATAGATGGACGTGAACTAGTCCATGCCTACCCAAGCTCCAGGTGCCCCGCAATGCATAGCGGTCTTTAAAACAAAAAGCAGTTGTTTGGGGCTTATTTGCTGTTGGATATTACCAAAGAAAAAACAGCAAATTCAAGAACGGCTGGTAGAGATGGCGGAATTTCCCACAACGGCCAAGACTGCAAATTTTGGCTCTCCCATTTGTCTTCCTCCCGCTCAACCGCCTTCTCCTTTTATCTTTTTCTTTCTCTGTCTATTTCTTCTGCTGAATAATGCAAGAGTTTGTGTTTCTTGGCTAACACTCGGCACTTTTCATATCCAACGTGAGGTCCTCTTCCACTGCAATGGCTGCAAATCATCAACAGGTTGGACTGAATTCTAAAAACCATCTTCAATTTTCTCTTGTATTTTTGTTTGTGCATTCTGATTTTCAATAAAAAAAAGTGCATGATCCCAGTATCTTTTAGTATGCATGTCGGAGGTTTCTCAGTCCTTGCAGGGATTTGATTAATATGATTGAGTGGATGCTTTTTCTTGTTGTTTGTTAAGAACACTAGAGTTTTGCAGTCATTGTGAAGTTAAATTGGTTGTTCTATGCAATTTATGAGTACTTGTTTAGAAGAAATAGTGAGATGAAAACGGGTAGATTTGTTTGATCAGTGTCAATTTGCAAGTTAATCGAAAATAAAGTAAATCAACTAAAACCCAAACGTTGCAGTTCAACTTGCCATCTGTAAAAGAAGCAATGCCGAGCTGTCTCTGCTTTATGAATTATAAAATAGTGATCTTACATTGAGCTTAGACTTTTTAGTGTCCAGGGAATTAACAATGGGAACCAATTAATTCTCTCTTTATTTATTTTTGATAGAAAATACCATTGCCTAGGAACAATTTTGTTATCTAGTATATATCTTAAGATGATATAAGCTTGGTTATCTGCCTGGATTGTTGCCAATGTGATCATTATGAGGAATTAAAGTAGACTTTGCTCCCCACTCCTCATAGATGAGAAAAAAGAGGAAGGATAAATAAGGGCAAGATGCAGATCCTCTGGGCATGTAAATGTTGCACTAAAATAGTTTAAGAGCTCAATCTGCAAAAGAAAAGCTCATGAACTACTTTGCCTTGGTTTCAAAGACCTTGGACAGAGCTGAACTGATCTTAAAACAGCAAGCATAACTGATCTTAAAAACCATGAAGACTTTGCTTCATCACTTTTCTGGTCCAAATTCTAAAATATTTGATTATTTTAAATGTTACACGAGTACAGGTACTCATGTAGAACCAGCACAAAGAAAGTGAAAGTCCAGGGAAACATGGGAGTAGAGACAAGAGGAGGAGAACTAGATATAACAAGAATGACAAGATGATAGAGATAGAATCAGAGGGAATACACCACGGATAGAACTCACTTAATTTAAAAAATTTAAAAGAAAAAACAATGGAGAGAATCAAATTTCAGGTTGAGAACTGGAGAACAGCTTAATCATATGTGTATTCAAAGCCAAAATGGTCTTTTTGCCCCAGAATAAGTTTGTATAAAGAGGAAAGTGAGACTGGAAGTAAAATAAAAAATATTAAACTGGTAAATCAAACTTTTCTTGAAATCATTTAGTTGGCGGTTGGTTGCTTGTCTCTGTAGAGGCGCTTTACATTCCTATAACTCCAGTTATTGCATGTGGTATGTACTTAGGGATAATCAGTTGTAGTTCATTTATTATTTGTAGCTTTTCTGCCTCCTATATGTAGGTTTTCTGGAGGTCAGGTGATAAATAGATGATGAGCTGCTGCACAAACATTTGAAATCCTGTTCTTTCTTTTGGAATTTTACCTCAAATGCCTTTCCATTGGCTTTAAATCTTTTTGTTGCTACACTTCATTTGACAGCCATTGCTTTTGGTCATTTATCACAACTGCACGACACCATTTGTACTTACCTTGATTGCAGCACCTACAAACCTCACATCTGATGTATGAGTGAAATCAAAATTTGTTTTGGCTAGTCTAGTATTTCATTTAGAATTCTTTTGAGTAGTTTTCCTTGAGCCAGTGAAGAAATGATTTTGCAAGTCAAATAAGTTGGGTTCTGCTACTTAGTCACCCATTTCTGCTACTTAGTCACCCGTGTAAATGTTAAATTTTCAGGAAACATATATTCGTGCTCGGGATAATCCTTTTTTTGATGGCATGAGAAAAGGAGACGCGGCTATTATGGATAAAGGTGGTAATTTCACTTTTGGTGGGAAGGTCACTGGTAGAAGCATTACAAGGACTGGTTCAGATCTTGGTTCTAGAAGATCCAGAAAGACCATTAATGAAGTAGTTGAAAATCCTTCCTCCAGTCCATTAAAAGGTTCAGCCTCAGATATTATTCTAGAACCTTATGGTCGATCATCTTCTGGGAGGTGGTCAAGGATTTCTGAAGCTACTTCATCTACATTGTCAGATGACCAAGCAAACTTCAAGTTCAAAACAGAGGATGCAAATGAGTCACAGAAACAGTCCCCTCCAAATGCTAGTCAAGCAAATGAAGAATGTCAAGCTTTAATTGGATTTACAAAGCCTATACTTGAAAAATCTTACACTGTAAATAAGAGAAGAACAAATCTGTCTAAAGTTCCACTTCCTCCATCAGCAGCATCATTTTATAATGGGCATTCACAACAAGTGGAAGTTGTTGAATCATGTGGGAGTATTCATAAGCTAAATATGTATCTAAGGGCTCGAAAGGAGGATGTCAGTGCTGGTGTCCCAGGAAGGTTCTTGCAGGCTGTAATTGGGCCTGACATCTCTGGTAACCCCAGTTAGCTAACATATTTTTTCATACGGGACAGATTCTGTCATTCTCTATTTTCAGTGCATTTCTTTTGCTTTGCCACAAATTTAGAGAAGTATCCAATACTTGTGAACCTGTATAACAATTGATGTCTTGAGCAGTATTTCAAAGATGGTGATCACCTTTAGGTTCAGAAAATTTTGCAAAATACATGCTTGACCTATAATTAGGTTTGTCAAACGTAATCAATGTTGTACATTTGTGACTTTTAACTTTCTTTTATAGAATTATCACCTCATATAGTTTCTATAGTTTGTAGAGAGAACCGTAAACTATATAGTTAAGCACGCAACTGACACAGGCCAGGTGCCATTTCCAAACCAAGGATGTGGAAGAGATAGAATTAGGTGGCTAAAAATCTCGCTCAGGATATCTGCCAGTTTAATAATGTATAGAATTTCAACCTAATCTAAATATTAAGCTGTTGAAGGTGAGACTAATTTGTTTAGTTATACATCCTTATTCCAAGTTTTCACCAGTTCTTAGGAAGATTATTTTGCCTGTTATTCCTTGTATGTCAATCTGATACACTTTAAACAATTTTGAATTCTAGTACTTACTTGAAATAGTATAAGATATTCTCCAGTATAACTGTGGGATTACATGATGTTGTTAAAGAAATAATTCAAAGCTTGTGTGATCCTCAATCTTAATCACAGGAACTAAATAATGAGGAGATTTCTTTCAGAATGTATATGTCAGGAAATGATGCAATTATAAGTTCAATAGCTCTTTTATTATTTGTGAGTGGGCCACGAACCAACTATTGTATTAACTGGTAATAATCGAGCATCTTTCTGATTTGAGACAACTATATGCAGATGTTGGATCTGTTGTGTCAACAATCATGTATGCATTTTACCTTAATGAATCGCTAAAAAACAACCAGTTCTGTACCGTGCCTATTATTAACCTGAAGAGGGAGGACATGGATTCTCATGCTGAGCTCAAATGGCTACTTGATTCATGTCATGTTGATCAGTCATCATTGGTGTTTGTTGATGAGGTTTGTCCTCACCATCGTTTTTAGATTTAGACAATATAATTCATATAAAAAGGTTTGTCATGCTGAGCTCAAATGGCTACTTGATTCATGTCATGTTGATCAGTCATCATTGGTGTTTGTTGATGAGGTTTGTCCTCACCATTGTTTTTAGATTTAGAGAATATAATTCATGAAAAAAGCATGTTTTAGGGAAAACTTACTTTCAAAAATCCAAAAATTGAGTTGAAATTTCTAATTATATTTATTTACTGGTGCAGATCATAGAAATAAATTCTAGAACCCTTTTGAAGGCATATCTTTGCCATTTCCTTTTGGGCTGTTATAAATCCCACTTATTTCTTGTGCAAGCTCAAATTTTCCATTCCTCTTTCTTTCTTTATTTTCTTCTTGATGTCATTTTGAACTTGATTTCCTATTTGTTGTTTAAGTTTCTTGTAAAACCTGTTGACTTGATGTTACCTTTTTCTGTTTTGTGAATATGAGCAGATTGACTTGTCCTATTATGATTTATTTGGAAGTCTTAAACTAGTTTTACTGAACTGCGACAAGCTTCCAGTCAAACAAGAGGTAAGTCTCTTATGCTGTAATTGTTGTTTCTTTTACTGCTTAATTAGTGGAGATAACGAATACTTGTTTTGTGGTACAGGCACTAAAAGAAGCCTTGGTTGAAATCTTCTGTTGTGGAAAGGTAATGTAGACAGCCGTGCTTGTGCTAAATGTGCATAGTTGCATTTAAATTGTTTTAACAATCTCTTCTCTTATACACAGGCGCGACAGGATAATGCTTATCCTTGGGTTGAAAATGCTACTGTTGCAGAGGTACTATCATTTTGAAGTGGCAGCACATCTTTCTGTGTCTGTTTTCTTCCAAAAGTTTAGGGAACAACTTATAAAGACCAGCATTTCCTTTAAGTATCAATATGTACTACTGAATGAACATATTCTGATTTCTCGAATAAGTTCATTGAGTATTTTAGGATGATTAATTTACTGCTAACACCATGCTTGAATATTTCCTTGAGTCTGTAGGTTTCATCGCTGATTTCCCGTACTGCCTTCTTCTTCTCTAACTGCAACTAGGAAAAATTGACGAAGACTCTAGTTATTAAATAAATTGCCCAATTGAAAATTTTTTGAAAGGTAAAGAGTAAGAAAACTTGGCATGTTTTGGGTCTTCACGGCAACTCAGAAGAATAGGGTGCATTATTCTGTGGACAGTTTCATTTATCGGAGCGCACTCTATTTTATGCACCTAAATTGGTCAGAGTGGATTCTCAGCAAGTCGTGAAGAGAGATTGTATATACCCAGTAGAAGAAATAAGAACGGTTTTTCTTTTCACAAGAATACATCTAAGTGGGGAAGAGGCTTCAGCCAACAAGTCCATGAATTGCATGATGCGGGGATCTTGTTTTGTATTTGAGCTTACTTTATCGATGAAAAGTATATTTTCTTAGTCTGGCATGGATGATACAGTTCATATGTCTCTCTTTTGAGAAGAATTTGAACTTTTTCCACTATTTATCCAGGATAATTCATGAGAAGCATCTGTAGAAACAAAGAACCTGGATTGTTCATTACAGATGTATTTGGGGAAATCTGGATTGTTACCAACAGTAAACTTTGGTCCGTATGGATTTGGCAGAGTTAGTTGAAAACATGCATAGAAACTCTAACTTGGAAGGAAGTATGGAAAGTAACCGTGAAAACTGGTTTTGTTGCATTTGCTCTAATTGGGTTTTCTGCTGACAACTAAATGTGAGTAGCTTTCTTTTAAATGGGAGTAAGAAAGAGCATACAGAAATGTAAAACTAGAAATATATGATGTTAAGTCTATAATCAGGTATAACAATGGTGGAATGTTCTAACTTTAAAGGATTTACTAAGGAGTGAATCTTATACTAGATATGTAACATTTATCACTCATTCAAAGTTAATATTATGTTTGACCATTTGACTTTTTATGCTTCCTTGAGGTTTTCGGCTCCTTGCAACAACATCTTCAATCTTGCACAGAACCAGAGTTTGCACTTGCAGCCATTGTCCTTTTATATATAGTTTATGTAAGTGCAAGTATTGCTTGTTTGATGCAGGAAGCATCCTGCTGTACACTCATTGCTGAAAAGTTTCTGCTCACTACACCAGAGATATTGGCTGGGCAAGGATTCAGCCGACTTTTGGTAGCTATTGCCATATGCTTTTACAATTGAGCATCCCTACTTATCTCTTTTCAGAAACTTCTTTCTCATCTACAATAATACCATTTTTCTGAATTTGCTTCCTAATGCGGGATGTTTATGTATTTTTGCCTCTCTTTTTCTTGCAGTCATGAAAGATCCTGTTTTATTATTTACTTGTTACGACATGATATATTCCCAATATTTTCTGTATTACAAAATTTCCGTTGGCCATAATCATAAGAACTTTAGGTACCTTTTCCATTTTCTCTTTCAAGCAATGACGAATGTATTGCAAATACTTCCATTTCCATTGACAACTATGTTCATGCGTGAATTTTCTTTACCATTATCTGAGAGTCTAAAAGTTGTTGGATTCATGTCACTATAAAGTTCAGGTGCGGAAACTGGATATTTTGGAGTAATCAACACCATGCTGGCTTAATAATTTTTCTTCAACAACCTTTTTAATTCTGTGGTCTTCTTAGCTATACAAAAAATAAACTAGGTTTACAGCTTTGATGCCTTTTATACCCTTGTTTTTGGTCTCTGGTATTTGCAGCTGTCAGGCATCCTGTTGGACACTGGGAATTTGAGAAATCCTCAGTCGACATCCAAAGATAAGTACATGGCAACTCTATTGATAAATGGGGCTGGTCAATTTGGATGTGATGGCCTTTATCAGATCTGTATGTCTTAAAAGCTTCCTAAAACCTTTAGTTTTACCATTGCTTGTTTACATCTTCCTTTATTTTATTTTATTTTTCTGAATAAGAAAGACTAAATATTGTTGAACTCTGATTCTCAGTGAGATACAAAATGTATGATGTATCTGAGCTGAAGGTGGGAGAAATTCTGCGGAAAGATCTCAAAAAATGGACAAGAATAGGTCTGATTCTTTCTTCTATTATTTTATTGTCTTAAAGTTTTCATCTGAAGAGCTTGAATTTTGATTCTTGTTTATGTTTATCCACTGTCTGAATATTGTAAGAAGGTCAGTAATTATCCTCTTAGCATCCAATGGAGAACCTATTGTGAGGAACCATTGCATGTTATCAACTATTAAATTGGAAATTTGGAATCCAAAACAAAGTACAATTGTTGATACATCAGTTGCTAAACAAGGTTCCGGTCTTGCCCACTCATTGAACTACACCTCTTACAGATAAAAGTTCTTAATTGGCTTTGACCTATTAAAAGCGTACCAAAGATTTGGAAAAACCTCAAATATTAACTCTGCAATGTTTAGTTTGCTGCCCATTTTAGAGTTCTAATTATTCTGATTGAGAACAACAATTGGCTCAAGTGGAGTAAATCCACACTTCTCTTAGCAGCAAGCCATTCCTCCATCCCATTTAGAATAGCAGAATAATGTACTCAAAACACACACAAAATTGGAGTTCTATATTCAGGTTAAAAATCTTCATTTAAGCATATTTCAGGAGGAATTCTATTTTACAGGTATAAAATACAATTTGTTTTAAGCTGTCAAACATATATTGATACACCATTTTGTCAATTCGATTGTAGTGTTTATAATTTTCTTAATTTAATATGTGTTTGACTCCAATATTGAGTTTTGAAAGGAATCCTTAGTTGATTTGAATTAGTTCTATATGTGGATCCTTGTCAGGATTGGAGCTGAAGTCATAGTATTACAATTTATGTGATACCTAAAAAATTTATTCTTTTCATGAAATGAGTTGTTTTATTGGGATGGTTTATCTATGAAGTTCTTCTAGCATTAGATAAGGTTTTCAGTGAGCTACTAGAGTTCTCAGCTTCAGAAATATTTCCTATCAGTTTGAAACCTTCTTGAAATTGTTTGATAGAATCCATCCATAATTGTGATGCCTCGATGGCCCTAGGGTAGTCTTTATTTTTTTTCTTCCTCTTTGATTCTTTAATATGCATATTTTTTCTGTTCAACCATAGATTCTGCCCAATTACAAACTCCATTCGGCCATGTCATATCTTAAAGTTTTTCCAAATAACTCTCTCAGCATCTTAAAATATTTGGTCTATGTCATCATCCCTCCTATCTCATTTTATTGACATGACCATAATAGGGATTGGTGTCAGGTTAAACATTGAAATTATCAGCATAACTGTATTGGATTCATAGATATCTTTCTGATTAAACTGCAATATAGACTTCAATGCTTCGAATTGATATCTGATCACTAACTTCGACTGTGAACAATTGTTTAGTAAAGCAAGTTCTACTACCAAAACCACAATCCTTTTCTTTCATCTTTTCATTCATACTATTATCCATTTCTTTTAAGACTTAATTCTTTTATGTCGTGATGTCAATCATCATATTCACGTTTCTTATAATGGTGAGAATGACCCTTGTTTAAAGAAGATCGTAAATAAAAAACAAGTTGAAGAAATTTCATTCTAACCACGTAGTTATTGAATGCACTGATGTTTATGGAGAGGTCCATTTTGTTATCAGATATTGCTTGCAAACCACATCAATGCTGATTGATATAGTTTTGCATTTGCACTTGAACAGCAATGTTACAGAGGCTGCAAGCCAGGACACTCCCAATCACTAACAGGCAAAGTTTAGGCTAGATAATTCTCATCTGTTCTTTCCCCCTTCTTTTAAAGCAATAGAAGCTTTACCTCGAAAGTGCATCATATGGACATTGTAAAACTGGCTCGAATTCCTACAATTGTTCATAATAAAATAGTGCAGTTTTTGTTGTTGGCTGAAACATTCTGTACGAAAGAAGGGTGTTTTGCAATGATATATGGAATAAAATTTGTTTTCCAAAAATTAACCTCGTATCTAACATGATTAATGGGAATGAGAACTACTAAGTTTATCAGTTGCGCTGCATATCAATATAATGGCATAGTCTCTGCTTGTTATGTAGCTTGGGGGTAGAAGAAAACTTGCAGACTACTTCGAGTCCTATTGTTCTTTTCCAGCCCAGTGCACATGGGAGTGGGCGGGCCGACAGAGATCAATAAGATGCTCATCTCTGGCAATCGAAGGAGGTGAAGCGCCTGCAATGATGTACAAGAAGAAGAACCAACTGTTGTGATTCTGAATATTTGGCTTTTTCTATTGCCTTTCTTACACCATAAAAGGAAAAAAAAAATTAGCTCAGTCTTGTATATGCTATGAAGTTTATTCTTAACATTTTCATAAAGAACATGTATTCTTTCCTAAGATAATCCACAAGATGCCTCCTGAAGCGGCTTATGAACCTTGATGATCTAAAGTAAGTCATTCAATTAGGCAATACCTCAAGAGAGGCCCTACTATAGGGAATTGCAAGGCCACATAAAAAGGATGAGAGTGTCTTTGTTTTCCCTAGCTTTAAGCATTATGAAGCATGTACTTGCAACTGGGCTAAAAAGAATGACTTGTGGCATGAACTAAATATTACCTATTGCGAACTTGGATGACTATGTGTATGGACTACTAAGAGTGACTAGGCTATAAGATAACTCTTTTTTCTAGTGGATTTATTATGGCATACTTCATTGGTTGTCGTGATCCTGCTGCTATGCATATTTGGCCTCCTACGTTTGCTGCTCTCTAAACTTGGATGTTCTATAAGCCTAAAAATTTTTTGGAAGCAGGTAAATTCAATGGCACAAATTCTGCAATGTCAGTATCAAACATTGGGATGAGTTCAATTGGCATATCAGTTGCACAGCTCCTTTCACTTGATGCGACTTCCCGAGTAGAGATTGCACATTTTCAGCGTAAGAACTGGCTACACCCTGCACTAAACTTATATTGCTGAGTAACAACATTTGAGTTATCTTAATCATTCTTTGAGGCCTTTCCAATCCTTCAAGTTGACTCTTAAAATTTTTTTTTTTTTTTTTTTTTACTCTGAATTACCTTAGTCATATCCCTTGTTGTTATTATTTTTCATATATTGTTTTGTACTTACCATGTTTTCCTTTCTGTGCTTTGTCCATAAATATTGCAATTGATATCACTTCTTTTGTAACAGTAACCACACAATCAGCCATTGCTACTTCCGGTTTTAGGATTTCTCCTCACTGATAGCCTATGAAGATTCCTCCTCTTATGTTTCTTTTCCCTCATAGTTTCTATGTTTCTAGGCACAGCTCATATTTTGGAGAGTTCCACAATATTTACAAGGCATCCTTAAATCAGATACTATTTTACATGTGTAATTATCTTGTCTGTCACTCACATTTTTCTGCCCCCATTTCTCCACCTTCTTTGATTACCAGCCATTTTTTCAATTTCTTAAACACAAGATACTGAATTTCAACTGAATATAAAGTCAACAGCAAATGCATCTGCACAGAAATTGTATTGCTCAATTCCTTTTAAAGAATCTTTCTAGTTTGTTGAATCATCAACCCTCTTTCTTTTAACTGCAGGCTTGGAGAAACTTTCCCTGCTAGTGATTGTTTCTGGATATTATGATACTGAAAAGAAATTTAAGGTTGGATTAAACTTTTGTCTGCTTTTGCTTTCATGCCTCCTACTACATCATGTTGCTTGTATCATTTACATGCAGCATTCTTTTGAATCAACTTAATTTGAATTATATGCTGTAGAAATAACTTCTCTGGTGATTGCGCTTAGGATATCTGTCTTTAATATTATCCTTGACATCATATTTTCTATTCATAAGATTAATTTTCTGATATTTGCTCAAGTTAAAGATTAAGTATACAATGATAGAAAAGGTGAAAAGATAACTGAAAGCATGAAGATTTGCCAGAATCTTTTTACTGTTCAGCCTCTCTCTTATTTGACGGTCTAAACGTGCATGACACTGAAATGCACCTTTTGGTGCTCTCTAAAATTTCTCTCTGAATTTGGAGTCTGAAAAAGGGCAATCAGATGGACTGATGTATGGTGGATGGTGGTTTTAATCATGTAAAGTTTCAATTGTAGGATAACCAAATTAAAGAAGAGTTGAATGCAATTAGCCTTCTTTTCTCAGTACTTGTGTGATCAGAGAAGATGACTCAATAAGAAAGAATAAAAGTAGGAGCTAGGCCTTGAAGGGGACTTTGATGATTTTTTTTTTTTTTTCCTTTTGGGAAAATTGATTATTTTATTTATATTGCTAAATTCAATAATTAGCGCTTGAGCAATTCCGATGAAATACTTTAGCTTTTACTATAGCTCAACTTAATTTCCCTACCTTTTTTTTGGTTTGCAAACAACTTTTGATGAAACATTTCTTTGGGTGAAACATGTTTAGATTGATGTCAAATGAAAATTAGATTAATGTTTAAATTTAACGTTAAAAAATTATTGACTGTGTGAAAAGATATGTGATTCATAAAAAATAGATATTTTAAAGGTTTAAAATTAAATCAGTTCAAAAATCAACAGTCGATGTACATAAAATCTAAAATGGAGCAGTTTTGCTCGGATAGTCTATGCCTATATTTCGTCTCTCCCAGATATCATAATTATAACCGTGCAAGTGCATGGCATATTATCTGTTTATATCCTGATAGGAAACAAAAGAAATAGGTAAATGCATCTTTTCCATGTATTGAGTGTCAGCATAAATATGCTCCATGATTGATGTCACCATAATATGCTCCATGATTGTCTCTCCATGATACGCTTCCTTATTTAGTTCCCCTTATTTAATTCTCATCAATTGTATATATATACTTTCTTATTTAGCCAAAATCTGTATATAGACAGATTTGATTGTAGCTGTAAGTTAGGACAAATTGATAGCTATAATTTAGGCCTGTATATAGACAGATTTGATAGCTGTAATTTAGGCTTAATTATAGCTGTAATTTAGGACAGATTGATAGCTATAATTTAGGCTTAATTCTAGCCTTGTATATTGCAGATTTGTGCCTATATAATAAGAGAAATCCTCACAATTGAGGTATTCAATCAAAAGGATTCTTTTGTCATGGTATCAGAGCCAAGTTTCTAGGCATAAAATTTTTTTTAGTTTCTTTTCCTTTTCTCATTTCGGTGCTTCTAGTTTTTCTTTTTGGAGCTTCTTGGTATTTTTTGACACTATCAGAGTGTCTCTTGGAGTATTTTGGCGTCTTCTGAGTTCTTGGGCTACTTTATTCTCAATCTTAGCACTACATCATGTCTTCTGACTCTTTTACGGTGAAATTCACGGGCAAGAATTATTCTGCCTGGGAATTTCAATTTCGTTTATTTGTCACGGGAAAAGAGTTATGGGGTCATATTGATGGGAGTGATCCAGCTCCTACTGATGTGCCTAAATTGGCTCAGTGGCAGATCAAAGATGCTCGGGTGATGACATGGATTTTAGGATCGGTGGATCCTGCTATTGTTCTTAATTTGAGGCCATATAAGACTGCTAAATCTATGTGGGAATACTAAAAAAGGTATATTATCAGGACAATACTGATCGACGTTCTCAATTAGAGTACGAGATTGCTAGTTACACTCAGGGCGATCTCTCCATTCAGGATTATTTCTCTGGCTTTAATAATCTCTGGGAAGAATTTACAGACATTATTTATGCCAAAGTACCAGAAGAATCTCTCGCAGTTGTGCAAGGGCGATCAGTTTTTAATGAAGTTACGACCTGAATTTGAATCCACTCGTTCCAATTTGATGAATTGTTATCCCATACCATCTTTGGATGTCTGTTTTGGGGAGTTACTTCGTGAGGAGCAGCGACTCGTCACTCAGGCCACTTATCAACACGATAACATGACACCGAATGCACTAGCGCATGTTGCTCAAGCAAAAGGCAAAGGACGAGACATGCAGAAAGTTCAATGCTTCAGTTGCAAAGAATACGGACATATTGCTACCAACTGTACACGAAAATTTTGCAACTACTGTAAAAAGTCGGGGCATATTATCAAAGAGTGTCCTACTCGTCCTCAAAATCGTCAGGCTAATGCTTATCAAGCTACTGTGGGTTCAACTTCTTCTCCTCCTACTAGTGACTCTTCCGTTCTTACTACTGAGAAGGTACAACAGATGATTATTTCCGCATTTTTAGCCTTAGGACTGCAAGGTAATAGTTCTCTTTCCTCTCCATGGATTATTGATTCGGGTGCATCTAATCACATGACTAGTTCTTCTGAAACCCTTAGCAATGTTCGAACTTATACTGGATCAGCACATATACAAATTGCCAACGGTAGTCAGTTACCTATTCATGCTATTGGGGATGTTAATTCCACTGTTAGAGATGTTTTTATATCACCTCAGCTTTCTACCAGTCTTATTTCAGTCGGGCAATTAGTTGATAATAACTGTGATGTTCGTTTTTCTCGTAATGGTTCTCTTGTGCAGGATCAGGTGTCGGGCAAGATACTAGCAAAGGGGCCTAAAGTTGGACGATTATTTCCTCTGCATTTTTCCATTCCTGGTGTTATTTCATTTGCTTGTAACACTGTGAACAATAAGTGTGAAGTATGGCACAAACGGTTAGGTCATCCTAATTCAGTTATTTTATCTCATGTAATAAACTCTGGTTTGTTGGGCAATAAAGATCAATTTTCTTCTTCTCTCTCTTTTGATTGTTCCACATGCAAATTAGGTAAAAGTAAATCTCTTTCTTTTCCTTCTCATGGAAGTCATGCTGAACGCTGTTTTGATTTGATTCATAGTGATGTGTGGGGAATCTCTCCTGTCATTTCTCATGCAAATTATAAATACTTTGTTACATTCATTGATGATTATACAAAGTATACCTGGATCTATTTCCTTCGTGCTAAATCTGAGGTCTTATCCGTTTTTCAACAATTTACTGCTTATGTTGAGAATCAGTTTTCTTCTAGTATCAAAATTCTGAGGTCTGATTCAGGTGGTGAATACATGTCTCAAGAATTTCATATTTTTCTCCAACAAAAAGGCATTGTTTCTCAGCGTTCTTGTCCATATACACCCCAACAAAATGGTGTTGCTAAACGTAAAAATAGACATTTGTTGGATGTTGTTCGTACTCTATTGCTTCAATCATCTGTTCCACCTAAATTTTGGGTTGAGGCATTATCTACAGCAGTTTATTTAATTAATAGATTGCCGTCCAGTGTCTTGAATTTTGAAACTCCTTACTTTCGTCTTTATCATCAACATCCTAGATACGTTGACATGCATACTTTTGGTTGTGTTTGTTTTGTTCATTTGCCTCCTCATGAGCGTCATAAGTTATCTGCTCAATCTGTTAGATGCGCATTTATGGGTTATAGTACTTCCCACAAAGGCTATGTTTGCTATGATCCGAATTCTAATCGATTTCGTATTTCCCGTCATGTTGTGTTCTTTGAAAATCAATCATTCTTTCCTTCTCATAATGAATCTTTGCCCGAGATGTCTATTTTGCCTAATTTTGATGACTTGACCCCTTCTATTGATCGATTCAAACCTGGGCTTGTATATGAAAGACGAAGACCAACTTTGCCCCTTCCTGAGTCTGGTCCGCCATCTGAGCCTGTTCAGATTGAATCCTCTACGAATGATATGGATACAACTCCAGTTCCTCGCCGTTCGACCAGAGTGTCTCGTCCGCCAGATCGGTATGGTTTCTCTCATACCTCTTTACATGTTACTCTATCTTCCATCCCCATTCCATCAGGTTATTCTGAGGTAGCTAAACATGACTGTTGGCGTGCGGCAATGGATGAAGAGCTTCGGGCTCTTCAAGATAATCATACATGGGATGTTGTCCCTTGTCCTGCTCAGGTGAAACCCATTGGCTGCAAATGGGTCTATTCTATCAAATTGCGTTCAGATGGAACTCTAGATCGTTATAAGGCCCGGTTGGTTGCTCTTGGTAATAGGCAAGAATATGGGGTGGACTATGAGGAGACTTTTGCTCCAGTTGCCAAGATGACTACAGTGCGAACTATCATGTCTGTTGCTGCATCCCAAGGTTGGCCTCTTCATCAGATGGATGTCAAAAATGCCTTTCTGCATGGAGATCTCAAAGAAGAGATATACATGACCATTCCACCTGATTTGTCCTCCTACTCTTCTTCGGATGTCTGTAAGTTGAAACGATCATTGTATGGGCTGAAACAAGCTCCCCGAGCATGGTTTGATAAATTTCGCTCCACTTTGCTCCAGTTTTCGTTTAAGCAAAGTGCTTATGATTCTTCTTTATTTTTCTGCAAGACATCTCTTGGCATTGTCCTTCTTTTGGTTTATGTTGATGATATTGTTATTACTGGAACGGATTCTACTTTGATCACCCAACTACAGCAGCATCTTCAAGCCTCATTTCACATGAAGGGTCTTGGTCCTCTTACATATTTTTTAGGCTTGGAAGTTCATAACACTTCCTCCGGCATTTTCTTGAATCAACACAAATATGCTCAGGATCTTATTGCATTGGCTGGTCTTCATGATACTTCTTCTGTGGACACTCCAATGGAAGTAAACACGAAGTATCGTCGGGAAGAGGGTGATCTCCTCTCTGACCCCACTATGTATCGACAATTAGTGGGGAGCCTCAACTATTTGACCATTACTCGACCTGATATTTCCTTTGCAGTACAGCAAGTTAGTCAATTCATGCAGGCTCCACGTCATCTACACTTAGCAGCCGTCCGTCGTATCATTCGATATCTTCGAGGTTCTCCTAGTCGTGGCCTATTCTTTCCTAATGGGACTCCTCTTAAGCTTGTGGCTTACAGTGATGCAGATTGGGCAGGATGTCTTGATACGCGACGATCTGTTACAGGTTGGTGCATGTTTCTTGGTGACTCTTTGATATCTTGGAAGAGTAAGAAACAAGATCGGGTCTCCAAATCATCCACTGAATCTGAATATCGTGCGATGTCTGCTGCTTGTTCTGAGATTCTATGGCTTCGTGGTCTTCTTGCTGAGATTGGTTTTGTTCAGTCTGATCCTACTCCTCTACATGCTGACAACACTAGTGCCATTCAGATTGCTGCTAATCCTGTTTTTCATGAGCGTACAAAACACATCGAGGTTGATTGTCATTTCATTCGGGAAGTATTCGATTCTCGTATCATTTCTCTTCCTCATATTTCTACTGAACTCCAGATTGCAGATGTGTTTACAAAGGCTATGACACGACAACGTCATCAGTTTTTTGTGAGCAAATTGATGCTTCTTGATCGACCAGCATCAATTTGAGGGGGGATGTCAGCATAAATATGCTCCATGATTGATGTCACCATAATATGCTCCATAATTGTCTCTCCATGATACGCTTCCTTATTTAGTTCCCCTTATTTAATTCTCATCAATTGTATATATATACTTTCTTATTTAGCCAAAATCTGTATATAGACAGATTTGATTGTAGCTGTAAGTTAGGACAAATTGATAGCTATAATTTAGGCCTGTATATAGACAGATTTGATAGCTGTAATTTAGGCTTAATTATAGCTGTAATTTAGGACAGATTGATAGCTATAATTTAGGCTTAATTCTAGCCTTGTATATTGCAGATTTGTGCCTATATAATGAGAGAAATCCTCACAATTGAGGTATTCAATCAAAAGGATTCTTTTGTTATTGAGATCTTAAACCACCACCACTATGGTCAGCATCTTATTAGTAAGCATTAGCTGGATAATCACCAAAGAAAAATTGATTTTAATGGTAAAATCCTTACTGTTTTCTTCATTTGACTAGCAGAAGTAAGTTCAAAATTAATGTTGGTTAATGTACTATATTAGTCCATGTCTCCATGTGTCATTTGTGTGGCGGCCATGATGGTGTGATGGGAGTTTTGAGTTTCTTAAATCTGTTTGTATTCAAATTAAGTCCGCAGTACAATCTAATTTGATTTCAGCAACTATATTTTGAAATTGAGACAAGACTTCAATGTCAAATAAGGAGCATGGTGATTCTGATAATTGAAGGAGTTGGGGATCTATAATGGTGTAGGAAGGGCTGGAGGAAGGCAGATCCATCTGTAATGATGGTTCAGCAAAGATTACACAAGAAATAAGAACTTAAAAAAACAGAGAAAAAAGAAAAAAAGAGAAACTCAGGAAAAGCATGGTGTGCTGGCGATTATTATTTATTATTTGACTTCTATAATTTACTGATAAACTAAAAGAAAATTCATTTTTATCTTTTCATTCAAGAGGAGTTAAGAAGTAGCTCTTGCTAATCAATTGCTAAGTCCCGCAACGGACCACAAGCAGGAAAGTCAATGATACCCACTATTTACATCTTATTAATAGGCATAGTAATGTAAAGTGGAGAAGGAAAATCCAAAGTGGAATGTGAAGAAGTTTAAAATACACAGTGGTAACGGCTAGAGTATGTATGCAAAAAATACTCATAGACATTGTATTGCTTACATCACCCACAATCTGCACAAACATGCACTTCCATATGAAAGGGAGAATATTCTGAAAATCTTTGGCTACTAAAAACGAGGGAATCTGAGACAATATGGGAATATCTGTTATGCTTAGGAGTTAAAAAGAGTGTTAGGTGGGTCAGCAAAGCTTTTGATACAGTAACTTGTGAGATGTACCGTGATCAATGGGATACAAACATGGTTAAATCAACCACCAAGCTGTGTATCGTTCAGTCTGTTGGCAGATTTCTTCTGATGTTGAATGAAAGGTTTGTTTGTAATATTTAAAAAGATAGAAGGAACTGCATAAAGTGGCATTCTTCTGAACTTAAACTTCATGCATAATTTCTGGATGGTTTTAATGTGTTCAAGAAATCTACCTTTTTTCTGTGATGCATGCATCGAGTACTTAAATTCTTTTAATCAATTTAGAGGGAAATCCTGGTATGTGCTGAATCAAGTGAAGCCTCAAAAAACATGATTCAATTTATCAAATCAAGTGCTCCTGACCTGCCACTTAAAGCAATGCAGCATCCAGGTTTGTCTGCTCTTTTAGTATATCCTCAGTGTATCTGAAGTGTACTCTTACTTCAAGAAATCCAAACTACCTAGACATCAATTAGTTACAAAGTTGTGTGCAAGTTTATGTGGTAGAAACGCCACTTGGTTTTCAAGTTCTAATTTCTGATTCGTGGATCTTATGTTTTCAACAAAACTTGATGCCATAATGAATGTGGTTTTCTTGTGATGCCCATATCAAATTTAATATAAAATAGAGTATTGTCTATATTTAACGGTTGGGGCATTTTAATTCTATCATGCTGTTAAGGGCACTTGAGCGATCGGCCAAAACATATGGGACTAATATGAAATAGGACTCTTAACATTGGAGAAAAAGAGTTCGTTTCCCTGCACAATTGTGCTTTAATATGGGGTTCAGAGATAGATGCATCTCGGTTAAAATGTTAAAAATTCATCAACTCTTTTGAATTGACAAAGTTGAAATTTGAGAGATTAAGTCTCTTACGTTTGAAAACTTTATGGATTATATTGGAGCAAGGAACATAAATTGGATTTAATGATTTAACTTCCCATCTGTGAATTTTTATGCAAGATTGGTCACTTGTGCATGAATTAGGCCTGCAACAAGTGTCTACGCCTAGATAAGGTTTGATGTGTTTTTTTATGACCAATTTCAAATTATTTTGCTTTTCTTTGGCCAGAAAGAAATCTTGGTCATATATGACCATATTAAACGTCTTATTTCTCCCTTTGTCCAATCTCAAAGTAATATCTGCATTCTGTTAGAAAATATCTGTACAAAACAATACTTTAGATCAAGTATTCTGTGATATCAAGATGCACTTCCATACCTCAAAAACTTGAACGGATTTATTTAATTGACTTCACATGTTTCCCACTTTCTGTAAGTTGACATATGCTACTCTTAACAAAACATAGCACACATCAAGCTAATAAATCGAATTGGCAACAGAAGATTTATCAAAATAGATAGTGACAAGTTAATCATATTGTTCAATTGCATGTTACCTAATTGATTAGTATAATGGAAGCTTGCATTATCTATGTTCTAATGCCACGCATAATAACTTCGTTAACTCAGAAAATCAGTTGTCATGTTCAAGAACATGACCATACGACCATCCATCAATCAATTTTCTTCCTAAATTCTTTGGGCATATTTAGCTGTAAAATAACTGTATTTCATTTAACATTCAGCATTGGATGAGACCTTCTTCTGGTTGTGCAGATGTAAGAAGCGAGATAAAAGCATTTGAAATTGATAGGGTTACATCTCGGAAGACAATTGAGCGGATCTTAGAAGAATACATTGAGATCTCAAAGTGAACAAGAGTATTTGATTAAGATTATTGCACATATCTATTGATGCGTTTGCAATTTATTGAAGGTTAAACCAGTTTTAAGCAGCTTGTAATACAACCCCAGACATCTCTTTTCTCTGTTTGTAGTTGGTCCTGATAATACTTGTTCAAATGTTTGTTTTTGTGAAGATATATAGTGTATATAGAATGTTTGTTTTTGTGAAGATATATAGTGTATATAGAATGTTTGTTTTTGTGAAGATATATAGTGTATATAGTCTTTTTGCATTGAACAAGGTTTTACGAGTTGAGCTTTGGGAATAAGTGAAATATACTGAGACCACTGGAAAGTAATCATTAATTTTGTCTTTAGATAATAGGAAAAATAAATTGACTTAAAAGTTTATGATTTCTTTTAATTTGTTAGAAATTTTAATGTTGACAATAATAATCTGAATTGAGTCGTGTATAGGTAGAATTGCGTGTTGTTTATGGGCATTTGGGGACATACTTGACTCTTAAATGAGAAATTGTTGAACCACTAAAAACTTTGGGGAAATAATGGAATTGGGAAAACCAAAAATAGGATGTTGAGAATTATCTAAAGTTTTTGCTTGTATCTGAAACTTGTGTTCATTTTTTTTTTTTTTTATTCATAAAGCAATGGAAGTCAGGATTTCAAAAAAAAATTAAGTGGGAAAATGTTCACGTTCATTTCTCCTGTTTCACTTGGCCAAAATGTTCCCTGGTGTTTTGTGCAAGCCAATTTCGTCTTTAAAAGCATCAACTTTTGACCAAATAATGCCAATTGACAGATTTTTTTTTTTTTTTTTTTTTGTAACAGCTATTCGTGTCAAAAGTATCAAGTTTTGACCAAATAAGGCCAATTGACAGATTTTATGTAATTTTTAACGGAAATAAATATTAATCCAAGCCAAATGCAACATGAGAATTTCAACCTATCACTCTCGCTCACTCTTTGATCTCTGGTGTTTTTTCCCAAAAAAAAAAAATTTAACTCCACTTTTGGTACATTGAAATAGTTCGGAATGGAAAAGTATTTTCACCCAGAATACCTTTCCACCCAAAATGGACTGGAAAAAATTTTTCAATACAATGTTTGGTAATCCAAGTCAGAATAGAATGCATATTTATTTTTAAATATTTGGTATAACTATATTTAGATATTAGAATGAAATAAAACTTATATTAATTTGTCTTAATTGTCCAGAACTTTTTGTACTATAATATATCGTATTATTATTTTATTTGTTTATGGTATAAATTATTTTTATGCCTACAAGAACTATTAATTTTTTATTTTAAAATTCTTGATTTTTTTTTAAAATCAAATTAATTGTACTCTTTAATTAATTTTAAAAGTTTTTTAAAAATTACTAATGAAACCAAATGTTCATATAATTTATTCGTTTCATTTATATTTGATTTATAGAAAATTTAGTTTTGCACATTTGCAAAAAAGTTTAAAATAGTATCTTAAATATTAGAACAGCAAAGTAGAAAAAAAATTTCTCAGTACATATTAAATTGGTTGTGATTTAAAAATAATAAATAATTATAAATTAAAGTTATAATACCCTAAAATTTTTTTAAATTCTAAAAATAAAAAAATAATGAATGTATCACGAGTTAAAAAAAATAGTAAAAAGAATATGTGTAGGGATAAAATTAACCCCTATTATTTTGGTCTTTTTAATATGAAGTTGAAAAGGTTTTCCTTAAATTTTATTGAGGAATGGGATTCCAAAAAAATGTTGGAAGGCGCATTCTAAGGGGAAATGCTTTTCAACTTAATATGCCCATACCAAATATGAGAATGCAATGGATAAATTCAAAATACATTTCGGCCTCGTTTGGTTGGCTAGGAATGTAAATTGGGAAAGTAATCTAAATCCAAAATTTTAAATTCCTGTGTTTGGTTCATTTTTAGGCTTGCATGGAAAGTAAAAACTTTCCTAAAACCAAGGAAAGTAGTAGTAGAATACCAGGATTCTTAATCCTCACCTCTTGTTGGTATTTTGATTACTTTCCTTGAGAATTTAATTAAAAAATACGCTCATATGTTTTAATGCATCCCTCTCTCTCTCCTTATTCAAAACAGAGTACCCATCTCTCTCTCTCCTCCAAGAATGTAGATTGTCCTTCCTCCAAATTAAATCCAAGTCCTCATCCCCTCTCTGATATCTTCTCTCATCATCAGGTGAGGAACAAGCTCCATATTTTAATTTTGATTTTATTAAATTGTTTTTTCATTGATTTTTTAATATTTAATTACTTGTGTATTTTTAGGGGTTTAGGGCTCAAAATTATCTATTTTAATGTGAAAAATTTTATATAGAATAATCTCATATTTGTGGAACAAACAGTCTCTAATTGCCTTTATTAATTACAATGACAATTAGTTATTTTATTCAATAATAAAACATAATTTATTGTTTTATTCAATAATAACAAAACTCAATGTGATTGAATCAAATATAATATGAATTTTTTGGTACTAAGAATTACTCAACTACATACAAAATAAGGTTACATTTATAATTGAGAAAAGAAACACTACAAGAAAAAATAATATTTAACAACTTATAATTTATTAATAATTTGCATTCTAGAATAAGATTATTCAACCAAAAATTATTGCATATATTATAATTGTATTGGCATTTTTTATAACATGTTGCAAATATACAATACTTTACGTGTTGCGTTATTGTAAACCAAACATTGTAACATGAATGTAAACAAATTTTCTGCCAACATTCTTGTGAGTATCCAAACACAATTAAATAATCAGATTATCTTCCCATACAGATTACTTTCCTATATAGATTACTTTTCCTTACTTTCCGATCAGCCAAACGAGGCCTTCCATTCTAACCCGTTCCCCTGTACGAAATGTGAAATAATATTCTTATTCTTTAAATCCCCGGTCCTCTCTCTCTCTCTCTCTCTCTCTCTCTACACACACATGTACTAGAATCACCAAAATCTATGCTATGAAAATCCTCTTTGCAATATATATTGATAAACTAATTGCAGGAGCCCTACTAACAAATAAAGATTAAATGTCCCTATTAACCTGTCCGGGAAGCTAAAATGATCATTGTGCATAATTTTTCAAGCAAAATATTTTCATTTAAAAGTGCAACAAATAGATACTGCACATAATATTTCAAAGTCAAAATATTCTCTCGAATATAATTTGCTAGCAAAATATTAGCATGATCAAATCTAGAGCAAATTCGTAGCCATCGTTACACCATTTCGTAGACAATTTACTATTGTTATTGTCTCTAAATAAGATAACAACAAAAAGAACACGAAGCAAACACAAAGGAAGACACTTAATCATGGAAAATTCCACAGCTTACAAAACAGCTAGCATGAAAAAGAGTTGATGAAATCTCTATCTTCAATCTATTTTTCTTTCTCCTTTTAATCCAAAAGTAACATATTTTGAACCAGCCTTTGGAAATATTATATGGTTGGATGTTCTCAAAAGCACTTGCAAATCCCTCATTGAAAGGTCAAATACCACACACAAGCATGGAACTGGGATAGAGCATACTATGCTGTCTTCATTTGAAGTATCAGTAGCCTATTGTTATTACTAAAAGCATTGGAGGTGAGGTTATGTGACAACAATTGGTAGAAGCAGCAAGCTAAAATGGGTAGAACTTGTGTGTACAATAATGAAACATGCTTACATTTGATTCTTTTATGCTTCTTCAATAATTCTAATTTATCCTTTGAATTAATGCACTTCATTCACACCCACATCATAAGAATTAACTAACCTAGTTTGCTCAATAGAAAGCTCTTATTGAAAACATTAAAAAAATTTATATTTAACTGCAATTCTTTTCCTTAATGATTCATGTCACATGAAATGGGTTGTGAAAAAGCTTTAACGTATCAAACCTCAAACAGTTCACTATTTGAAAATCACTGTTATTACTTTCTCCTCCTCTTTTATTGCTATCATTTACATTTACATTTATATGTAAACTTTAAGCATGCACATCAATCTTGGCTTGATTAGTAGCATAATTCTTAAATATAGCATTTTCTGCTTGGGTATCACCTCACCAGCAGCAACTTGATTCTCCTTACTAATGTGGCAAGACCTAATTTTATGACCTTGAATCCCATAATAACTACACGTACTGTATACTTTTGTTTAATCTTCTTGTTGGCTTGTTGAATATTTGTTTATTTTTCTCATAGCTTTCTTTGGTCGTTCAGGTGCTTGACCAAAGAAAGGTGGCAGGGAAGCTTAGATATTGTTTTATGCCTCTATTAATTGGGTGGACTAGCTAATAACAATTTAAATAGATTTCAACATGTAAAAATATGTAACACAATGCAAAGGGTCCTCCAATGACATCCAAATGTCAAAAACATCAAAGGCGTGGTATCCTTGTAGGATTCCATTTCCTGCAAGTGTGCTTATCAAAATAAATTTACCGTCATTACAGAGGACAACTTCATAGAATATGTCATTTGATTGACGAATGTAATCTAGGGATTTTTTTCATATTTATATTCAGCCTTTTTATGATATTCGGACAGATTTTCTTAATTTATCCATTTCTCTTTGGCCCTATCTCGATTCTCTTGCATTTCTCCCTACCATATAACTCCTTAAGACTCGAACATATCCACAACTGATTGTTTTTTAGGAGCAAATATCTTACTGTCGAATGACTCATAAAAGAGATTTTTTTTTTTTTAAATGCACCGGGTACACAATGGTGGATAAATAAGCCACCAAATGCCCTACTCATGAACCCAATCCATGAAGAATGCACCCTCATAAAAGTTATCCAGTAGCATGTCACACTTGGAAAATGTTTTGAAGTGTGATTTACTTTATAAACATGGTGGTTTATCATCAAGCCACTTTGAAGCCTCAAGATCTATTTCTGTTCTCCATCTTCAAACTAGAACTCCTGGTGTAGTAGCCTTGATAGCAGCCCATAAAGCATTTATTAGAGTTCCTTTTGAATCTAGCCCAACTCCAATTACTGTGTGAGTGGTTTATACAAAACTTGTGATCAAAATGTGGAAGTATTTGTTTCAACAGCTCGTGTGACGCCTTTCTGTATCATTTGTTATATCCATTCATAATATTTTTCAATTTAAAAATCCTCTCAGTAATTTTACAAGCTAGGTGAAAGAGTCCTTATTTTCACCTTCTATAGCAGTATGTGCAATTGGAGATATACTTTTATTTGGGTCTATTCCTACTGTAACCACCTATTGGACCTTTGAAGAAGGTCTCAACAATCCCTTACGTTCGATTGAAAAGCCTTACTTGATCCTACCAAAACGCATATACGACTTTTTAAATTTCTGCTGCCTGGTTGTCGCATCACAAAATCCAACATCTCCGCAATGATTGTACTTATGGGATTAGTTCTCTAAACTTCATAGGTCTAGTCATGAAGCTTTTTGTACTGGTTGATGGAAAAGTATACAATACATCACGTGCATTGCCACGTGGTGTACTAGAACCAATAATTTATCACCATGTGACAATGGTGGGTCATACTTTGTATTATTTGGCGATGCGTGATTGGTTCTAATGCACCACGTGGCACGCCACGTGGCGCGCGTGGTGCACGCAATACTCACTCTTGATTGATCTCGAAGCCGTGCATGATCTTCATTCCCTTTCCTTTAGAGTTTGTATCACTGAGTTATTGTGATGAAGTATCTATTATTGTCCATTACCTTTCTCCTGAAGTCTTAAAGACTAAGGTGACGTTTGACAAAACTGAAATCTAAATTATGAAATTTAAGTGCTAGAAATATCAAGTTGTTAAATTGTTAAAGTTATATTTGTTTGATATGTGCAATGACAATATAATATTAAAACTAAAACTCTACCCAAAAATGGAGGAGATATAAAAGGAGGTGAGGGAGTCGTAAGATTTGGGTAGAATTTCGAAGGTTGAGAGTTCACGTTGGAGAAAAGAGATGATTAATATGTCTTGAGTAGAGCTTTTCATGAACCGAGCTGTTCGCGAACACAGTTGATTCGGCTTGTGAAAGCACAAATTCGGTTCATTCGAATAGTTAAACGAACCGAACTCGAATAAGGATTTGAGTTCGTTTATTAAACGAACGAACTCGAATACTGTTCACGAACGCTCGTTTGCGTTCGTGAACATGGGTAATAGTGGCTGCGTTTGGATGGGTGTTTTTTGGGGTGTTTTTTACGAAATTTTACTGTAGATGTTTTTTAGGAACAATTAGCGTTTGGACAATACCTGTTTTTTAAGAACAGTGCGTTTGGACAAGCTGTTTTTTCAGAACATGTTTTTGAAAAGTAATTTTTCACACTTAAAATTAAAACACAAATTTTTTACCTTTTGTTACAAATAAGTTAGAGTCCCACCGCTAAGACAGTATATTATTTTTAGGTTTTTTAAAAATTTTTTTAATCTTTAAATTAATCTAAAATATGGAATGGAATTTAGAATAAAAAATGTTTAGATTTGATGTATGAATCCATAAAATAAGAATGCACTTCTTAAGAAAAAATTTAAACTTATCATAAACTTATCATTTATAAAATGAACGTAAAATTTTTACGTGAAAATGCATGCACTTCAGTACAATAAGTGGTAGGACAAATTTTTGAACAAATTCAAAATACAACATTAAGAACAATAGTTCTTTTAACCTTAAGAACGATTCTCCCACATATGGTCAGCAATTGCTTGACGGACATCATGCCAATCATTTATACCAGTGGAAGACATATCAATTACTTGCGAAGGAAAATGACTAGTCCCTAGTGATTGACTGTCTATTGTTGCTTGTGTCATTGTTTCTTCCATAAAGTACGCATCATTTGGAAATTGATCCCTAATGAAGTTATGTAGCACACAACAAGCAACTACCATGTTTCTCTGTTGCGAAATCATATAATTTTGCATCGGACCTCTAAGAATTGGAAAACGTCTTTTCAATACCCCAAATGACCGTTCAATTACATTTCGAAGCGCCGAATGCCGTTGGTTAAAAAGGTTTTCTGCACCAACACGTCTTCCTCGTCTATTTGACTGAGTTTTGAATGGGACCATAAAACCGGGTATATGTCTGTAGACTGAATCAACCAAGTAGTACTTACCTAAAAAAATGAACCACATATTTACTTGGGCACAAATAATTGAAGTAATTAGATGAAAAAATTATCAATAGCATACCTACAGGAGGCACCGGAAATGTTGCTTCAGAACCGTGTAGAGCACTTCGTAATACACGTGCGTCATGTGCACTCCCTTCCCAACCTGCTTTGATGTACACAAATCGCATGTCAAAATCACACGCGCCAAGAACATTTTGTGTTATTAGTCCTTTTCGATTTATAAATGCATCTTGTTCATCAACCGGACAATATGCCGATACATGCGTGCCATCAACTGGCCCGAGACAATCCTATAACATCGAATTAAAACAAATTAAAATAATTCTTTTAATACAATATTATTCATACAATTCTCAATAAATGTATATAGTCGGTATACCTTAAACCATGGATAAAATCTAGTACTGTTTAAAATTCTAGGATGTACTACATCGCTGTCATTGCGAGGCCTGATAATAAATGGGGCAAGGCGTACCAGGCCTTTTATTGAGCGACGTATGTGACGATTGATCGTCTCTAACGAATGTTGAAAACGCTCAGCAAGAACCCTTTGCCGTTGGTCATGACTCATACACACAATTGGAATAGCCAACCCTTCCTCAATACATACCTTCCTATTTGGGTGCTCCTTAATGGCCCCGTGATCGCGTAGCAAGGTACACAGTTGCAAAAAGGTCTGCACATCCATTCGAATATTCTCAAAAATTCTATTGTGATGGCTAGTAATCAGTTCATGAATCCATTGTGAGCCTGTAAGTGCACTAGTCCTGCACGGTGTTCTATGTATCCTGTTCATGTGGTGCATGTTCGCAAAGGGTCCTAGTAGAACGAAAGCTGCAATAGCCAAATCAAAATCTTCATTTGCTTCAAATAACTGGACAACATCCTCATCACTATCATCAATGTCAGTATCATCACCTTCAAAGTATGGAATGTTGTACAGATCTGACATGTTTATATCTAATCATAAAAATAAAAAAGTCAGACAACGTAATACTATAAAATAGTCTCGAATTATTTGTTCAACTTGAATAATAGTGAAGCTAGAATGGGACATGGATTTTAAGCATGTGAACAAAATTAGATCAAGCATAAACTGGCATGACATTTGTCTCCAACATCTTCTATCTACTAAATAAAAAGTCTTCGGCCTGCTTGGTTGAAATTATTTAGAAACTTTTAATCCTAATTACAGAAAAATTACTCTACGGTAATTTTTCATTATCCAATCATATTATTAGTTAAGTTAATTGTTTAAACAATTAAAAGATAAAGAAAAAAAATACAAATTGGCCAGCAATAACTGAACTATATTAGTTTGAAATCATAGAAACACCCAACTTCTACAATTATACTAAATATGACTGTAAAAAACAAATGACAATTAAAGTCAATATTCCATTAGATTAGGACAGCACATTGTGAACATTGCTTGACAAATATATATTACACAAGAAAAAATTAAAAAAACTCACAACACGGTGTCCAAATTTGACAACTTCATGTAACTAAGCTAGACGGCAAACGTTTTTTGTTAGCAAGATTGGAGTTGGTAATTTTTTTTGTAAATGGGTCCAAACTAATAATATGAAAAATAATCAAACATTGAGTTTACATGATATAATTTGTATTACATATTTAAAAAAAATCATACAATATATAAAGTAATATTTTGAGAGTTTTACCTCCGTGCCAAACAAGTATAAACCCGTCTAATCTACAAATTAACACTTCATAAATGACTATAAAAATGGTAGCACGTGGAATTGTGAGCAAAATGGTCTGTAGACGGAGAGAGTAGAGTGGATAAAATGAAAATTAAAGTAACAAAATGGTGCGTGAGTGAGTAATGGGAATACACCTTATTTAAAAGGATTCCTGATAGTAAAATTGAAACGGTAGCAGCCTTTGACAAAGCCTACTGACCAGTAACTTTTTAAAAAGTCTGAACCCTTTCACGGGTCTTGGCTTTACAGTTCAAAGGCTGCTGGTAGGACAGATTGTACTACGTTTCATTTGTACTACTTTGCTTTCATTTGCTTTAATGTTTTTCTATGTCTAACTTTTGTCATTTACTAGTGAATTACATTTAAATAGACTTTTATTTGTGTTTGGAAGGTGCACGTCACTATCCAAGCATTTTGTGTATCTCCTATGGCTCTTTTCTTTATGTTCCCCATCTTCAATGTCATTTTAACACTAGAATTTAGTGAAGAAATGATGCATAGTCAGGTTTCTATGTCCCAATTGTTTCTTATAAAAATACAAGCATAAAAGGAAAAATGATATTTAAACTAGTTTAAAATGGTCAACCTTTGGACATCAATTGTTTATGCTTTTTGCATGTAGAAACCTGACTACACGTAAGGGGAATATTTTTTACAAACATATCAATTGGCCTAATGTAGCGACCTTAATATAATTTAGGAATCCATCAACCCTGTTCGGCATTAAAAACAACTGAACATAATGTTCTCTTAGCCATACATCATGTATGTTCAACAAATGGAAACACTATCTAAGCCAACAACAGTTACGAAATGAAAAACAACACAGAAACCTTGCTAAATAATATCCATCCCTATTTTAAACAATAAAAAACAAATGAAGACAATGTTCACCAAGCTAACATCATATCCGTTCAGTCACACTAAAAGGCCATTTAATGTTAGTAGCCTAACGAGATGTAGCCCATCTCCTCCTAAAATCAGTTTCAAATGTTAGAAACATGGTACGATTATGTTCATCCTTCAATGCTTCAGCAGCTTTAAGATTCACTTCATACTCAGGTATTTTCAACTCAGCTAGTGCTTTTATTGCATTTAGATAGCTATAGGGGTCCTTATCTCCGCCTGGACTATCAACCTGGGCAGGTGATCCGAAAGATCCGAACATGCTTGATCTTGACTTAGCACTAAAGTGTGAGGCAATTGCTTCAATGCAGTTAACATAAGCTTCACTGACTCTTTTTGACTGCAAAAAAGGGCCACCATCACCAGAATTTTCTGGTGTCTTCCTCTTACCTTTGCCCTTGTTATTCTTTCTCAAAGTGGGCAATGGTGTTCTCTGCTTGTCAACTTCAGCATCTACATTCACGGTGATCTTCTCCTTCCCGCGTTGGCGCCACTCCATGCCCATTTCACGCTCGTCATCGGTGTCGATAGGTGGTTGTGTGGAATCCTGAGCATATTTTCCTGTGGCGCCTTGGTTTTGGAAAACCTCACATAGCATGTCAAAATGCGAACAACACCTATTCTTGAAATAAGCATAGTCCGAATCTTCCTGAAAATTTGACACAACAAAGTCAGTTTTAACAACAAATTTAAAAAATTGAATATGAAAAATATGATCACTAACTAAAAATGTAACAAAATATATCTTAATCAAACTCTCCCATGCCTCGTCATCTATTACAGGTAAATTAAGCTTTTCTGACCACCCAAGACCTGTTTTTCTCTTTCGCAATTCATTATACAAGTTTGTAAGACGCATAAATTTATAATACTTAGTTCGGACTTGATCAGCTGTGTAGCATGTGTCATAACTTAGGTTTAATCTGTTGGCTATGTCGGGACATACAAAGCTTTGCATGTTATTTTGAGTAAGTACTTCTTGCCACTTATAATCGAGCAAAAGTTGTGCAAAAGCCATTTCAGTAGTGGAAGACCAGTGTGCCCTTTCCACTCGGCCCCTATTTGGCTTTGGTTTTGTCATCTAATTGTAATAAAATGCAAACAAACTTAGGGGTCTTAATGACATACACAAGAGATGCAAACAACTTAACACTGCATAATGACAAATGCAAAAGAAGTATAATATAACATTAACAAATAATTAAAATAAGGAACGCATTTTATAAGTCTTATACCTTGTAGTATCTACTAATGCACAATTCTAAATCGTTTTCGTCAATAGAAGATTGAACTTGGTATCGTTGTAAGTGCTCTTTACCAAAACTAGCTGTTAAGTGCATACAAACATATAAAAAAAATTAAAAAAGAGTTCTATTTCATAATGACTAACCATGTACAACTGCACCCACAAAATTTTGCTCACCTCTACTCTTCAATCTTCTACTTTTCCTAGGCATACAGCTCGGTAATTTCCTCCAAAAAGCAGCGTTTAATTCTTTGAAGTATCAGTTAGATGTTCAAACAGAAAATGTAGTTTGAGATCAGCTTATTGAAAAATATAGTCTTGAAACTAACTTATTGTGCATTAGGTGCTAGAAGAGAAACATGCAAAGTAGTAACACTAGAAATAATACAACTGGGCTTGGAATTTAGGCAAATAATTTACAATTGCATTGTTAATTCAGACAAACAAACTAGAATATAAATGTTTCTTTTTAGGGAAGTATATAATTAAATCAAACTAATCACCTATTTACCATGGATGCCTGTTTTGATTAGTCTAACTTTTTAAAACAAAACTAACAGTAATTATAGTTGAAAATTGAAGATATATAGACAAAAGTTAAGCAGACAAAGTATTAAAGTCTAAAAAGATAGGTAGATATTGTTGTCTCACTTGAAAGCTAAACAAGAAAGCAACTTAATTCAACGCAACATAAAATTGATTGCTAATATAATGCTCACGAGGACAACCAAAGCCACACTTTGAATTTTTACAACCACAAAGTTGGGAAATGCAAAAAAGTCATATGAGCCAATCAAGGATCTGAGAATTGAATGACAACTTTTCCAATTTGCTGAATTGGGTCTTGAAATAAATTAACTCAAGCTACCAAAGGTTTCCCTTCCTTTTACCCCCACTCATCTGGCCAAAACAAACCCCTAATGAACTTTCTTATTTCTCCCACAAACACAAGCATTTTCCCATCATCTGTGCAATAATTTTGCACCTAATTATGCTAGTAATCCTATAACCTAAGTAGGATATCAAAGTGCAATCACTTATTTTATTAAACATTCTGATATCATGATCTAAATTCATAATGGCTAAGTTACTGAAAATCGATTAAATCGCATACAATGGAAAAAAATTGACAAAATTTGCGCAGCCACATAGCAGCACCAAATCGAGATAAATCTAGCAATTATATACCAGGGAATAGCATCCTCACGCAGCAACAATCAATTGAACCAGAAAAACACATTTGAAACAGTAAAAGAAAAGGAACAAATCTGCAATAATCATGGGAAAAAAACCACGAAATGTAAACTACCACATTTAAGGGCACAAACGAAACAAAGTCTAAGTAAGAAAAAAGACAGAGAGACTTACGATCGAAGAAGGTGGAAGAAAAAGTAACTGTTAACTATGGCCAAATCTGTTGGTCGGCCTTGTGAAGTCAAAGTTTGAGAGACCAGATCTCCTTTTGCCGTTGCTAGTAGTGGAGCAGACAACCGGAGAATTTGGTGTTACGGAGGCAGTGGTTGAAGTTGTTGCTGGAGGTGGCAGTGGCGACGAAAACTTTTGAGATGGATGTAGTAAAAATCGTTGCTGGTGAGTGTGGGGTGAATCTAGTTCAGAGAAGATGAGAATGTAAAGGGAACGACGAGCATGGGTTGGATAGGATGAGAGAGAGAGAGAGAGAGGGGCAGAGAGAGAGCTGGGTGGGGAGAGAGAGGGATTACAGACGGGAGGGGGGGCGTGACTTAGAGAAGGGATGCCTGACTTAGAGAAAACCCTAGCCACAACACTCCCCAAATTCAACGACGTCGTTTTTGACTATTTTGTGCACTCCCTAAAAAACACCAATGCATCGTTTTTTGTTTTTTGGATTATCTGTTTTTAAAAAATAGAGACTCCAAACGCAATTAGTGTCTTTTCACATTATTTCCAAAATAAAAACATTCCAGCTCAATCGAACTTTGTTCAATTGTGTAAAAATCAAGTTCGATCGATCTCTATTTGATTGTGTTAAACGAGACGAGCCTGTTCGAGTTTATTCGAGCTCGGTTCGTTTATGTTAAACGAGCCGAATCGAATTCGATCTCGAGCATATATTTTGTTTGATGAGTCGAGCTAGAATACAAATATTAACTCGTTTAATAATCGAGCCAAGTCGAGTCGAGCCGAGCCGGTTCGTTAATTAAACGAATAGAATCTGAACAAGGAATATTCGGCTTGATTCGGCTCATTAAAAGCTCTAGTCTTGAGCATATATTTAAGTTGGAGGAGAGTGGGGATAAAAATGTGTTCTTGTTTGATTAGTGAGAATTCTTGTCTAGAAAAATAATCTTTTTTCTAAAATTTAAATTTTAATGTTTGGTTCATTTTTAACTTACTAGAAAAATAAAAACAATCCTCAAAACTTGGAAAGTAGGTATAGAATTTTAGGATTCTAAATCACACCTTCCATCGGTATTCAGATTATTTTCCTTAGGGTTTAATTTAAAAATAAGAACTAAATATTTAAACCTTTCCTCTCTCATCTTTTAACTCTACACAAAATTCAAAAATCAATATTTCTAATAATTTTCAACTCTTATGCTTAGTTTGGGAGTTGGAGTGGAAAAGAAATAAGAGAAAAGAAAGTGAGAGAAAAGAAAATAAGGGAAGAAAACTTTCCTTTCATTTCATTCATTTTCCTCCTAGATTAGGGAGAAAATTTTTTTGGCCAAAACAAGTCAACTTTTCCTTCAATTTGCTTTCTTTTCTTTCCCTTTCCTTTCTCCCAAACTAAGGAAAATGGTTAAATAAATTTTTCTTTATTTTCCTTCCTTACTCCCAAACAAAAGAAAATCTTAAAATCCTTTCCTTTCTTTTCTTTTCTCACTATTTCTTTCCTCCCAAACATAGTGTTATATTGCGTTCCATATTAAGTTATTCTAAACCAAACATTGAAAATAGAATCTACACAACTTTTCTATCAAAATTCTTAACATTATCCCAACACAATAACGAAATATCTTTCCATGAAATTACATTCAGAGAAATCACATTACGTTTCAACTTTACTTTCCCGCCAACCAAACAAAAGAGTATTTTTTATTAAAATCTCATAAAAAGTAAATAGCATACTAACACAATACATAGGAATTTAAAATCCTAATAACTTTTCTTAGTTTGATGGATGTTTTACTTTCCTAATAAGTTAAAAAATGAATCAAACAATATATTTTAAATTTTAATATAAGATAACTTTTTCTTAATAGATTCCTGACCAACCAAATGAGGCTTTAAATTTGGACGTGAATTTGAAATCCAAATCCACCTGCATTCCCCCATCGAAACACAACCTAAGGATCCATTTGGGTAGGGACAATTTTAGATGAATTTAATATTTCAGATCTTACACACAAGTCCTAATTTTCAAACATTTGGATTTGAAAACCATCAACTAAATTTGATATACTTTAAAAATTCAATCCAATTAGATATCATATGTGCTTGATAACTCAACTTAATCTTCAAAATTAATGGATTAAGAGTTTTTTGTATTTAGCACATTTGATAACAAAATTTTTGTATTGCTTAATATATCAAGCACTATTTAGTTATTGTGCAAAATTTTAAAGTGAAAATTTTTTACTTAATTTGCTGAATTCATGTGCACACACATATACACAAACTCTCTCACACACATTTATGCGCAAGCATAAGCATGCACAAAATCACATTTGCAAGCACACACACACACATTTTTTTCCCTCTCACACGTATAGATATATAAATTTTCCTTTTACCACATATTCGTATGCCTGTGCTTTTTCTTATATACACAGCCTTATTCTCTCTCTCTCCCCCTCTTCCCCCAAACCCCACACACACACTATCTTTTTTTTTTTTTTTTTGGTCCAAAATTCCTTCATATATTTCATTTATAGAATATAAAAAATATTTACAATTATCTAGCAACTGCCTACAAATCATATTGTGCAATTTCTAAAACCTACACAGGGAAGTTCTTCTCTCACCTAATTTCATTCACAAGATTAGTAGCAAATTTAGCCAAACCATGACTACAATGATTTCTTTCTCTTTTCTTGGGAAAAAAAAATTACAATGCCCAAAGAGGTAGCTGAGAGTCTTAATGTCTGAAATCAAAATAGTTACATTAGATAAATCATCACATGATTTCTATACATACACCTGCTTACTTTCTCGTATAGTTTCTCCCACATACACCTGCTTACTATATTGCACGCGCGTGCACACACGTAAATACTTATTTTGTTTCCTCACTTTTACATATACAATATCTATCTCATACACATATGTACATATTTTAATTTTTTCTCTAACATACTTGCATAAACTTTCACATGGGTACATATACTTTATCTCATACACATTTTTTACACACAAATACACTTGTTATTTATTTCTCACAAATAAGCATTATCTCTTTCACGCACTGTCATCAATAAATTATTTCAAAATTTTAAGATAAAATTATTATATTTATGTGATGAGATATTTAAATTCAGTGTATAAATTCAATCAATTAAGTTATAACTTTACCAATTCAATAACTTAATACTTTCAGAATTTAAATTTTATATTTCAAACTTCGGACGTCAGATTTTCAGTTTTATAAACGCTACTTAATCCTCACTAATCAAGCAAATGGACCATTAAAGATTTTAGTTTAATTTTTTTTATAAATCTCATACAAATAAAGGTTAAATAATATTTTTTAATTAAATTATTTTCCAAACCCCAATATCATTAATCGTTTAATTACTAAATGCCGCAGGGATCTAATTCCAAATCAACCTTCACCAAAAAGCAATTATAGTTAAATTACAAAATACCCCATAGATAGAAATTCCAAATCAACCTTCATTAAACCTTTCAGCAATCTCCTTAAGAAAAATAAAAAATTAAAAGAAAAAATTCGATCTCCGACAAATGAAAATCTCACTTATATAGATCTGTCATACTTCGCATTTCTCCCCAATTCAATTCGTCAAATCTTATTATGATATGATAAACTGAAATTTAGATTAACAAGCTATACGCCTGCCGCTCGCCGTCGCTGTCGCCGCCGGTACGACGTCGTTGTCCGCCGTCTTTTTCTGCAATTGCTGTGATTTTTTAGTAGATCTTGAGAAGAAGTTACAGAAATGGATTCGAGACCTTCCCAATTGGGAAGGTTTGAAAGCAATCTCTCGAATCATAATAGCAATATTCAACGAAGCTCATCTTCGCTGGCGAAATCGATTTCCGATTCCGGCAGCCAAAGTCTCGCCTCAATTCTCAATAATCCCCACGCCGGAAAATCTGATTACTGGTGGTCGCCGACGTCATCAATCCCCGCGCCGGAATTCGCGCCTTTGCCCTCCGCCAACTCCGCGGCTGTCCCCAAGCCTGGATCCGAGGTCACTAAAACCGATTTCGGTCCCTACCTAAGCTCCATCTCTGAGCATTACGGTCGGTTTCACGATATCCAGCAGCACGAGTCGCTCGAAGGGCAGAACAGTCATTTTGCGGGCCAGGGTGAGGCGCTGGTGGCATGTTTGAGGGAAGTTCCGGCTTTGTACTTCAAGGAGGATTTTGAATTGGAAGACGGCGGGACTTTTAAGGCTGCTTGTCCGTTTAAAACGATGTCGGAGAATTTGGTTCTGCAGGAGAAGCTCTCGCAGTATTTGGATACGGTTGAGCTGCATTTGGTGAAGGAGATTTCGCTCCGGTCGAGTTCCTTTTATGAGGCGCAAGGGCAGTTGGAGGATTTGAATGAGAAGATTGTGGAAGGGTGTAGTAGGATTAGGGAATTGAAGGAGACAATAAGGCTTCTTGAATCGGATTTGGTGGGATCCGCGAGGCGGGTACAGGAGGTGAATGTGCGGAGGGGGAACTTGGTTGCTTTGAGGAACAAGTTGATGCTGATTCAATATGTAAACCAAGCACTTTCTACTCTTAAATTGGTAAGCCTAGTGTATTGCGTTTATTTTGCAACAGTTGTTTTTGGCTAGTGACTTATAATTTTTTTTATTCTAATTCTGTATAAACTGGAGTTTATAGTTTATATGAAGTAATGGTGTTCAAATCTAGCTTAGGAAATTTTTATTGGCGCGTAAGAAGTTAAATTTTCATATAACAAGTGCATGGGACTAATCTAATTGTGATGCCAAGTATTGTGATTTGAACAAGAAGTTAAATGTAGTAGTTATCTAGTCAACTGGCTGTTGCTGGGTATTATACAGAAGGAAATATGTTAATGGCTAAGGATGGAGAAGATTTTTGGATGCAGATTCTAGATTTTTGAACAGTTTTGTGAAAATGCTAGTTTGCAATAAAGTTCAATTGATTCATTTTTCCATCTGAAATTTTGATGTGGAAAAGGTTTTACATAAAGAGAATTACTCACCTAAAAAACTTGTACAGTTTGGATGAGAATTTGATATGGAGAAAATAGATCTCAAATATTGTTAGTTAGATTTGATCCAGAGGATCCACTAGCAACTTCCAAATTCCAATGCCTTGGAGCTAAGTTTATCAATTACAATTGATTTATTGGTTATAAATTGCTGATGTGGAATTACTTTGATTTTTAAACTTCAGACTAATGTTATATGTATTTGCTGTATGCAGCTTATTGCTTCTGCAGATTGTGCCGGTGCTTTAGATGTTACTCTTGATTTGCAGCATTTATTGGTATGTTAGTGGCAATCAAATTTTATTGTTCAATCTTACTCTGACTTGTGGGGTTGGGGGTGTGTGCGTGCTTTTTTTTTTTTTTTTTGAAGTTAACTAATTGACCACTAAGGGCAGCCCTTTTTCCTCCTGCATATCCTTTTAGAGGAAGGATTTTTGTTTAATGTTTAGATTGGATTTACAGATATATGCTTGTAGTGTACTACTCCATGTCTTGTCATTATCACTTCCAGTGTCATTGTTGTACTATATCAACACTTTTGAGCTATATAATCTAACGATGAAGGCAACAAAAGTAGTTGAATTCGATGCATCAAATTATAGAATTACGTGAACCTGAACTTGTATGTTAATACGATTATGTCTTGTTGAATACAGTAATGAATGTTGGATTTTTATTTGATAAAACAGAAATATCTATTACCACGGACTGACTCTGGACTACAAATAGATAGTACTGGAAAAGTTTTCAAAGATAGAGTTGTTATAGATATAGCATCAATTACAATGGTTTGCTGCGGAAAAAGTATGAAATAAAGATGTTTACTATTGTGGGAAAGATCTTTATGGTTTTAAAGTGGTAATGAGAGACCACATGAAGTAACTGAGATTATGTTAACAACTCATCTTGTTCTTCAATTGTATCTTGGATGTTATAAAGTATCAGATACATATCTATAGGCATGAATTTTACGCATTTACAGGAATCTCTGCATAGTATAAAGATTAGGATTTTAGAAGTACCTTATCGCTCAAAAAAGTTTGGTATAGTTTAATCGCCTTTCATTGAATAAGTTTGCCTCTTATCTTCTTTAATGACTTAGGTGGCTATTAGTTGCCAAAAGTGGGCATGTTAAACAAAAAATCCACAATTGTCACTAAAGTATATGAGCTGTCCATGGTTGCCACAAGTTGAGAGCTGCTTTTGTTTCTCCTTTTTTGGTATTTGATTCTACAAGATTAAGTTAGAATTGAAAACGCAACATCTTTGAAGTGATAAACATAACTAGAAAAATCTAGATTCTTGTGAATGCTATGTAACTCCTTCAATAGTTGATAAGGATTTTTCATCTTTCACTCTTATAGGATGGCAATGAGCTGAGTGGTATGCATTGCTTTCGTAACCTTCGGGATCACGTGGCAGCTTCTGTGGACTCTATCAACAGGTTTGTCAATCTCTTAAATTTTTATCACTGTTGAACTCAACACTGTCAACAATGGACAATGTTTTGAATTGAGGCAAATGGAAACTTAGTGAAGAAATATTAATTGACTTCAGTTGAGGACTATGTAGTTTACATAAAGTGGGTTTAGGAATAAAGCACGATTAAGCTCTTAAATATCTACAAATTTCTTTGTAATGTCAAAAATTGGAAGACACAGTTTTCCAATGACAATTTATGATAACTAGTAGATCCTTTTTTATTTCATGACTTAAATGCCTGCAAATTTCTGTACATGTAATATCAAAGAAGAGGAAGATACTGTTTTCTTAATGACAATTTCTGATAATTAATACTGTTTTCTTAATGACAATTTCTGATAATTAATAGATCCTATTTTATTTTATGACTTAAATACCCCAGTTTTGACAAATATATTGGTTCTTTGAGCACAATGAGATGAGATTTCTTGAGCTCTGGTGCATTCTATAGAACAGAAGTACAAGGGGAGTTTGAAGCTACGTAGAACTAAATGAACACATCAGTATGTTAAAAAGTCTTGGCCAAATATTCAACTAAGCAAAACCTATAGTTTGCAAAAGGATAAGTTATTATTAAGTAATCAATCTTCAACAGCTGAAGATATCATTCCAATTCTTCACGTCCTTTTTTTACCCTATAGTCTGTAAATAACGAGGCATTCTTGATTTTACTGGTTGGATACAGGGACAGTATAGTAGTGAAGACAAGTATAGATGTTCAAGTGGTCTTTCTCTTTTTTTTTTTTTTTTGGTGGGGGGGGGGGGCAGTGAGGTTCCAAAAGGGAGGTAAGAGAGCTCGGAGAAAGTACCACATGTGTTTAAGGATGTTCATATTGGTATTTTTCTCATTTGCTCATTTGGATCATAACTAGTTCACTATTCAACAATAGTGGTGTTAACGTAATCAGAACCATTTAGATCTTATCCAACTTCTAGTTCATTTATTTATTGCCAAATGAATGATGTGGTTTGCATAGGATATTAGATCACGAGTTCATGAAGTGGTTCTTCTGCCGATACATTTTGTCTAATCACAAATATTTTTGTAGTATTCTTTCTGCAGAATTTCTGCATGTGTCTATGCATGATGAGGGCAGCAGTAAGGGTGTATCAATAGTGTCGAGAACAAGACCAAGCACAAGCATCCCTACGAATGGAAATGAGGAGATGGTAAGCATGGTTTATTTTAACATATGATCTCATATTAGCATTTACATAATAAGCGCATTCAATTAATAAACAGTTGGGGTCTTGGCCCTGTGTTGATGGTTTATTTCTTCCAATTTTTTTTTTGCATTTTTGAGTTGGAAATATTTGAAGAATTGGAAAATTATTTGCCAAAGTTCAACTTAGCTCGCAACTAAGCTGAGGTTATAACATATCATTTGGCCATGTCAATCCTTTTGTTTCGTCAAAATATCTCTTTTGTTTAAAATAGATGTATAAAAAATAAGAAAATAATTGAACATATAAAGCATTAGGAAAATCAAGAAGACAGAACAAAATTTACTAACATGTTAGTCATGTCTGTTGCAAATAACCAATTGAGCAGCAAGTGGAAAGTAATATTACAGTTGTGAGCTTTGCATATTGTGGTTTTTCAACAGTTAATCAAGAAAGAAAAGTTGCAATAGAAACATTAAACAAAGAAACGTTTTAATTGGCCACACTAAATGCCATATAAAATAGAATTACGGGACTAACAACCAAGCAGTTGTCAATTGCATACCGTAAAGCCTACACTGACACTAAGGGTGCCATAACATGCCATTATATTCTCACAGATGTGTTGCCACTGAAGGATGTTTTATTATTTAGAAAACATGCTCTTTATGGTAACTAGTGCATTAAGCACAATGTGATGTGTAATAGTAGAGATCAACAATTGAAAAATAAAATGGTAGATACGAAATGGGAAAGCGAAGCTGAAAAATGCAGAACATGAAGATTTTTTTCCCCTGGTGGGGGGGTTGGGAGAGGTTGCGGGCGGGGATGCCTGAGAATAAAGAGAGAATAAATGATTTGAGTCTCGGGGGGGGGGGGGTTGGAAGATGGTTGCTTGGTATGAGGGAGAATCTTTTACTCTTTGTTGTTGATTATGTATAGATAAGGAGTGAGGCAGAATGTATCCCTTACCATGGAATGTTATTCACAATAACTGACATTGCATGGATACTGGCAGATTTTTATATGTATGGCCGTTTAAAGAGGAAATAGGGAAGCATGTTTGGTAACTGTATCCCTTTCTCCAGTGGAGAATATGTAGGTGCTTTCTTGTGTTACTATGAGCTTTATGGAAAAGGGAGAAAATTTATTACTCCCTCCGTCCTATTCTATGTGTCATGGTCGACGGTGCACAATTTAAGTTGGACTTTGACTGTGACAGCTCATCTAGAAAAAATAGTACTTCTAGATATGCCTTTATTACTCTAACCTTCTGCTTTGAAATATGTATAAAAGGTATAATTGGAGAAGAAATGCTTTAATTTCTTGACTTTTCAAATTGGGATATACAGAAAATAGGAAGCATGACACGTAATTATGTCCAAAGCTGAATCCTCACTGATCTTTGAATAACTGTGAAGCACACTTGTGTAGAGACATATGACGAAGCCTGGAGTACTCTTGCACAAGTATTTTTTTTCCCCTCTATTTGCATATTCGTAGATTTATTGACTATGTTGTCATCAAGAACTTTTAGGTGTTATTGTTCTGTAATTGAGATGTGCACTACACCTTTGTGCATGTGTGTTGCAGAAGCGACTTGCAGGATGTTACTTGCCTTGCAGTTCATTTCATGTGTGGGAAACACGACTTGTAACAGTGTATCCGTCTGTCTTTTTATTTGGCTCTCTTCCCCCCAAAACACACCTGCACACATCAAATTCATATGCACATTTTGCACATATTGTTGAGCGTGTTGGTTGGGGAGCAACAAAAATCTTACTTCCCTTTTTTTTTTTTTTTTTAAGAAATAAAAATTTGAGGCTCTTATTATACTTTACAGTTTTGATATCCTAGTCTGTTTCTGCAATATCTGGATATCTTCTGCAGGTATTTTAATGGACTATTTTTGGGACTTCAAAGCTCAATAGAACTCGTATGTTAGTGCCTAAAGCACTCATTGCATGTGAAAGAATCACTAATAAAGAGGGATAGCTGTTAGGTTGTTGAATGCCTACAGATATGAGCATTACGAGGAGAATTGTTTGAGTATATTACAGAAGAGAAGAGAATAAGGAACGGAGAGAGAGGAGATTTGGAATTTAACTTTTTATAGGTTTGCATAACATTAATGTTGCATAGATTGACAAAAGACCAGAATAACCTAGTAAAGCAGCACATATTTACTATGTTATAACAGGCTTAAACTACTGCTGCAGCACCTTATGAAGAAAAACCTTATCTAAGGACTAATTTTAGGGAGTTTTTGGTTTAGGGGAATCAAGGAGGGGAATGGGTATCATAAGTAATGACACCCAGTGTTGATGTTTGTAAAACAACTATTACTATCTTTCAATGGGAATGATAGCGATTAACTGGGGTGTTAATGATTCTCCCCCAAAATACTATTCTATCAAACTCATTAACCCTTATGATTAAGAGCAAAAACACGCCCACTAAAAAAATACATTTTTTTAGTTACCCATTTCAATATACTATTCCTCTCTCTCTCTCTCTCTCTCTCTCTCTCTCTCTCTCTCTCTGTGTTTTGTCTTTTGATTTTGAATATTTTTTATTAATATTTTATAATTTTTTTTTAAATTCTTTTTAAAAAAATTTTTTTACATTCAATTTTTTTATAAAAATTTGAACTGAAAATCAATAGTATATAATACTCTTTGTTAATACAATAAAAAATGATTTTTTTAAGGTTATCATTTGAATAAAACTCAAATTAGAGCATGGCTATATTTAAAATTGAAGAAGTTTTTTTAGAAATTTTCTTTAAAAAGATACAAAATAAAAAATGTAACAAATATTTATATCATAAATAAAAGATTTAAAAATTTTAAAATTTACTTAAAAGTCATTCTAGTAAACCAAACAAGTATTTTTATAATGATACGCATTTTATTATTAAACTAAACATGTTAGGGGGAATCATCAAAACCCATACTCATAGTAGGGTTGATGATACCCATAGTGATAGTGGTTGAGAAATTTGAAACAAACAGCCCCTTAATACAGAACTGATGCAAGATTTGAGATGCTTCTGCGTGAATCATCATGGGAATTGACATTTTATGGTTGAAGGTCCTTGTAAATCAGTGGCTTCATTAACAAGAATGCCTTGGCTGCTATTATCACCCAAAGAAAATGAGAAAGATGTTTACTCTTTGAGGCTAAACAAGATGGTGAAGGCGAACAGACTGATAATGATGGTAAACAACATTGCCTTAGTTTCTGATCTCTGCATTGTACATAAATGGATGGTGAAGCCAAGATTTAGAGGAGTTTTGCTCATCAAATTTGGGAGTAACATTTTAGATTTCTAGTCAAAAGGCTCAACTAATGGAAATATTGGTCTAGGTCAAGGCATTCTTGCATCGTCTTGGTCATTTAGGTATTTTGCTCCCCAAGTTGGCCTTTTGGGTGTTAGATGTTGGAACAATGCTTCTTTAGTAAGGAAAGTCATTAAACTAGACTCACTTCCCATTTTAATACCACCACACCAAGATCAAACATATGGGAATGAAATATAGATTTCGAAAATTAAGCGTAAATCTGTCTGTCTGATCCCTTCCAATGCAACCTTTGAAGGCTTGAATTGGCAGGCGGCTTGTTTTTTAGCAGTGCTTATGTTCTTAAAAATCAGATTTCTATGGGAACTGTTGCTGACGCGCAGTGTGAACTCAAGATTGTAGACTTCACTAAATATGTTTCTTATTAAAGAATTGTCAGATCTTGGAATCTTTATCTAAATCAGATATACAACCTTTGATGTTTTTTAGTTAGAAGTGCTAAATTTATGGGAATATAAAGACAATTGGTATAAGAATTTATGGTTAATTTGGAGTTTTACATATGAAGTGTTTTAGGAGGAACAGAAGTAAGACTTGCTGTGGAAAATCAATTTTTGTTCCTACAATGGAGCTATAGTCAGCTTGTTTCTTTGTATCTTAGTTATGCTTATTCGTATAGGTTTTCATCATTATTCTATTTTGGGTGTTGGTGTGTGTCACGTTATTTGTCTTTCTTTTGTTTTGGGTTTAAAATTAAATGCATTTAAAATTGATAATTTTGGGTTAGAGAATATGAATTTCAGTATGGCACAAACAAGCCAAATTGATTATATTGGTAATTGTAATAATAAAAAAAAAGGAACCACAAATACGAAAAAGAATTTCATGTTGAAGAGTCAGTAGAGAAGATGTCCAATTATCCATTTTGAGCTAATTTTCTTCGAGGCTTTTGGTGATATATGAATACCAATTTTTGTGTTTCTGAGTAATTATTCTTTGGAAAGTAAGTATTGAACATCAATGACATAGTTGAAAAATATTACAAGGATCCAATCCTCTGCATTTTCTCTATTAATTTTGCAATGGCTTGTAAAGGTAAAAATTGCTTATCCTCTTATGTTCTGTTGATAAGGAATGACCAATGTGGAACAGTGACTTTATTATGATGGTTAACTTTACCACTTCAAAGATCAACTGAATGTGTATATGGTCCTTTTACGGCTCTACTCTACTTCATCTTTTACCTAGAATGCAATCACACTAGGATAATTGATTTCTTATAATTTGCTTTGATTTCAACAAAAATGTTTTGATATTGCATCATCTATCTTGCTATTTTTATTTCAAATCCATTCATGTACCTTTTGTATAGGTTATTATAACCTCTTGGCTATAATTTGAACCACTTGCCTACCAATTCAAAACATGACTTTTTGGAGCCAGTAATTATGTTAGATTGTGTAGTAATTTGTAGTTCGTGTTGCAGGTTCAGTTAAATGAAGAAGAGACCTCAGATCTCCGTGACCAGCTTCTTCCTATTATTATTGGATTGCTTAGAACTGTGAGTTTTACTTGTGGGCATGTCATTTGTTACTGAAGACTGTGTTGGATAATTACTCATCTCTCTATGTGTATTTGTGCATGTGCCCGTGTACATATGATGGTGTTAACTACTCTCTCTCTCTCTCTGTGCATGTGTGTATAGATAATTTGGTTGTGTGAGGATATCATAGTCACAATTGTTTAACGAGAGCTTTCAAGTTTGGTTCAGGGAAGAAGTACTGAAATACTTAATTGTGGTTGCAAGCTAAATGAAAAGGAAATGAAGTGTGGTTGTAAGTTTGTAATTTATATCTTACAATGAAGTTCAATAATTCTATGCTGAAGGGGCTTTATAATAAACAAAATAGATAATGTATAAGTTCAATAAGTCAAGGCTGTGGTCTAAGAAAAATTATTGGGTTAAATAGGTGGTTAAGTTTGCCACCATTTAGCGGTATAGTCAAGGGTAAAATAGGAATTTCAAATATGCTACCCCAGCTTACACTTGAAAACATAGTAATGTTCTGCCTAGAAGATTATTATAGCGAAGAACAAAAATTGCTAGCATGTGAAAACATATACCCTAATCATGACTGCGTTGGAGGGAGAGACTGTTTATTGAGCTAATCAAGAAGGAGAGGGTTGATTTTTACATGTTTGCTTGTGAAAAGCTTTCCACAACAGGCTTAACAGCCTTAACCCGTGTTGGCTGGAGGGAAAGTGTTTCTGATGTTTTCTGTGAGAGGCTGCACAAGGGAAATGCATTTACTAGCAAAACCTGTAAATTTATGGCTACTAATTTGATTATGTTCTTGCCAATTTCAGCTAATTGTTTACCATGTGATGCTGATTCTTTTCCATTACCAATATAGCTATTGAGCAAGTGAATTTTAATCTAGCTGGACCAAAAGGGGGCGATTATATTGCATTTCTTTCTATCCAATTTCCCCTATATGGAACATGGCTTTACATACCAGTGCTGAAATCATCTCCAGCCGGAGAGTTAAGTCGTAGGTCAATCGATAAGGTAAAGAGCTTTGTAACAGAATGATGAGGCATAAGCAAAAAATTAATCGTGAACTAATTATTGATGTTTCGTATATGCATATTTCGGGAATTGGTGATAAATGAGGAAACTAAAATGAGACCCCATGATGAAAAAAATGTGATCAAACTGCCTTACCTGGCTGTACTGGAACTGTAATTATATGTGGGGTCTTCTCCATCAGAGAGATTAACTGCTTGATTTGGAGAAGGCCCAGTCAAATGTATCTGCCTTTGTAGGTAGTGCTATTTCTAAACTCTACAACAATGAAATGCATCAGATATGCCATATCAAATGGGAACATTTTTTCCCCAACTCTTTTTCCCCAATTTGATTTCCCCTATAATTTTGCAACAGATATGTTTTTCAATTATACGGAAGGTTGGCATTATTTAATTTCCAATTTTGCCCCCGGTCATGTGGGTCAAGGAATGCGACACCAACATAAAGGACCAAATTGGCTTAAAATAGAAAGTTTATGGACTTGATTGACCCAAATTAAAATGGAGGGACGAAAATATATTCTTGTAAACAAGTTGGACTTTTTGGTCATTTTTCATTGCGATTGTCTCATTTTGATTTTTGCCCAAATAAATTGCATTGGAGTTTTTGCTTTTGGTGTAGTTTCATCGATTTTGCTGGTGTTATGGTACTTGCCTTTTAGTCTTAATACATGAAAAAGGGGGGAAATCTTAGTAACTTTCTATCTATTTTTTTCCTTTGGGGATTTGCTTTTTTTGAAGTTTACTTAACCTTCTTCATTGCCTTTTCATCATCTATGGAATTTTTTGAATAATTTGTGTTACTTAGGAGAAATTGTTAAAGATTTAATACTTGTTTTCAGGCAAGACTGCCTGCTGTGTTGAGAATATACCGTGATACACTTACTGCTGATATGAAAGCATTTTTCAAGGCAGCTATTAATGAGTTGCTTCCCGCTCTTGTTGCAAAATCTTTGGGGTCAGATTTTGTTCCAGGTGAAAGAATGATGAATACAGATGGTAGGTCTTCTAACATGCTTGGCTGTTCTTAATTTTTTATTTTTTTGGGGTTTCACTTTGTAATGTCGATAAAATGTGGCTTGAAGTATGATGTCAATTATGTATCCTCAAGATCAGCTCCATTGTTTTTATTTTCGAGGAGTTTTTTTTTTTTTTGGTTTCTCATGTCGAACTGTATACTTTGTCAGGCTCCTCACTTGCAGATAAACTGAAAAGCCTGTCACCTGAATGCTTTCTAGAACTTCTGAGTGCTATTTTCATTGTAGTACAGGTAATGCATTTGTGCTTATGACTTTCATATGCTGCCTTCTTGGTTATGTGCATCTTTTGGACTTAGGACATTGATCAGTATTTTCTCCATTGACTTTTAACTAACAAATGACACGGCTGAGTTGTTAATTAACAAATGACACTAGTTAAAACCAGTTATTGGTTTCCAAATGGTTGTAATTGATGTCTTTAATGAATTCTTCTGAGTCTGCATTGGCCAATTTACTAGGATACCTTTGCCTCGTAGATGTGCTTGGTTTCTTAATTATGCCTTCTATCAAAGGATTTTCTGCTGATTTGAAGGTCGTCTGGTTCTTGTATCTGTCTAATCAGGCATATCATGTAGTTCTACAGTAGGTCCAAAATATTATGCCTCGTGGATTTTGAGATGACAGGCAGGCAAAAGTATTTTCTTTTTGTATCTTCAACTTTATGTCACTGGTGATTTTTATTTCCGTGTAATGGTATATTTCGAGAACTTGAGTTAACGTGGATATAAATGCGCTTGCCTTTTGCGTCTTTCTTTTGGTATAGTAGATTTTTACCTGTTCACTCTCAAAACATCGTTAACCGGTGAATGGTTATTTTACTTAATTAGTTGGAATTTCGAGAATCAAGTAGCTCAAACATGTAACTTGACCCCATGAATGGAATGGCCATAGATTTTTGTGGTATGATTAGGGGTTGCTGGTGATATTTGACTGGATTTTATGTTAATTAATGCTCAATAGATTTCCTTCTTTCATATGTTCCTTTGTATTTGCTCTTTTAACAGGGCTTATATGATATACTTTCTACCTCTGCCCCCAGGTTGTTTCATTTTAAAGCATAAGACCTTACCCCACGTTTAGTACAGTGGAATGGCTTATAATGGAAAGGTCATTCCAACTAAAATGTCTTTTCACCCAGAATGGATTGGAAAAAATTTTTCAATCTAGTGTTGGGTTAACCCAAGTTAGAATGCCTATTCTTTTCCAATGTTTGGTATAATCATATTTAGATGTTAGAATGGAATAAAATCTATATTAATTTGACTTAATTGTCGTAAATTCTTTATAATAGAATATATTATTTTTTATTTATGATATGCATTATTTTTATGCCTGCAAGAAATTTTAACATTTTTTATTTTATAATTCTTGATATTTTGGTTAAAATTAAATTAATTTTACTCTTTAGTTAATCTTAAAATTTTTAGAAAAATTAGTAATGAAACCAATGTTCATATTCTCTATTTATTTTATTTACAGTTAATTTATAGGAAGTTTAGCTTTTACGCATTTTCATAAAAGTTAAAAATAGAATCTTAAACACTGTCAAGGTTAAAAAATATATATATTTATTATAAGCATATATAAAATTGATTGTGAATTGATAATTATTAATTAAAATTATAAATAACTGAATTTTTTTTAATTTTAGAAATAAAAAAATTAATAAATGTATCATGAGTTAAAAATAATTCGTACAAAGAAATATGTGTAGGTACAAAATTAACTTCTATTATTTTGGTTTTTCCAAGATAAAGTTGGAAGGGGCTTTCTTTAGGTTTTGTAGAGGAATGGGATTCCAGGAAAAAGCTGGAACTGGCATTCTAGTGGGAAATGTCTTTTCAACTTAAAATGTCCATACCAAACATGAGAATGGAATGGACAAGTTGGAAAGGCCTTTTCATTCTAATCCGTTTTTGCGTATCAAACATGGGGTTACTGTCTAGTTATGCTGTGAAATGATTTATTGAGAAACTCAGCAACTGATAAGCAATCACATGATATAAAGGATATGTTAGATTGTTAGTTCAGAAGTTGCATGTGTAGTGCATAATTTTAAGATATAAGCATATAACTAAGAACAATATAAAAAGCACTGAAGATCCGAAAGGCGTTTGTGCTCTTCTGTACTTTTGAGCCTTTACAATGATGACTGTGAGAAAAGAAGTAGAAGAATATTTGACCTTCAACACCAAACAAGCTCGCATATTGTTCACAATTTCAAACTCTCTTTTTGTTTATGATGAGTTAGAGGATTGCAACTTGGCAAACAATTCAAACACTATTTTACAATGATAAATTACCTCCTTTTCTTAGAGTAGAGGACGACAACTAATTCAGCAACACTGTAACTAACTTTGTTTTATTGTGAAGACTACAACATATGCTCCAAACTATTAGCTGAAGGTTGTGATGAGTTGGTTAATTGCCATGTGAAAGTTTCCTACTTGCATCAAATAATTCTAGTTTCTTTTCTGAATTAAATCCTAGCACGAGTCATTCAATGGTCAAAGTCAATTCTGCTGTTGGAAAAACAAAAATGTGTATGTTTACGTTACAAAACAAATTCTTTTATTATGTAGCCAATGTTTTCTTACTGCTTTTAAATTAATTTCCTCTCTTATATGGGGGGTGGGGAAGTAGGCTGGAACTGCCTTGCAAATGGTGAAGCTGATAAATGTATGGACACATTCTCAAACATTTTTCTCAGGTGGCACTGGATTTGACAGCAAAACCATAATGGGCTATTTGAGTATTGGAAAATATAGGTTATCAAGCTTTTGTCAATTAATTCACTTGTCTGTAAAGAATTATTGGGATGTTGTAGTATCGTTATTCTATTAGCCGAGATATTTTGCATTCTGCATTTCATTATTCTAATGGTAACTTGATCTTTGTTTTAGTGAATGCAGGCACACTTAGTGCGAGCTTCTGAAGTGAAAAAAGCAATTGAATGGATTATGGGCAATCGTGATGGTCATTATGCTGCTAATACCGTTGCTGCTGCGATAGCGGTTGGTGCTGCAGCTGCTGAAACAACTCAAGAGACTGATGTTCCTGCAAGTAACATCTTGTCATACTCATCTCAGGCAGATGCTGTAGAAAATGGTGCAATGAGCACATCAGAGTCGTCAGGAAACTTTCGGTTATTACTTTTCCTTCTCATTCCTGTTTGCTCAGTGTTTATGAGTTCCTCAAATGTGCTTTAAAAGAAAATTATGATGCTTTTCTTGGGGGTAAAAATATGAGATTTTCATCAATGTTTTCATTATTATTACTTTTATAAAGCAAGAGCAAGGCTGTGCTGTAAGATTTTTCTTTGTAGAAGAAATAACCTTTAGTGGAGGCTGACAGCTTGTAAAACCATTAACCCACTCTATCCACTGCTATTCTTTTCAGTTTTGTTCTATAATTCAAATTCATGAACATAAAACCATAGTTATGTATATGTCTCTGCAGTGTGCATATATGTCACTAAGGGACAACATAATCAATAAAATGTATATGGTTATGGGTGTAGTAATTGAAAGTGTGTGCAAATAAATGATAATGCTTTATTTAATAGAGCATGAGCATCCCCTTTGGTCTCACACTTTTTCTACTTTCCGCTAATGGACTTGTGTTATTGTAACATCCTAAAACTAATTTCTGGCTATGTTTTAACTACTCTTCTTCTTACTAAGCATTTTTCTCTTAATTTCATTTTATTCTAATTTTTCTTCAAGTTGTACACACATAGGTTGTGCCTTTTCACTAGTTGTATATAGTAGCTACACAATCATGAATATAGATTGGTGTAAAAAAAGGTGTATGTGTTAGTTTCTGTATTGGCAAATCAGATTTGATTTTTGTTCCTATGGATAGTGAATGTTTTCTTGAAAGCATTTTAGTCATTTGATGGCTGACTTGTTCTGAAATGAGAAATGGAACCTAATCTGATCTGTATAGAACATTGGGGAGGGATTCTTTCCCCTTTTTCCCCCTGGAGATCAGTAGAATGAGAATTTTATTACCAAAAGGGTATTCCCACATACAAGAGGTATAAAATTGGATTTGGAATTTGCTCAAAAAGTTCAAGTAAGATTCTATGCATGTAGGAGTTTTTTGCCTGCTCCAAGAAAACACGTAAACAGAATAAAATGTTCTATAATCTGTGGAGGTTTCTCTAAGTCCTGAAAAGCATATATTTCTTTCATTCCATATTGCCTAGAAACAGGAAGTACAGCAATATCCCAAGCTTTTCCCTTTTCTGTGTTATGATGGGTTTCTTTTAGCATTTCTCAGAAACAGAAATAGAAAAATTGAACAGTGAAAAGCCATGATTGTCTGATAACTGCCCTGTTGTTGGTGTTTCTGGATGGTGAAGTATGGCTTACGGTACAAAGATAATTCACTTTTATTTGATTAATAAAATTGTTCATGAAAATAACATGTGGGAACTTCTGCTAAAGATTTATTGCTACCAGTTGTGGTGGAGTTAGCATTAGTGACTTATCTCTGTTGTTATTGTATCTGTTTGTGTTCTATTGCAATCAGATTTGGATTTATTCTTGGAGCAAAATGGGTGTCAACTGTTTTCTTTTTTTTATTGGTGGATGAAGTATCAATTTGTTCAATAATCCTACGTATTCTTTCAACAGCTTCTGCACTTACTCATATCACCAGATATAAATGGATTGCAAATATAATTTTAACTATTGCCTTCTTTGTTTTCTTCCAGAACTGATGTTTTAAGGGAAAATACAGAAGGTGTATTTGCTGCTTGTGAGGCTGCTCATCATAGATGGGCAAAGCTTCTTGGAGTGCGTTCTAGAATTCATGAAAAATTGAAGTTGCAGGAGTTTTTAAGCGTCTATAACTTGTCTTTGGAATTCATGAATGTAACAGAGAAGGTATTATTTGCTTTTATCTGCTTGGTGATTCTATTTCCTTTATTAGGTACCTGTCATTATAACTGTGGTTGTGATAGCATATTATGATAAAATAAACAGATTAGTGGAAGGTTGGGATACACCATTCGTGGCATATTGCAGTCACAAGCTAAAAACTTTGTTGAGAGCCAGCATGAATCTCAGGTTAGTAATTTTGCTGAAAAGATCTTATGTTTTTTCCTGGCTTCTAATTCTGGTGTCATAGCCATTTATTTTGGTCATGGCAGATGATGAAGATAAAAGCGATACTTGAACAAGAAAATTGGAGTGAAATAGACGTGCCTGATGAATATCAGGCTATTGTCACGTCATTGTGTTGTTTGGAGTCAGATGAACCTCCTCTTGGTATAACAACAAGCAATGGTGTGACTGTATTAGATAGTGATGGTTCCCGCATTGTGGATGGATTATCGAATTTGGCAGAACATGTTGACCACATTGATTCTATTGAAACAAGTGGAGACGGTGGTGGACGGTCAAGGCCGGCTGACAGTGTCAATGCCGACATTGATACTTCTGTGGCTCAGAGTAGCGATGCTAACCATAGGGAGCGTGGGAGATCTTCCTGTAGAACACTTTCCTTTAAAGGTGTTGAGTATCACATGGTAAACTGGTAAGGAGAAAATGTGTTCCACCTTGTTCCTTTGATTTGCCATGTTTCTGTTTCGTTTGGAGTTCTCTTTTGGGTGTATATTTTCTGTATAATTTTCGGTACAAGGGATGCTTGGGATATATTATTGTGCTGAAGTGTTATATGAGATGTCATCCTTCATAAATGATTTCTATGTTTATGTATCTGATACAGGCTTTGTTTTCTTTGGACTTTGGGTAATTTAAGTGGTCTTTCTGAAATTTCAGTGGCTTGATATTGGTAAAGATGTTGTCAGAATACATGGACATGATTAATTATTTGCCCACGCAATCTCCAGAAATTGGTCATCGTCTTATTGAAATTTTGAAATTTTTCAATACAAGGACTGCTCAGCTTGTTCTTGGTGCTGGTGCCATGCAGGTGCGTTTATATTTCATGTTGATTGCTTAAATGGTGAAGAGCTCTGAACTTTTGCTGCCAGTTCATGTCATTTCTTGTTAAAATTTGGCTGTTGATTTAAGTTGTGCTCATCGATTCTTTGATGAGATTCCCTGCAGTGTCTATAACCTAGTTTGCTAGCTTTTAGTTAAAAAAGCTTCCTTTCTTCTGTCTTGCATGGTAGCATGAACTGTGTCCCTTGCTAAAACTGAATGAATTGCAGTCATCAAGAGTTCTATATTTCTCTCGGTACATTTTTTTTGGTTTTTGTCACGAATAGCTGATACTACTGTGTTGTTTATTATGGATGCTTTATTGTAATTTTGTCAATGTTAAGGAAACTATTGCTGTTTTCACTTGATTCATGCTTGGAAATGATATTTCCATAACATTTGTTATGATTGTTGCTGTAAATGAAATGGTTTATTTCTTTTTTTCTCCCCGTTTCTTTCGTTGTTGTTGGTTGTTGGTGTTCTTTGTGGGGGTTTAGGGGTTGGGATTCATCACCACTTGATGCCATTGGTCATATTTCATGTTTCCGTTATCTGTTGAGAGCTATAATGTCTGCTTTCTATGCTAGTTTCATATGTTGGGAATCTATGTATGCATCCCTCGTAAATTTTGCATGCAAAGATATGATTTGTTTTGAAGGATAAAATCTTGCATTGGAACTCATCGATTAATTGATGTAGGAGTTTTTAGTTGAAGATTCTTCGCCAGTTACTTAGGGTAGGGTTCTGAACTAGGTTTTATGGTAGATGATTTTCAGTCATTGGTCTGGCTTGGAATCTCTTTGCTTTATGTTGATAAATTTTGTAAAGAAAAGGGAAAAAGCAGATGTTTGTTTATCATTATCAACATTTATGAGGCAGATTTTCACACTTTTTTTTTTTGGTGTGAAATCTGAAAAGAGTCTCCTGTATTGGCTGCTGTATATAATAGGCTGTTCATGCTATTGGGCTTTGCTCAAGGTTACATGCTGACCTTTTCCCACCCATTTCAGTCTTGTGGAAAAACAACTAATTATTTGCTAGCTTCTAAGTTGAAATTAACTTATTTCACATTTTCACTCAAGAGTACTTGTTTAATTTTTTTTTTCCTGGCTGTTTGTCTCCTTAGTTTTTGTATTGCCTGTCATCTATGAGTTTACACATGAATCCCAAATTCCATTTGCAGGTGTCTGGTCTGAGGTCTATTACTTCTAAGCATCTAGCTTTGTCCAGTCAGGTCATCGGTTTCACTTATGCTATCATTCCTGGTAGGTGGTTGTTATCATATTTCTTGTAATTTGGATGTTCTGTAGCGATTTAGTTAGCTTGTGCATGTGTATGTTTACATAGTGAGTTGATGAATGTCATTTCTATACATCATACCTGCAGTGCAGAAACATTTTTTTTCATGATTTTATCCACCCCTCTGCTAGTAACTTGCTAGGATGTCTAGAGGTAGATCACACAATTAAAAAGTTGATAGATTGACAAGAATTGATTTCGTGTGATAATAACTCAAATATGAAGCTTCAGTTCCATATTTTCTCCTCATGTATAAATTCTAGTTCTCGATCCAGTAATTGGCTGTGAAACAAAAATGTACTTTTGTTCGATGGAATTGGCATGATACACAAGCATGTTATAATCTGAATGACACAAATGTTTAGCCATGGAACTTATATATGGTATTCATTGTGGAATGGCAGTGGCACATTAGATTATGTGTTTGCTCATTTTTGTGGACACTTTCCGTGAACCTTGTTCTTGTCATCATGTATAAGGGAACCAGCAGCGTCTTGGGGGGTAATAGCAAGATTTTAAAGTACAGTTTTCTGTGTATAAGTTCAACAGCAGGTTATGTATAACCTGATTATATATGTGATTGTTTGGTACTGTGATGCATTTTAAATTTTTTTATGTCTTATTCTTGTTTTCCGGCTATAAAGGATTTTTTGGTTATTGTTTTCCTTAGCTAATTTATTAACTAAAGGACGGAAAAAAGGAACCCAATATTTTTCTTTAGGGGGGGGGGGGGGGGTTTAAGGATTTGCCAGCTAAGTCTTGTAATGTTTATGAAACGGGCGAAAGTTCTACAAGTTTTTTACATATTTATACTTGTGACTTGCTCCCCTCTGTCACAGATGGAGTGTCTGAGTTTGATGCACACAAGTTCTAAGAAAACAATGAAGTTCTATTGTAGTTCAAGCAGAATGTAGGATTTATGTGGGACCCACAGAATTAGATAATTGAATTTAAGATGTCGGGGCTTCTACCTTTTTCTTGTGTATATTGAATGGGAATGAGCAATTTGTAATATAAACCTTCTGTTTAAGGAAATTGACATTGTTTGGGACAGATGATTAGGTAAACAAGACATTTGTTAATTTGTGAACAAGGGGTACGCTTTATATAGCAAATTTAGTGTTAACAATCTTGGCCTGAGTCTGCACTCAAATTATGCCACCTTGCAGAAATAATTGATGTCTATAGTCCTTTGTAAGATGTGAATCCACTACTTAGAGATCTTGCATCACTTTTTAAACAGGAAATAAGCGGATGGTGGAGTGTTAAATAGTCATTGCTTTTAATGCTTCAAGGATCACGGTGCTTTTTAGCTACTTGAAATCAGAGTGTGTGTTGTTGGTTAACATAATTATTGATGGCATCATATAAGGTAAAATTTTGCACTTCTAGAAAATTAATTTCTTCAGACAGCTGAAGGGTGTTTTCTTGAAAACATGTTATGCTTTGGAGCTGTCGTCTTTATCATATTATCACACTATCTCCCATTTCTTTCAACAATACGTTCCAGGGAAATTGCATGAAACCGAGAGTTGTAAAATACGGCTACTGCCTCTTGTGGTCTGCACTTTTAGTTTCTGGAGTTCCAGTTTCCTAAAATGCTTAGTCATGAGTCTTGCTACACTTTCTTTACATATTGTGGTCATTTTAGTGTTGTGCACCTATTTAGTTGATTTACATTATATCTCCTTGCACATATGTGAAGAGTAGCAGCCCTGCGGGACATCTACCTGCTCAGTGCAACATTTTTTTGGATGTGCTGAACTATTATGATTTTTAGAAGCACTAATTCTTTTGAACTATTTAAAAATAATGCCTGAGTTTGTGACTTCTTTTGGCATGGAACTAAGAGGTCAGGAGGATTCTATTTTCAAAAATACCTGATACACGGAAGTCACTACTATCATTAGAGATTGACCGTGTGACACAGGTATGCAAACATTCACGACCTTTCGTCTGTTTCAATGCATTTCAATTTAACTGAAGGAACCTTTTGAGCTTTAATTACAATGTTGTTTCATAAAGGAAAAATGTAACTGGAACATGTTTGTTACTTAAAAGTCTTTTGCTGGAAGCTACAATGGTGCAGGGTGAATTTAGGGAAAGAGCAGAAAAGTATAGATGCTATTAGGAGTTATTTTGGTACTGTGAATTACGACTTTGAATAGTGACTGGGGGAGAAGAGTTTGGAGGAAGTAGAGTAGGAAGAAAGAACAAAATATCAGTTGAGAATAAGTGAGACTGTCTTAATCAACTATTCCACTGAATTAAATGATCATTAGTCTTTATAAGCCAAAGCTTTTCGCAAGACTAATCTTTATCTGACTAGGATTAGGACTTCCAATTAAAGGACCTTGAATAACTCCCACTCATGCTAAATAGCTTTCTTGCTTGTAAGGAGGCGAATAGCTTTCAGTTTTAGGCTTTGAAAAACCGTAGTTTTTATTGTGCCAGTTCAACTTCTTTAAGATCATGACTCCATACTTTGAATGTTCAAGTTTTCGGCGCTGTCGTGCATTTTGAGCTTAGAACTTTGTTTTTTTTTTCTTTTTAACAAAATCTAGGAGTAATTATTCTATGTCTTGGAAAACGTGATTGGAAGGCATTTTTCTCTAATTATTGCTTTTTTAAAGAGAAGTCCCCAATTTGGGGCCCCTTTTTTTGGCTTTCTGCATCTAGAGTCGTTGCACACATGGTGTGCGGTGACTGTGAAGTTTTTTTTTTTTTTTATTTTTTATTTTTTTATTTTTAAATCGTGTGTTAGATGTGTGTAGATGTGTGTCGGACAAGCCAATAGAGAGGTTGTTTGCAATTTGAAAAAAATTGTGAGTCACCACATAGCTCTTGTGCGGTGACTCTCACAGCTTTTAGACAATTGCATTGTAGCCCTCAAAAGTAAATTTTTTTTTTTAAAATTTTGGGGATTTGTGTGCAATTTGAAAAAAATTGTGAGAGTCACCGCATAGCCCTTGTGCGGTGACTCTCAGACAATTGCAGCCCCCAAAAGTAATATATATTTGTTTTAAAGTTTTGGGGACTAAATTGAAATTAGTAAACAATTGCGAGAGTCAACGCACAAGGTCTATGTGGTGACTCTCACAAAATTGAGTGCTAGCTTTTGTTGTTGTGACTCACACAAAATTGAGTGTTGGTTTTGCTTTTTTGGATTTTTTTTTTCTATTGTTTTTATTTCCGTAAATCCTAAGTTGGGTTTCGTCAAGTCCTACGCGTCTTATATCCCAAGATTAGTCAGAAAAGTTGATGTTTTGTAGCAATCAATTCGAAACTTGGAAATGAATTTAATTGAAGTTTAAGAACAAAGGCCATTGTCCTAAGATAGGTGTGTTATGGCATAAACTGAAAATTAAATTAGTTTAATGTTTGGTTAAGTAATTTGAGAAGCTTTAACCACATTTTGTTTCCTAATTCAAGTGATGTCACTTCAAAGTCATGTTCAATTGTTATTGCCATGTTACTTTTGTTGATTATTTTTTCCGACTTTCTAATAATTCTATAAGAGATCAATACTGACTGGGCAAAAATTTTTGAGAATTTGTATTAGATGATTAGTGGTGCTAGTACCATGGGAGATAAAGATTAAGTAGTATTTCAAGTTTCAATTGATAATTTCTCTAATATGCCAATGGGGAATTTTGTACAAGTTTAAAAAAATTGTGAGAGTCACCGCATAGCCTTTGTGCGGTGACACTCACAATTTTAGAACCTTCAAAAGTTTTTTTTTTTTTTTTAAACTTTTGGGGGGTTGTGTGCAATTTGAAAAAAATTCTGAGAGTCACCGCGTAGCCCTTGTACTGTGACTCTCACAACTTTAAAATTACGATAGCAAAATTAATTTTAACTTAATACAATTACAATAATTTTAACATAATAATAAAGGTATTTCAACATAATTCACTAAATTATTATACATAATAATTTAAAATTTTCACATAACGAATTATCCGTGTTAAAATTAATATTTTAATTACTATATGAACTTAATCTTAACATAACATAATGGCAATCACCCTAAACCTAATAATTTTAACATTTTAATATAATAATTAAACTGTTATCCATAATACATGTTTTTCAATATGTAATTATACATGGAAAAATAAACATTTTAATGTTACTGTATAAACTAAATCGTAACATAATACAATTACAATTATTTTAACATATTTAGTAACATGATACAATTGCAATAATTTTAACATGTTTTTTAACACAACCCCCCAAAAGTTAAAAAAAAAAAAATACTTTTGGAGGCTTTAAAATTGTGAGAGTGACCACACAAAGGCTATGCGGTGACTCTCACAATTTTTTTCAAATTGCACAAGACTCCCCATTGGCGTATCAGAGAAATTATCAATTGAAACTTGAAATACTTCTTAATCTGTATCTCTCATGATACTAGCACCACTAATCATTTGATACAGATTCTAAAAAATTTTTGCCTAATCAATATTGATCTCTTATAAAATTATTAGAAAGTCGAAAAAAATAATCAACAAAGTAACATGGCAGTAACAATTGAATATGACTTTGAAGTGACATCACTCGAATTAGGAAACAGAATTTGGTTAAAAGCTTCTCAAATTACTTAACCAAACATTAAACTAATTAAATTTTCAGTTTCTGCTGGAACACACCTATCTGAGGACAGTGGCCTTTGTTCTTAAACTCATTTCCAAGTTTCGAATTAATTGCTATAGTATATGAACTTATCCGACTAATCTTGGAATAAAAGACGCGTAGGAGTTGATGAAAGCCAAATTAGAATTTACGAAAATAAAAAAAATAGAAAAAAAAAAATCAGGAAAAGCAAAAGCCAACACTCAATTTTGTGAGACTCACTGCATGGATCTTGTGCGGTGACTCTCAAAATTGTTTACTAATTTCAATTTAGTCTCCAAAAGTTAAAAAAAAAAATTACTTTGGGGGCTGCAATTGTCTAAGAGTCACCGCACAAGGGCTATGCGGTGGCTCTCACAATTTTTTTCAAATTGCACACAACCCCCCAAAATTTAAAAAAAAAATTTACTTTTGGGGGCTACAATGCAATTGTCTAAAAGTTGTGAGAGTCACTGCACATAGCTCTCACAATTTTTTTCAAATTGCACACAACCCCCCATTGGCATGTTTGACACACATCTGCACACATCTGAACAATTTAAAAAAAAAAAAATTCACAGTCCCGCACACCATGTGTGTGGGGAGTCTAGATGCAAAAAGCCAAAAAAAAAGGGCCCCAAATTGGGGACTTTTCTTTAAAAAAGCAATAATCAGAGAAAACTGCCAGTATTGGAAATATCAGAGTTAGGAACCAGAGGAAGAGATACATGAATGTCGAAATTTCAACTACTCATATTCAAGAATGCGTTTTGAAAGTTGTGCATCTGATTGCATTATATAAACTGCTTCTACGGTCATTTTATACCAGTATTTGTTTATGGGTTTCTGTCAATTAGATTATACTTTGTAAATTATGAGCATTTTATAATTTGTAGTTGATCTTAAACATGTTGCATGACAATTGTGTCTCTTCTTTTCCTTGTTTTAGGATTATAAGGTTCACCGAGAGGAGATACATTCAAAGCTGGTTCAGATAATGAAAGAAAGATTGCTGGTTCATCTTCGTGGCTTACCACAAATTGTTGAGAGTTGGAACAGGCCTGAAGATTCTGATTCACAGCCAAGTCAGTTTGCTCGGTCCGTTACTAAGGTAGGAGAATCAGTTGTCATTGATATGTTAGAATTGATCAGAGAGTGTTGAGAAAATTGTATGTTTGTATTGTATTGTTGTGTATTTTACAATAGTTCATAACATGCCTGTATATATAGATCAAAGACACTACTAACCTATTCCAATTAAGATTACTATCCAAGAACTATAATTGGGAAATATACACACATAACAATTAGATACATAACAATAGGAAATTAACATTTGTTCAGTTAGGAAATTAACATATGTTAACACCCCAGTCAAACTTAAGGTGGTTGTGGATAAACCACTTGAGATTGTAGATGGGATCTTGGAATAGTTGTAGAAAACATCATGAAATAGAATAAATGCCATAGGCAACAACGTGTCCCGAGGGCTTCAGATAAAATACTTTAGAGGGATTGAAACCCTTGAATTGATGGGAATTTAACCTATTGACTGAAAGCTAACCAAGAAGGAAAGCCATAAAAACACCCATGAAAGAGTGTTGTTTTATCTGTATTGTATTGTTGTGTATTTTACAATTGTTCTTAACATGCCTATATATATAGCCCAAAGGTACTAACCTATTCCAATGAAGAGTACAACACAGGAATCCATAATTAGGAAATATACACAGATAATAATTAGGAAATTAACATACATCATAATAGGAAATTAACAAATGTTCAATTAGGAAATCAAGAAATGTTAACAGACATGCATGTTTTGCTCTACTGTTTCGTTGCTTTTCTTGTATTTGTGCAGACTGCCTTTGATGTTGTCAACTTGGATATGCCTGTTTATCACCTAAAGGATAATAACGCTGCAAGTTTTAGCACGAAATTTTGTGATGAGTAAGATATTCATACTGGCTGGTCTTGGGCACTGAAGCTCTTGATATGCATGGATTTGCTTTCTGCTTTTCTTTGGGCTTAAATGGATCAAAGGCGGGCTTCTCTTATCACCCGTCATCATTTAGACTATCTCATGTTGATCCTTGTCAGAGTCAAATTGACATTAGACACTTTATTTGGAAGTTATTATGTTAAGCAAATCTGCTTTTGAACTGGTTGATTTTAGTCTTAGTTAAGCTGTGGCTCACCCATCTTAATGGGTTTGCCTTGGTGTACATATCCGTGGCTCACTTATCTTACTAGGTTTGCCTTGGTGTTTATGCCCTTCTTGCTACTTGGTTCTCTTTTAGTACAGTATGGTAAAAGATGAAGATTGAATGCTAGAGTTTCCCTCTGTCAATGAGAGAATTTTTCTTTGTGTGAAGTAAGGACTGCCTTTAACCCAGAACATGCTCTCTTGGGTTAGAGCACGAGGAGTGAAGAATGAGAAGTGGAAATGGGGGATGCTTTGCAAGCTAGGTGCAGAAGAAACCTATGTAATTCTCTGGCAGGAAACTGGTAACAGTTAAAGCAGATGAAATTCATGACCTTTGGGTTATATCTTCAACAACCTAAATTGCTGCATGTATGGCCTTCCAGCAAAATGTTTGAATAAATCCCAATCTAATTTGTTCAAGGAAAGGAATTTTTATTGAATATCTGTTTGTTGTGCAACTGAATGATTTTGTACATTGGTTCCCCTGCTATTTATTTCAAAAAATGGGGTTGATTCAAAATGTGTAGGTAGGATAAAGTGTCTCTGTGGATTGCCGACTGATTGGTTCTAGTTCTTTTTGCAGTAGAAACTAAACACTAAGCATGATGATTAATAAAGACAGTGTACAATCATCTAGTAGAAGAAGAGCTTCTAGGACTAGGAAATCCAAGAATGCTAAATCTTAAAATGAGACAAAGCTCCTGATGTGGCTAAAGAAAGACTATTTATAGAGCTACAAAAAGCTCCAGTGTTGGCCTAATGGCAAAAATGACTAAGATACCCTTAATGAACTAGTTGCCTACCAAACAGTTCAACAACAATCCTACGGAAGTACTGCAACACTTAACCCCTAAACAGAACTTTTGCGCATTAAATGAAATCCTAAGCAATTGATTATCAAAATTATGCTCCTGCATTATTTTGAATGAAGCTTCTATGTGCTTCCTGAATATCTTTAAAGATCCTAGGGAGCTATTCATGTAATATTATTGTTCAGAATAGTCACTAAATGGATCAAGAGGTATAGTGGCTGGGGGGATGACGAAAGGCTTTGAGGTACAGACTGGAGCTGGTACAAAGCTTGTTGAAAAAATTGCCTATTGCCAGCTACACACACATTGCTCATCCCTACTTTGTTAAAGAGATCAGTTGATGCAGTCCACGAAAAGCTCAAGGAAAAGCAAAATTAAAGCAATTACTATTAAAGTTTTTAGTAATTGTCTTCAACCTTTATATGTTGTTAGTTCGTTAGTTGATGTTTTGGGGTGGTTATTTTGAACTTTGTGTCTCAAGGGTATGTTAGTCTTTTGGTTGTTGGCAGGAATTTTCAGCAATTCTTTTGTTTGAGTCTTATTTAGTTATTTAATTATATTAAGCAGTTAGGTAGGGTCGTAGTAGTTATAGGAAAGTTCTACAAGTATTTTGTTTGTTTATTTAGAATTGGAAGTAGGAACTGTATTTATAATAGAATTCTATCTGTTAGTTATAGTTATAAGCTATTCTGTTATTAGGTATTTTAGGTAGAGCTTGATGAATAAATAATTCAATTTATTTGTTCTTTGGTTTATTAGTTTTTTTTTTTTTTCCTTCGTCAGATTCGCTCAAACTTCCTCTTTCTTCCCTCTAGTTACTGTTCACGTTACTGTTCAAAGGCCGGACAGTTAATGTTGACAGGTACTCTTCACAGCTGTTCACAGCCTGAAACAGTCCCAAGTTTCTCTATTCTTCCATGTGCATTTGTAGGAAAGTTTACTCCAATTATCCTACATAATCAGTTGTTCATCACTTGTTCAAGTCTTCCTGTAATGATTATGGAGTCCATTGCTGATTAGTGGTACATTTTTGCACTTCCTCATACGGATTGTTGAAATAGCAATAACAGCACATCTTTGATATCCTGTGTGCTGTATGAAGTATTAGATAAAGTTACAATTATCAATAGCTTTTACAAATCACTGGAGATGACGAAAAGTATGGAGAGATAAAATAAAGTAGCCATATTATTGATTCACAGTTCGAGCTGGACATGGATATTTGTTGAAGCACCTGGGCTTCCATCTCAAAACTAATTGGTAATAAGTGGAATGGTCCATGAACTTTATTAGCTAGTTTAGAATTCTTTGAGATCCCAATGTAAGATTTTGTTTCTTAATACTCCCTCTCATGTGATTCGGGATTGACGAGTATCCATAACTGGAAATGGCTTAACTGGAGCTCATGAAACTAAAAGGGCCTTTTACTGGAGCCCATGAAATGAACGGGCTAAGGAGCCGAATCACGTGTGAAACTATGGATTAGGTTAAGAATAAGGCCCAAAGTTTAGCCATGATACCATGTTAAGGAACCTGGGCTTTCATCTCAAAACTATTTGGCAATGAGTGGAATGGTTCATGAACTTTATTAAGTAGTTTTAAATTTTTAAGATCCCAATGTGGGATTTAATTTTTAACAGATATCTTCACATGTAAAATTCATTTTGGTCTTTGTCGAAACTGTTGCTTTTTGCTTCTCCCATGAAAGAGGTTCAGAACTAGTTCCATTATTATGTGTGGTCTGTTCATTGCGTCTGTTTCTTGTAGTTGTCTTCCATGCAATATGTTTTGGATTGTGAGGAATGATTTCCCCAGGATACAGTCTCGAATTTGAGTTTGTTTAAAAAATTCTGGTAATAATATCCTGAAATTCTTGGGTGCAACGAAAGTGATAATTTTTTTATGGATTTAACTGAGATGCAAGCCTAATTGTGCATTAATTAATATCTTTTACAGGAAGTTAACATTCTACAGCGTGTCTTATCCCGGACTCTACATGAGTTTGAAGTTCAAGCTATCTTCAGGTTTGATCTAATTTTGGCATCTTAAGGAACCAATGTTACTTTTTCTTCTTTCCCTCCTATTTTTAGCTTGTTCCTATCATGTAGTGATGTGTATTCAGACGTGGTACTAGATTTGTCTTTTCCATTGGGGTGGTATGGATCTCCTACCTCATAGCTGATCTTGTTCTCTCTCTTTATGTGGTGGTCTTGATAGGATGAGTTTCAGATAATTCTGGTCATTGAAGCAAATTTCTTTATAGCTAAGAGACTTCATATCCAAAAGCTTAATGTACCATATTGTCTAATGAGTGGAAAAGTTGATCATAATACCATAGGTCAAATCTGTTATCAGTAAAGTGCAAATTGAAAACTGATAACATTATAAGGAGGTGAATATTGGAAGAAGCCTTGTTATAAAATTTGTAAATGCCTACTGAATAACAGATCTCATATCAACAAATGCTATCTTTTTCAGAAACCATGTATATTATTATGGTAACGAACTCAAGTATTGCTGTGATCATATCTTGTGCAGTTGTCAGTCTGGTGTCATTTTAACATCGGTTATCTCAATTGCAACTAGATATTGGAGTCCTACCAAGTTTTAAAACCTGAAGTTGAGTATGGAATTTTTAAACCAAAATTAATTACTAGGTCGTCCCTGTTGCTGAATAGATTTTTCAAACTGAAACTAAGTTGTTTAATTTGCCAAAGAGAGTTGGTTTCTGGTTTCTAATTACTGCAAGGGAATAGAAGACGAAAAAGAGGGGAAAAGATGATAAAATTCTCTTGTTAAAGAACTGATTAAGCTCAGATTCTGAATGGAACTAAGCAAATGATAGGGCATTTTTCCAGCTAAGAAACATTGAGGTGAATTACAGGGCTGAATGATGAATGTTAATAAACTTTGAACTTATTTGCATCTAGCTCTTGCTCTTTTGTTTATTTACTGAATTTGTTTGATAAACTTCCTGTAAGACTAGTATCAGACAAAGTTTTCTAATATGCCATTAGAAAATTATTGAGCAGCAGTGGAAGTCATACCAGAGAAAATGGGCAATAGATAATTTCCATATCGGCATGTTTCATGTCTTGATACATGAATTTCATCTGCTTTATATGCTGAAGTGTTGTCCTTGCTGCTAAAACTGCTAAAAGATGATGTATCTGAACAGTCCTTTCATCATCTTACTATTAATAAAGCTAGAGAAGGAAGTTTGGTGTTACTTTTTGTCACATTTGGAAGTCTCTTTATTAACCTCACAACTTCCCCCCCCCAAAAAAAAAAAAAATCACCCAACATTCTCGTTTTTCATTCCACCGTGTGTTGTACCGAACTGCTAGTTTTCCACACTGCTCCATCAAAATCAGTTTAACCAATCATTCACAAAAAATGCTGCTTTAATCAACTGCTAGAACACAGCCAAACTTCTGCATTAGTGAATAAGAACACAAATAGAGTGTGCCAAAATCACTGCTTGTGATTAATGTTGAATTATACTTCCACTTGTTGAATGGATATACTGGGGAGCAAAGAAGAGAAAGGGGAAGAAGAATGAGAAGTTCAGCACTAATGGCTTTTTAATACTAAGAGTGCTCACTGATGTTGTTACATACATTTGGATAAATTGTAATATTTCTTACAAGTATCTCTTAATTGCTTATCGATTGCTATACCATGAATGAAAGATGATATCAAGTAAAGCTGGCAAAGAACTAAAAGTTATTATAAGAAGAGGTTTTATTAAACTGAAAAGTGTAAATTGCTAGAATAATAAACAGAGTTTGAGAAAGAATGGTGTATATTGATAAAGATGGTGATCTATTACAAAGGCAAAAGAAGCCTATATTTTTAGGCTTGTAGATGACTAGTAGATACAATGACTATAGGAGTGTTAGCTGGTTTACGCGTTGTTTTGCATGTGTCTTTGAGGAGATCCATGACATACTTTTGCTGGGAGATAATGTTCCATGCTTTGGATGAGCAACTTCATTCCCTAGAGAATATTTCATCCGCCCTAATGCTTTGATCTTAAATTTCTTGGCTAAGAAATGGCCCAGTAACTGTGTCTCCTTAACATCATTCCCAATCACTATCATGTCGTCAACATAGTCCAAGATGGGGGGAGTGCTTAATGAGCAAGGTGCGTTTCCCTTGACGTTGTTTATAAGCCATGGTCATCATAACTCTTGCAAATTTTCCAAACCAGATTCATGGTGATTGCTCAAGTCCATACATGGCCTTTTTCAATTTACACACTGTAAGCGTCTAAATTATCCATAACTTGGTGTAACCTCCATAAAGACTTCCCTGTCTACATCTTTGTGTAGAATTGCTTTCTTGACGTCAAATAGCTGTGACTTCCAACTATAGTTGGCTATCAATGACAATAGAAATCTAAATGTATTCGTCTTTGCAACGGGATCAAAAGTCGCAAGGTAATCAACTCCATGGGTTTGAGTATACTCTTTTGCAACCATCCGTACTTTGTATCTCTCTATTGACCTATCTTCCTTATATTCACTTACACCCAATGGGTTTCTTTCTCACTAGCAACTTTACCAACTCTCAAGTTTCGTTTTTCTCCAATGCCTCCATCTCTAGATTTGTAGATTTTTTCTATTTTTCATTAGACAGTGCCTCAAATACCGTGATAGGAATTGTAATTGTACTCAGGTTTTTGAGGAAGGGTTTATGAGATGGTGAGAATTTCTTGAAAGACAAAAATTGTGCAAGGGAAATAATGATCGTTTTGTGTACTCTATGGTTCATTTCTGATGGCAATGGGAAGGTTTTGGTGGCTATTATCCATGTGACACTCTATTTTGTCTTGCAATGAAGATTTAGAAGTTTTTACCTCATTCAAAGGATTCGGATTGGACTTTTGGAATTGCATAGGTTCAGTGATAGCTACCTGCCTCCTTGAGTACATCTTCTCCTTGTCAAATCTTATATTTCCTCGGCCAGAATCAAACTTCTCTAGTGATCTTTTAGGCTCGAGTTCACATGTTTCGGGCTTGGGTTTAGGTACTGTTTGAGATTCCAGTCTAGGCATATGGTTAGGAAGTGGTTTTCTATGGATTTGTAAAATAGGGCTCATGTTCCTTGAATGTGACATAAAATTTCTTTGACGGGGGTAATAGCGCTTATACCCTTTTTGAATTGAAGAATAGCCACAAAAACATATTTTACAGCTATTGGATCTAGTTTCTCCCTGTTTTGACTATGAATATGAATGTAAGAGACGTACCCACACCCAAAGATTCTAGATTCTCAGTTATTTGTGGTGGGTCGGTCGGGATAGAATGTTGTAAATGTTTCCATTGGACTTCTAAATTCTAAGACTTTGGTAGGTTGTTTATGAAATGAGTGCGGTAAGAATTGCTTCGTCCAAAAGGTATATAGACTTCCTTTTTTTGGGTAACATGAGGGCTGAGGTTTATTCAAGTAAATGCCAATTTTTCCTCTCAGCCACCCTATTGTGTTGTGGGGTACTGATACAGGACAACTCATGCGCTATCCCTTCTTTCTAGAAGAATGGTGTGAGAATTTGATTAAAATAATCCCTTACATTATTGGACCTAAATTTATTGATACTGATACTGAATTGATTTTTGATCATGGAATAGAAATTTTGGAGGATGGTACTAACATCATACTTATGTTTAAGTCAAAAAAAAAGTTAGAACAAGTGCAATCATTAATAAATGAAACAAACCATCTCGATTCAGAAACAGTAGAAATAGTAGATGGATCCCCAGATATTACTGTGAACCAGAGAGAAAGGAACAGAGTTTCTTTTATTGTTAATCAAAAAAGATATATGCTTATGTTTAACAAGTACATACACTTCACATTAAAAATTCTCAATATCTATATCTTTACATAAGGAAACATTCATTTGATAATCTGAAATGATGAGTGTCCAAGGCAGCAATCATGAAGCCAGCATTTTTCTTTACTGGAAGTAGCTGGATTTGAAATGAGCTATGGGGTAATTTGCCTGTGGTCATGTTCAATGACTTGGTGTTTCAAGGTAGTAGTGTTCATCACATTCTCTAGCACACCCAATCATCCCTGAATCGTTGTCTTGAAATACACAATGGTTAAATACTATATTACAAGATAAATCTTGAGTTAATTTTTTTGATCAAGTGCAAATTTGTGGACAACTTAGGGACATGGAGGACATTTTTAAAGGTCACTTGTGGACTGATTCTAGCATCACATACACCTGCTACAATGGTCTAAGAACCATAGGTTTATTATGTGGACATGGTGGATCAGGAAAAAAAAAATTTAGATAAATGGGTCATATGGTCAATAACTCTTGAGTCCATGATCCAAGAGCCTCGAAAGGGGGAAGTCGAGACATTTAGTTCAATCGGAAAAGAAATTCACCTGAATATGCCAAAGAACAAGTACATGATGGTTTATCAAGGTTGGGTATGAGAGATCTCACTCCTTCAATTTCTTCTTGGTTGAGACCACTTGGCTCTTATGATGTCTGTTTACTTTGTGGACAACATGAACTTGTCCATTGTTCCTATGTTCTCTTTTTTTAACTACATTCTCGACCGGGAGGCTTTTCGTGTAAGTTTCCAGAACCGCTTTGGAGTATGGCATGCCTTTTTGCAATAGGTACACCGTAGGTCATCTCAATTTTGTGCTCATGGCTAGCCAGATTTTCCCCTTTCAGAAAAGGATGTCTTCTCCATTTTTGTGGCTTCTGACATCTTCTAGTGATGGATCACTTGTAGGAAACTAAGGCCTTACGAAACAGAACCAACCAGCAATGAAGGCTGGCATAGAATTCAAACAAGACTTCTGCAAAAAACAGAGGTGGCCCAACGAAAGATGGCTCAGATATCATGTTAGCATAATAAGCAAAATCTGGGAAAAAATGGAGTATATTGATAAAAATGGTGCTTTGTTATAAAGGTACAAGAAACTTGTAATTATAGGCTTGTAGATGACTGGTGGATAACATGAATTTGGACACAATATACGATGAATCTGCACTAGTAAAGGAAAGATTCCCTAATAAATCCCAACAACTAATCAGATCCTTGATTTTAGGATCCATGTGACAGAATAGGAAACGCCTAATTCTAGGGATACAATACATTACGAACAGAATTTTCTAAAATTTCTATCTAGTATCCATGGTTTTCTGCAGAAATTTATTGTTTATATGTTTTACCATTAAGATTTTCCATGCCATCTAGTGTCTCTCTCACCTATTTAGCTTTATGCTATAGAAAGAACATTGGACTGAGAATTAATGGATAGTGATAGTAGTAAAATTACGTACCTTCTATACAGAAAACAACCACCAATACTTCTACAGAGAGCTATGATTTTATATGAGGTATTCAAAATCTTTCTAAATTTACTTTCAGGGCAAAGTAGTCTATCTTTTATTTGACTAACATGCTTGTTCGGTGTGGAGAAGTTGAAGAATCTACCTTCTTAATAGTCTTTAAAAGGATTATTTCTTGACTGTCTACCCAATATCTTAAAATTTCTCATCTTCAGCTGATCATTGTGTACTGGATTACACGCTGTTTGTAGGCAAGTTGTTGTGATATTCCATACCCAAATTTCAGAGGCGTTATCAAAATTTGATATTACCACTCCACAAGCTAAAACCAGGTATTAATTTCTAGAAATTTGTTTCCTGATTTGGAGTTTCCCTCGTGAGAGTTGGATAATTTCATCTCATGGTCCCTTCTTTGGAGGAAGTTTTATTTATTTTTACATTTTGATTTCTTTAACTTCCCACTTTTGCATGTGTTGCTGGACAATTTTATCTACCAGACTTCATCGAGATGTTCAGAGCCTTCTTCGCTGCATTAGATCATTGCCTTCTGGTAATTGGAGTGAGTCTACTCCACCAAATTGGGGGCAACTAGATGAATTCTTGGCAGAAAGATTTGGCAGAGAGGTTGAGCAGTAGATGGTTTAAAAATAGGTTGTTGATTTTTTGGACGAACAACAATCGTATCTGCTGCTTTGATTTAAGGTGCCAAAAGCCCATAATTGGATTGCTCAACCTTGCAATTGAGGTAAGAAAAATTATCAGATATTTGTCCATTTGCTGTTTTCATTTTCTCTTGAATACGTCTCTACTTGTAATTACCTTTTGCCTGATTTTTATTCACCTCTTTTGTTGTGTGGTTATTAGAGAGATACTGAATGTTGGCTTTATTAGATTTCATTCAAGAGCTTTGCTTTGTAAGTATAATGGAGTTACTTGTTCCTGAACCTCAATGGCTTAGGACAACGGAGTTGCTGTTTTTGAGATATAGTAGTATATTCTGTGCCATTACCCTTGTTCTCACTGTTGATGTCTTAGTTTCCTCTTTTAAACTTTCTAAACTTGAGTTCATTGGTTATATGTATTGCATATTATTTGGTCTTTATTATAGGCTTTTGTCTTTCGAATTTAAAATTTGGATTTGGAGGGTGAACGGTTTTAAAAACTGGAAAGTCTGCTTTTTGCAATTTAAAACTGGAGGGTGAAACTCACTGAATTGGGGCTGTACAATATGATTTTGAAGGGTGATGTTGAAATACAAACTTTTTATCCTTGTCATGATGACTTGCTGATTGGATATTCCTTGCATTCGGTGGTGACTAGGGGATGAGCCATCATATTAAGTTTTGAGTGGATTGGGAAGCTTGCTTCTTCTTTTAATTGGATATTTTACTACCTTTTCCAACATTCTAGGTTCCCACATTTTCTTTTGCATTTCTGGGCAAACGAGGGGATTGTTGGATCAACAATCTAAGATTTCAGGGGTTAAGTAGTTATTTTGTCATCTGTATATTTTAATGAAAAAGATTAATGAATTCCTTAAAATTAAGTGAATAAATACGATTGTTCTAAAAAGCATCTTTGAATATAATGTATATAACTGAGCTCGTATGTTGTTCTGATATGTGAAATTTAAATCCCATTGAGAAATCAGCTTATGTGATAAAATTTCCACCGGACGTGATAGCATCATGTTGACTGAACTGAATGATGCATCTCGTGTTTGGCACTTAAAACTGAAGAATTTGAATTTAGATGTAACTTAGCATGTTCTTGAACGTCACGCTTGATATTGCAGGGGTTCCTTTGTTCCTGTGACATTCGACATATATTACAATTTACAAATTGAAAGGTGCAGGAGAGGATTTTTATTGTTGTGTTTAGAAGTCGTGTACTATTTGTTTAACTATTGTCTATAGAAATCTTAAAAGATCTTAAAGGAGTAAGATATATGCAATTCCTTTTGCCCCATGATTTTGTTCTTTTATATGGGGCTTCCTATTTTTGTGTTGTTTCGTTAATCCTTTTTCTGCTCTTTGCCTTCCATTTTCTTAGGGTTGAGCCGTTATTGTACAAATCAAATGTATAATGTACGGCTGTGAAATAACAATGTAATCCTTTTTTTTTTTCACAAAATTCAAATGTGTGTTGAATTTGATATCTTTGGCCCCAATTCATTCGTTAAATATGTGTTTTTGGGCTTTTCTCCTTCTTTAAGTTTTATGGGATATTTTGAGGAGTTCGTAAATTTATTGAATCTAGTGATTTAGGAAAATTGAGTGTAATTATATTCTACTCCTTTCCTCTTTTCATTCCAATTAATATCTGATACTGGGGGCTATTACCGATTCGAAACCTGTGCACAAAGTGATGTCTGCATTGTAGTTGTTAAAATCCCTATTCTGCCTGTACGATTTTGCGACTCTATTATCCAAATTTATCAATCAATCTCCATTCTCCTTAGTATTTGTGGATTATTAGTTAAACCAGTAAAACTATGTAATTTATGTCCGTGTGATATAAACTAAGAGAATAATTTGAGACTTTGAATTTTGAGTTTTAAAATTCTTGTATTTAGACTATTGATATTCTTATATTTTAGTCAAAAACTAAAATCAATTCTATGGTTCTGGTGGCATCCCCCGCCCTTGACTCGGATCTAGGAAATGGACCTATGAAGGCATCTCTTGAAAGTAAAATAGGACTTTCTCTATAGCAATCATCTCCCACTGCTTCTTTTCTTCAATACGAACAACTACAAATTAACAAAGGTTCTTGACTAATATCAACAAATCTTTTATCAGCCATTCGCTGAATGATAAATAACTGCAACCGGAGGAAATATGCAATTTAAAGAACGAAACATCAAATAGCGAATGATAAATAACTACAAGTGATGGAGATATGCAATTTAAAGAACGAAGCATCAAATAGCGAATGATAAATAATTACAAGCACGGGAGATATGCAATGCAATTTAAGAACGAAACTTCAAATATTGAAAAACTGTTTTAAAAATGACTGGAAAGGCGAAAAAATGACCATGTATAATTTGATCATTGTAAACAAATACAAAATCTTTGTAGACAACCAATAGTTAGTACCTCCATTTGGTGAATGAAATCCGATGCAAAAATTCGTTTGTGAATAATAAAAAAAACTTTACTGTTCGCATACGTGTACTTGATCTGGGCCTCACACAATGTGCGAGGGTGTACAGATTATATTGGAACTGGTTTGATACGTTAGCTGTAAATGTTGGAAGTGGTAAAGGATTTTTGTTTGATACGTTAGCTGTGAATGTTGGAAGTGGTAAAGGATTTTTAAGTTAAGTTTTTGATTGCTTTTTTTTTTTGATAGAGAGAAATTGCAATTTATTAATCAAAGATCAGCTACAGCAGCAGTCATTACATTCATAGGAAAATTTGTGACAGACGATGCTTTCCTACAACATTTAATGCAAGCCTTTCCTACAACATTTAATGCCCCCTTTTTGAGCTGGTTGATTAGAATTTCTTCGAACAAACTTGAATTAAAGATTTGGTAACCTCATGGCCAGTATTCTGATTTGATAAATAATATGCCCTATAGGTGATAAATCAGCTTGTGAATTAATGATTTTGTGCGCAACATTTAGTGTATCTCCTTCCAGTTCCAGATGGGCAATGCTATGTTTTCAGACTCGGATCGAGCATCGACCCAGCTGAGCTCAGGGGTCAGGGGTTAATAGGTTCGACCGGGGGTCGAATCGGGGTCGAATCGGATGACGTCATAAATATATATATATATATATATATATATATATAACACATATATACACTTACTAATTTTTTTCTTAATTTTAGTTGTTAGTCCAAAAAAATTATAGCCAAAATACCCTCAATAACTATTCTAATATCTTGCTATTAATAGTTAAAAAAGCATTGAATTGAAAAAATTAGCAAAAAATATAATGGACTCAAATTATTCACTTTTTAATATAGTTAGTATAAAGAAGTAGAAGTGAGGCACCACTAATATTTTGTAATTGGTCAAAGAAGTTGGTTGCCTTTTGATCGATAACTGGGCCAAGCAAATAAAAATCGTGTACTGATTTAGGATTGATGTTCATTTGTTGGATGTATGTCAATGGACCCATGTCATTGTCAAAATTCAAAGACAAATAATTGCTGGAATCCATTTTCTTCATACAATGAATATGAAAGCCCACAAATATGTATAGGGGCCCATATCTGATGAAGTTTGGAGTATTAATGTGGCTGGATTTGAAAAAAAAAAAAAAAGTGGCTGGGCGGTTTTCCGGTTTCCGGTTTTGCCCGGTTAAACCTGGTTTTTGACTGAGTTTGACAGGGTTTTAAAAAACCAATTTTTTAGTCTAACTCGGACCGGACACTTGGCCGGTTTTCGGTTCGACCGATTCGACCGGTTGGTCCAGTCTGAGTTTAAAAACACAGGGGCAATGTCCATTTCCAATGCAAACTCCAGAGCTTTGAGAAAAGCTAAAAATTCAGCATGTTCAGCATTCATACATTGCTTTACTTTATCCATAATCATAGCTTGTATCTCCCCCATCATCATAGCTTGTATCTCCCCTTCATAGTCTCTGACTATGATCCCAACTCTAGCTTTCTCCTCAGTAAATGGTGCATTTACGTTAAGCTTTAAAATGCCTTCCAAAGGTGGTACGGTCTTGATAGCTAATAGAAGCCCCCTTGTTTGCATGACTTCTTGAAACTATTGCAGGAAAAGTCTTGACATAGCCTTGATTCGGTCAATTTTTTATATTTTCTGAAACCACAGGAGAATTATGTGATTATATTGAAACGATAGAGGATTATGTAGTCGAAAGCGATGCCGCATGAAAAATTTTGTATTTTACCCCAATAGACACCAGTTAAGATGGGTTTTACACGTTAGTTTTTAAAAAAATAAAGTTAAATAGAAAACTATCCAAATGCAATGGTAAAAAAATAAATATGAATGATTGCACTATGGGTATAAACTACATGTCTCATGTGAATTTGTAACAATTTGTCCATCGCACACCAATTAAAAAAAGCCCTTTATTAAGCTAAAATCTCAATATAGTCAAGAATCTACTAATGAAAAAATATTTCTTATTCATCTACACAACATAACAGTGTACCGGTATCAATTAAATCACATCAACATGAACATTGTGGATTATCCTTATTTATGTGGGGAAATGAGATGGCGTGCAATTCCCTTTTCCCTCGCAATGTTCTATACGAAGGGTCCACCTATCTTAAATGGCTGTCACTCATTTGCTATTGAGCTAGATCTACTAGTGTAACCCTTTCATATTAACTCAATCACCAACAACCGATGACCAGCATAAAATATCTCCTTTCCCATGGCTGACCAATGACCAATAATTTCCTAAAGTCATCAAAAACTGAGTAGCCAAAGCAGCCAAAGCATGAGTACAAGAACAAACCAGCAAAAAGGCAGGCTTTGTGGCCAGTGTGGGAGGCTAAGAAAGTAACATCTTGTTCTTTAGTTGTGGCATGAAAACTGAAAGGCATGGGAATCGGAGATAAATGCGTATAATGGGATAACTGTTCTATTGAGGAAGGCTAACTTGCAAGAAAGTAGAGAAGAATGAAATCACCTCTATCATTTCCTGGGAGAAGAAGACATCTACAGCTTCTTCTTCATTTTCAGTGGCGGATTTATGTATTGCTACTTATGTTCAGCTTCCAGATATCCCATTTTGCATCCCAAGAAACTCAGCAAGCTGTTGGATACGGATATGTAATCAAGTCAGTAGGCACAGATTCTGGTGGAAAGTCATTGACTGCTCATCTTGGGTTGATCAGGGAGTCCTCTATTTTTGGCCCTGATATACCTAATCTCCTGCTCACAGCCAGGTAATCTTGCTATAGTTGACTTGGATTTTATTTACAGAGTATTTCATAATAGTATTTGATATGAATGGGTTTGTTTATTTTTACACTTTTGACTGCCAAATAATGTGTGAATACAAGGCAAATTGCAGCTAAGCTACATATTCGGCTAAAATTAAAGATACGTTTAATATGAAAACTAATTTTCTTTTTCGTAGAAGTAGAATGGAGACGTCATAGACGGCCCATGATCAAATATGAGAGATGATCATCATTTTTCCTTCTCAAAAAAGTATACGAGTATATATGTATATATGTACACATGTATATGTCTACACACACATATTGACAATATCTTGGGTTGGTTAGACCTCAATTAAATTTTTTTTTTGAAAACATTACTTAAATATGGATTTCTATGACATTTGTATCTTGCTTAATTCACATCTCAAGAAGAGCTAAACAGGTATAGTTTATTTTAACTTTTCTAAAATATATAATCGAGTACTAAATTTAATAATTATACTCAAAAAACTTAGAGGGTATTAGTTTTTTAAATTACCTAAATTTTCTATATACTGCAGGTCCTGGGATCTTAGGACCTGAAGCAGGGAGACCTTAAGCGTCTCTCTTGACCACTAAGCCGTTAGCCTGGTTGCTTGGAGGGTATTAATGATTAAAACAAAACAAATCACACTGAAGCCACTTTCACATTGGTCGTCAAACAAAATTCTTAGTAGGCTAGTTTTTACTCAAAGTGCAGTAAACTTTTCTGTTTGGTGAATGATATAACCCCAAATCTTTCCAAATCTTTAGGAAAATTAACTTTGACCAAGATTTGAGAAAAGAAATACAACTTGAAACTTGCAACCAAATATTGCTGTGTAATTTTATATACACTTACGTACATAGCCGCACTAAATACAGTGAACTGTTTATAATAGTCAATAGTTTAATGGTAGACACCTCTGTCTCTTACACCGACACGCAAAATGCCACTCCAATCCAATCCATCCTAATAGATAATGTTTGATTAACGGGAATATGAAATTATTTTCTTAACGTATGTGTTTGGGTTACATATAGAAAGTTATATTTTACTTCTTGGCAGCAAATACGGCATTAGAAACTTATATTATTGGGTACTTGTATGACTTTGATAAGAACGAATTTTCAATGGATTAATCTTTTTTTTTTCACTTTTTTCCCAGCTAATTATAAGAAGGAAACTTGAATGAGTTGGTAGAATGCTTTCTTTTGAGCATTTAATTTTGCTTGTGAAATTGTTTCTTATTCAGTTTAGGGAGAAATGCATATTTAGCCTAATGCTTAACATTATTGTAGATTAGATATTTAAGTTTTATGTACCACGTTTTCAAAAAAAAAAAAAAAATACGGTTAATGCTCAACCATATCAAATCGTGTCAATTGAAAAGAAGAATAGATTTGGTTTGTACAAAATTTTAACAACAATGTGCTGACTTTGGAAGGAAGAAATTATTGCAATTTTGGTATTTAGTTAGTACTTGAACTTGTCACTAAAGTGAGCCGTTTCTTCAAAAATTCCTTTGTGAAAGCAAAGCGTGGAAAGAAAAGTCAGAAGGGAGAGGAAGACAAAAAATAAAAATCCTTCTGTACTAGGATATATCCAATTTGCCTGCAAATTTATCAATTTTCTCTATTTAATACCAACAAATTGTGCATTGAGCTAGGTTAAGAATTGATCGGTCAAGGGGAGAATATCATGCCCAAAAAAAAAAAACCTAGAAGTACCAATTCAGATAAATTTCCCAACTTCGCAGAAAAAAGAAAGGAAAAAAAAGTTCTAGATGGAAATTCTTGTGCGGACCTACTTTGTAGCCTTATTGATGGACTTCATTTTCTAAATAAAGATCACATGGACTAAGTGATGTATGTTGAGGAGGTAGAGTGATGTTGTGATCCTATTTGGATTATAAGATCCACTAGTGAAGCGTATGCCAAATAACGAGTGTTAACAGTCCAAGTTGGGACTCGGATCCAACCCGACCCCTTATTTTTTTGGATACGAGAGTAGATATAATTTCGTCTAATTGATCTAAATTCGACATGTTCCCTGATAAATAGTGGGTCGAATACAGAATATTCCATTATGACTTGGACCCGTTTAAAGAAATAATAATTATAATACACACGTATTTTATACTTCTAATACCCATTAATCCAAACCCTATGATATATTGACACGATTGAAACGGGGACCCTAGGATGACGACGCTCCTAAAACCCTCGAATTTTCGTACAGGAACATTCCCAAAGGACTGTCTTGAAGATCAGGGTGATAATCTAATTCAAATCCTCCTGCAGATTTGAATCAAATTATCAAATAATGCAAACTCTCATTGAATCACTCGACCCCAATCCAACCCGGTGGAATGAAACCGTTTGAATCTAACAAGAGAGAAACCTAAACCCTGATCACACCTGTTGATTAGAACTTAAGGTACAGAAAACCTAACAAGAATCACTCTTGAAAAGGCACGCGATAGTTCTCATCCCAAGAACTAACCAAAATTCTCAAAGAGAGGAAAACATCAATTTCCATTGATTAATTCATAATTCAACATTACCATAATACTAAACGACGATAATTAGCCTTATATAGACGTACAAACCCTAAAACTAAATATGGAAAGTTTAAATTAAATAAAACTTAAAAATTAAACTAAAACTAATTAAAATAATAAAACGTAAAGTTTCTGATCTAGGTCGTTGGGAAAGCCGTGGCACGGCCTTAGCCGCGGCTTCCGTTAGAACCAAAAGTCTTCAATCTCAAACTTGGAGAACTAGGCCGCGGGGAAGGCCGCAGGACGGTCTGGGTCGCGGCCTCCATCAAAATGTCGGCGAATGGCTTCTGGTCTTGTCCGTTGAAAATCCGTCCTCGCACTTTGGACCTAAAACGTGACCACCAACCTTTGGTCATTCGAGTGGATGCTAAGTAAGCCATCTTCCATGCTCCATTGCCATAATTTAAGCTCTTTGACACCTCCAATTTGTACAGAATGATGATATTCGTTGATGAAGCTTGAATGATAGGAATCATGGTCACATGATTTGTATCAAACTCTCCCTCTTCAAAACGATTCGTCCTCGAATCGTCGCCCATAGTAGATAAACAACAAGGCACAATTACAAGGGATTGTTCAACACTTGGTGGCTCTTCCTCTAATGACTCTTCCAATGGTGCTTCGTCTTTAACTTCAGCATGCTTTTCTATTGGTTGTGGATGTTCTTTGACTTGAAGTTCTACAGTCGATTGATGCTTCTTCTCATGGATTACTTGGATTTTCTTTTCCCTTGAAGCATTAATGTGTGATTCTAATTTGTCCACACATTTTTGCATATCTTCTATGAAAGTAGCACATCGACCCTTCATCTCATCCCATATTGAAGAATTAAAATGATGATTTCTAGAGGATTTGGATTTTGAAGACCTTTCCCTCCTCTTTGAAGTAATGCCCTCATAGCCATCATAGCTATCATCAACCGCCTTCGTAGAGAATTTGGAATGGTGCCTTTTATCACTCGATCTTTTGGCATCCCAACTAACTTTGCTTCTATTGATGCCTCTTTGGGGTTCACAAAAATATAGACTAGGATCTTTAAAGTTCAACATCAATAGCCTGTAAACAATAAACAAATACTCTCCCAATTTTGGCTTTTACGAATATCTCACTTTTTTTTGCCTTTTTTCCACTCAAGAATTTTCTCCAATCTTACAACCCTCTTTTTGTTTTTTTGTTTTTTTTTTAACTACACAAACAACTCACAAAACATACAAAATCAACTTCAAAAACAAACAAAACAAAAACTGAAAATTTTCGGATGAACAGTACCCGGCGTGAACAGTACCGGTAAACAGTGATGATTTTTTTTTTTTTTCAGATCAACAACAAAAAAAAAAATCACAACTTTGATTCAAGAAAAATCAGATCTTGAACCAAGAACAACACTAAACAACTCGAACACAAAAATTAAAAGATATATCCAAACGGATTAACAACGAAAAGATATACCCAAATGGGTTAAACACAACGAATAAATCTAATTTTCTTTCAAGATCCAGTAGCTCTGATACCACTTGACGAAGAAGAAACGGGGACCCTAGGATGACGACGCTCCTAAAACCCTCGAATCTTCATACAGGAACATTCCCAAAGGACTGTTTTGAAGATCAGGGTGATAATTTAACTCAAATCCTCCCGCAAATCTGAATCAAATTATCAAATAATGCAAACTCTCATTGAATCACTCGACCCCAATCCAACCCCGTGGAATGAAACCGTTTGAATCTAACAAGAGGGAAACTTAAACCCTAATCACACCTGTTGATTAGAACTTAAGGTATAGAAAACCTAACAAGAATCACTCTTAAAAAGGCACGCGATAGTTCTCATTAGTGTTTTAAAACCCGAACTGGACCGGCCGGTTCGACCGGTTGAACCGCGAATCAATCAGGGCTCCGGTTCGGTTCACCATAAAAGCCGGAAGTGGCCAAAAAACCGACAAGAACTGGTTTAACCTTGCGAACTGCGTTGAACTGTTGAACCTTGAACCGCAGATTTTTTGAATTTTTGAATTTAAAAATTTTTTCTTTTTAATAATCAAATGAGAGGTCCCTGTGACGCTTCGAACCAGGTACCTCTCATTTGAGGAGCAAGCGCCCAGCCACTAGGCTGTCGTCCGTTTTGTTGCTTTATGCTTATAATCATTCCATTTATTCTTTCTTTTATTTTCTTTATTAATCATTTGTAACAAAATTAATTGGTTCTTACATTTTTTGTTTCTTTATTTCCATTAATCATGTTAATGAAGTTGATTGATTCTTAATTTTTTAGTTTCTTTGTTTTATTTAATGAATTTAATTGATTCTTACAAAATTAATTGGTTCTTACATTTTTTGTTTCTTTATTTCCATTAATCACGTTTAATGAAGTTGATTGATTCTTATTTTTTTAGTTTCTTTGTTTTATTTAATGAATTTAATTGATTCTTACTGTTTTTGTTTCTTTGTTTCATTTATTAGTCATGTTTAATAATATTAATTGATTCTTACATTTGAATTTGGCATCTAAATTCATTATATTAAAGAAATCTCGTATTTACTTTTACTAAAATCTCTCATACTAAGACTAGTCCTTTTATCAAATTTGTTTGATTATTTATGACTAAAATATTTTCCTAATTAGTTTAGCATTTGGCTCCTTGAAGTTAAAATGCAAATTCAAACTCAAAATTTTAATATGTTTTTTGTGTTGACTTCCACGTAACATGCATGTGACTAAGTTGTATTTTTATATTAACTACACATAACTACATTATGTTTGCAATTGTAAAAATTTTTTTGGTCGTCTCACTTTGCCTAATATCAAAAATTTTAAGAAGCATATTTGTTTTAATAAAGGCATTAAGCGACCAATTTCATGCAAAACCAAATAGTGGGAACCAAAATAATAACTTTTTCGTAAATATTATGAACATTTTAATTTTTTATATGATGAAACATCTATCTTTTACTACTAATATTCTAGGCTTTTGACGGTATTTTTTTTTTCATTTTTGCCGACGTTAACTAGAGCAAAGCCTATTTGATATCCTCAATATTTTTACCCTTTTTTATTTTTATTTTTTAGTGGTAAATTACCATCGAATCAATATCTCTACGTTTGGGGAAAGTATTGATTTGGATTTATTTCAATGTAGATGTCTTTTGGATGGTGGTGAAAATAATGATTGGTAATTCTAATATTTTAACTATAAGTGATAATTAGTAGCAGTTAAATTTTTAAGTATTTCGTTGTATTCTTTTCTTTTTTAAAGTTTTTTTTGTGTTTGCTTATTTTGTTAGTTGATTTTTTTTTTTTTTGAGTTTGATCAGACTTATATCTTTGTGTTGAACTTTTTTACTTTTTAAGGTTAAATTGAAGAAGTTGTCAAGGTAGTGATATTCACATGGGTGCTGTTGCCTTGTGATGACAATGAAGGAATTTTGTCATTGAAATTATTTACCTTCAACATCAGTTATAAATTTGTGATAAATATAATATAATTAGTTGTTAGACTTCGTGATATTTTTTTATGAACCTTTTTATTATGTGAAAGAAAAATAAGCATGTGCTTTAATTAGTATTTGGATTATGCTTATTAATATTATTTATATTTGTAATGAATTTATGAAAAAACTTGTGATGATGTGCATGATTCACTAAGTTTCAAGTATAAGTTTTAGAAATTTTTTTATACAATTATAAAAAAAAAAAAGGTTGAACCACCGGTTGGACCTTGAACCGAATCTCCTTCGGTTCACTAGCTGGTCCGGTTATGAAAATATTGGTTCTCATCCGAAGAATTAACCAAAATTCTCAAAGAGAGAAAAACATCAATTTCTATTGATTAATTCATAATTCAACATTACCATAATACTAAACGACGATAGTTAGCCTTATATAGCCGTACAAACCCTAAAACTAAATATGAAAAGTTTAAATTAAATAAAAATTAAAAATTAAACTAAAACTAATTAAAATAATAAAACGTAAAGTTTCTGATCTAAGTCGTTGGGAAGGCCGTGGCACGGCCTTAGCCGCGGCTTTCGTTAGAACCAAAAGTCTTCAATTGCAAACTTGGAGAACTAGGCCGCGGGGAAGGCCGCGGGACGGCCTGGGTCGCGGCCTCCATCAGAATGTTCGCGAATGGCTTCTGGTCTTATCCGTTGAAAATTCGTCCTCACACTTTGGACCTAAAACGTGACCACCAACCTTTGACCCCTCGAGTGTATGCTAAGTAAGCCATCTTCCATGCTCCATTGCCATAATTTAAGCTCTTTGACACCTCCAATTTGCACAGAATGATGATATCCGTTGATGAAGGTTGAATGATAGGAATCATGGCCACATGATTCGTATCATATATATATATATATATATATATATATATATATACACACATGTATTTTGACGCTTCCATACGAACCTAGACTTGACTCGACCTGTATCTAGATGTGACCGGACTCAGAACGAGAAATCAAATGTAAGACTATCAGGTATATAAGTTGAATCGGGTCCATTTTACTTGAATAGGTATGTGTCAGCGCTCAGAATATTCAATTTTAGCTGAATCCGACTTGTTAAAACCCCAATACAAATTCATAAAAGATTTTCCAACAAAATATATTTATTCCTAATTGTTTATTTTTAGTAAGTACATGAAAAGTACAAATGTCTGTTTGTTCAATTTTGTATCTACTTTTTGGTAATTACTTTATTTTGGCTTTTGACCTGAACTTGTATTTGTACAGCTTTGAAACAAATGACCGTTTAAGAATCCGAATAACAGACCCCAATCACCAAAGATGGGAAGTCCCCTATGACGTTCTGCCCCGCCAACCCCCACTTCAAACTCTTCTACCACCACCCAACCACCACAATGTTCGTCATCTCCTCTCCGATTCCACCTCAGACCTCATATTCCGCCTCCACAACACCACCCCATTTGGTTTTTCTGTCAAGCGCCTCTCAACTGGAGAGACCCTCTTTGACACGACCCCAGAAGCAAACAACCCCAACACATTTCTCATCTTCAAAGATCAGTATCTCCAGCTTTCCTCCTCATTGGCCCCTGATAGAGCCAACATCTACGGCCTCGGAGAGCACACAAAGAGTTCGTTTAGACTTAAACACAATCAGACATTGACCCTTTGGAATGCAGACATTGGAAGTGCTAATCTTGATCTTAATTTGTATGGATTTCATCCTTTTTACTTGGATGTTAGACCGCCCAACGGGACAAGCCATGGAGTTTTGTTGCTCAACAGTAATGGAATGGACATTGTGTATATGGGGGATAGGATTACTTATAAAGTGATTGGTGGGATTCTTGATTTGTACATCTTTGCTGGACCAACGCCAAAAATAGTTGTGGATCAGTATACTCAGCTCATTGGTCGTCCGGCCCCTATGCCTTACTGGTCCTTTGGTGAGTGCTAATAATTTCTTGATTGCTTTTTGGTTTCTTAATTTATAATGGCAATTGATTTTTGAAGGAAAAGAAGCAAGGTATTTGATACTTGGACCTTTTGTTTTTTAATCTGTTAGAAAGGGACAGGTGGAAATGAAGAAGCAGAGAGGAGAAGGGAAATTTATATGTTATCAAACCTTCGCTTAAAGAGGAGGAGCTAGGATTTTTAACCACTAGACAATAATCGACTTTCATATTTGGACCTCCACAGTTTTTTTGGAACAGTAATTTATAATGTTATGATTGAACTGCACTACTACACTAAATGAATAAAGTCAAGGACGCTGAAATACCTTTTCTGTGACAATAAGCACTCAATGTCATAACCATACAAAAGTGTTGGTTAGGAGATGTCATAATAGCCGTACATTTTCACCTGTTTTAAGTGTTCCAACAGCTGTTGAGAATTAACAAAGTGTTAAGGTCTCAAATTTACTTTTAAGAAAAAGCTAGTAATATTTGTTGTTTGGCCATAAATCAATAATAAATTGTTCATATAAGGCCTTGTTGACCTTGACATCTGTTGTCTTTTCTTGGATCTGTGGCTTAATGATCAAGGCCTCTAACCTTTATAAACATAAACTGCATATCTTTTCAAGTCCAATGTTAGTTTAAGACACTATGTATGCGCCTAGAAAAAACACAAGTAGAGAAGTGCTAACAGTGTATGCATTTCTTAAAATACTTCATGTTCAAATGTTTTAACAAGAATTTCTGTTTCTTTTGATCAAGTTCCTTTGATCATATTTGGCTTAAGGTTTGTGGGGCCAATGTGATATTGCAGTTAACTAAGATATAGGATTGAGTAGTAGAATTTAAAGAATTTGAGATGTTGTTAACTAAGATATAGGATTGAGTAGTAGAATTTAAAGAATTTGAGATGTGACAGTAGTTATCCGAGGGCAGCAAACGGTGGCAATCCCTTTTAGGACACAACTGATTATATATCAAATGTACACGGAATAAGCTTCTAATTGCAGTGAGGAAATGAAGTAGAGTGGTGACTATTCTCGCCACATGAACTGTCTATAATGTGGCACCTTCTCAGACTTGCATTTTGCATCCAATACGTGTGTTGCTTTAACTTCTATTACTCAATCTTGAGGCACCAAGGTAACAAGGGTTTCTCTCTTTGCAATGGTCGTACCTTAATTTTGAAATATCATTTCAATAAGTGATGCCTTCAATATAATTTATCTTAGCAGAATGATTCTTGATATTCATCACTCACTCTCTCTCTCTCTAGATCTCTTGTGAATTCAAATTTGCACTCTTTGATCTTGAGTGCCCTGGTCTTTGTATTTTGTGTTTATATCTATTTTGCACTTGGTTATGAACATCATTTTCTGCCATATTCTTTATACGAATGAAACCAAAATGCTTAACCATTAATCTAGGCACTGTTTTTTCTTGCGCCTTATTGCTTGCTTATAGACTAATGTAGAGTTGCCAAGTTGAGGATCATTTCCTTTTGTTATCCGATTTACTAAGACTTTCAGTAATGTGCATCTTTAAAAGTGATCTTGCAGATCCATCAAATCTGATGCTGTATGGCAATGTGAACTTGGGATCATCCTTGATAAATGTAAAAATAAGAATATAAATGCTTAGAAATATTACTTGATTGGATTCTCTTATTCTCTTATTCTTTTTCTTCTGAAGTCTGCTACCATCTTGAATTTTAGTATTTTTTTTTTCTATTATTTTTCTTCAGAATTTGCATGCTACCTCTCTATAATTGCAGTATCATTCTAAGAGTTATGAGTCGAAACACAAATTTTCACTCCTTATGTTGGAGTCAATTGAAAACATGATATGACAATGGACAAAAGTTCTGGACTTTCTAAGATTATATGTTTTATACCTTTTCAATTTCTGGTTTAACTGTCAAGGAAATTACATAATAACTTGATTCCCTCCATAAGCACACGCTTAGTACTAGTGCGTAATTAATGATGTGAGGGATAAAAGTAATTTTTCCACTTCCATATTTCACTTGCAATATCTGGTCATCTCTGTATTTTTTTTTTTTTTGTTTAAAATTCAATTGAAGTGGAATGGCAAATGACTACAGAATTATGGCATTGGTAAGTGTTACATCAAGGATACTTTATTCCACTTCCATCTTTCACATGTCAATATATCTGCTCAATTCATTTGGTAACCAAAAAGGGAGCTTTTTAGGTATGATTGAATCTGTTAGCTATGTTTATGATCCAGGATTTCACCAATGCCGCTATGGTTACAAAAATGTTTCTACCCTCGAGAGAGTGGTCGCTGGTTATGCAAAAGCTGGAATTCCTCTAGAGGTCATGTGGACAGATATTGATTACATGGATGGCTATAAAGACTTTACACTAGATCCTGTCAACTTTCCTTTGGACAAAATGAAGAATTTTATTGATATGCTTCATCAAAATGGTCAAAAATATGTGATCATTCTTGATCCTGGTAACCCTTTCCACTGAAACTCCAATTTTAATTTGAATACTTGGTCTTATAGAGATGTGGCTTTAGTTGGTGAGTAATTTCCAAATTCTAATTAGATTAAGAGTTGTCTCTCACTCTTCAGGAGTTTAGGTCATCGAGTTGCCAATCTAATTAAATGATTTGTTCCTACCATAGGTATCAGTATCAACGAGACATATCCGACTTACATCAGAGGAAAGCAGGCAGATATTTTCATAAAGCGGGACAATATGTCTTACCAAGGTGAAGTTTGGCCAGGAAAAGTGTACTTTCCAGATTTTATAAATCCTGCAGGGGGACTCTTCTGGAGCAATGAGATTAGCAAATTCCACAAGCTCATCCCTTTTGATGGTCTATGGATTGACATGAACGAGATATCAAATTTCATAACTTCTTCTCCGAACCCATTATCTACGCTTGATGACCCTCCATATAAGATAAATAATTCTGGAGCTCAAATTTCCATCATTTCTAAAACAATCCCTGCAACAGCTATGCATTTTTCTAATATTAACGAGTACAATGTCCACAACCTTTATGGATTCCTGGAGTCTAGAGCTACTAATCAGGCTTTAGGCAATGTGAAAGGTAGAAGGCCGTTTGTTCTTTCCCGGTCAACATTTGTTGGTTCCGGCAAATTCACAGCACATTGGACTGGAGATAATGCTGCCACTTGGGATGATTTGGCGTACACAATTCCCACCATTTTGAGCTTCGGGCTTTTTGGGGTTCCAATGGTTGGAGCAGATATATGTGGATTTTCTGGAAACACTACTGAAGAGCTCTGTCGTCGTTGGATTCAGGTATGACTGGATGGTGCCTTGTCTAGCTAGTACTAGCTCAATAAATTTGACTGCTTTTTATCTCAATGGTACATGACACTCGTCTTCCTTGAGTTTTGTGATAATAACAGGACCACATCTGAATTATGGATATGAATTGACTTCCTTGCAGGTTTCTTTTCATGTTACATAAATCTCCCTTAGATGTAATCTTGACAGAACTTATGCTTTTGTAATTTCCATATTCCCTACTATACACTGAATGCAGATTTTATTGGAAAGGAAATATAGTAAATCAGAATATAGTGGCAAAACAGCAAAATTACGTGAACAGCTAAATGAAGAGGGCTGTTGTAGTTAAAAATCTACAGGAGGGCTGTGATATCATTATGATTTGGTCTTAGACAGAAATAGAAACAAACAACTTTACAAAACACATGAACACATAGCCTTCATTTTTTTTTTTTTTCTGAGGCACTTTCTTAGAGAATTTTATCAAGCACTCACAAGTCATAGCCTGTTGAGTATTTATTTTTTATTTTTTTTATTTTTAACTCACAATCATTTGTCACAATAGAGCTTTCACTTTGATGCAGCTAGGGGCCTTTTATCCTTTTGCAAGAGATCACACTTCAATTGACACTATTTCTCAAGAACTCTATGTTTGGGATTCAGTTGCTGCATCAGCCAGAAAGGTGCTTGGGCTCCGGTACCAGTTGCTTCCATACATCTACATGCTAATGTATGAGGCACATATGAAAGGAACACCTATTGCCAGGCCCCTTTTCTTTTCGTTTCCAGAAGATGTCAATACATATGGAATCAACTCTCAGTTTCTTCTTGGCAAAGGTGTTATGGTCTCACCTGTGCTGAAGCCTGGGGCTGTTACAGTCAATGCATATTTTCCTGCAGGAAATTGGTTTAGCCTCTTCAATCATTCACAGTCGGTCAGTTTGAGTCAAGGAAAGTATGTAACACTTGAAGCCCCACCAGATCATATAAATGTACATGTTCGAGAAGGCACTATTCTGGCATTGCAAGGGGAAGCTATGACAACTCAGGCTGCACGAAAAACAAAGTTTAATCTTCTAGTTGTTGTTAGCAGCAAAGAGAACAGTACAGGAGAACTGTTTCTGGATGATGGAGAGGAAGTGGAGATGGGAAGCGAGAAAGGGATGTGGACGTTGGTTCAATTTAATAGCTACATGCATAATCATACAGTAACAGTTGAATCCAAGGTTGTGAATGGAAACTTCGCTTCAAGTCAGAAGTGGATCATTGACAGAGTGACCTTTTTAGGCCTTGAAAATGCGAGAGAACTGAAGGGCTATGAAATCATAATTAGCAATAAACAGAAAAGGGATCAAAATGCTGGAATGAGAAGTAAATTAAAAGTCAGCGGGCAGTTTGTCTCATTAGATGTCACGGGTCTCGAAATGCTAGTGGGAGAAGATTCGAAATTAGAGTTAAATCTCAGTACGTAAGGGAAGATCTTCAAACTCTAAGCTGAAATAATACTACCATTGGACTTGGATCTGCTTGAAATAAGATTAATAAAATACAAAATACAAGCTGAAGTCCAAAATTAGCAAATTTCTGAAATGCATGAGTATTTTCAGTTTTTCTTTCGTTGGATAAGGAATAGATTGCAAAGAGGCACTAAATCCTTTCATATCCAATCCAGCAACTTCTGGTAGAAGAAACCTACCTAAATTACAAGGTGGCTAAGAGTCAAAAGACTGCTAATTTAAACTACTTTGTTTGGACTCCCAGTTTTGTCAAGATATCAGCACAAAACTCCCAGACAAACTTTTTGTAGTCATGTGCTAGAGTAGAAGTTGAACTGAGCACCAATATCCCCTTTCAGAACCAATTCCACAATAGGATGTGCTTCTACTAGGATACTTCGAAAATACCGTTCTCTTATTGTGATATCCTGTCTCATGTCAAAAAAAGTTAAATAATATGAACTAATATATAAATTGAGTTTAGGCACTTAAGACCAACTTGGTATATCTATTTTGGGTTAGTGAGGATGCAGCCCAAATAGTTAGACTTAAGTGCTGAGACTCGGCCCAGGGCGTGACACTTTTTGTCATAACCCTTCTCCAGTATGCCAATGTTCTGCAGTCAATGTCGCCATTATATCCTCCACTACATCTTTTCTTAATCATCTAGAAGTAAATCTACATAGCCTGCTTCTCCTGGACTTCTTTTGCTACTCCACCGGAGTTTAGCATGATAAAAATTTTGTCACCGTTCACTGCATTTTGCTTTTTTTTTTTAAAGGTAATTCTTAAATATTTTTTCAGAATAAAGCAAATCTTCCTTTGTTTATTAGAGGGATCAGGAAGAGCAGACTTTGAGATCCAGCAAGTATAAAAGAGCAGAAAAGAGAACTAGAAATTATTTGTGTCACCTTTCAACTCTGATATTCACAAGAGAGGTAAATGTAGTTTCCAAGGACTGAAGGGATTGATTGGTAATTTCCCTAAAGTGCAGGGGAAGTAGATGTGATTAACCCTTGATTAAATAACTATATCAAAACATTTCGTTTTCAGTCTTATCAAGAAAAAGTCTAGAGCCTAGTTTTCATTTGCTCTGAAGAAAAAATAGAAGTAGAATCATTTACTTGAAACCAAATTGACATATACTTAAAGGAACTAATGTAAAATGGGTTAGATTCGAGCTAATTGGCTGCGCTTGTATCCACACACACTTTCTATGCTTTAGCCACACCTTTGTATAGATTACTTTTCTCTTTTTTGATCAAACCTATACTATTACAATTGAATGGAAAAGAATGGTGTTTGATGAGATTCGAACCCCGAATCTTTGGGATTGAGTTGTAGAACTGTAACTGCTCAACCCTATACTCGTTCCCCGATTAGTTTTCTCAATATCTTAAGTAATTGTCAGACGCTCTAATCCTTCCCTCTCTCTTCTCCAACTTCTACATCAAATTCAGACAACAATATTTATTTTAATAACAGACTCTCCCTCTTTTCTTAACTCTTATTTGTTAGTTTTTATTATTTATTGCACGATTATTATTTTAAGTTATATTCACTTATTTTTTCCTTGAAAAAAATGATGTATTTTAACTCAAAACTAGTTTAACTATATTTTTTTAAATTTTTAAGTTTGTCAAATTTTTTTATACAATAAAATAGTTAGGGTTTATCTATTAAATATAATCAAAATCCAAAAAAAAAAAAGGAAAAACACAATGTTAGTTAATTATATCTTATTTTGACATATTCAATACAAAATTTATTCCCCATTATGCTTATAGGGATTTTTGGCTATCCAGTGAGATTGTAAATTGCATTCTCTGTTGTATTATTTTAAATCAAACATTGTGATGCAAATGAGTTTTCGTTAGAATTCTCCCAGCTATGGGTGGGTGGCCTTGAGCTGTGCCCATGGCTGACCCATAAGGTGCCCACAGTTGACCCATAGGGCACCCACAGCTCGCGGACAGAAAGTTGACACGGATGACCTCCGACCAATGGCACTCACGACTGATTTAACACAGCCCGCGGCTCATCTGCAGAAACTTTATAATTTTAGTTCTTTTACAAGTAGCTTCCTTATTTAATTGTAATTCTTTAGGCAGTTTACTTAATACGAGTTTAGGTTAGTTTAAGATAATTTTAAATATATAAATATGTTATTTAGCAATGTTTTACATAAACTTTTGAGAACTTAATATTATTATTGAGTTTTTTAAATAAAACTTGAGAGTTTTCTCTCATTTCTTGAATCTTGAATTTGTGCTTAGGAATTTTATTCATGTAACGAGTTCCTCACCACCGCTCATTTTGTATTAGTTGGTATCAGAGCGGGCTTCTCCTGGGATAGCCACTAGTAAGAATCGTGATGTTAATCCCCTAGATCGAGTTGGCGATTTCACAACAACTACCAAAATTCTAGCATTACACAGCTATTTGGATCGATCAGATGAAAGTTTTGATTGCATAGATTGAAAATTTGATGAGATTTTTGAGTTGTTACGAGGCTTGCAGGGTAGTAGAGACCGTGACTGAAAAAATTATTGCGGCGTGGGATTGACTCATAAGTAGCAATTTAACTGTCGAGATCAAACACCAGATCATGGTTGGAGAAATTATTGCAATAAAGGATTTATCTCTAAGCGATGATTTAGCTATCAAGATCTGTCACTATTCCATAGAAATCAGGCCCACGAAGAGCGCTACACAAGAAACCCAAACTCACGAGTTCATCAAGATTGACTACCTGAAGAAGATTTGACACCAAAAGAGATTATTGAAATAAAAGTACTACCATCAAGGATTTGAATGAAGAGATGAAGTAGATGAACAAGAGTACATATATGGCCCAGATGGAGAGGATGGAGATGTAGATACACCATCTTCAGAGGAGTCACCAATGGAGGATTGTGTTCATAAAACTTTTACTAGTCCAATCCAAAATAATGTCTCTATTAATATAATAGACGAATCTTGTGAGGTCGACATTGAAGAAACCAATCAAATTATCGTGGGTATTGAAGATTCATACATCTTGGAGGATTCAAGAGGTTCAAATCACCACAAGAATGCATGAGAAACTTTCAATCATGCATCCCTGTTTGGTATTCAAGATTAAGATCAAATTTTAGACGTTAATTACTCATGGCTACATGCAAACGAAAGGAGCTTTTGGGACTAATAAAGAAGTACAAACATAACTAGAAAGTTATACACGCATGGAGGAGTAGTTACATCCAGATGATACCTGTAACTCGAGGACGAGTTTTTTTTTTTTTTAAGTGGGAGTGAATGATGGGACAAGTTTTCATTAGAATTCCCCTAGTCGTGGGTGGGTGGCCTTGAGTTGGGCTCATGGTTGACTCATGGGGCACCCATGGCTGGCAGACAGAAAGTTGACGTGGATGGCCTCCAACGAGCCGCGCTCATAGCTAGTTTAACAGCGCTGGCAGCTCATCTGCGAGAACTTTAAGAGTTTTAGATCTTTTGCAAGTAGTTTTCTTATTTAATTGCAACTCTTTAAGTAATTTATTTAATACGGGTTTAAGTTAGTTTTAAATTTATAAATATGTTATTTAGTAGCGTTTTTCATAGACTTTAGAGAATTTGATATTGTTATTGAATTTTTTGATAAAATTCGAGAATTTTCTCTTATTTCTTGAATCTTAAATTCATGCTTAGAAATTTTGTTTGTGTAATAAATTTTTTATAACCACGCGTTTCGTGTCACATTGAAATAAAAATCTACATATCTTTCTTATTAAAGTTCATAAGATCATCTAAACATGATAAAGAAATACTTTTTTATAAAATTGCATTTCGACATATCATATTTAAAGTTAACTTTATTTACTTATCAACTAAAATAAATGCCTGAAATAAAAAAAAAAAAAAGAAAAGCCAAGGAGACAAGGCAAAAAAGGTGAAGGAGATGAGGAATGAACACAAGAAAAAGGGCAAAAAAACTTCGGTAGTTATTAAACTTTTTCGATCGTAAAGTTTTGACCACTAAATTTTTTAGTTTAAAAAAAAATCATTGAACTCGTAAAAATAATTACTTATAACCATTCTGTCAGATTTTGTCATTAAATCATACAGGATCAACTGACGAAATGACCATAAGTAACTATTTTTATATGTCAGTAAACTTTTTAAAATAACGGAGTGACTATAAATAACCATTTTTACGAGTTTAATGTTCTTTTTGAAATGAAAAAAACTTTTTTACCGTTTAATTTAATAGTCAATCTGACGGAATGATCATGAATAATCATTTTTAAGAGTTTAGTGACCTTTTTAAAATAAAAGAAAAAATTCAATGATCAAAATTTTACGATCAAAATAGTTTAACGATCGCTTGAGTAATTTGCCTAGAGAAAAAACAACCAAAACTACCAAGCTTTGTGGTCATTGTGGGGAGTCTAGAAAGTAACATCTTGTTCTTCAATAGAATAAGGAAAGTTAAAAAAGGGGCAAAGGAAGAACATATCAAGTAAACCAGACTATTACACTACTAAGCAAAGAAGGAATGACACTGACACTAAAACCATCATCTCCTGCAAGAAAACTATCATCGCCTTCAAGAAAGGGACACTGCCTACAGCTTCTTCAAATTCAATGGCAGCTCTACATTTTTCTACTTGTTTTCAGCTTCCAGATATCCCTTTTGGGTGCCCAAGAAACTCAGCAATTTGTAGGTTATGGATACTCAGTCAAGTCAGTGGCCACAGATTCTGCAGGAAAGTCATTGACTGCTCATCTTGAGTTGATCGAGAAGTCCTCAGTTTTTGGTCCCGATATAACCAATCCCCTCCTCACGGCCAGGTAATCTTCTACTTTTTATTATCAACTGTTAACAGGTAATCTTCTACTGATTAGTGAAAAGTGCTATTTGATTATTGTTCCATTCATCGAAGCTTGAATATTTGACAATTGATACCTGATTTTTTTTTTCATCTTTTTTTCTATAGAAAGAAGCTTAAACATTTGACAAGTTATACGAAAATTTATCGTAGCAGTAAATGTCTTTCTTTCTTTTTCTTTTCTTTTTTTTTTTTTTCGTTTCAAATGAGATTTTTTTGTTATTAACCTCAGTATTTAATGTGTTAGACTTTAAGGAATATGTGGATAGATATTTTAGGAACGGACTTTTATAATTGAATTGAACAAAGGAAACGCACATGTTGTATGTTGTGTGGCCTAGAAAGGAGCTGACTTTTCTTATCGGGATTTTCAATGAACTGCTTATTTTTTAAAAATTAATTTTCTATCTTGTTATATAAAAGATAAATTAAATGACTTTTTTAGTTAAATGCTTTTTTCTGTCCCCCCCCCCCCCCCCCCCCCAAAAAAAAAAAAAAAAATCCCCAAACACACACTCACAAGCAGAATTTTTTTTTTTCCCCGCATACTTTAATTTCTTTGACAAAGGCGAGGAGGCAATTAAAAAGAAATCAAGAAGCTAGAAAAGTCATTAACAAAAATCACGACTTTTATTTTAAAAAATTGATAAGGAAGGATGTGTCCAGTACAAGACAAGAAGCAAAAAGCTACTCCAGGAAACAGGGAACAAATATTGTTAAGCTTGTTTTCAACAGATTTTTTAAACTGTATTTTAGCTTTTAATTTTTTAAAAATCTGTTTTGTACTCAGTTGGTTTTTTTTTAACCCATTGATTTTAGATTTTCTAAGTTAAAAAAACAAACAATTGATTTTCAACTGTTTTTAAAATCAGTTTTTACAAGAATCAATATCTATTAAAAACAAAAACAAGTGCCTAATCATTGAATGTACTACACTTTAGAAGAATGATGTTCACAAGTACAATTTTTTTTTTTTTGGCCTGAAATTGGTTCTTATTTATTTTATTGACAATTACAATTTCTTGGATTAGACTCGTAAGTTTCACATATCATATTTAGCCTCTTAATGCAAATTGTGTGAATAAAAGCTAATTAGTAGATTTATGCCAATTTTTGTCAACAAATGTGTAGAGTGGGAAGTATCTGGACCTCGCCTCCAAAAATTATATGTTGTTCTTGTGTCAGAAATTTAGTCCTGTCTCCAAGTAGCCTTTTTTTTTTTTGAAATTCTTTTTTATTAACTCCAAGTAACATTACCTACTAGTACTATTAAAAGATTAATGTATAAACAAAAAATAGTAGGAATGATAGAAGAACCAATTTGACCTTAAAGGACCAAAATATAGTGTATGGTTATTATTATTTTTAAAAATTATTTTTCGGATACATTTTTCAATACTCTCTTATTTCAACACGATCATCCAAAAATATTATAGTAATATTTTTTAAAAAATGCTCTTAAAAAATGTAATCTAAAATACTGTCATATTTTTGTAAAAATCTTCTAAAAAACATCATCTATAAATGGCCATAGTTTGGTGTTATTATTCTATATTTCTTGCAAGTACATCAAAATCCAATATTTTGTTATGTTCCTTGTCCCATTTTTATTTTTTGTAGTATTAATTATTAAAATTGGATTTCATTTTTGATTTTACTTGGATATGTAATTTGTACAGCTTTGAAACAAACGACCGTTTAAGAATTCGAATAACAGACCCCAACCACCAAAGATGGGAAGTCCCCTATGACATTCTCCCCCGCCAACCCCCACCCCAAACTCTTCTACCACCACCCAACCACCACAATATCCGTCGTCTCCTCTCTGATTCCGCCTCAGACCTCATATTCCGCCTCCACAACACCACCCCATTTGGTTTTTCCGTCAAGCGCCTCTCGACTGGAGAGACCCTCTTTGACACGACCCCAGAAGCAAACAACCCCGACACATTTCTCGTTTTCAAAGATCAATATCTCCAGCTCTCCTCCTCATTGCCTCCTGATAAAGCCAACCTCTACGGCCTCGGAGAGCACACAAAGAGTTCGTTTAGACTTAAACATAATCAGACATTGACCCTTTGGAACGCAGACATTGGAAGTGCTAATCCTGATCTTAATCTGTATGGATTCCATCCGTTTTACTTGGATGTTAGATCACCTAATGGGACAAGCCATGGAGTTTTGTTGCTCAATAGTAATGGAATGGATATTGTGTATACGGGGGACAGGATTACTTATAAAGTGATTGGGGGGATTATTGATCTCTACATTTTTGCTGGACCAACTCCTAAGATGGTTGTGGACCAGTACACAGAACTCATTGGCCGTCCTGCTGCTATGCCATACTGGTCCTTCGGTGAGTGTTAATCGATCACCATTCATTGTCTTTTGATTTGTTGTTTTGTAGTAATGATTGGTTCTTGATGGCAAAGCAGCCGGTATCTCATTTTGAGAATTCCAGCAATTATTGTAATGCATCATATGTTGCTAAAATTGAACTACTGACTACATTACAAATAATTTAATCCTTGAAAATGCACATTCATTTTTTGTTTTAAAATACAAAACATTAGTAAAACAAAAATATTTATTAGATATTCACTTGAATATTGGAAGAGGAAAGAGCTTAAAGTAATCACAAATGTAATGAGCTGAAAATAAATGTTCAAACTATTGAGTCTCCTCTGTTATCTTGAATCCTAATTATATGCTTCTAGTCTTCCATTGAAGTTTGCATATGATACTGAATCGGCATACCAAATTTTTCTGTGCTATTTTATTTTCCATTTAAGTGTAATACCAGTTGATGTTTTAGTTGAACGACAAATATTATCACCCTCATTTTGGAGCCAATGTTAAATTATAACACGATTTTAAGGCGAGTCATAATTTTATGCTTCTAGCCTTCTGTTGAAGTTTGCATATTATGTTGAAGCTGTATACAAAATTCTTCCATGCTATTTTATTCTCCATTTAAGTGTAATACCATGCGATGTTTTAGTTAAACAACAAATATTACCACTCTCATTTTGGAACCGGGGTTAAATTATAACATGATTTTAAGGTTTGAACCAAACTTCTGCACTAAGTAAGATGACAGAGATATACTTACTTCAAATTCAACTTTTAACGAAGAAGGAAAGTGGAGAATTTAGTAAATACTCTACATAGAGACATGTATAGGACCACTATGTAATTGGACTTGTGTGGCGGCATAGGAGTGGTGTTTCGCTCGCACATTGCGAATGCAATAACTTGTCATGTCTCGATATGTCCCTCAAGTTAAACATTCCAAAACTGCAAGGTACTCATAAGTGTTAAATTTGGGGTATTTGTTCTGCTTCCACATTTCAACTGGAAATATGTCTTAATGATTTGAAAATGTAAATGCTGGCCTCTTACATTTCATTGAAATCTGTCCGGTTGATCCGATTTCCAATCTTCATAAAACAGGATTTCACCAATGTCGTTGGGGTTACAAAGATGTTTCTAATCTTCAGAGAGTGGTTGCTGGTTATGCTAAAGCTGGAATTCCTCTAGAGGTCATGTGGACGGATATAGATTACATGGATGCTTTTAAGGATTTTACACTTGATCCTGTCAACTTTCCTTTGGATAAGATGAAGAATTTTCTTGATATGCTTCATCAAAATGGTCAAAAATATGTGCTTATTCTCGATCCTGGTAAATCCTTCTCTTTGATTTTCCGCGTTTTGTCTGAATCATCGTTTCTGATTGCTCTAGGTTATATTGGGAGATGAGAAATTCATTGAATGCTAGATCTGCCACTATTTCACACATTGCTGTATCTGAGTCAGATCAATTTCTCCTGCCACAGGTATCAACATCAATGACACATATGGTACTTATATAAGGGGAAAACAAGCAGATATTTTCATAAAACGTGACAATGTGTCTTACCAGGGCGTAGTTTGGCCAGGGAATGTTTACTACCCGGATTTTGTAAACCCTGCGGCAGGAATATTTTGGGGCAATGAGATCAATCAATTCTACAATCTTGTCTCCTTTGATGGTGTCTGGCTAGACATGAATGAGTTATCAAATTTCATAACTTCTCCCCCTATTCCGTCATCTCCACTCGATGATCCTCCCTATAAGATAAATAATTCTGGAGACCATATGTCCATTACATATAGAACAGTCCCCGCAACTGCAGTGCATTTCAATAATATTTCTGAATATAATGTTCACAACCTCTATGAATTTCTGGAGGTCAGAGCAACAAATCAGGTATTAGTCAAACTGAAGGGTAAAAGACCATTCATACTTTCCAGATCAACTTTCATTGGTTCCGGCAAATTCACAGCACATTGGACTGGAGATAATGCTGCCACCTGGGATGATTTGGCATACTCCATTCCCACCATTTTGAATTTTGGACTATTTGGAATTCCAATGGTTGGAGCAGATATATGTGGTTTCTCTGGAAATACTACGGAGGAGCTTTGTCGTCGTTGGATTCAGGTATGATTAGATGGTAGTTTCATAACACCAGATTACTAACGTCAACTGATTTTTGCTAAAAGTGTGGATGACACTTATCTTTAGATGTTTGATACATTCACCATTTTCCTGAAATTACAGTGACTTCCCTTTATGTTTCAAAATTGTCTTTATTGATGACACAAGATTGGATACTCACTGAAGTATAACAAATAACTTGAAATAAAATATGGAAGATTATTATGATATTAGAAAGTAGGGGATAGTCCGTTTAACTATGACAAACATCTTGCTTGCACAAATCTGAGGAATCAAAATTAGGAAACCTTTTGAAGTTATTTTCTGGGAAAAGTATTTATAAGCCATAGACACAGGGCTAGTCCATTTAAGCAGTTACAAAGTTTGACTATTATTGTCTTGATCATTTTTCAACTTAGAACTTTCACTTTGATACAGCTAGGGGCCTTTTATCCTTTCGCAAGAGATCATACTTCAAAGGATACTATCTCTCAAGAACTCTATGTCTGGGATTCAGTTGCTGCATCAGCCAAGAAAGTGCTTGGTCTCCGCTACCAGTTACTTCCATACTTTTACATGCTAATGTACGAGGCACATGTGAAAGGAACCCCTATTGCACGGCCTCTTTTCTTCTCATTCCCAGAAGATGTCAATACATATGGAATCAGCTCACAATACCTTCTTGGCAAAGGCGTTCTGGTCTCACCTGTACTAAAGCCTGGAGCAGTCACAGTTAAAGCATACTTTCCAGCAGGAAACTGGTTTAGCCTCTTCAATCACTCACATTCAATTAACTTGAGCCAAGGAAAGTATGTGACACTTGATGCGCCATCTGATCATATAAATGTACATGTTAGGGAAGGCAATATATTGGCCATGCAAGGGGAGGCTATGACCACTCAAGCTGCGAGAAAAACATCATTTAGTCTCCTGGTTGTTCTTAGCAAGAACGAGAACAGTACGGGAGAATTGTTCCTGGATGATGGAGAGGAAGTGGAGATAGGTAGCGAGAAAGGGATGTGGACACTAGTGCAATTCAGCAGCTACATCTATAATCAGAGTATGGTCAGGCTTGAATACAAGGTTGTGAATCCAGACTTTGCCATAAATCAAAAGTGGACCATTGGCAAAGTGACATTTCTTGGCCTTGAAAATGTAAAAGAATTCAAGGGCTATGAAATCATAATTAGAAACAAACTGAGAAACAATCAAAATGCTGGAACTACTAGCAATTTTAAGGTCAGTGGACAGTTTGCCTCGGTGGAGATATCAGGTCTCAACATGTTAATAGGAGAGGAGTCGAAGTTAGAGCTAAATCTCAGCATTTGATAGTTCTAGTGGAAATTTAAAATGTATTGCTTCAGAATGGCAATACTGAAAAGAAAAACAGGTTAAAGAACCTCAATCCAGTGTATTTCTTGCAATGCATCAACAATTTGCTTCAATTATGTCAATGGCACGTACATATAGAATCCATTTCAAACGTAAACGGTGAAATGGAGGAACTGAGAATTAAACATAAATTGTTTGAGTTTTATTTGTGAATTTATTTAGGGTAATGTTTTTATACACTCTCTTTTCTCTTTTATATTTATATAATCTACTTAGATTGATATGCACGAGTTAAAACAAATCCAAATTTTAGTAAAGCCCAAATAATAATTTTTTTTTTTGGTGTAAAAGCTAAAAATTAGAGGGTATATAGTAATTTTTATTTAAACTATGATTTTAATTATTTAAAATGTGAATAGTTTTAAATTATTCATACATATAAATTAAAAGTCAAAATTTTTAAATGAGATGGCAACTGAGAATTTAAAAAGATATAATTGAGAATTAAAATAATGATTTGGGTACATGCATATCATTTGGACAGTATTGACAACGCAATTGTCTTTAATGTTTTTTCAAGGTAGTAAGTAAATCAAAATTTAGGTAAAAGAACAAAGCGAAATCATGTTAAATTCTCAAGGAGTTTAGTGCAATTAAGTATTAAAGATAAATTTGTTTTCTTAACAAAATAAATACACCATTAGTCAAAAGAACTAAAGTGAAAAAACAATATATATATATATATATATATATATATATATATTAGAGACCATACTGCAAAAACTCCAAACAGGACTCAATTGATTTAATCTTTTTAATAGTTAAAGGGAGAGAATCGGGGCAATTTAGTAAATGAAGCAATTGTAACGGCTACTTCGCACTTAGCCGTTTGATACGTGGAAAATCAGCACGCTCTTCTAGGCCTCCACTTACTCAGCCTCCCCTCTTTCCCTCTCTCTCTCTCTCTCTCTCACTCACTCACTCACTCACTCACTCCAGTTTGAGAGATAAAAAGAAAGGAACAAAATTAAAAAAATAATAATAAAAGCAAGAAAAGCTCCTAAAAAGGTAAAACAATTGCTCACTTTCGTATACTGTTACTTATTCTAGGGTTTTAGGCTTCTCTTCTCTTGAATCAGCAGCAGCAAAATAGATGGAAAAATTAGCAAAATCCATCAACATTTTCAAGAAAAAAACTTCACCCAAAGGTACTGTAATTTCTCTCTTTTATTCAAATTTCTCATCTTAAAATTTCCTTTTTTTTTCCTTTTTCAAGCATTTGTAAGTATTAGTTGGTTTTTTTCCCCTTAGATTTTGGATTTTTTTATTTGGTTTTTTTTCCTTGATTTATTAATTAACAAGACTATTTTTTTTTTTTTTTGGTTTTCTTTCTCTTAAAATTATTGACAGATGCATTGAGGAGCAGCAAAAGGGAAATGGCAGTTGCCACAAGAGGTACTTTTGGTTTCTTGCAGAATTCTGCATTTGATACTTTTTTTTTGGAAGTGGGATTTGTTTGTTTATGGATTTTTACTGATGTTCGAGGATCTATTACTACAAATGTTGAGGAAGAAAGGTTTGATCAAAATTGAATTTGCATTTACTAGTTAATATAACAGCGTTTTTAGTGGGTTTGGTTTCATTTGTTTGTGCAATGCTTGCTTTAGATTAAGCAGGAGCCAAAAGGGTTATTGGCATACTAATAAATGAGCATGATGATGTATACTGACTCTTGGGATGTGAAATATTAAAACAGGTTAAGATTTTGTCAGTTTTGAATGGTAGAGTGTTGCTTCTGGTTTCATTTGGGAGGAAATGATGGAGAACGTTGGATTGAAAAAATTGAGATCTTTGTTCATTAAAATTGTCGTTGGATGGATTAGTCCAATCTTTGGGAGGAAGATAAGAAGTTTGTCTGTTACATGATTAATCATCTTCGTTATGATCACTATTGTTATTGGCAGATCCAGTGCTTTTGTTCAGGGGAATCTCCTTGCACGGTAGAAATGTAAATTTTGGTTGCATGTGTGATACTAATTCAGTATTTCAACACACATGAATTATGCGAATTTCTGTAGAATAAATTAAGAAATTCTATGCAAGTGAAAATTGGAACTTGCTGTCGAAATTGACAAAAGAACTGCTAACTTTTTAGTTAGAAATTAGTAATTTAGTATGTACCTAGGAATCATGCTTAAGTTAATGGGAGGCACGCCTAGTAAGAGAAGGTACTCCATGGAACATGTGGTCTCATACCATGTTTCTGAAAACTGATATTTTTAGCTTAAAACCCCCTCCTTACAAGGAGCTCCTGTACTTTTACATGGGGAATGTGATACATATTGACCATTAGTTGATATTACTTCAAACATCAAATAAACAACTGCTTTTGGGATTTGGCCACAAACTAACAAAATTATGTTTGGCCTGGCACAATTGATGCTGGATGGAGTCCTTTAAATTTGGCCATTTTCAGTTTGCTGTCATAAATGAACTGATTTTCTTCTCTGTGAGCTTTAAGTTGAGTAACATCAATTTATCATACTCAATTCACGTGATATGATTTTTGTTAGTGCCTAATTATAAAAACTTCCGCATGCTTTTGAGTAATCCAAGGTTTACAGTGCAAAAACTCCCAAGTTGAACAATCTTCTATGCATGTAGGAGGGAGTTTCAGGAAAGAAGCTGTCACTACAGTTTTCTGGCTCCTGTGTGCATTCTTAGAATGTAGTTGCATGTTGTTTTAAATTATAGGTGTAATTTGCTTGACAGGTTATGCTGGCTTGCATTTGTTTTGGAATGTTGTGTCTTTATAGATATAATTTGTTTGACTAGTTAACCAAGCTTCTATCTACTAGATCTAGTTAACCAAGGTTCTATCTACTAGATATGCTTGATATTATTTCCCTTTGCCTTTTGAAGAGTGTCCATAGTTCGTTTCTTTAATAAGTGGGACTAATGTTGCCATTCTCGAGCTTTTGGGTCATAATTTTATGAAAAACAGCGGACAATTTATTTATATGATAGTTTTCACATCTCAATTACCGTTAGTGTTACAAAGTTTCCTACTTTGATATGTAGTGTTTTAGTGCAAAAACAGGATTGGAAAAAATAAAACAGCATGATGTATGTGACTATTGGAATATAGAAGCAGCATGTTGCTAAGCTCATTTTGGTAATATTTTCTTGTTTTTCCCCCTTTTTATGGGATCTTTTTTTTTTTTTTTTTTTGGGGGGGGGGGGGGGGGGGGGGGAGGGTGTTTGTGAGGTTTTGGGGCTCAATTACTAATTCTTGGACTTGGGAAGGAGGTGCTTACCCAGCTCTGCTAACTTTTTCTCTGAGGAGCTTATGAAATGAAATGAGCTCATGGGAAGGGGTTGGAATTTGACTACACAACCTTGGATTCTTCTCTTTTCAGCATTCTGGAATGAAAAAGAATATACAGCTGTACAGAGCATAGGACTTCCTAAATGCTGAGTTATTTTTCAACAGTTGAAACTATTCTGAAATGCTCATCCTTTTGGTTATATTTTCTTATTTTTCCCTTTTTTGGAGAATCATTGTTTGGGGGGAGGAGTTGGGGGCTTGAAATTGCAAATTGTTGTCGGATGTGGGAAGAGGTGCCTACCCATCTGTGCTCTTTCTTCCCCTTAAGAGCTTATGAAATGAAATGAGCTTATGGGGGAGGGGTCGGGATTTGATTAGGCAACCTTGGATTCTTCTCTTTTCAACATTCTGAAATGAAAAAGAATAGAAGCTGGAGAGAGCATAGTACTTTTTTAAATGCTGAATTTTTTTTTAACAGTTGAAAGTATTCTGAAATGCTCGTCTTTTTTAGCTAGAGCATTTCGTAAATTAAGCTGTACAGAGAACATAGGACTTTTTTAAATGCCATTTTAAACAGTTAAAAGTATTCTGAAATGCTCGTCTTTTTCAGCTAGGGCATTTCGCAAACTAAAACCCAATTGACTTCCCTTTTCCAATTATATGGCACTTTGTTTGCGAAAATAGAAATTACCCATTAGCTTTAGTAATTTTATCATGTACCAGAAGTGAGAGTTTAAAACTAAAATGGCAACAAGAGTGTAGAAGAGCTTATTGTAGAAGCTGCAAATATTTGGCATGTGAAATATGCTAGCAGCATTTGGCCTATCTTCACCATATGCTTTGATGATATGTTTCAGGCATCGAACGGGAGATTGCATCCTTACAGATGGAGGTACATCTATGCTATCAAATATTTTACCATGTTTCATTTCTGTACTATGTTATTTTTTATATTAATCTATTTGTTATATTATTATATTATATGTTTTATTTTTTGGAGGAAGTCTCACTTTTATATGTAATTTTTAGGAGAAGAAGCTAGTTGCAGAGATCAAGAAAACAGCAAAAACCGGAAATGAGGCAAGTTTTCCATTTGCTGGTGGTTTGTTCTTTAGATTTAGTTGGCATGGCATATGCACTTATTTCTTTAGATTTAGTTGTTCTGGCATCTGCACATAATTAACTCCAAATGTATTATCATCGGTACTTTTGTTATTGGTCATATGATCTAGCAATTGTTGTTTCTGAAGTATGGACGTAAATGATGAGAATGACAAGGTTTTAGCAAATTGAGTTAGCACTTAGCAGTTGAACACTGCTTCATTTTCCTTTAAGTGTATTTCCAGGGGATTAGAAGGCCTTAAATGAATTCATGAATCAATGGAATCATGTGTACATATCTTAGCTTAACAAATTTAGTATCATGACTTAGTTTAGGATATAAGTTTGCTTTCCTATAATTGACTAATTTAAAGAAATAGTTTGATTTAAGCTCAAGATTACTTTGTTTAAACCAATAACAAATTTCACTTCTAGATGTTTAGCTGGAAGTTTACAATCCATTTAAAATGGGTGAAAAAGCAGGCTCCAACCACAAATGTGTTTTTGCAGGAATACCATTTATCTTGAGATATTTTTCTACTTCTCCATGTAAAGGCTTGTTGGTGTTAATCTGATGAACAGCTGGGAATTCTTTTTATCACAGAATATAATTAGAAGATGATGGCCTCTCTTCTCCAATAATTAAGCTTTTTGAATAAGGTCTCACTGGTATTAAAATATGCAGGAAGCTCGGGTACAAACTCGTGTAGGTACTATTTAACACTTCATACGTTTGGCCTGTCAAAAAGTATCTGGCTTACATGTGAATGGAATGTATTAGACTGTATGAAACTATGTTATTCTATTCTTTCACAGTAAAATTTTTTTAGTCAAAAAGTGGTGGCTCAATATCATTATTTGTTTTCACGATCTCTTTGTTTTTATTTATTTTCTTTCACATTCCTTTTTTCTAATTCAAGCCAGGGTATTTTCAATGCCATGGTTGTGCATGGTGACTCTATGTGTGTTTGCCAATGCTCAGTTTCCAAAGTAGCTGGAATCATTTGCGTCATAAAACTCATAGGAACACATCTTTTTATACTGAAAGATACATGACCACTGTCTTTGCTGGAAAACTGGGAAAAGCAATTAACTAAACATATGATGCCTTTCCCAAAAGTATGTATATCCATGAAGGGGATGTATAATTACCTGACTCAACATATAGAATTCCCATTTCTTATACTGCTGCTCTTCTAACCACCCCCCCCCCCCCCCCGGGGGGGGGCCGCGCGGTGGGGGCTGGGGGGCTGTGCAGTCAGGGGGCACTCCTCAGTGAACTGTACATACATTTGAATTGTGCCTTGATCTATGACACAAATTACACTTATGTAAACCAGGCTGCTACCAGAATTTTAGCTCGGCAACTTGTTCGGCTGAGGCAACAAATATTGAACTTGCAAGGGAGCCGTGCCCAAATCAGAGGCGTAGCCACGCATACCCAGGTCACTATTCCCTTAATAACACAATTATGCTTTAAGAAAGAATTTTTGCTGACCCCAACCTGTTGTTGCAGGCACTCTATGCTAGCACATCAATATCAACCGGAATGAAAGGTGCTACAAAAGCAATGACAGCCATGAACAAGGTACATATATGAAGCTTGACAAAGTGAAATGTCTATAGCTTAGACAATAGGAGATGTTTATGACTGATAAGGAAGCTTCATTTCAGTCACAGTGGTGGTATTTGACTCCAGCTATTGATTGATCGTGGTCATAAATAGTCTTCCAGTTGTGGAATTTGGTATTCATTGCTTGTCCTCGTATTCTGGAAACTGAAGCATGCTGACTACTAGTATTCTACTGTAGGTTACTGGGGCAATCAGGGTAGTCAATTCCACGTGGAATTGATGATCTCCGGCATATGCTGGGAATTGCTTCGAAGTCTGTTGTTCTATTTCAGAGCTTAGATCATTGGATCTCTTGTAATATATGTTTCTAGTAAAATGATCTATTCTGTATGGGTGTACTTCTGATATTGCCTCTGCTTGCTGACATCTTGTGATGTGGCTTTCCTTGGTGTGATCTCATTGTCTCCTGATGAGTTTCCTTTGAGCAATCCATGTTATCCCATATAAAATAAACTTCATGACTTCTTTTTGGTGTGCGTTGTGTGTTTTTTGGTTTTTTTTTTTTTGGGGGGGGGGGGGAGAGAATGAGAAGGGGGAGTCCTTCTATGGATAAGATGTGAGCATTTGTGTAGATTAGTTGAAGAATAGTATGATTATGCCCCAATCAATGGTTTGCCAATCAGTCCTAAATAACTTTGCCTATTTGATCAAGTATTATTTCGTGTTCATACAAGGTACTGGTTAATCTTTTTGTCTTTTCACCTTTTAGGAAATGGCACCTGCAAAACAAGCGAAAGTGATAAAGGAATTTCAGAAAGAGTCGTCGCAGTTGGACATGACGGTAAACTTGTTGAGGCTTTATGATATTTGCAAATATTTCTTCAATCAGTTGTTGCAGTTTGTTGAACAATTGATGACTACATTAAACAAGAGATTAACGTATATCTTTATTTGAGTTAATTTTTTGGCATTTTATCCAGATTGAGATGATGTCAGAATCTATTGACGAAACCTTAGACAAAGATGAGGCTGAGGAAGAAACAGAGGAGCTTACTAACCAGGTGATTAGCATCTCTTTTGTAAATTACTTTTTCTTCTCTCTTTTATTTGATTTTTCCAGGCCTATAACTTTTAATTTCTTAATTTTCCTTTTTCTAGGTGCTTGATGAGATTGGAGTGGACATAGCCTCACAGGTTGGTTTATTTTGACATTTTCTTCATTCTGAAATGCGTTGTACTAAAATTTAAATCTATTTCCTAGAAATTAAACAAAGATTCTGATTCTGGTTTGTCATTCCTTCCAGTTATCATCTGCTCCTAAAGGTCGGATAGCAGCAAAGAAAGTTGATAATGCTGCCCCTCCTAGGTATGCTTATGTGCTTGTGTGGTTTTAAGAAGATATTGTTCCTTCACACTTTTCTACTTATATTTTAAGACACGGGAGTCGTTTATGGAGCTTAAATGCTTAGGAATTTTCAATAAAATTGGCTTTTCTCTCCCGTGTTCTTGGCTCATGGGCCTGGGTATATACTATTTACCCTTTAAAGTTTTTTCTCTTTATTGTGTTTCCTCCATTGTGTGCAAGCTTTTGCAAGTGATGGACATCCATGTCTTTGAGAAAAGCAAGTAAAAGAAATGGTGGTTTTTGGCATGCATTTATATTCTCCTTAATATTAAGAAACCAAAGACTTGTAATTTAACACGGGATTATTTTGTCATGGTAAAATTTGCAGAAAATTTTTTGTCAAAAACAAAAGCAAAGGTTGTTTATTATATTACCTTCCACCATGTTAAGCTTTTACTCATCACCATTTGGCTGTGCGTATTTCTTTTTACTATAAGATTCCTTTTTAATGGTTGTGCAGTTCTACTCCTGCTGATGTAGAGGATCTTGAGAAAAGGCTTGCCTCTCTACGCCGTATTTAAACAAAGAAAGCACACCAGGGTTTCCTCTTTCTCTACTCCTGCTCCCGTTGTAAAAATTTATTTGTTATAGAAATGGTTACATGTATATTAGACAGACTTTTAAAACTTGTTTCCTTTCTTTTTCTGTTACTTAAGTAATATATTTTGTATTTGGAGGAGGACCTATTTCAAAAAAATCCTTTGTTCCGTACTAGGTATAAACTACGAATATATATTTTTTAGTATGAGTCCACAATACTTGTATCCTCCGGAGTCTTATGCAATCCCTCTATTTGCTTTCAAAAAATTGCAGCTGGAAGGCCGAGGAAATCCATTTTAGCTTCACGATGCTGTCAGATATTCTTCGTACCGTTAAAAGACTTGTGTTTATGACAACATTATATTCTCGAATTTGTGTACTGTGCAGTTGTGCTCTTTCTATGATTGATCCATCATGGATCAAATTTTCCCCATCAATTTTTTGGATCACTTGTCAGTTATGTAACTGAGGTTCCAAGGCGAAAGTGAATTAAAAAACAAAATAAAATTGATGAAATCTAATAATGTAACAGATTCATTGTTTTCTTCTGATCTCCGTCAGACAGGCATGAAGGCTTGGGATGCTTTGTTCATGTCCGAAGTAGTATCAAGATTGACTTGTGTCTTCTCGAGTACAAGTCTTCAGAATTGTCTTATAAATATTTCATACCCCAAATACTAGCTTTCACGAAACTTGTATTACCATAAATCTTGTCCATTCCCAGATCAAGATAGCTGTGATTCACATGTGCTTTTCTTGAGAACTTGGAAACACAAGGAATCATATAATCTTCTAACCTTAAAATTCAATCAATGTGCTTCAATAGTTCTCTCTCTCTCTCTCTCTCTCTCTCTCTCTCTCTCTCTCTCTCTCTTTATACTTTTTTTTTTTTTTTAGAGTCTTCACTTTGCCATGTTGGTAGCCACAGAATAATAAATTTGGTACCACCTTTTTTGTGAGGAAAAGGTTTCTTTTTCTGAAATTTGACTTATGATTCACCACAGCGAATTCGGAATAAACGCAAATGGTGAATTTTCTTCTGAAAACCTTTTGCATCTTCCTTCTAGTGCATATTCAGGGATTGGCTTTTTTACGGTCTGACTTATCTTTGAAGTACGTTCTTGGATATGAATATGATGATTTTCTTTTGAGGCAAAAGTTCAGGCAGTAAATTACTCGGGAATTTGGCTGTGTAGTATATGCAGCACTGGTTTAGTCCAGCTCATTCAATTTTCAATTGTCTTTTGGGCAAATCGCAATTCAGGAAAGCTTTACTTCATTCCTTTCCATTAGCTGTTCCAAGTAAAGCATTGTTAAATAGGCAGTTTATGTAGTCCGCTTTCCTTTCGGATTAGTTGCATTGCATCACAACTCTGATGAATGTATCTCTGGTTAATTGCATTTAATAAGTAACTATACAGCCCAGTTTTGGAATTTGGTATATACGAGATAAAAAAGAAGTTGAAAAGTATGTTTAAGAAGTTCTTTCAATAAGAATTTAGGAACATAAACAAACATCATCTTCTTTATTATTTCAAACTAGTTTTCAGAAAAAAACTTCCCTTCCAAAAGAATAGATAAATAAATAAACTGGCAGTTTCTTTTCAACGTTCAGACTTGAAGGGGTCTGAAGATGGAGAAGTAGATTTCAATTTATGTCGGGCAAAAAACTTCGGTAGCCATTAAACTTTTTCGATCGTAAAGTTTTGACCATTAAATTTTTTTTTGGTTTAAAAAAAGTCATTGAACTTGTAAAAATAGTTACTTGTGACCATTCCATCAGATTTTGCCGTTAAGCCATACAAGATCAGCTGACGAAATGACCATAAGTAATCATTTTTATAAGTTTGGTGACCTTTTCGAAATAACGAGATGGTTATAAGTAACCATTTTTACAAGTTTAGTAACCTTTTTGAAATAAATTTACTATTTGGCTTAACAGTTAATCTGAACCATTTTTAAGAATTTAGTGACTTCTCTTAAACAAAAAAAAGTTCAGTAGTCAAAACTTTTACAATCGAAATAGTTTAATGGTCACTAAAGTAATTTGCCCTTTTTGTCTGAGATGATATATTCTACATAATCTCATGTTGTTAGCTGTAATATGTGGGATGAGTAAGATGCACATGCGGAGTTCGACTAAATGTCTGATGGATTTCAATTAGGTGCATTGGAGAATGAGGTTTGGATTGGTGCTAGTTAACCAAAGGTTCTTTCTTTAATGCTATTCATTAGAGGTGTCAGGTTCAGTTTCCCCATCCCAGTTGCATAAGAAAGAACAGATTCTGCCGTGCGTTTAAGAACGTCATTCCCTTGAACTTTCCAAGAGTACTTTAGTAATTTAAACTCACTACACGCTTTAATAATTCCGTTGCTAGTTCTAAAACTTTTGGTTGCCAAGTGCTAATTTGTATTGAGATTGTTATCTTTACATCTGCTTTGCAGGGCATGAAATTTGGGCGTTACTAGCAAGTTGTCGTGTTCATTACTGTAAATTATTTTTTTGTCATAGTTTTACATGTAAAAAGCATCAAATAATCATAAACAACTTGTGGTATACGCCTGCTGTAGCTTCATGCATCTTTTTCTTTGCATTTCCATCAATAAACATGTAGGATGGGGATGCTTTGTTCATGCCTGAAGAAGTTATCAGGATCAACTTTTGTCTTCACCAATACTAGTCTTTTGAAGTTGTTTTTGAAGTACTTAGTCCCCCAAACACTTGCTCTGATGAAACTTGTGTTACCATTAACTTTGTTCACTCCCAAATCAAGATCCCTGTAATTCACATATGCTTGTCTTGGAAACTTGGAAACATAAGGAGTCATGAAATTGTATAACCCCCTAATCCAATTAAAGTGTTTTGCCATAGTTTTCTTGTCTCCACTTTGCCATACCGTCATCCATTGGATCATAAATTTTATGCCTTTTCTGTGAGGAAATGGAGTTTCAGATTCTGAAATTTTGCTCATCATTCCACCGTAAGGAGTCCAAAGCGTATATAGTATGTCTGCTTCTAGGAGCCTTTTCCATATTCCTTCCAGTGCATATTCTGAGATGGGCTCTTTGACATAGTCGGATTTAGCTTTGAAGTAGTTCTTACCGTATGAGGATTTCCCCTGAAGCAAAACTTCAGGCAGTGTGTTACTTGGGAAGTTTGCCATATACAACACTGAGTCAATCCAGCTCATTTCAATGCAGTCTTTTAGTGTTAATCCCAATTCAGGAAAGCTTTTCTTCATTACTTGTAGGAGTCTGTCAGCTCTTCCAAGAAATAAAGCATTATAGGCAGTTTGTATAGTCCGCTTTTCTTTCTTATCAGTTGCATTTACAGGTTGTATGATGACTCTTATGAAGAGATCTTCGTCAAGCTTATCAGCAATCTGTTGCCATCTATACAGAAGCTTAGTTGCTCCTTGTTCCAATGTTCTTGGAACTGTAAAAACTGCCACAGTGGCTGGTACTGGAACCAATCGTAACTTCCAAGCAAGTAATATTCCAAAGCTCCCTCCTCCTCCACCTCGGATTGCCCAAAACAGATCCTCTCCCATAGATTTTCGATCCAGAATTTTGCCAGTAGCATCAACTATTCGAGCATCAAGGACATTATCAGCCCCAAGGCCATATTTTCTCATCATCGTACCATATGCTCCTCCTGTTATATGGCCTCCAACACCTACGCTGGTGCAAAGGCCAGCCGGAAAACCATGAAGTTTGCTTTTGTTTGCAATCCTATAATAAGCTTCGCCAATAGTAGCACCCGACTCAACCCATTCACTATTGTCATCTGTATTGACCTCAATGGATCGAAGTTTGGAGAGGTCTACAACCATAAATGGCGATTCTCTTTCAGAGGTATAAGAGATGCCTTCATAATCATGCCCTCCACTACGGATTCTGAGCTGAATCCCCAGTGTTTTGGCGCATATAACTGCTGCCTGAACGTGGGAATCAGTTGATGGTGTGAAGATAAGCTCAGGTTTAGGCCTGGATGGCACAAGGCACCTCAGGTTTTGAGCAGTAGATTGCAGAATCGAACTAAATGAAGCATTATTTGGTGTAAAAAACTCTTCGGAGAAAGGTATAGATAATTCAGTCTTCAAATTTACACAATGGTAAAATTGATCCTGAATTGAGTCTGTAGCAGCCCATGAAACTGATAAAAAGACTATAAATGTTGAAAGGATGACAGTGCTAGAAGACTTCATATATTGTTTTCTTATTTTTCTTTCTGCTCACGCTTGGAAACTGAGGAATCGAATGGGTTGGGAAGTAAGCAATCACTCTGAAGTCAGGCTCTGAAGGATTGATACCTATGAACTCAGACGTGATAAATAAAGAAATGATGAAGAATGGTCCACGCAATTTGCGTCATAAATATATCCTTTAGGTTCAACTCTGATAGGTAAAAAGAACATCCCTCTGGATGATGCTGCTTTCGAAATGAAAATTCTGTGATAATGATCCAATTCAAAATTTCACCATCTTCTTAAGTCTGACCAATTGGAGGCTTGACTCTTCTCCATTACATCCCACCACGTATTCAAGTTGGCTACGCAAATTAAGTGTCATGTTTGAACTTTGAAGGCAGTGCCTACAAGTCTAGAGGTGTGAATTTTGGGATTATTAAGATAAGTTCTGTCAAGCCCGACCTCGGCCCAAGTTGAAAGTATGCATTTCCCAAGTTCAACCTTTTCAGGCTTGCAAGATTAATGTCAAGTTCAGTTCGCTGTATTGACATGAGTTTTGACTCGGATTTGGCCAACTTGAAGTAGAAAAATCGTGTTTTCTATCTTTTCAAAAAAAATGTTACTTTTATGATTCCACAAGCAAAATAACATAAAAATAAACATACATAAGTGAAGTAAATCAAAAGATTTACGCATTAATCTTTATGTCAACATTTGTAACACCTAGTAATCTCATAAGATAATACAATATCGAAAGATTTTCTAAACTGAACTTTAAACTTCAGTTCTTTCTGGGAGGCATGATACCGCACAGACTACTCACTCCCTGGCCATCCAGTGTGGGTTTTGGGCTTGCTACAACTGTTCAACGTCTTTCGGCTTTTCTTTCTTGTCATCACTATAAAACAAGAGACTCTATTACGTGAAAATGCTCTACTTAATAATTCCAGGAAAAAGATGAAGTTTTTTCAATTTTCATATGTCAAACAGAGGTGGTTTGCTTGCAACCACTCATGGACAAGAATTATATTTTATGGATTTTAATTTTGCCTATATATCACCTTTTGGGGTGTGCTTCATTGTTATTGCAAACTTTCATGATGATCTTAATGGTTGTGCAGCTTTACTCCTGATGTAGAGGATTTTGAGAAAAATGCTGGCATCTCTACGCTGTATTTCATCAAAAATGCATACCAGGTGGACACTCTGTGTTCTTAAAATTTCTTTGCTATAGAACCAATCACGTCTACTGCATAGAGTTTCGAGCTCATTGCATATTCTTGTATTCTGTTGGTTTAGTAATTTCTTTTGTACTTTGCAAGGACTATTTACTTCGTGACTGGAAAATATGTTATTCCTGAGTTACTAGGTATTTATTAGAGCAAATATGATGTTACTTTTGTTTAGCAAACATATGAAGCCTTAGTTTATATATGTACCGTCGGTTTCTATTTCTGGTCAAATTTACCATTTTAGACAGAGCTTAAAACATGTATAAATTGGCTGTGTAATGACTCTACTCCATTTTAGCTTTAAGGTAGTCTCAGATATGAATAATCGTTTGAATTGATACATGGTCGGCATTCAGAACTCATTCACAATCAAACAACAAAAAGGAGGATAGTAACATTAACAGGTTAAGGCTACCCAAGGAAGGAGTCTGGGCTTTTTCACTTATCTAGTCTTTGCACTGCAGTATATAACTATATTGTTCTAACAGATTTTTGTGTACCTGTGCAGTGCTCTGTCCATGATTGATATATTATTCACTACCAGGTAACTTGCTGGACCACTTATTCCTAGTGTCTTGTCCGCATATGAATTACATATGGCAATTTCTGACACGACCTGAAAACTCAACACGAATCTAATTCGAAAATAGCAAGTTTGGGTTGGAGGTTGGCGGGTTCGTGGATCGGACCCGACTGACCTGTGAAGAAAAACAAGTCAGGTTCGAGTCGACCTGTGAACCCGAAAAAAAAAAAAAAAAAAAAAAAAGCTAAGCTTTGTTTCAACCATATATGGCGATTCTCTTTCAAAGGTATAAGAGATGCCTTCATAATCATGACCTCCACTGCGGATTCTGAGCTGAATCCCAAGTTTTTTGGCGCATAAAACAGCTGCCTGAACGTGGGAATCAGTCGATGGAGTGAAGATAAGCTCACCTCAGGTTTTGAGCAGTAGATTGCAGAATCGAACTAAATGAAGCATTATTTGTTGTAAAAAACTCTTCGGAGAAAGGTATGGATAATTCAATCTTCAAATTTACACAATGGTAAAATTGATCCTGAATTGAGTCCGTAGCAGCCCATGAAACTGATAAAGAGACTATGAATACTGAAAGGATGACAGTGCTAGAAACTTCATATCTTGTGTTTTTATTTTTCTTTCTGCTCAGGCTTGGGAACTGAGGAACCGAATGTGTTGGGAAGTAAACAATCCCTCTAAAGTCAGGTTCTAAAGGATTGATAGCTATGAATTCAGACGTGATAAGTAAAGAAATGAGAGTGATTCCTCAAATGAGGGTTCTTTTGAAATTGATTCTGACATGGGAGCTGTTTTGGGGTGGGGTTCAGGTCCAGGGTTAGCGCATTCGGTGCGTATTCACCGAATGCGCTTTACATTTGTACGCATTCACCGAATGTGCTTCTTGACCTTTTTTTTTTTTTTAAAAGCATTGCGCGGGCCTGCTATTTCTTTTACGCAGCAGGCCACGCCGCATGGTGTGAGGTCTGCTCTGACCAAATAAATGCGCATTCATTGAATGCACATTTATTGGGACCTCCGTGCTTGTCTTAAATGCGCATTCAGTCAATGAGCATTTATTTTTTGAAGTACTAGGCATGCCATGCGCGGATGTTTCTTCCTTATGCACACTTGGTAAGTGCGATTTATGGTGATTTTCCTTTTTTTTTTTAACATAAAACTTTTTCCCACCCAAAACCCTAGCCAATTTTTCCAAAACCCTAGTCATTTTCTTTGTAATCCTATATTTGTTACAAAACCTTAGCCCTTTTTTAATTTAAGTATAAATTTAGCTTCTCAAGTTTGTTATTTACTTAATTTTTATTTATTTGCTTCGTTTGCTTTTTTAATTTTTTTATTTGATTAGTTTTTGAATATAAGAATTTAGTATAACTAGAATATAGGGTGACGGTGGGATATGGGGTTGGTAATATGTTACCAACTTTTTTCTTTTTATTTAGTTTTTATTTTTTTTTGAGTTTTTAAATAATAAAATGTTATGCTTTTATGATGTATTAGGGGGTATGGATTAGGGTTTAGGACTTAGGTTATATTATCGTAAATTATATTAGATATATTAAATATGATAAAAATTACTTATCAAAAAAATACAATAAAAATTAATATATATGAGAAATAATAATATTAAAAAACTGCATTTGCTGAATACAATTTATGTGGATTTAGTTTAAGTTTTTTTTAACGTAACCCTTTTTTTCTCCAAAACCCTAGCCAATTTTTCCAAAGCCCTAGCCATTTTCTTTGTAACCGTATGTGTGTTCTCCCAAAACCCTAGCCCTTTTTTTAATTTAACTTTTTTTCTTTTTGTTTTTTGTTAATATGTTAAAGTTCAAGGTTTAGTTTTTTATTTTTTTATTTTGAGTTTTTAGATATTAAAATGTTACACTTTTATGATGTACTAGGGGGTATGGATTAGGGTTTAGGACTTAGGTTATATTATTGTAAATTATATTGGATATATTGAATATAATAAAAATTAATATATATGAGAAATAATAATATTAAAAATTAGATAAATTATATATGTACAAAAAAGTTTGAGTAAATACAAATAATAAACCACTAATGTTCCCCCAATCTGCCATGAGTACCACACCCTGGAGGCCTACGAACTCTATTAGTTCGTCGCAGTCCAACTTGAGTATTATCTTCGGCCTGTGAATTAAGGTCAGGAAAATGAACAGGCGATGTCGAGATGAATGATGTAGCGACTGGAATATCGTAAGGTTGACCGAAAGATGGGAAAATAGTAGCCGAACTTGGGGAACGGAACAGTAATAGTCAGGGTGAATGGTGACTGACTGGATGACCTGATGCGATGTGCCTTCGCCGAGATCGTGCGATGTGCCAGCACCGGGATCGTGCCAATGAGATCCAACAAATGTACTCGGCTTGTGGGGGCTCTGGTGATCTAACACGGCGACGACGTCCCCCACCACTGCTGAGTTTCCTCTAGCATGGAGCCTCTGAACTCGTCGGGCATCGTCACGTTCCTCATCATTATGAGCTGGCAAAACTGGAGGTTGAAGTGAAAGCCGACTCGACTGTCTAACTGTATGCAATGTGGTAGCTGTGAAGTCTCGCACGGTAGTCCAAGCTTCCACAGCCGCAGGATGAGCATCCTCTATAGAGCTCAGGGAAATATGATGCAAGCGGGATAGCGCATCAAACTATCACAAAACAAAATTAATAGCATATTAGATGTAATATGAATAAAAAATAAAATCAACTGAATAAATTGAACTATTACTTACAGCAGTACTCCGCAGCAGAAGCATTACCCTGATAGCTCTCGAAAAATCGGTAGGACGACGGCTCAGATTGGAGATATATTGTAATGTCCTCTCTTGATACCAACTAAGATACTCCGGCAAGGGATATCGAGCATCAGCCGTCTGCACATTTTGAACGACTGTGTCATGTCGTGTCATCCAAATGTCAACATAACGCCGGTGCATAGAAGACCAATCAGTACCGGATCGACCTCGGCTGACCTACACGGTGTAAGTCAGGCTGTGTATCCATCAATAAAGGAAGTGATATATACTGTTTCATACCGAACTGCGCAATACTCTATTACGCAAGTGAGTCTCTACAATCCCCCAACATATGAGGTACGTAACTGATCGCCGTATCCTATGACCAACAGTATAATAAGGTGGGAGATAAAAAGGCGTTGATTCAGAATATGGCTGTCAAATAAACTGCAAATAATGCAAAAACAAGTTATTAATACGAAGAACAAAACTATATAAACTAAATAAATTTGAAAATAATATAAAATAAATGGATCTCTTGCGGTCGGAGACTGTCTAACTGATCACGAAATATTGACAAGATATGTTGGGAAATCCTATGCAAGTCAAATGCAACATCCTACCGAGATGTATATGGTCCACGATATTCTGTCTCGAGCACTAATCGATCAGAGTGAATAGCAGGCAGCCTCTCCTATGCCCATATCTATAAGAGTACCAGTGCATCAAAAATCTCGCGCGATATGGGTAATATAGCATCACACATGCTATGATATAGCGTGGCTAGAATTGTAAAACCCCAACTGTAATGTCCTACTGTCTCTAAATTCTGAAATAATGGTATCAATCGAAACTCTATCTTATTGCCCGTATTGTTGGACAATAAGAGTCCTCCTAACAATAGCAAAATATATACTCTCGCCCGCTATCTGCAGGCATTGTCAGGTGCATCATTTGATAAATATGAATCTAGAACAATCTCTAAACACCGCTTGTTAAGTCGTCCTCCTAAAAGGTCACTCTGATCAGGGGTAATACATAACAAATCTTGACACATATCAACCTACTCGTCGATAGTATGCGAAGGGTCAACACCGGTAAGAGGCTCCCCGTCAATCGGAAGGCCCCAAAGAACCTCAACATCCTGTAGTGTAATCGTAATCTCCCCAACTGAAAGATGAAAAGTATGTGTCTCTGATCGCCAACGCTCAACAAGCGTAGTCACAAGTGCGTGGTCCACTATAATATATCCAAACAAAAATATTCCCTCAAATCTAGCTAAATGAATATAGTGTAACACACGATTGGAGATAGGTAAATGCCGCCAAACCTCACCATCACAACGTCTAACTACTAGGGATGTATCATCAAAACTACCGTCATATATAGTACGCGCCCTATATGGAGTCTCAAGATGTATAATATCATGAATGTATGGTCCTTAATAAGGGGCACGAATATGTCGGCCATCCACAATATAATGTAGAATCTTAAAGAATTAAAAAGTAAATTATGTAGAAATTATATATAATTAAATAATAAATTATGCAGAAATTATATATAATGCTTTCCTAGCTCTTTTTTTTTTGTTTTAATGTTTTAAACCCAAATTTCTTTCAAAATCCTTTACCTTTTCCCTTAAAATCTTAACTTTTTTTTTGTTTTAATTTAAACTCAAATTTCTTTCAAAATCTTAATTTTTTTTCTCCTAAAAGCCTAGCTCCTTTTTTATTTTAATTTAAATCTAAATTTCTTTCAAAACCCTAGTTTTTTCCCTAAAACCCTTGCTCCTTTTTTATTTTAATTTAAACCCAAATATTTTTCAAAACCCCAGTATTTTTTGCCCTGAAATCCTAGATCATTTTTTGTTTTAATTTAAACCCAAATTTCTTTCAAAATCCTAATTTTTTTCCCTAAAACCCTAGCTTCTTTTTTGTTTTAATTTAAACCTAAATTTGTTTCAAAATCCTAATTTTTTTCCCTTAAAACCCTAGCCCTTTTTTGGGTATTGTTTTTACTTTCTGGATAATGTAATGTAGAATTCAATATATAAACTTTATATAAATCACATCCACTTCATATCAATTACATTAAAAATACATGTGAAAATCTTAAATTACATAACATGAAAAAAATCTTAAAATCTATGCTGGACAATTTCTGCTATTATGGTCAAATTGATGACATCGTCTGCACCTCCGTGGCTCATTCGGTTGCCTACGGTTCATCTCATTCTTGATTCACCTGACCCTAACACAGCCTGGTTGACAGTCAACAAATCGGGTGTTGTCAGGACTGAAGATCCCAATTTGGTATAAGATATTCATCGACGCTGGGTAAGGAATTGAATGAGCTTGAATACTGTGCAATATGCGTTATACAGTGCATACACAGTGTTAAGAAGTTGAGCCAGATTATGCCCTCTCCGTCTACACACGGCCATGGCATGTGAGTAAGGAATTCTATACATTTGCTATTTACCACATGTACAAGTTTTCTAGTAGTACATAACAGTGTGAAAATTTTCGCCGTTATTATGCAGTCCTCTTCCAGTTTGAATTTTGTACTTACCTTCTGAAACATTATATGTCTGAATCTTATGGCGTATCTTTTTTGCTCAGCCTCCTTTACTTTTTTTCAAATTCTTTAGGGAAATGGTTCCCGATAGTGTGCAGCAAATTCCCTGTTCTTCGTTGAACATTTTTACAATCCTCAGAAATGTCAGTTGTATACATGCCTTGATAGGCATCTCTCTTACACCACGCAAGATATTATTATAACTTTCTGAAATATTCGTGGTGGTAATGCCTCAACGATAATTACCGTCACGTACAAGACACCATTGACTAAAATCAATACTTGTCATGTACTGCCAGGCTGCCTCAGAATAATTCCTAAAATTTTCCAATAACTGTGTCCACTTGCGCTGTTGCGTGGTATATTCGATTGCCAATACCAAATCTTTTAATTTTTTTCCCTTGAAATCTGGCGAGCATATTACTGCAGACATGACGAAGACATAACCTGTGATACGTGTACGGCTCGCATAGGTACTCCGCATTTCCAATGGCATTAAATATGTCATTGTGTCTGTCTGATATAAGGTAGATTGAACGTCGACCCTATACAATATATTGGTAAAACTGCTGCAAAAATCAAGCCTAGCTAGCATTCGTTTCCTCATTGATGATTGCGTATGCAAGGGGTAATATGCGGTTATTGGTATTAATCGTCACCGCAATAAATAATTTCTCTTGTATTCATCCCACAAGTACGTGCCGTCTATACTCACCACTAGCCTGCACGTACGAAATGCAACAATTGAAGGTCCGAAAGTCCAGAACACACATTTAAAAATCTTCACATTCTCTAAATTGCACGGATGGTGAAAAAATTGTACTACGATACCAGGTTTGATTGAACCAATGCTTCAACGAATCTAGGCAATTCCACAAAATTTGATTCCCAATTATCATAAATTATTTGGATAACTTTCTGTCGACTGTACCAAACTTTTTTGTATGATATGTCAATGTGTAGATTCTGCTTGACATCAACCATGATGTTCTTTAACTTACATGTCAGATCAGTGACAATTGAATGCAATATATGACGAGCAATCACAGCAGAAGTCAGATTCCTGTTATTATTTCCCCTTATTGAACCAAGGTACTAATGCTCGTTCACTCATCTGGTGATTTGTCGGAAATCACTTCTTTTCTTGCAAATTGCACAACATTACTAGTTACAGTTATTGTAATATTGTTCATTTGATATCTTAAGAGCATCACGAGCGAACCTGCATTTTGCTACCTATGTATTTCCTTTGCTTTCAACCACTCTAAATTCCCTATTATGCCTGATTGACCACAGTCTTATTTCCTAACTTAATTGATCCTTGCTCACAAATTACATGCCAAGGCGAATGTTAGTATCTTCTTGGCTCTACATGTTTATTCGGTTTCTGTGTCTCCTATCGGTGGGATCATAATCAGATTCAATACCAAGATCAAAAAAGAAAGGTATTTCAGTAGGAACATATTCTTTTTGAGACAACTCCGGAGAGATAGTGTTGTGTCGTATCTCAGCCGATGTGCAAGGCTTGTATCGATCACCCGAAATCTAAAAATTATCAAAATCTTGTGCATCAGAAGAATGCACTTCGCCACCTGCATCAGTGTTTAAGTTATAATCAGATTCAGGAGACTCAACATTCTGGAATTCGTCTTCCTCAGTATCCTCGTCTGAGGATGAACTGTGAAATCGCTCGAGTCGTCCCTCAGATTGCACTAGCCTCTCTATAGGACTGTTGCGGCTATGGCCACCAAAACTTGAACTCAGAATTGAATCTAGACCGTACATGTACATTTCCTTGGGAGCACTGTATTGATGCATGCCAGATGTACCAAATTCTGCCTCCAAATAAGGGCTCCGTTTTTCAACATTTTGCATCGATATCTCTGGGCTAGACATACCATACAACACCGCAGGACTGTAATACTGAGGGGGATATGGCACGTATGGTGGATTGTGTGGGTCAAAAATGGGTTCAGCAAAGACATCATCAGTCCACTATCATACATCCCCCTAACGCCTTGAGTAGGAGGTGTTTGAATAATTTCCTCTTTTTCAATGTAAAATTCAGCAATATACCCTAGGTAATTGTTATTCAAATTATAAATGACTTCCATGCTGTCATCACTCATTACCGACCATGGAACATGTGTCATTGTCGGAGGACATGGGCATTTAAGGATAATATTCAACCTGAAACGATTCCTATCCAAGCCCATGTAATCGTATGTTTTGTCTGCCAATTGTTCGTACCTAATTCGATGGTTAAGCATGAATATAGCATTAGGTTGTTGTGGCTCATAGTGCAATCCTCTCTTGTATTTTATTTGACCACCCCAGTATAGTAAAACACCAAGTAAACTGGGTAAAGCCATCTTCCTGTTTTATGAGTCCTGACCGACGTGAGTTGTTAAATAAAAATTGTTTATTATTCTTCTAACTAACTATAATTTTAATCATTTACCCATTATTTTAATAACGAAGCGTAATTTTCAAGGATTTAATAATTAATTTTTCTAATTTTTATAATAGAAAATCAATCAACTTAAACCCAATGTAAATATGTATAAAGTTGAGGGATAAAAATATAAATATGCAAAATATTAGGTGCCAATTTTCAATATGCACAATTTGTGTATAAAATGCAAATATATAGGAGTTTAGGGGCCAAAATACAAATTAACAAAATTTTAAGGGCCATGTTATACATATACATAAGTTTAGGTGCCACAATTTAAATATGCAAAAGTCGTAGGTCTAAAATGTTAATATTTAAAATTTGAGGGGCTAAATTGTAAATCTTTAAAAGTTAATGGGTCATTTTGTAGATATTTAAAATATGAGGGGCTAAATTGTAAATTTTTAAAAGTTGAGTGGTTATTTTGTAAATATGCAAAATTTTAGAGGCCAAAATGTAAATTTTCAAAAGTTGAGGGTCATTTTGTAAATTTATAAAATTTGAAGGGCCAAAATATAAATATGCAAGAGTTGAGGGTCATTTGGTAAATATGGGCCAAATTGTAAATTTAAATAATTTAGGGATCTTTTTGTAAATATGCAAAATTTAAGGGCAAAAATTTAAATTTGCAAAATTTCCAAGGGTCATTTTGTAAATATTCACAATTTGAGGGTCAAAATGTAAATTTGTAAAGTTGAGGGGTCATGCTGTAAATATGTACTAGAAAATTGTCAAAATTAACTTGTATCAAAGTTTTTGCCAAAAACAGAAAATTAATAAAAGTAAAAGTCTCTAATCCTTAATTTGACTAATTTGTCAGTCCTTAATTTTGTGATATTTTGTTAGTCATTTTCAACCACACTACGTAAATAATAGCATAAAATATTTTGATCAAGTTTTTTTCTCTAGTCTTTATGTCACAATTTTTTAACAAAGTAAAAGCGCCATTAATTCATAAAACTAAAACCAAAATGATACAATCATAAACTAACAACATAAAACTAAAAATAAAATTATATAATGCTAAACTAACAACATAAAACTAAACTAAAATTATATAATGCCAAACTAACAACATAAAACTAAAACCAACATTATGTAATATTATACTAACAACATAAAAATAAAAACAAAATTATATAATGTAAAACTAACAACATAAAACTAAACCAAAATTATATAATGCTAAACTAACAACATAAATTAAAAACAAAATTATATAATACTAAACTAACAACATAAAACTAAACTAAAATTATATAATGCCAAACTAACAACATAAAACTAAAACCAAAATTATATAATACTAAATTAACAACAAAAAACTAAAAACAAAATTATATAATGTAAAACCAACAACATAAAACTAAACCAAAATTATATAATGCTAAACTAACAACATAAAACTAAAAACAAAATTATATAATGCTAAACTAATAACAGCAATAAACACCTTGACAAAAATAAAATTGAATTGTAGTGAAAAAAAAAAGTAAGACAGAATTAGAAAATAACTTGAGGAGAAGAATATGAGGAAGAGGAATTCGAGTAGAAGATTGGAAATGAGGAAAGGAAAGTGAAAGGTCCGGTGAGAAGTTTTGAAACTGAAGAAATGAAAGTGAAAGTGAATGGGAGGCAATTCTGTTGAAGTAGGAGTCAGTATTTATGGCCAAAATGCATGCAATAATTCGTGTGTAAATTCAGTCAAAAGGCTGACATCTGATTGAATTTGGCGCAGAATACATGTTAGTGAACAGTCATATTTGGCCAAAATTTCTGTGATTGACTTGACACTCCAGCACGCCTATGCGCATTTGTTTCTGAAAAATAGACGTCGCGCAATGCGCGAGTGGTTTGACCAAATAAATGCGCATTCACTGAATGTGCATTTAAAAAAGAAGAACTCCACGCATGGCGCGGACCTCTCCTGCAATAAATGCGCATTCAGTGAATGCGCATTTATTTGGTCAGAGCAAGCCTCGCACCATGCGCATGGCCTGCTGCGTAAAAAAATAGCACTTTTTTTTTTTTTAAAAAAAGGTCAAGAAGCGCATTCAGTGAATGTGCACAATGTAAAGCGCATTCATCGAATGCGCTAACCCCAGGACCGGAACCCTATCCCAAAACAGCCCCCATGTCAGAATCAATTTCAAAAGAACCCCCATTTGAGGAATCACTCTACATAATGATGAAGAATGGCCTATGCAATCTGCGTCACAAGTAATATATGGGATGATTTCACATACCTCTCTTGAGGTTTGTTATAATTACACTCACCTCTCCTTAATTTTTGAAAATTACACTTACACCCCCTGTGTTTATATTTTTCATACAAAACAAGTTCATTTTGATAATGTAACCCAAAAATACCAACCAAACTCATTAAAATCTACTTAATTGCTTTTAAATTGGTTTTCTCTTTCTTATAATATATTTATTTGTAAAATTTTAATAGATTAAGTAAATTCATTTAGATTAGTCAGATAACTGAATTTTGAAGAAGTGATATTTGGTGGAGATTGAAATTTTGATGTAAGAATACAAGTGCTATTGACTTTTTTTAACTAATTAATTAATTTTTTAGAATTTATTTATCTTTTTTAAAAGCAATTGAACATATTTTAAGGTGTTTGACTAGTGTTTTTGGGTTACATTATCAAAATATACTTGTTTTGTTATGAAAATATAAACACAAGGGGGTGTAAGTGTAATTTTCAAAACTTGAGGGGAGGTGAGTGTAATTATAGCAAATCTCTGAGGAAGTGTGTGAAATTATCCCTAAATATATCGATTAGGTTCGTCAACTCTGAAAAGTTGAAAGAACACCCCTCTAGATGATGCAGCTTTCGGAATGAAAATTCTATGATAAGGATCCAATTCAAAATTTCGCCATCTTCTTAGGTCTGACCAATTGGAGGATTGACTCTTCTCCATTACATCCCACCAAGAATTCAAATTGGCTACTCAAATTAAGTGTCGTGTTTGAACTTTGAAGGCAGTGCCCACAAGTCTAGGGATGTGAATTTTGGGATTATTAAGATGAGTTTTGTCAAGCCCAAGCTCGGCCCAAGTTGAAATTATGCATTTTTCCCAAGTTCAAAATTTTCACGCTTGCAAGATTAATGTCAGGTTCAGCGCTCTGTAATTACATGAGTTTTGAGTCGGATATGGCCAACTTGAAGCAGAACAATCCTGTTTTCTGTCTTTTCAAAAGCAAATGTTACCTTTATGATTCTACACGCAAAATAACATAAAAAATAAACATACATAAGTGAAGTAAATCAAAAGATTTACGCACTAATGTTTATGTCAACATTTGTAACATCTAGTCATCCCATTAGATGATATGGTAATATGGACAGTATGGGAAGATTTTCTAAACTGAACGTTAAACTTCAACTCTTTCTGGGAGAGGCATAATACTGCACCGACTACCCACTCCATCGCCGCCATCCACTGTGGGTTTTTGGTGTGCTGCAACTGTTCAACGACTTTCGGTTTTTCTTTCTAGCCTTCAGCTTAAAACAAGAGACTCTATTATGGGAAAATGCTCTACTTAAAAATTCCAGGAAAAAATCAAGTTTTTTCAATTTTTTTATGTCAAACAGAGGTTGTTGTTTGTTACCACTCGTGGACAAGACTTATATTTTGTGGATTTAATTTTGCATATACATCAGCTTTTGGCGTGCTTAATTGTTATTGCAAACTTCAACGATGATCTTAATGGTTGTGCAGCTTTACTCCTGATGTAGAGGATCTTGAGAAAAATGCTGGCATCTCTACACTCTATTTCATCAAGAATGCATACCAAGCGGACACTCAGTTATTAAAATTTCTTTGTTATAGAACCAATCACGTCTACTAGATAGAGTTTCGAACCTACTGTATTTTCATTATTCTGTTGTTTTAGTCATTTCTTTTGTACTTTACAGGACTAATTATTTCGTGACTGGAAAATATGTTATTCCCAGAGTTAATGGGTGTTTATTAGAGCAAATACGATAGCAAACATTTGAAGGCTTAGTCTCAGATATTATAATAGTTTGAATTGATACATGGTCGGCATACATAACTAAGGGTATAATCAAGTCGAATCGAGCCCGAATACCACTAACTCGATAATAATATCACTGCTCAAGATCTAACTCGAGTTCGATCGAGCTTGTAATTTGGAACTCGAGCTCGACTTGTCCATTTTAAGTATTACTCAAGCTCGATTCAATTATTTTTGCCATTTTTATTTTTTATTTTTTTAATTAACTTAGGACTAATATTGTCCATTCACAAATTTATGGGGTCAAAGTGTGTGCTATAAAAACTTTATAGGGGGACAAACTACAAATATCAGAAAGTAACACACCAAATAAAATTATATTTTAGTCCCTAAACTATATCTAATTTACGAACAAAGCCCCTCAACTATAACAGGTGGGGCAGTCAACTAGCGCTGCTACCACCAACACTGGCAACTCGCAGGTGACACCATCTCGTCATAAAATCTGTGTTTTTAAACTCGGACCGGACCGGCCGGTCGAACCGGTCGAACCGAGAACCGGCCAAGTGTCCGGTCCGAGTTAGCATAAAAAACCGGTTTTAAAAAACTCGGTCAAACTCGGTCAAAAACCGGGTTTGACCGGGCAAAACCGGAAACCGGAAACCGCCCAGATTTTTTTTTTTTTTTACAAATCCAACCACATTAATGCTCCACACTTCATTAGATATGGACTAGTATACATATTTGTAGGCTTCCATATTCATTGTCTGAAGAAAATAGATTCCAACAATTATTTGTTTTGAGTTTTGACAATGACATGAGCCCATTGACATACATCCAACAAATGAACATCAATGCTAAATCAATACATGATTTTTATTTGCTTGGCCCAGTTATCTGTCAAAAGGCAACCAACTTTTTTGACCAATTACAAAATATTAGTGGTGCCTCACTTCTATTTCTTTATACTAATTATATTAAAAAGTAAATAATTTAAGTCCATTATATTTATTGCTAATTTTTTCAATTCAATGCTTTTTGAACTATTAATAGCAAGATATTAAAATGGTTATTGAGGGTATTTTGGCTATAATTTTTTAGACTAACAACTAAAATTAAGAAAAAAATTAGTAAGTGTATATATGTGTTATATATATATATATATATATATATATATAAAATATTTATGACGTCATTCCGGTTCGACCCCGAATCGACCCCCGGTCGAACCCATTGACCCCTGACCCCTGAGCTCGGCCGGGTCGATACCCGGTCCGAGTCTGAAAACATAGCATAAAATTACATATTTGGACTTTTTTTTTTGCGTAGACTCCGGATCTAACCTTAGATTTGCGCAAAAATGGCTACAAATGAACATATCTGGATTAAACCTTTTTGGCAAAAGAATGGACAGATTTATCTCAAAACAATATCAAAACTCAAAGGTTTTTACACCAATCGATTCACCTTAATTCATGCATCATATGACAGTAAAAATCTGAGTAAAAAAGAGACCAAATATTAGCCGTCCAAAATATGATGGAAAGCTCTAGAAAAGATTATGATGGAGAGAAAGAGAAGATCCTTCGAATCTACCTGCCAAAAAATGAAAACAAAAATTAATTAGTGGATAATAAGAAAAAGGCAGAAAAGAAGATCGATGAAGAAGACGTGAGAAGATGGACACTAGGAGAGAAGTTGCAGTAGAGAATTAGAGCGAAGCTGCAGTAATGAAAATAACGAAACATGGTGACGGTGAAGAAATACTGAAAGGAAATAAGCATACTAATTATTCATGTTATTAGTTATTCTTATTAATAAAATTACTAAACTACCCCTTATTTATTTAAGAATTAGAGAGATGAAATAAGGTAATATGCATAAAATATCATAGATAATTTAGTAATTTTATTTTACATATATAAAAAATTTAATTATACACACACGCATGCTTGAAAAGTTCAACGAGCACTCGAGCCAGGTACCAAAATGCTCGCACTCAAGCTAGATATCAAAATGCTCGAGATCGGCTCATAAAGCTTAACAAGCTGCTCGAGTTTGACTCGAATTCGATCAACACCGAACTCGAGTCGAATAGTTGATTGATATATTATTCGCTACCAGATACCTTGTTGGGCCACTTATACTCCAGCTTAGTTAACACAGAACTCGAGTCGAACAGTTGATTGATATATTTTTCACTACTAGATGCCTTGTTGGGCCACTTATTCATAGTGTCTTGTCCGCACATGAGTGTACTAAATAGTGAAGATTTATCTGGTTAAACATTGGATAGGTAGAAATAAATTCTTGTGATGTCTTTGTTGTGTAACTAAAGTCACCATGGTGAAAAAAGAGTAGGAACTGAACAACGAAAAATAGGAAAAGAGTAAATAAAAAAAAAAACTAACTTAGTAGCATATGCAGAACGGAATGGTGAAATCCAATGCCCCATTTCTTAACTCAGGCAACTAGCCGTGCCAATTTTTCAGTTCATTATTTTTTTCATCTCCTTCAGACAAGGCATGAAAAGTTGGGCATGCTTTGTTCATGTTTGAAAAAGTTATCAGGAACAACTTTTTTTTAACTAGTCTTCCGAAGTTGTTTTTGAAGTTCTTAGTGCCCCAGACGCTTTCATGAAACTTGTGTTAACATGGATCTTGTCGATTCCCAAATCAAGATCCCTGTAATTCACATAAGTTTCTATTGGGAACTTTGGAACATAGGGAATCATGAAATTGTACAATCTTCTAATCCAATCAATACGTTTGTCTGTAATTTTCTTGTCCGAATCTGCATTTTGCCAAGTTGACAGCCACAATAATAAATTTTTGCCTTTCCTGTGAGGAAAATGAGTTTCGCCATCTGAAATTTTACTCATCATTCCGCCACAATCCATAAAGCAAAGGGTGAATCTTCTTTTAAGAACATTTTCCATATTCCTTCCAATGCATATTCTAGGATTGGCTCTATTACATAGTCGAACTTCGCTTTGAAAATAGGTTTTATTGTATGATGATTTCCCTTGAAACAAGTATTCCATTAGTATGTTACTTGGAAAGCTGGCAATATAGAGCACTAACTCAATCCAGCATATCTCAATACAGCATTTTTGTTTTAAATCCCAATTTAGGAAAGCTTTTCATCATTTGTAAGAGGGGTCAGCTCTTCATAGAAATAAAGTATTGTAGGCAGTTTGTATAGTCCGCTTGCCTTTCTGATTAGTTGCATTAACTAGCTGTATGACCACTCTTGAGGAATAGATCTTCATCGCGTTTATCAGTAACTTGTTGCCATTTTAAAAGCAACTTGGTTGCTCCTTGTTCCATTGTTCTTGGAGCTGTGAAAACTGTCACAACTGCTGGTATTGGAATCAACATTAATTTCCAAGCAAGAAGAACTCCCATCTCCACCACCTCTAATTGCCAAAACAAATCTCACCCATAGATTCCCCATCAAGATTTTTCTAGTCCCATCAACTATTCGAGCACAACCACATTATTTGCCCCATATTTTCTCATCATAGGTCCATAGACTCAACCTGTTATGTGTCCGCCAACTCAAGTTGGTGCAAAGGCCTGCTGGAGAACAATGAGTTTTGCGTTTCTCTGCAATTCAATAATAAATTTCCCTATCAATTCTGCTCTTCCTTATTCCTTATCTCCCCTGAAGTGAAGAATATGATGCCGATGATGAAAAAAATGTATGATCTCTGATTCCAAAAACATGATATCCATTATTTCAAACATCTTATTGATAGCCCATCGACCCCAAAGCCTGGATGACCTGATACGACCCGATCCAAAAACTAAGATACCTAAATCGTCTTACTCATAGCGGGCAAATGAGTGTCAAATACCTTTAAAATTCAGATCAAATGTGGGTCAAGAAAATAAAAACTCACGGGTACCGACCCGAGTTGTATATTATATAAATATTAAAAAATATAGGAACCTTATCATAATTTTATTAAAAGTATGAACCTGTACCAAACGGCTGAACTTGGACGTCTGCTTATCTTTCTAGTCGTCCGCATACTCTTGGGAATTTTGTTCTGCAATGGACCGGTCGTCCACTGCCTCTCTGAAATTTTGTTCTACAGTGGACCGAACATCAACTACCTCATCCACTACCTTGTCTGCATACTCTTTGGAATTAGTTGGTAGTCCGCTTCATCCGTTGGTGCGTCCACTTTGCCTTTTACTTTCCATTTTGATTACTTTTTTATTCCTAATTAATTTTACTACAAATACACCTTGGTAAACATTAGTATGCATTGTCATTAGTTTGTGTTAATCGTCAAAACCAAGATGAATTGAGACTAAAGAGTCCTCAATTTGCCTATAAGCTTTCAATTAGTAACATAAATTAGTGGACATTTATGATTGTTTAAGGAATAGAGAAGTCAGGAGAATTTCGGAAGGCCTTGTTGTATGATTTTGTGTTCAAGCCGTTACAAATTTTAATAAAAAAAAAAATAGGTACGAGTCAGATACCCTGTAACTCGTCTCTATTTATTGGGTACTCGAGAACTGGGTACTAGGAGGTATTAGGGTTGGATTAGGGTTAGAAAATTACTAACTCGTCAGGTTATGGTCAAGTCAGCCAAATCTCTTTTGGGGCAGGTACCCAACCCCTACCCACCCCTATCTCCAGTGGAGTTTGAAATTTTATGGCTTTCGAAGGCAAGCTATTCAAGAAGTGAACTATTGTTGTGACAACATCTGATCAATATTAGCGTGGAATATTTGCACAAATCAATAATGGTCTTGCTAATCCAAATACGTGCTGATTCTTTCTTTCGGCCACTCCATTTTGCTACAGAGTTTGAGTACAAGAGTTTCATGTATGAGACCATTTACATTGAAGAACTCTTGCAGTCGTCACCATTATCCGATTGAAAGATCTTGATTGTAATTGAAAATTGTGTTTAAATTATCAAACAAAATAATTTGAAAATTCTAATATTTCATTCTTATGTTTCAACAAGTACAGCCAAATCACTCAAATACAATCATATATAAAAGTTACAAACCAATGAATGCAAGTAGATGAAGTAATCGATGAATGGTTCCTTGACATAAGAGTGCACCAAGACAAAAGGAGTATCATGTTTATTTGAGCTAATAGGATGGGTAACTCTATGATTGTTTAATAAAATACAAGTCGCACATTTTAAATTGACAACATTGAAATTGAAGAATAGTTCTAGAAACAAACGCTTTCTGTATGCAAGAGATGGATGCCCCATTCGCTAATGCCAAAACTGGATCTTTTGCTCTTTGGTGTTATCGGCATTCCTCATCTGATTTGTTCTACCAAAACTGAGATCATCCATGTAATATAAATTCTCCCTTCTATTATCACGACCGATTATCTCCTTGGTGAGAATACCCTGAAAAAGACAAAAAGTTAGATACATTAGTGCTACACAACTAAGATCAACTTTTATTTAACTCAAAAAAGCAGCTTATTTGATAGGGAAGGAATTAATAAAGTATTATATAGAGAAAAATATAAAGATAAAATGACAGTTCTAATCCCTTTAATGGACACTAAACACCACCAGCATTGAAAATCATCAACTCTCTCGGTTGAGTGACACATGGGAAATCATCTGGATCAAAATCCATATGATCAATAGCTCTTGAATTAGGACAACAATTACGTTTATGCTGATAGGCTTTTTGACGTCGGCAGAAGGGGCAAAATGCACATGTGCAATATTAAGAGCAGTGGCTCATGCTCCTGATTCAATAGCTGTAGTGGCACTCTTTTAAAGTTTTCATCTTTATCAGTAGAATTAAATATCCGCTTGCCAATCTCGACCACTTAGGATCAAAGTTCATAGTGGGTATTATCCAACTTGATGCCAATCTGAGTCATAGAATAATCATTGCTCGATGTAAGCTTCTGACATTTATTCAAGACTTCTATCATTCTTTTGGCGAGTCTTTAAGAATTATGTCAATGTATCTTTTCCTATCTTGTACAATATTAGATGATTCCGGTATGGTTTCCTTTTTAAGGTTATACTAGAGTAGCGACTATGTAGATACCCTAGGATTCCCGCTCTAATACCACGCTAAGAAAAAAGAGCTTTGGAGAATGAGTCTGTATTATTTTCTCTCATGAAATTACAATGATACAATGCCTATTTACATAAGCTTACTACAAAATAATAATTATCTTAACAATCAACTAATCTTATCTCTAATTAATCTAGTATCATCTCTAATTAATACTTCTTTTTCAAATGGATATTTACAACTATTAGCTAACACCTAACGTTCCAATAATTGGCACACACTCACTTACTCATACTTTTAAACACATACAAATTTTTTCTCTCTTATACACTCACATATATACAAAGACTTTCCTTCTATCACATACACATTCTCTCTCATTTGTGCACTCTCACTCTCAAATACACATATGTACATACTTTCACATAAATACATACATTCACTCACTTACTCTCTCTCTCTCTCTCTCTCTCTCCTTCCCTCCCTCCCTCCCCCTCACACACACCTTTCTCTTTCCCCCTTCCTCACACACTTAGTCTCTCTCACACACATATATACTTAATTTCTCTCATACACAAATATACTTGCTCTCTCTCACACATACAAACACACACACTTTCTCTCACGCACACACATGCATTATCTTTAAACTATTTAATCTTTTTAAGATAGAAATATTTTATTTACGAGATGAAATATTTAAGTTCAATTCTTAAATTTTTTTTAAACTATCAAACAGATATAGCTTCATAATTTAGGAACTTAATACTTTTCAGCACTTGAGTCTCAAATTTTAGTTAGACTTCAAATTTCAATTAAATCAAACGAGCCATAAGAAACTGCAGATTGCATAAGCAGATATTTATGAGATGAAAATTTATGTTGTTATCAACTTCCAAGTATGACCATATGAATGATCATACTGTAATCGAGCATAAGTGTGTGGTACCTACTTAAGCCAAACTTTATACAGTGTGTGAAGGATTATGTGTAATGTTCAGTGTTCCTTCTTAGAATCATCCTTCTGTTTACAAAGTCTCAAATCTTCTATAAGAAAATTGTGTTTATGACTAGACAAAGCACTAATTTAAAGCTATTGGTGAGAACAAATTTAAGATGTGGCATAACTAAAGGCTAGGGTGAATAAATGAAGACGTGATTTACCAGTCAGGAACCTGTTTGACCGGGATCCACGTCAGCTCAGCCACGACTTTGGACCTTTGACTTGCAATTTGAATAATTTGACTGAGAATATACTAATCCAACATGGCTCTTCGGTTGAAGACTTTGGGGAACTCAACATAATTTTGGTATATCTTTATTAATGTCGTTACATCTTCATTAAATATTCTGACATCAAGCACTTCTTTTAATAAGCAGCTTGTCTTATCTCATATATATAAACCTTTTATCTCGCATTAAGAAGGTAACTAATATTCATTCTTTATATGGAAAGAAACATTCTCTCTTTTTACCTACTTTATTGCAACTCCATTACTAATTTAAGCATTAGAGTGTTTATGGAGATTTAATCCCCTTGCATTTAAGGTTTCTTGTCTTGGACGTTACTTCAGTTGGCAGTTACGTGTAAAGTGTCAATTGAAAACTCAACAATCAGCATTGAGAGCAAATCATGAATCCTTCATTTCATGTTGTAACCTTTTTAGTGAAAGACGGATGACAACATTGCACCCAAATTAATAACAGGCAAAAATTGAGAAGGTTTTGAGTTAAAAATTTGACCTTTATCTGGTAACACACTTTTGCTTAAGTTATACCCCCTTGATTATGGGATGGCTATTGATATATGTTCATGCAGTTGATAACCGTATATTTTCATCTCATAAACACATGTTTACGTAATCTGCGGTCTCTTAGATATGTAATTGATAATATAGAGTTTCAAATTGCTTAGGTTTCACTAGTTTTGAGTAGATATTTTTATATGCTTGTAATATTAGGTGTCTTTTAATGAAATCATTGAAATTCAAATCAACTAAATAGTAACTATTTTTCTTGTTGACCCAAATAAAATTATACTTACGTTTCTTGAACGAAAGTGTTAGCTCAATAAAATAAGACTTCATTTCACTATCACATCTAGTGATGGCCATTCATCAATTTTAACGCAAAAACAACTACTCGATATTTGATGTTATGTAGAATGGATTGAAATGTAAAAGTCATTCCACCCACTTTTATATCGATAATGGATGAAAATAGTTATTCCTCCCACCCACAATATGTTGATATTAGGGCTGTTTAAAAAGAACTGGAAAATCGAAAAATCGTGAAAATCGATTCGTCCCGAACCGAAAAAAGAGGGTAACAAAACTGGTTACTAATACCGAGTCGGATAGCGGGTCGGTTCATAAATTAAGCAGGTCGGGTAGCGGTTCACATCCTTGTGAACCAGCGAGTACCCGAACCGGTCCATAGTAAGGGGTAGTTTTGTCATTTTGGTATGTGATATTATTTTGTTAATTCATTGTTTTAGTTTTTGATTTATTTATTGTTACTACTAAGTTGTGCTTCTATTTCATTCTTGATTGATGAACATTTGACTATTTATTTTATTATTATTTGGATGTTCATTTAACTATTTATTAAGTATTGTTTATTTTTATAGCTAATTGAAATGTGATAATGAAGTTTAAAAAACTAAGTGTCTATATGTTTATTTAGTTTTTTGTTTTTTGGTTACTTTGAAAATTACAGTTTTATGATGTAATTTAACTTTAAAATCATTGATACTTGTGTTACTAGTAATTTAATGATGGTTTACGATTTTTCTTGTTTTATTTTTTATTTTAAAAATACTGATAAATTATGATGGACTGGGTCGGGTAACCGGTCTATCCGAACCGATTTTGCGAATAACCGGAAGGCCGAGTACCCGCTATGCGTGGACCGATTCACAGTTCGAAATTCTATCGAATCGGTAAGACCGGTTCGGTTCAAAGTTTTTGTTCATGGACCGGATACCCGGTCCATGAACACCCCTAGTTGCTATCGATAATGGCTGTAAATAATCAAGACCAATCCATTATTTTGTATGCTAATCCGTATAAATGTCTATTCTTTTGTTTTCTTAGTGTTCAGTATGCTAATCGGAATGAAAGTTTTTTTCAGTGTTTAGGGGAGATGTCACAATGGAGATGTCAGAATGAGAGGATTTTAACAGCAAAATTTTCAGCGACCGCGGAAAATGGTCCAACCTCTCATTATTGGTCGTTTTCGTGGAAAATTTTTATTCCATCTACTACGGACAATCAACAATATAAGTTTTTCTGAAGAAATTGATAATATTTTTTGATTAGTTATCGCTTTTTAAATTGCTTTATAAAATTTTATGATTTATTTCCTTTATAGAGTTAGGTGATGCGATATCACGATATCTTAACTCTGCGTGCATATTTTAGTGACATAAATAAGAGGCAATATTTGCTGCTTTGACTCAATTTCAGGAAGATGAACTTAGGCTTTACATTTATAACATGTATCGTGGAAACTCAGAAATGGTAAGTCTCCAAGTGTGTGCTTTAGTTACTAGTTTTTATTCCAGCGATGCACGAGGTCGCTATTTTACTAATAGAAGTAATTAATGATAAAGTGATCCACCTTCATAACTAAATACAAAACCTTCTTAGAGAATGTGAATTGAATTGGACAAATCTATCGATATCTATGGTCATTTGTCTATTAGCTACTTGAGCTCTCATTATTTTGTGCCATGGCTAAGAATGCGAATTGAATTGTTCACGAAATGACCACATATCTTTATGAATAATGTGAATGATTGTCTTACATTAGAAAACTATATGTATATGTGTAACAATCTCAAGCCTCAAGGAGATCATTTACTACTTACTGGACAATTTGTCACTCACCCTATTCTTTGACTTCGCAGGAGATAACTTTGTTGATAAGGATTGGTAAGACTTTTGGGTCTCTCAAAATTACATTTTGGGTATAGACTTAGAAGGAGGTTATTTTTGTTCATTGATTGTATAGCCGTATTTTGGTATAGGCTAGGTTACATGTGAGTCCCAATTATTTTTGTGATGGGGTATTGGAATTGTAAATGGATGACATTTATTTTGAATGAATGAAAAGATACTTTTGGGCTACATTTGTACTTTTATTAAGTTATGATTTAATGTAGTTATGGTTTTGTATAAATTTAGTATTGTATTCTAGCGTAGTCTAGGGTATGACGAGTGCCACGTCTCAGACACGGAGTGTGACAGAAAGTGTAAATTGAAGACTCAACAATCAGCATTGAGAGCAAATCATGAATCCTTCATTTCATGTTGTAAGCTTTTTAGTGAAAGACGGATAACAACATTGCACCCAAATTAGTAACTGGCAGAAATTGCAATTGTTTTGAGGTTAAAATTTGACCTTTCTCTGGTAACAAAACTTTTGCTGGAGTGAGTTATACCACCTTGATTGTGGGACGGCTATTGATATATTCACGCAGTTGATAACAACGTATATTTTGATCTCATAAATACTAGTTTACGCAATGTGCGGTCTCTTAAATATGTAATTGATAATATAAAATTTTTAATTGCTTAACTTTTATTAGTTTGAGTAGATATTTCTATATGCTTGTAATATTAGGTACTTTTATGAAATCATTGACATTCAAATCAATTAGATAGTAACTCTTTTTCTTGTAGACCCAAATAAAATTGTAACTCTTTTTCTTGTTGACCCAAATAAAGTTGTACTTACGTTTCTTGAACGAAAATGTTAGCTCAATAAAATAAGACTTCACTTCATTGTCACATCTACTGATGGCCATTCATTAATTTTAACGCAAAAACAACCACTCGATGTTTGATGTTATGGGGAATGGATTGAAATGTACAAGTCTTTCCACCCACTTTTCTAGCAAAAATGGGTGGAAAGAGTCATTCCACCCAACAATATGTTGCTATCGATAATGGCTGTAAATAATCATTACCAATCCATTATTTTGTATGCTATTTTTTTTTTTTCCTTAGTGTTTAGTATGCTAGCCAGAATGAAAGTCTATTCTTTGTCAGTGTTTAGGGGAGATGCCGTAATGGAGATGTCAGAATGAGAGTATTTTACTAGCAAAAGTTTCAGCGACCGTGGAAAATGGTCCAACCTCTCATTGCTTGCCGTTTTCGTGGAAATTTTTTATTCCATTTACTACCGACAATCGACAAATATAAGTTTTTTCTAAAGAAATTGATAAGATTTTTTTATTATTTATCGCTTTTTAAATTGCTTTATAAAATTTTATGATTTATTTTTTTATAGAGTTAGGTGATGCGATATTCTAGTGACGTAAATAAGAGGCAATATTTGCTGCTCTGACTCAATTTCAGGTAGACGAACTTAGGCTTTACATTTATAACATGTATCGTGGAAACTCAGAAACGATGATAGGTCCCCAAGTGTGTGCTTTGGTTACTAATTTTTATTCCTGCAATGCACGAGGTTGATATTTACTAATAGAAGTAATTAATGATAAAGTGATCCATCTTCATAACTAAATATAAAACCTTCTCAGAGAAATATAATTTTAATAGGATTTATTAAAGGGGCACAAAGGGCACTGGTTGATTCATCTAAGTATTCAAATTCACATTCATTGACTTTTTTTTTTTTTTTTTTGAGCTTTTCATTGACTTGTTGCTTTTGATTTATACAAGTATTCAAATTCATATTCATTTTCTTGTTGCTTTTAATCGTTCATTAATATGTGAGGCTGATTAATGAGTGCCACTTAATCATCGGTACACCTATTTTATTATTTCAAATCCCAAAGGAAAAAGAACATTACAACATACTAATGAATCTATGAAAAATTCAGCAGATATAATGTCAATAACCAGATAAACAAATTAGTTGGTTTAATTAATGGTTATGACCTAAATATCCATGAACCCATTGTTATTTTCTTGATGCAGTAGCTTAAAAAATATGGCACATATTAGATATTATAGACGACTTGATCACTTGAATTAACGACAGTTGCATAAATTCTTGAAATTTCATTATGAATAAGAACGCAAAACAAATCATATATTTATTGCAAATTCTCAAATACAAAAAGAAAAAGAAAAGGAAAAAATAAGCGAAATTAACGGAATAGTGAGAGTTATACACTGTAGATAGATATCTCAAAAAACATATACATACACACTGTAGATAGTACTAGATTTGGTGAGATAATATCAAATTATAGTACATTTGGAGTGAAAAGATAATAAGAAAGTCTAGTCAATCCCTGTAGAAGTAGGAAAGGGAAAGTTAAGAAAAAATAAATATTGAAAAAGTCCGAAATCGCTGAATATGAATTGATGAAAAATGCATGCCCATGATTTTAGGTATTATAATTTTAGAGGAAGATATTTGCAGAAGGATCAAGGTCAAACACCTAAAGTAAATTAAATATATAAAAAAGAATTTAAAATTAAATATATAATAGAATTTAAGTCTTGATTGTCCCCAGAAATAGAAGAACTTAAGCCTTGAAATTATGTGTAAAAAAACAAACTTGAAGAAAAGAAAAAAAAATCTCTACTCCCAAAAATAAATAAGTGAGATAGTACGACAAAATTTCGGACTATAAAAAATACCCATATTCCAACTTTTAGGATTCAAATAAAAAAATTGAAGAAAGAAATGTTATGGCTGGTTAGAGATTAAAAATTTTAAGAAAAAAGTATGCTCAAAGTTTGGCAACATTAGGACAACTAACAAAAATATTATCACTATTTATCATTAAACAAGACAAAAATTACCCCACAATAGTGAGTATGGTAGCAATACAAATAGATTACAACTCAACATTCTTACAAAAAAACCCATAAATGGTGTGATAAATACTAACATATGGTTAAATTACTTGAACCCAAAGCTCTAATTCTCGCGGCGTTTACCTTGATTGTTTTACCACTATATTAAGTCCTCATTGGCAAAAACTAACCGCTCCTAATTATGCCTAAAAAGGATGAAGAAGGAAAAAAATTGGGGGAATGATAAAGTATGAAAAAGTTTAAAATATGATAACTAAATGCGAGGAGGTATAATTTACCTAGGACGTGGCAACCATAATCTGTACACAATTAAGAAAGTGAATGGGAACTAAGAAGAAATATTTAAGAATACGGGTTCTAAAAGATGATCAAACCTAGAGTCACCATTTCTAGGTTTTAGTTTCTATGGATTTGGATTTCATTCAAAAAAGGGTAAATTACTATTTACCCTATGTGGTATCACTTTTAACTACATAATCCCTCCTATAGTTTTAATATGACCATTTAACCCCCTATAGTTCTATGAAAAGTGAAAAATGGACGAAATATTCCGCACTTGGCATGTTTAATCCACTTACTGTTACGGAATATTCAGTACCAATAAAAGGAAATTTGAAATATTCTAGGAATATTCCATCACGTGTAAGGTTCCGTCCATTTTTCACTTTTCATAAAATCACAGGGGGTTATGTGGTCATATTGAAACCATAAGGGGATTATATGGTCAAAGGCTATACTACAGGGGAGTGAATAGTAATTTACACTTTAAAAAATGTACATTGATAGCTATGAAAGCAAAAAAACTTGGTATAAAATCCATACATGCTTTAGTTATAAAATTAGTAGCAGATTACTAAGATTAACATGTTAATTTATTAGTTATTGAATCATCAATGGCATATTTTAGACTGAGTAATCTTTTATTTGGTAATCCTTTTGGCTATAAAAGGATTCCAATAATGGATGGCCAATTTCATCTAGTTTCTACCCAAAAAGAAGAATGACTTATTATAATACTGAAGCATATAATCAATCACTTCTCCAGCAAAACTGAAGACACAAAAAGATATGGGATCCTTAGTAATCTCTCGCTGCGAAAGACCGCAATTACTGTCATCGTCTTTGATTAGTTGATAGGAATTTTGTACAAGGAAGAGAAATTGTTCCCACCTAGAAAGTTTTGGTGACGACTTTCTATTTGATTCCGAAGAAGATATGAGCTGGACAGACTTTTTCTGAACCTTAGAACAAGAAAAAGATCAAAAAAGTTGGTGGAGTTGAATATTTCCAAATCGACAACTGACGCATATGGAGTTGGACCTGTTCTTATATCTGTACTATAGATATCATAGAGTACTCACAAGTGTCAGATTTATCTTGGAATTCTTTGAGTTTTCTTTCAAAAAAAAAAAAAATTCTTTGAGTTTAAATTAAGAATTTTGAAGGGCTTAAAATTTTTTGACCATCATGGATATAATTACTGTTTATTATAATACACAAAATACATCAAATCCTCATAAACAATATGAAGAAATTCATTTTCTTCCTTTATTTCATAATCAAGTGTTCAAGTTTGGCTGCGGTAGCTTGAGCGCATCATTTTCTTCCATTTCCATCGTACAAGACGTGTAGGGTTGGGATGCTTTGTTCATGCCTGAAAAAGTTACTAGGATCAACTTTTGTCTTCACTAACACGAGTTTTTTGAAGTTGTTCTTGAAGTACTTAGGACCCCATACAGCTGCAGACAGGAAACTTGTGTTACCATCATTGATCTTATGATCCATTCCCAAATCAAGATCCCTATAATTCACATAAGCCTCTCTTGGGAACATGGAAACGTAGGGAGTCATGAAATCGTACAACCTCCTAATCCAGTCATAGTGCTTGGCTATAGTTTTCTCATCTCCAGTTTGCCATCCTGTAAACCAGTGGATCATGAATCGAGTGCCATATCTGTGAGGAAAAGGAATGGCACTTTCTGAAATTTTATTCATCATTCCACCATACGGGTTCCATATAGTCGACGGTGAATTTTCTTGTAAAAACCTTTTCCATATTTCTTCAAGTGCGTATTCTGGGATTGGCTTTTTCACAAAGTCTGACTTAGCTTTGAAATTAGTTCTGTTGTATAGAGATCCAGCTCGAAGCAAATATTCAGGAGGCGAACCCTTTGGATAGCGGGCGATATAGACTACCGATTCAATCCAGCTCATTTCTATACAGTCCTCCCGGGTTAATCCCAACTCAGGAAAGCTTTTCTCCATGACTTGCAAGAGTCTGTCAGCTCTACCGAGAAACAAAGCCTGATAGTTAGTTTGTATAGTCCGCCTTCCATTCTGATCCGTTAAATTTATTGGCTGTATGATTACTCTGATGAATAGATTCTCATCAAGCCTATCAGCAACATGTTGCCATCTGTACAGCACTTTAGTTGCCCCTTGTTCCAGTGTTTTTGGAACAGTAAAAACTGTGACAATTTCTGGTACCGGCACCAACCGAATTTTCCAAGCAAGAAGGATTCCAAAGCTCCCTCCTCCGCCTCCTCTGATTGCCCAAAAGAAATCCTCACCCATAGATGACCGATCAAGAATTTTGCCACTAGCATCAACTATTCGGGCATCAAGCGCATTGTCACCTGCAAGCCCAAACTTCCTCAGCATGGGACCATATGCTCCTCCTGTTATGTGCCCTCCAATTCCGACACTGGGGCAAAGACCTGCAGGAAAACCATGAGTTTTGCTTTTCTGTGAAATCCTATAGTAAAGTTCACCTATGGTTGCACCTGCCTGAACCCATGCGCTGTTGTCTTCTAAGCTTATGTTGATGGATCTAAGTTTGGCCAAGTCAATCATAATAAAGGGTGATTCTGTGACCGAGGTATAAGAAATCCCTTCATAATCATGCCCTCCACTGCGGACTTTGAGCTGAATGCCAAGTTCTTTTGCGCAGATAACAGCTGCTTGAACGTGAGATTCAGCCAGTGGTACGAATATAAGCTCAGGCTTGGACCTGGATGGCTCCAATCCCCTGAGATTTTGCGCGTTTAATTGGAGTACATAACTAAATGAAACATTATCTGGGGTGAGAAAAGCATCGGCGAAAGGCGTGGAAAGATCGGTATTGAGTTTGAGTATGACACAGTGGTGAAATTTGTCTGGAATTGAATCTGAAGCAGTCCATGAAGCAGACAGAGCGCCAATGAGCAATGAAAGGACAAGAGAGCTTACTGAAGGCATGGGGAATAATTTCTTATAAACAAAAAGCTTTCAACCCAAATTTTTATGGGATTTTATTCGCTGTTGCCAGTAGTTATCAAAGTAGGTTCATAGGGTATCAACTGCCATAGCTAAATTCCAGTATATTAAATGACAGGGGAATTCGGGCCTCATCATTTGGACTCAATTTCCGCAATGCGATATAACTGTATGACATCATAGTGTAACTGTTTATGATTATTATGTAATTTTACAAAATTATTATGTAATTATTATGTAATTTTACAAAATCGTAGTATAATCATACATGAAATAACGTAGTTTTGGAATCTTATTTTTTGACAGTGTAATTCAATCTCATTCGTTAATTTTTTACTTTTAAATTTAGATCATAACTTAATGTAAAATGAAACTTGTAAGGTCATATTTTCACGAGAGATAGTGTAAACAACTGGCATATCGTTGACTTTTTGCCATCTCATTGTTTTTCCTCGTCAAAGATTATATACTCCTACAGCAATATAAATTATTGCTATCCTGCTTTCTGGAAAAAGTGAGAAAGCCGAGGTTAGTTGAAATTTAAAAAGAATCATGTACATGCAAGCCAGCCTACCTACCCACCGTGGCTAAAGTAAGATATTTATTTTTTTCATTCAATGTTTCTTATTTTAGAATGAAAATCGGACTCTCGCCATTTTCATTTCCCATTATTTCTTGTTTTCTCTATCCAACAACAAATGATAAGTGTTTAATAGAAGAAAGTGAACGTATATATTTATGAAATGAACCAAAAAGGAATGTCAACTGTATATTTCCAGATAAAACAGTTTGCGGTTAACAACAATTGGACTGTGGCTGTACTGATCGGTTCAATCCTGTTTTTGAAGTCACTTACAACTCAAAAAAATTAAAAACACCTGGGAAATACACTCCAAAGTACAGTGTATGTTTGAAATGGATAAAAAGAAATCAAGAGGTTTAATAGTAAAAGGAAAGCGCACCTGTTTCAAGACAAATATGGTATATTTATACCCATAGAGGATAAAAAAGTACCTAGCCGATGCCTTTTGCATGACATCTTGGGGTTAATTTAATGCTTTGTAACTTGTTATATTAGGTATGGACTTGATAATTGTAAAAGTAGACATGCCACTCGTAGGTATTCAGTTGGTGCTTGTACAGTCATATTAATCAAATCACTCAAGTAGTGTTTCTGAGGCACATTTTTAACTTGATCGAGTCAAACACAAGATAGAACCTTGGAACTCTTAGCCTAGAGGCATGAGGCAGGGTTTTATCCACCTTAAATCTCCGAGGTACCTGATGAGAGAATGTGGCAGCCTTAACAATTGACTATTATCACTTGACGTGTAACTTAAGATAAAAATAAGACTTCGGTTGAGGCCGAGGTGGTTGATGGAGGAAAAAAGCCCAAGCGTTTGCCTTTGCACTGGTCTTGAGTTGGCCAAGAAACAATAATATATTAAATAGAAATAATCATTAACCTAAGATAAGATAAATCCTTAATAACATAATGCTGGGCCGACCAAACTTACTCTCCACACAATATATATATATATACACACACACACACACTATAAATGGGCACATGCTTTGCACCTTTAACAATTATTTAATAGATGATATAATAGAAGGCAAAAAATAAAAAAGGATATCAATTTTGATTTTCCTGTTTTTTCAAAACCATGTCTAGCTATGTGAGATTCCAGTTAATTATATCCTTAAAAAATAAATAGAAAATAATCACTATTATTATAAACCTACATTTCAAATGCAAAAATATTATTAAATTTTCTTTAATAGTTTTACATCTATCTTTTCTTAACTTCAAATATTATTTTCTTTTCCAAAAAGAATTTAAATAGAACATATGAATATATCCAATAGCAAAAGAAAGATTTTGGCATAATAATGGTTTCTTTAAAATATCCTTCCAAAATAAGTTATGATATCTTTTAAAAATTTTAAAATTTTTATTGTATAAAATGTAACTTGTTATTGTATAAAAAGATATAATTATACTTTGAAATCCTTAAGGTTTTGATAAGTTGATTAATAATTTTACATATCTCTATTATATCCATGAAGTATCATATGAGACTTTTAGATAATTGTACCACAATTAACCCATTACGTATTTGATTGGTTCCTACTCATATAACTTATAAAAATTCTAAATCAGCCACGGTATAATTATTAGTATATGCAAATATAATATTTTTTAAGGCAATGCAAAGTCTTATTAATACTGTAATGATATTCAAACTGATTCAAAGTTGGGGATTTTTTTACTTTTGCATGCATTAGATTTCTTTCCAATTTTATTCATGAGGAGGATTTTTATTCCTTTTTCTACATATTTTGTACTTTTTCTTTTATTTTTTATTAATTTAAATTTAAATTAAATTCATTATAAACGACTTGAAAATGTTGAATAATATTGAATTTCATTAGTTACTTATTAAACTAACTCTTTGTGTTCTTGTAAACATCTATTTTTGATGTGATTAGACTTAGAAAAGAAGGCTATTTAAAGGTAATACATTAAATGCTAAAATATGAAACACTTAAGAATTGAATAAATATTTGACATTAAAATTAAAATTTAAAAAATATAAAATTAATTTATATTTGAAAATATTCTTTCTTTATTTTGGTTATTTATTTTTTTCTTTTCCTTCTAAATGACTTATTTGGTTTTAATTTTTTTTTGTAGATTATGACATTTAAATTTATATATACATAATTAAAAATATTTTTAAAAAAGGAAATATAAATATTATACAAATCAATAAGTATATATTTTAAAAAATTAAATTTAAATTTGTACTTGTTAAAGGTGTGAACGACTTTTTAAAGGAAGGTTGAGTTTGATTAGGATTTGATAAATATACTTTTTGTAGTTCCATTATAAAGATGTGAAAGACTTTTTATAGGAAAGTTGATTTTGATTAGGATTTAATTAATTAATTTTGATTAGGATTTAATTAATATACTTTTCGTAGTTCTATTAATATCCTTTTTTTAAATGTGACTTTAGCTTCAAAAAAGAAGGGTATTTTACGAAATACATTAATTGTTAAATCACTTAAGGTCCTACATGCTTATATATATATATATATATATATATATATATATATATAAGTGATAAATGAAACATATTACTATAGCAAATTTTTTCCCTATTCTATCAGATTTTAATCGCAGCTTATGATCTACTAAACCTTTTGGAAGAGGGCCAATGCGATCATCCACGTGTTATTGAGAGTAATAAAGTTAGGGGCCATTTGACAACAATGCCTATGTTATAATTCTTTTGTGTTTTGCTGGAAAAAAAAAAAAAAAGGTGGACCTGTTTGGTTTGCATTATGGTTCCATACAAAAATTATATGAGAATTGCGTTTAATTGTGAGGTAATCTTCTTTCCTATTTGGGAAATAATTTTAATAGTTTTTCAGGAATACAATGAATGAACTTTATTTCCTCTATTTTAATTTCCATGAGATCAATCTCATATAACAGCAAATATTAGTTCCAAATCCTAAAAGTCAACTCCCCGAAAATGATTATCCACCCAAAACACCAGCGTTTCAATCGCTAACCAACAAAAAATACCTCTGAATTCAACAGAATAATTCTCATAATGCAAATTATAGCCCCCCAAATCAACAAAAAATTAGCTGCTAATTAAATTTTTTAATCCTTAAAATTGTGTAGTTAACCGCAAATTACTGTAAAATTAGCTCCATATTGAACATAATTATCCACAAATTGTTCTTGTTAATCGAACACAAAGACTACAAAATGACAACCAATTATGTCTTGCATATAAAAAAAAAAAACCCAAAAAGATCAAATGATATAATAGTCGATAATTCATAGACTAGAGGAAAATAAAACATAAATCTGGACGGCATGAAAAAGAAATTGAAGAAAAGGTGATGCATTTCCTGACGAATTGTTTTATTAATTTGTTTAATTGCTGCCTACTGCACACCTTAACTCCAAATTCAGTGCACACACTTAAAAAAATAAATATCCAATTATATACTCTTTCAAGAACTACATCTTGGTTTTTTAGTCAATTTCGTAGTGTCTTCTCATTTCTCTAAATAATAAACTCATAAGCCTTATTACAGTGGACAAATCCTTATTTTTATATCCTTTCCAATCTATTACTCTTGATGTTCTGAACTAGTTGGGATTTGGGCAATGCCGGTTTGTTTGTTCGGTTGTGTATCTTAAAAATATGTTTTTAAAAAAATTTAAACACATTTTTTAATTAATTTTTTATCGTACAAATGTATTTATCGAGAAAATTATTTAAAACTACTAAAATAATATTTTTTAAAAAACACCCAACAACACCCATCCAGGTAGAGCCGCAGCATATGGAGCGTTGGTTTACATGCCTTAAGAAATGAGTAAAAACAGTTAATTTCATACAGAAGGCAAGTGGTAGTGTAGAAACGTGCAAGAAAATGGCTTTGAAAACTTGCTCTGGCTGTCTGGTCTGATCATTAAAACCATTGACTAGGCTATCTTGAAGCTCACAAGTGCTTCAACAAAAGGAAATAGCAACCGATACGAAACAATTGATGGTCCATACTACCTTCCTTGAAATATGATATAATGATTTGATTTGATAGAACAATTTGTATTGGTGTTCATTCTCAAGCGTTTACTAAATAAGAAAGATCGCACTTACGGAGTCATATTTGATTAGTCTCGGTGTATAATTTAAACGTGTCGCATAGTCTACTTGACCATGCAACACTTTACTGAATTTATAATAAACCATCCAATTATTTGGTGCTCCTAAGCAGAACTTGGTCGTTGGCTTGGTGGCTCTTTTCAAAACAATTGATATTAAGATTAGGTATTACACCTTTTCTTTTTAGTTTTTAACAATATAATTTGAGTTTATTTGATCAATAATTTGATGGTGATATACTATGTTATCCTTTTGAATGCCATAAATTCAACTGTCTGCAATGATACATATTCTAATTAGATTAATGTAATAACGCATATATAACGTCACAGCCCTAAAAATGAAAACTATGAAGACCGGCTATTCCGTCAGCTTAGCGGAGAGGCCGTCAAGAGCACGGGGACTCACAAGTTGGCCAGTGCTAGTTAAGACAAGTTGAAAGCGGTGTAAATGTCAATGAACAGATGTAACTAGTTGGTAAAGATATGTAACTAGTCAGTGAAAATCTATAACCACTTTTCACTTTAAAATGATGTCGTTTTTTGGTTTTAAATTTGGCCAATATGGCTCAATCTCAGCCGTCCAGTATTGGCTCATTTAATTTAGACCATGAATTTTGTTGCAAATGAAAATTGTGAGTCCCATAGCCGTGAAGGATAGGACGGGGCTGGTTGTACCTTATAAAAGTGATAATAGTTAAATTTGCATAATTGCAGAGAAAATGAACTCATCCACTCACTTATTCATGTAGCCATAGGGCTAACGGTCCAAATAATGTATACTAATCTATAAATAGTGCAAAAGACAAGTGGTTCCACTTTGATATTCTTTTCTTCTAAAGAATGAAAAAGAATAACATTAAAAAAAGAAAGAAAGAAAGAAAGAAAGAAACTCACAGCTTCCTGTTGATTGCTTAATCCCTCTTCTTGAGGATATAGCAATAACATAAATGACAATAAAAACTAAGAAATGAGGATTGATTATTTAACAGCTGAATAATTTTGGATCATCTTTAGTGCAATAATTCAATTTATTTATCTGTAGTGTCTATGTTCACTTAAGGCTATTTTAACAGTTGGAGAAGCAATTGTAGGGAAAAAAAATGCCATAATTTTGTAAAGGTCGAATATCATTTTGTACTCCTGATGGCTATATCAATTTTCATGTTCTGAACAATTTATACTGCAAATTTTATGAAACTGTCAAAATCGCCCCTGAGGTGCATTATGATAGGTAAATACTGTTAGGATAAAAATAGAATCAACAATTTTCTATAATAGCTTTTAGACGAGATTCCAACTTCCTAAAGGTATATATTATGGATATAACAAAGCCTTCAAAACTTTCTCAAAGAAATATGTGAAAAAGATAAAATGTAAAATTATGTGTTAGAGAATTTATTGACTTTTGTCTTAGACAGGAGAAGTGTTATGTTCATTAAGAGTCATAAATAAAAGTTTACATCTCTTAATAAAGAGTCATACAATCAATAAACTTCTTTCTATGAAATGAACAATGATTGAGTAATCTACGGATTTTAAATATTGGCATTTAGTTGAATAAAATCTATATAATAATATAAATTCTTAAAAAATTACATAAAACAAATGACAAACTACTAACAATTCCATACCAGTTAGTCACTAGTTTAATAGTTCTTTATTATGCATAAAGAAGGTGTCAATCAACCCGTGCTGTTCCTTAGCGCATGGCATAAGAAAATTGGCAATGTCCGAAGATTAAATTCAACGAGATGGTATTGGGTGCAGTTGATATGTTACGTGGTGTACTAAAACTAATCACTTGATACCAAATATGATAAGATGTAATTTATTATCACTACATGACGATGAATTATTAGTTCTAGTGCAACCAGCACATGCTGCATTAAAGTTTTTTTTTGAACTCAACCACTTCTGTCTTGGGCTATCCTGTAAGATTCTGCTGATGTTATCTTCAGTCCATGCCATCATGATAACTCCACAAAATAGTCTTAGACTGAGGGAAAAAAAGTAGCAAACGAATGGAATATTCAATATATATGACTAACAAAAAAATCTTTGACCTATCCAAAAGGCCACTGTTGAAACATAATTGAGTTTCATGTCTAACCCGTTAGTTAAGATTGAAAGCAATTTTATCAATGGCCCTATTCAGTAAATGTGAAAAAGATAAAGTTATGGATATCCGCCTAATGTACAGGACTAAATGTGGTAATTCACCTAGAAACAATAGTATTGAAAATTTGAATTCAGTCCATTTTCGATTATACATTGGAAATAAATCACTCCAAAATTTGCACAACTATCCACACACGGACACACATGCTGTTCGAGCGGATCAAATCTTCTATCTAATTTTTTTTTATATTTAACTTTGTCTAATATAAAATTACATTATATTACTAAATAGTATAACGTAATTTTATATAAATTTTCAGTGATACAACGCGTAGTTTTGGATTGAACACTGAAAAAAATTGCGAAGGGGGGAAGGAAAAATAAGAATTAACTTCTGAGCTTGGCCTCGAAAAAATAAGAATTAACTTCTGAGCTTGGCCTCGAAAAGCTCCATAACTTAGCCATAAGGCTAAACTATCTTAGAAATCCTCAAAGATTTTCTGACCATCTCATTAAATTCTTCAACTTTTAAATTCTTCAATTTAGTCCTTGAGATTCCAATCTCAACTCAGTCTTGTCATTAAAATTCTATGGACGAATTAAAGATGTCTTTTTAGCAAAATCATAACTACTATCTGACCCGGGTAACTTTTATAGAAATGTCAAATGCATCCATAAATATTATGAATATATAACGACATCTATAGCATTAATCAAAATATTAACCTCGATGCACTTGAGTAATGATATAACAGCTGTAAAACAGTAATTGACAATCTAAAAGACACAATAAAAAGGTAATTCACTATTAAAATCCTACCAAAGGCACACGTATAAAATTTTAACAAGTCCAATGATTATTACTTGATATGAATATATGGGTAGATAGTTTAATCTTCTACATCCATGGTCCCTTGACTTGGAAATATTATAAAAAAAATTTCTTCATGTAACTTCAAAATAATATGCAGATTTGCAGTTAAAACTTGTATATAAATGATTTTTATTGAGAATAAGAGAACAATTTAATTTTTTGTAGACAGTTTCAAGCCTTGATATGATGCTAATTATTGGCTTTTAATATCTTGAGAGCTGAGATTCTTAAGTTGTATGTGGGCACAACCACCTCCAAAAGAATACAGAAACAATAATAGAGATGCTTAACCATAATATTCCCATAAAACCAACTGTAATTAATGATTTAATGAAAATTTAATTGTAGGGTAAGTTACTTCTTTCTTGTGATTAGCTGTTTTATGGCAGGCCAATGTATTTGGTATCCCACTTGCACCCTTAGGCATTATCTAATTTTTCTCTCTCTCACTAATATGACTAAAGTGCCCATCAAATAAATCTTCACAATGGAAATGCCCAAAACCCCCTCCCCACCCCAACCAAAAAAAAAAATTGGTCTTTCTTGAACCCCTTAACAATCCTTTTGTTCTTTTCTTTCCATTACTTGCTTTTATCTTTTACCGGCATCAAATTGTCTATCTCACCAAAATGAAAAACTTAAATTTGCCACTATGATTGGCTTTTTTTATTATTTTTTGACAAGATAGTATAAATGTCGTCTATCACTTTTGTTTTTTTTTAGTTTTTACTATAAGTGTCTTCTATCACTTTTTCTTTTTTCTTTTTTTAATTTGTATTACTGTATTGGATTTCATAGATGTCGTTGAGATGGAAGAAGTTATTTTCTATTGCGAGGCACTAGGGGTTTTGAGCAAATTTTACAACATTACTAGATGGAAATTTCTCTTGTCAATAGTTTTAGTAATTTTTTAATTTAATTACTATGAACCCAATAGTTTCATGTATTTTTAGTAATTTTTTTATTTAATTACTATGAACCCAATAGTTTCATGTATTTTTTCCTTGAAATTTTGTATACAATAAGATGAGAACACAAACAATTTTTGGCTTAATTATCGGTGATTAAATTTGTACCTTTCTGGAATTCTTATCTCACTTTTAGTTTGTAAATAAAATATGATAATCACAACAAATTTCAATCTGCCTTGTTTCTTTGCGAAGTTAGGCTTTGAAATCAAAGGGAATCCAGTCTATGGCCATTTAACCATACTGGCTAAAAGAAACAAATGTGAAAGTGTTTGAAATATTCAGTAGGGTGTTAAAATAATTGAGATTTTGGGGTACCATTGAAATTTTCAATTATCAAAACAGGTAAATTCATAACATACATACGTGGCATTAATGTACTATTCTTCATTTTCCTCCCTCGAATATGGGCCCCATTTGGCAAAATATTTGAATAGCGTCTGGGTCCAAACATTATTTCCTATTTATTTGGCGACCTAAAAAGTGATAAATTATACAGAATTCCCTTGTAATTTGTCCAACTTACAGATGAACCCTATAGTTTGAAAATCTACAATTCATCTTCCTGTAATTTGGACTATTTTATAAAATGGATGGAAACAGGTGATTGTTATACAACTATGTAGAAAGTCATATACCCTCACATATATTTCCTCTCAATTTTTACTCATCAGTTTCCACCCACACAATCATTCCACAAATCACAAAAAAAATCAGCCAACCATTGCTATGTTCAATATGTAAAGGCCTTCACATCTACCCACCCTTTTATAATACCATAGCCCCAGAAAGTCTAATTCCTGGCCCATCAACACGTTGCGCTTGTCACAACCTCCAATTCCCGTAAAAGTATTAAATATAGCACATGCACTGTAATAGTACACTAAAATTTATAATTTATTGCTATTAGTAAGTCACACTTTGTAATATTTGGTAATATATAATTAGTTTTAATATATTATTGGCATATCACAGAACGCACATGATGCACCTAATACTTACTCTCAATTCTCATCTCTGATCCTAATTTTGCACCTGCTACTTACTTCCGATTCTCCTTTCTCAGCATAATTTGTCCCTTCCAACAACCTGTCACATCTTTCTCTTCCTTCTCCCATATCTATCCCACAAATATTACCAAATCTTAGAAAAATATAAGGTTAAGAGGATGCAAACAATGCTTACATGGCATGCAAATTCATAAACTTATTAGGTGGCTCTTGCTATTTAAGTAATACTTTCAAAGAATTGTTTTAACTAGTGATTATTATATAAATGTGGTATTTGCCTAGAGATTTTTTTTGGATCTTTAAATATAGTTTTTATGAATTGGTTAGTTTTGTAGAGTTTCAACCAATGGACTGCATGAGTGGACAGCCTAGGCCGCGGTAGGAGGTGGGGCATCTGTTAGAGTTTGGAAAAAACAAAAGCTGCGTTTGTTTAGGCGTGTTTTTAAAAAACATGTTTTTTAAAAATTTTAAATCCGTTTTTTAGTTAACTTTTTATTTTACAAATACATTTATCGAAAAGAATCTTTAAAGTTGCTAGAGTAATATTTCTTAAAAAAGTACCCCAAAAAACAACCATTCAAATAGAATCGTGATGTAATCGAGTTTTGAGGTGGTGCCGCAGCACCCCAAGTGCGAGGATTGGTGAGGTGATCGTAGAAGAGGAAAGAAATTGGAGTTGGCAACAATAAATAGGTCGTATCATGTGGACCTGAGGCCTCACAATTTCCCCTTTTTCTATTTCTTGAAATTTAAACACAACGTAACTGTCTAACATTTTAATGTAATTGTCTAATATTTTGGTATAACTTGCTAGCATTGCAATATAACTATTTTTCGAATGTAATTGTCTAATATTTTGGTATAACTTGCTAGCATTGCAATATAACTATTTTTCATGCGAAACGACGCCATTTTCTAAACCAATTTTTGGCCTTGTTAGTTCAATCTAGTTCGTCATTTTTTGACTCTTTTGATCTAGGCTGTGAACTTCTACAAAATGGCACTTGTGATACCCATGTCCCATGTGTTGTTCTAATGTTAAAACGAACTTTTATAAAAGCAAAATCGTGCACAAGACGAGTAGGCAGTTTACATTTTTTGAAGTTTCATGATATCTATCTATTTACAAAATAGTCCACACCGATAATCTATAACTTGTCAAACTACAAAAGAATTTCGTGTGTATACCTAAAAATGTTATAGCGGGGAACAAACTCCAGAATCCATGATTACTCAGCAACTAATCATCCCCAAGTTTTTATCAAACATAATTCTCCAACTATTGATGTGTTGAAAGATCTTGTATGACAAATGTTGCACTAAAATTATTGGCATGTAACATTTTAAAGTGCGGTCAGCTAACTCGATTTTTCTATATTTTTAGTTCTTTATATTTTCTTTTGGCACAGACTTTAAAGATTGAATTTAAGTTATTAGTACACAATACAAAGATGGTTTTCTTCTGGTGGGACCTTGGACAAAAGAAAATGCCTGGAATGCAAAACCTAATTACTCGTTAAACGAGTGATAAAATTTTTTAGAGTTTGTGCCAAATTGCTCATTTCTATGGGTTCACAAGCAAATCTTGTCATTGCCATGGCAGTAACCAAACAAATACATAAAAAGGTTAGTATTTCTTGAGATTTCTACTTGTCTTTAGTGACCGTTGCCCCCTTGAAATCTTTGAACGTGTGATCGCAATTTGTGAAACTTAATGTTATTTTTGGTCCCCGAGTGCTAATTTCGGTAATTTACTAAAAAAATCAAATAATAGAAAAATGAAGCTTAAGAATAATTTCTTATTAGTTTAAGGGCAACAATATTAAAGGTTTTCTTAAGCCTTTGGGCCTACTTTAGATTATCCAAAATTTAAGGCGTTTGAAGCTTGCTAGACCCAGTTGAAATTACTGCTGAAATCCAAAAAGTCGAACACTTCGCGTTTGGGCCCGTTCGAGTTGGATTCAGAGAACGAGGGAGATATTTTCATATTCTCATCTTTATCTTTTTCAAGTTCCGGATTGTAACACGGGGAGGGAGAAACCTCTTATTGGATTTCCAGAAGATTAGTGAAGATCCAAATGGCCATTTTGGTGCTTGATCTCGAACTTGCAATGAAGTTCTTCGTTACTCATTGAGTCCCAATACCCATTAAAATCCCATGCTCATATTTAATTTGGGTAGGATTAGTATCAATAATATGAGATTGAGTTTATTTGGGACTACACCCATTAATACACATTTAAATATGAGTATGGTTAAGAATTGATTGAGACTCTTGTATCCAAATATAAACAAATCTTGAAAAATTTTGTATTTGATTAGTTCCACTTCTTTCATACTCTCTCTTGAAAGTCCTTCATTTTAAGCTGCATTAATAAAGCATCTTTTATTCTTTCTTCATTTCACTATTTTGTAACATTTTTTTTTTCAAGGACAATGGAATATTGTGGTCCCTAGTGTCCTTGGTACAATGATGGGCAAGTTGTAATTTTATTTCTCCATTCTTAGTTTCTTCATTTTGGTCTCATGAATTCATCTATTTCTCCTATAAATATTATGTTAAATTTTACTTCTTGACATCAATTCTGTGTGGTTCAAATTTTTTTGTACTAAAAACATTCATGTGGATTTCATATGTTAATTGCCTTAATTTCAATTCAGCCTTATTCTCAGGAAATAGTCTTCATATTCTATGTTTCATCCAAGTATGTAATGTCCACGAACGAGTGAGATGTTGATTTATTTTAATTTTTAATTTGCTTCATTACTTCAGTGATAGATTTTAGTATCAGGAGTTTTAATAAAATAATATCTAAATTAATTTTTTTAGGGACGGATAAATTATATCTCTGCACATCTTCAATCTATCCTCTTTACATGTAATCATTTGAAAACTATAGTTTATGATTGAAAGATTAAAAAAGCATTAATAAATGAGATCTAAAAAAGAATAATATAAAAACCAAAAAAGTTTGAAATTTATTGAGGTTAATAAACTAAAAAAATGAATGATATAAAAAATATTAAGGCTAAACTAAAAAAAATTAAATTATATAAAAATGAATTGATTAATAATAAAAAAATAGTTTAGAAAAATAATAAAGTGAGACTTATTGAATATTTGGACGGTATCAAATGGGACTAGCCCATTTTAGTCCATTCATATTAATCCTATGACTAATATGGAACTATTTGGGTATGGCTCATATTTCATAGTCTTAATTAAGTCTTGCCCAAAACCCGTCCATCCCGTTCATTTGCCATCTCTACTTAATGTTTCATGAAACACGGTGAAACTAGGACGGTTCTCTCTGAGTTGGCACTGAAACTCTGTCAGAGTCCATTTTGTAGTGCTTAGCTATAAACCATCCTAAGCAATGTCACAAGATTTTTGAATAATGTATTGAATGGAGTATGGTAGATGCATTTCACATGAAAATTCCATTTGTTATGGTCTTCAAAATTTTTTGATAACTTTTAATAATTTTTGAAGCAATTGAAACAATAAGATATGCAAATTACCTAATTTGTTATCGATTTACCATGACTGAATTGTAGCCTTACACAAGAAGTGGGCACAAATTGGATACATACCCCAAAAGAATTTGGCTGACCTGATTCGAGTCAGCAATTATGCGACCCTAATCCACCCCTAATGCCTCTGGGTATCCATCCCTCGAGTATCCGATAATATAGAGATCGGTCACATGGTACTCGACCAACCCTGTATTAGTATGAATAAAAACTAAGACTTTAAATAGAATAATAGTAGCGTCAAAGGCGCTGTGATATTTAATCTCACAGATACCTAATGTAATATATTACTTTTGGATTAATACTAACATAACCTAATTTTAAAGGAGTCTTATATTATTGCAACTTACTAAAAAAGTATTTCTCTGAATTAATACTAATTTAATTTAATTTTAAAAGAATCTCATATTATCCTAACTTACAAAAAAAAAATCTAAATTGTTTTTAATAAAAAAATTAACCATAAATTTTCTTAACAAAAAGAACGTCATAATTGCCGCTATTTTTTTTAACCTAATTAAAACCCTAAATTCTAAAAGCATAAACCCTACACTTTGAATCTTGAACCCTAAATTCTAAATCCTAATTCAAAAGTAAATATAAAATATCCCCCAGGGTCTATGTTGCAATAATAAAAAAAAAAGTAATACTTACGTAAAAAACCAGTATTTCAAGTTACAGGTAGAATAAAGATTAGAGTTTGTAATTGATGATGACCCCCCTTAAATGGTCAAAATTCGTCTGTAATTAAAAATCTAGTTACAGTCTTTGACAGTGTTATTTTACCTTTAAATATAGCCAAAAAAAGTCCATTAGCAATGATAAATATTATAACTAAAATTCTCTCTAATATTTGCTCAATTGTTCACTAGCAAAATGCAACTCTCACCTCTTTTGGTTTACCTCGTGCTATCTTGATTAATTTATCGTTTTCGTCTATTCAGCATAGCCTGTATATTCAAATGGTTCTCTCAGTAAATTCGTCAAACATGTGATTAGCAATTTATTATTTGCACAAGTCTATTCTTTTTAACTGCTTTGTACTTCTTTAGTTGTTCAGTATCTCCACAATCGGTCTTTAACAATTCTAATGGTTTGTTTTTTGGACATATATTCAAGAATTCAGCTGTTAGTTTTAGAATTTTTATCTGACTTTGGATTCACTGCAAAGAATTATGCAGGGCTGAATAGCTAAATGGAGATCTTTCTTGTTTTTGTGTACTTTTAGGTGCAGGACATTAATGGGGTAGTAGCAAAACATGCAGTTTTTTAGTGGAGCTACTACAGTGATGGGTTCATCTCAACAGCCCATCTGCCATTTGGATTAAGGGATTTGCTTTTTCTTCTAAAGGATTGGTTCTGTAGAAGTCAGAATCATGTTAAAATTTGATGTTAAGAGGAAAAGTTTACCTGAGAGAAAACCCAATCACTTGACCTAAGATTTTACCAGAAAGAAAAAATCCCAATCAATAGCAGTTGCGGCACAAGTAACAAAGGAGAGGGATAGGATTACGGATTTGTGTGTGGGTGTGTGTGTGTGTGGGTGGGTGGGTGTGAGAGAGAGCGAGAAAGATACCAAAGCTTAAATTAGTACCACGGATGAGAGGAAAGAAGAGAGATGAATTTGGAGTTAATCATATTAATAAATTATACGATGAATCTTATTTTTTTAAAATTTATATAATATATCCTATAAATTATTTACTCGTCGATTTTTGTTTTCCTGATTCGTATCCGTATTCGAATTTTACGAACACCCAACCTTTATCTTTCGTGCTGAGAAAAACTCAATCGAATGTTTTTGAAACGCGATAGATCAAATCCCTCGAGATCTCGATCGTTGAGTTTTTTTTGCCAATCCCTACATTACACAATGACAATTCTTGTAACTATGCATGGAAACTTGAATGTGATCAGAAATTCAGTGTTTTGACTAAGATTTTGAATAGCCTTTCCTTTTTCTCACCCCCATGTCACCACGAGAGAGAGAGAGGGAGAGGGAAGAAGGGGGTGCGGGGGGTGATAAAACACCTACAAAAGAGATCTTATCAACATGTTCCGACCTAGGATAATAAGCACTGGTGGGGGGAAGGAGGGGTGACACAGGGGCATAAAGAACGAATCTTATCAACTTGTTCTGAATAAGATATTGGCCTTACTTCCCCATAAAGAAAGGAAAAAAGGCTTCCAAATGGACAAATATATGGAGAAAAAGTTGATAGAAAAGAGCCAAATACGTGCAACAACTACAAGCAAGCAACCAAAATTTGTGCTAACGTTCTATATCCGGTTAAGCGAGAATCATTTGAAATTGTTCATCTATTGTCTTTGTTCCTGTAATCGTTTCGAATTGTTTAGGTGTCTATTTTTGACCCAAAAAGGAAAATGACATAACTTTTTCTAAGAATTGTTCCCACAGATGTCTGTGTCTAATCAAATCCTGCTTAAAGAAAGCTTCTAAACTTCCAGTAGATTCTGTCACAACTCTCACAATCCACATCCAACAACGGGTGAAGCAAGGCTTGCCAAAGAAATTCGTATTCAAAATTGCAGTCCATCTAACTTCAAGACTTTGTCAGACGTTCCAATTATTCTAAACTGTGTGGACTTCCTCGAGAATTCGCACAAGTCAAAAAGCCATAAAGGAAATAGTATTAGCAACATATAAAGACTACCCGACAAAGGTAGTAAGTATAGCTTTTCTACTCCTTGACAGGGGAACTAGAGGGCATTAAAGGGCCATTACAAGTCGGATCCTCGTTTAATGTTCCTCTTTTATTCTTGGAAAAAGGAATTAAAGGGAATTGGAGGGACATTAGAAGTGGGAATCTAGTCCCTCCACTAAAGCACCCTATTCAGCTTTCAGCAGGTGTTGCTGTAATGCTGAAACTATGGCGAATGCATCTATTTATTGTTGGATAGATTTAGATAACATTTTGTAGATCAAATTTTGTTTAAGGTTCAATATGCATTGCTAAAATCGTAAGACATTCTATACAGTCAGACAGCTTCACAAATAAGAAGTTTTGGATTTAAATTTCGCAGCTAGAGTCAGGAGTCTAATACCATGTAAGTGTTATCCTACCTTACGTGGATGTTAGTCCTCTATTAGTGTACTCTTTTCATTGCCATAACACTTACAAGAAGACAGTTCACATCTCCACTTAAACCGTAAGTACACATAATCTACAAGTATTTTGACATTTGCTTGGGCCATGGCGGTCTGTGCTCCTTAAGACTATATAGAGACAACGGAAACAACAATTTAGATGACATAACAACCACAAACACTAAATTACCAAAAAAACATTTATTTGTTCGAATCCATAAACAGGGGACTGCTGGCAAAACTCGTACGAGTCAAAAAAGAAAAAGGGAAAGTTTTTTAGTACCATGTAAAGGCTAACCAATGAAGATCGTAGCAGTATTGGGATGTAAAAGTACATTGATAGGGGATCATTCCGCCTTACAGAGAAACCTCCGTTTGAACAGTGATGGATGTAGTGGAAGCGAAAGTGTGGCGTGAGAACATCCTTCAATTGTTTGAAAGGGGAATTAAAGGGATATGATAACGAGTAAATTTTCTAATCTTTTGTAGATCGTTCATTTCAACCATATTTCCTGTAAATGACGCTATAATGCTAAAACTACGGCAGATGCATCCATCTCATTGGTGCATAATTTTATATGCCTATTGGTTGATTGAATTCTGCGTATGGTTCAATAATGGTAAACCACTGTAACCGCAAGAAGACAACATTCATTTGCTCAAATGTTTAGCAAATATAAAGTTTCCATTTTCAGTTTAAATAGTTCAAAACGTGTATGGCTTTGTAATATCTCAGCTATGTAACTGAACTGAAAACTCCAACTCCAAAACAAACGAAAACTGAAAACGCGACAAAACAACTTACAATTAGGAAATCATGGTACGAAAAGACGGAAAAAAATATCAAATCTTCACAAATAATTAATGTTGAAATCAAATTTCTTTCTTCTTTCTTAATCAAGCAATTGTGTCCCCATTCTTCAGTTCATCATTTTCTTCTCATTTTCACCAGACAAGGCATGAAGAGTTGGGATGCTCTGCTCATGCCGGAAGAAGTTATCAGGATCGACTTTTGTCTTCACGAGTACGAGTCTCTTGAAGTTGTTTTTGAAGTATTTGGTGCCCCAATAACTTGCTTTCAGGACACTTGTTTTACCATTGATCTTATCCACTCCCAAATCAAGATCCCTATAATTCACATAAGCTTCTCTAGGGTACTTGGAAACGTAAGGAGCCATGAAATTGTACAACCCCCTAATCCAATTAATGTGTTTATCTGCAGTTTTCGTATCTGCACTTTGCCATGCCGTCAGCCACTGGATCATAAATTTTCTGCCTTTCCTATGAGGAAAAGGGGTTTCAGATTCAGGAATTTTACCCATCATTCCACCATAAGCATTCCAAATTGAGAATGGTAAATCTTCTTGTAAAAACTTTTTCCATAATACTTCAAGAGCATATTCTGGGATTGGCTGTTTTACAAAGTCTGACTTTGCTTTGAAATAAGTCTTGTTGAATAATGACTTCCCCTGAAGCAAAAACTCAGGCTTTATATTTGACGGGTAGCCGGCAATATAGAGCACTGATTCAATCCAGCTCATTTCCACACAGTCCTTTTGTGTTAATCCCAATTCAGGAAAACCCTTCTTCATTACTTTTAGAAGTCTGTCAGCTCTTCCCAGAAATAAGGCCTGATAGGAGGTTTGTATCGTTCTCTTTCCTTTATGCACAGTTGAATTTACAGCTTGTATGAGGACTCTGATGAAGAGGTCTTCATCAAGGTTGTCAGTAACTTGTTGCCATCTATACAAAAGTTTAGTTGCTCCTTGTTCCAATGTTCTGGGTACGGTAAAGACTGTCACAGTTGTCGGTACAGGAACCAACTCCAGCTTCCAAGCAAGAAGCACTCCAAAGCTTCCTCCTCCACCTCCCCTGATTGCCCAAAACAGATCCTCTCCCATTGATGCCCGATCAAGAATCCTCCCGGTAGCATCAACTATCCGAGCATCCACCACATTATCAGCCCCAAGCCCAAATTTTCGCATCATCGGACCATATGCTCCCCCTGTTATGTGCCCCCCAATTCCCAAGCTAGTGCAAAGTCCAGCCGGAAATCCATGTATTTTGCTCTTCTGCGAAATTCTGTAATAAACTTCACCAATTGTTGCGCCCACCTGAACCCATGCGCTGTTTTCTTCTATACTAACATTAATGGATCGAAGTTTGGACAAATCGACAACCAAGAAAGGGTATTCTGTTGCAGAAGTATAAGAAATGCCTTCATAATCGTGGCCTCCGCTACGGACTCTGAGCAGAATGCCAAGTTCTTTCGCGCATATAACCGCAGCTTGGACGTGGGATTCAATCAATGGGGTGAAAATGAGCTCAGGTTTAGGCCTGGATGGCACCAAGCACCTGAGGTTCTGTGCAGTAGATTGGAGGATGGAACCATATGAAGCATTATTTGGGGTGAAAAAGGCTTTGGAAAAAGGTATGGAAAGGTCAGTATTGAAATTCACACATTGGTAAAACTTATCCTGAATTGAATCTGAAGCAGCCCAGGAAGCTGATAATAGGACTATGAACAATGGGAGCATGAGGGAGACTGAAGACCGCATTTTTGCTTTTCTTTGTGCTCAGGCTGGGAAGTCTGAGGAATGGGCAACTAATTCTTTTTGTTCTCTATTTATTGATGAGTGAAGAAGTTGATTTTTCAAAGTGTGAAAAATACTTCAAACAAAGTTGGTTTGCTTCAATTATTCAAAATTAAAGAATTGGCTAAACATAGGCAGGTTTTATCTAAGGTTTAGAGCTTATGAGATGATTAATTTGCGCATTGTTTAGCGCTTTTCTTTAGTTAAATTTTATATAATCCATTGATCCACCAATAAAGTTTTGCTTAGCATGTCTTTCGTAACAAACTAAGCGTCTTAATTAATTAATTAATTTGGAGGTCACAAATTGTTGGAATTTAATCTAATAATAAAACGTAAGCTTACAAGTGGGACTTGGTTTAATTACTTCACAAGTATTTTAGTACCATGTTTCAGAATATGTACCACTTGTTTACAAGAAGTTAGAAAAAATTTGGTCCTGAGTTTTTAGTTGATCAAAAATGGACTTTTTAAACAAATGCACTGTTAAGACATACGATGTGCCATACAAATACACTCACTCACAACTATAATCCCCTTTTATTTAGTCATTTTCTCAACTTAATTTCACTTTTCAAAAAAATTAACACATGGGCCCCAATCAATCAGTGACCATGGAGCTCTTAGACAAAATATAAAAACAATGAAAATTAACAAGTGATTAAGGACTGTTACAGTGTTCAAATGAAGGTTCTATTGTCATTGGCTTCCTCCCACATTTTCCATTGTAGGTTCCATTGTCATTGTCTCCCTCCCATATTTTCCATTATATTCCTCAACCCATCTAAGAGGAAAGAATGTCTTTATTTAAAGATAATGGACATATATTATCGCAGAAAGGACAAACTTGAAAGTAGCTTAAGGATTTATGCCTATTTTAATTTGCCACTCCTCAGCATTTCAACCATCAAAAAAAAAAAAAAAAAAGAACAACTTGTTGGAGGTTGGCCAATGCTGTGATGCACACGTATTATATCTTAATACGAAGAAAGTTAGCTTTCCTTGCCTTAAAGCTGACTGAAAGTGCTATTTTCTAAAAATGACAAGCGGTGTAAACGTGTGAAGAAAGAGATTTGCAGGCCAAAAAAAAAAAGGAGATGGTAATATTTTGCATCGCTTAAAATAAAGAGTACTCATGAACTTACTGTCGGTTGCTTGGGCAATGAGATCTCTATGTTTTTCTTTTTTTTTTTCCTTTTTTTTGGACATATATAATTAGTACTAGAGATAATTTTAAACACCTCCTCTGAAGTTTCTGATAAATTATCCCCTCTGAGATTTGAAATTATGTTGGTCTTCTTTAGTTGGATGACTCTGTTTGTTCAGTTCAATTTTTTAGTAACATATTTTTTAAAAACTCCATATTTATTTTTCAACTAATTTTTTATTTCGCATACACATTTTTTAAAAAGACAGTAATTAAAAAAAACACCTTTAAAAGAAAAACGGAACACACACGATACTTCAAATAAAAATCTCCATCCAAAGTATGTTCTCTTTTCTTCCTACACCCCTTTTCATTAGGCTTATTTCCTTTAAAATCTTGCTCTTTTTTATCTTAAAGTTGCCCCTATCAAGAGTCTCTACTTCACAATTTATCCTAATCATTGCCCCCACTTAGCCGTACAATTCATTTGCCGTGGGGGCAAAGCAGCTAAGTGAATGGCTATGGGAGGGCCTTGGGCTTCTTGATGATACAACTAAAAAAGGGCGAAGAGATTTGGCCAAGTGCAAGGGGAAGGATTGGTCGATTTGTTGAACATGATTTGGTTGGAGTTTACTAATGATTGGCTCTAGGAAGAGAGATTTGAGTAGCAACGTATCTTTGTGCGTTCTTTCTTTCTTTTGGCAGTATGTGATTGTGATGGTAGTTGGAGGTTACTAATGAAAACCTGGGTTTTGAAATAAGAGATTTGTGTAACAATAAAAATAAGAAAGCTAAGTATAACATTCGAACTTTATCTGTACCAATTTAAATTATCAGATATTTCAAGGAATTTTCTTAAATTATCCTTAAAAAGAGAATAGAAACTTCATAGCTTTTAATTTGGAAGATCTTCTACTCCATATTTCAACATTCTCTTGTCTATCAGACCGCATGTCTGAGTTTTGAAAAAATAGTTTTAGAGCTTTTAGAAAATTAACGATTATTATAATCTCAAACAATTTTAATTTCACATTAAAATTTGTTACATAAAAATGTTTGCATATTAGAAATTTACGTGCAAAAAAAAAAAGATAAATAGAAGTAAAATAAAGATTAACTTCTTAATCTAGGCTATAAAATGTCAAGATTTTAGACGATCAAGCAGGGAAGATATCGTGTCATTTGTCAGAATGATAATTAACAAGCTTAAAAGAACTGGAACAAGTGGTTCAGTTGGATATGATGCCAAGGCAACAGGGACAGAAATATTATTGTTTCCATTGCCTTTATCTACTTTGCTCAGATAATTAATTTCCCAATCAATGAACACAAAACTTCCAAAAGAATACACTTATATAAATTTAAAAATCTGCCCAAACAATAACCTAAATACATGCTTCTCCTTTGCTTTTCTTCTCTTTTATGCGATATGGGAATTTTGGTCAACGGTAGGTTCAACCACCAAACACATTTAAACAAAAAAAGTTGCTTTGTTATTTTCAATGTGTTCAATGGTAATTAATCATTTCATTCTTTAGTGCAAACAATTTGGACAAGTTTTTGTCAGTGATATGGTTGTTGAGCTTTGAAATTGCTGAAACATTTGCTAGATCGAATTGATTGTTACTTAATCTTCCTATGGAAAAGCGTTGACTTACATTACTATCCTAGACTTCCAATGAGAATCAATGAAAATGTTCATATTGTTGAACATTCTTCATCAAATTTCAATAGCAGAACGTGCCATGAAAACTACCACCAAACATAGCACATAAAATATCACTATAGTTTATTATAAGGATTTTCACAGCACTGTCTTGTGATTACTAAATTTCGTAGTCAACTTTTTATACTTGAAATGCTTATATTTTTTCTGGGCACTTCTTGCATATGAGTAATTTTTTTATCCATGTATTAATCGATTTTAGTCATAATGGATCACATTAATTCATATAGATACAGACTAGTTATCTATTCATTGGAGATGCCTATATGGAAACGGCCGGGTTATTTAATACTGAAAAAATTGTAGGTAGCATCACATTTTTCCATCTGAACTAAACAAACCGTAATACATCTACACCAGGCATATTTTAATTTTGCAGCGATCGAGAGTTGTGATCCAATAGTGGAAGTAAAAGAAAATGAAGGGAATGGCAGATCCAATCAATTGTTTTGAAGAAATAAAATGTTTAGAAGGGTGGGAAAGTATTACCTTACATTCATACTTTAGTAATTATCTCTTATTTATACTAAGTATAATAAGTGTGAATGCGACGCGATAACTCTTTTTCAATTGGTCAACCTTACCTTTCCACTCCAAGTCTTTTTGTCGTAATCGTCATTTCTTAGTAATTAACAAAATAATAGCCTCCCTTATATGAGACCAACCCACTAAAGAATTTTCCAACTGATAGAAAGAGTGCTGGAATGACATGCATTCAAATAAAGCAGCAGAGAAAAATTGAACCTGGAAGACCAGAACTTATGGTAGTGCACAACAACGTAGATTCGACATAAGACTACAGCCTCGCCACTAGTGATTGCATTAACAACATTTGGTCTCGTTGTACCATCATTTATGCCTTGGACTTTTTGGAGATAAAAATCTAGAAAATGACTTTCCGGCGCGTGCGGAGTGCGCATTGTGGAATAGAAATTTGGTGCTATCGGGAAGCATGTTCATTTTGTTAAGTCTTTCAGTGGAAACTATTCAGAACAAGATTTTTTTTTTTTCCCTTGTGCTCTTGACCATGGGAATTTTTTTTTTCCCTTAGGTTATTGCATGAATTTCATGCATGTGAGTGAAGGTGCAACGCATTAATGCGATGTCTATTTGGTTATGGAATCAACCAATAAACATATAGCTTCAACTTGTATGCGCCAATAGAACTGATTTCGTGACTACTTGTGATTCCTTACTGCTCTTGGTAGGAAGAGGGTTTGAATTCATCTTCTTTTCCCAATTCCATAAACCATAGCCTTCACAATTTGGCATATGTAACTTCTCTAATATGATGAACTTTTTGAGAATAGGCTTCTGAAAAATAAGAAGTGTCTTTCATTCATCTTTATTTCAATGGTGCATTCAGAGAACAAAACATTCCTAATCTAAACTTCCTTCTTATACAAAACAGCTAATTTCCCCAATCTTATATAATACAATTATCATTACCCCATTTTCCTTTTGACATTACCCAAAAATTCCTCCCTCGTTTTAGTTTCACTCAAATGTATGATATTAGAGGCATGGAGATTTTTAATTTCCTTACAAATTGGGGAACAATCAAGGGGCTCACGATGCCTAGACCATTTTTAGGTTAGGACCTTCATTGATCTTTTGGAGGACAGTTTAGACTGGTCTTTACCACCCTCAGATCGTTTTTATCTTCCAATGTCACCCCTAGGTTGGTGGTCATTTTACTTGCACTACTTTTTTTAAGCTACCTGATCTTCTACTCATCAATCAAATACATTTCCATTTATTGTTTCCTCTCAAGGTCTATGTTCTCGTTTAGTTTTGCCAAAGGTGATCCGATGCTTGTGCTTTCTGCTTCTTTCTTATAAATTCTAAACCTCTTTCATCTTTTCCCTTCTTTGCCTTCGGAGCAACAATAATAACTCCTTTCCTGCTTTTCTGCCCCTTCTGATCTGTCATTCTTGAATCTGTTTGGGAGTTTACTTTTGCTAACTCATCTATTTTATGTAAACTAGTAATGTATCATCTGCGTTGCATGTGGAGATGACACATCTTGTTTAACCAATTATTTGATCGTGACAAGTCAAATCGTATAACAATTAGATTATGCTAATTATATAAGCAAGCCAATAATAACTAGCCAATCTTTTCCCTTCTTTGGCTTCGGAGCAACAATAATAACTCCTTTCCTGCTTTTCTGCCCCTTCTGATCTGTCACTCTTGAATCTGTTTGGGAGTTTACTTTTGCTAACTCATCTATTTTATGTAAACTAGTAATGTATCATCTGCGTTGCATGTGGAAATGACACATCTTGTTTAACCAATTATTTGATCATGAAAAGTCAAATCGTATAAAAATTAGATTAAGTTAATTATATAAGCAAGCCACTGGGCTAACAGCCCAGTGGTCTGCTGCAGGTCCCAAGATCAAATCTCACTTGCGACAGTTAGGATTTGAGTTTATGGGGGAGGGTGGGTAGGTAGATTTTAAGGAGCCATACCCTTAAATTATGTACGGTAAACAGTTTGGGGCTTCATTCAGCATATTATTGGAAGCCTCACCATATTTGTGTGAGACAACATACATTGTAATACAACAACTATTAATCAAAAAATCCCGAATTCATAAGAAACATCAACCAAGAAAAGCCTTCAAATTATATGAGTAGAGTAACATTTTTATCACTTTGGAGGTACTTAGAATGCGATACACAATCTAACTAATTTTTCCTTACTCAGTATCTTTATTAATTGAATATTATCCTTAAAAATAGAGAAATCATAGTTCTGGTATCAAATATTTGGGATATCAATAGTTTTGATCCCCAAATTTTGAATGAGAATGAATCCAGTACTAAATATTCTAATTTTTTAGCAAATTTAGTCCTATTGACTGATTTTGCCAAAATCTTACTAGAATCCAGTCACATGACACACATTACCAGTGATCAAATTCTTGAAAACAATTAAAAAAATTTTTGAGTGTCATAATTTATAATTAAAGGCACAAAATTGAGTAATTAGTGTTTACTCAAAAGCAAATGAAAAAAAAAAGAAAAAAAAAGCTAATAAAACTTGAAAGAAGTTCAGATCTTCATACCCACAATAAACTATATTCCGCCCTCTCTATCTCTTCACTCCCACTCTTTCTTGACTCTTAAAAGAAAACCTAAGACCGTACTTTGAAGAGAAAATTTTCAGTGAAGAAAGAGAGGAAAAATAGCTAATTGCTTTTCCTAGTTTTATTAACTTTTTTCTTTTTATTTTTCATTTGTTTTTGAGTTAGATTAGTTACTCAAATTATTATCTTTAATTATGGACTGTGGCAATTCATATTTTTTCCTTTTTCTAATTTTTTTTCTTTTAAAATTTGGTCACAGGCAATGCGAGGATCACGTGACTTGATTTCAGTAAGATTTTTACAAAACCGATCAATAGGGCTAAATGTACTGAAAAATTAAAATATTTAACATTGTATGTGCTTTCATCCAAACTTTATGGACTAAAACAGCCTTTACTATAAAAATTTGGTACCAAAACTGCAATTTGCTCTTAAAAATAATTGGCTTGCATTCTTTGAGGATAATAGGTATTCTTGTGGTAAATTATTTTCATCTTTGAACGATAATATGAAATGAAGGTATAATGACAAAAAGAAAATAGAAACACAGAAGAAAAACGGTTGAAAATAAAAGCATAGAAGATAAGCTTTATAAAATAGAATATGAATCACAATGGAGTACTAAGTTTATCAATTCTTTGCATTGCCTACGGTATGCCATGTCATACTTAAATGGCATGAATAGATATAAATATTGGAAAGTTATAAGGAAAAAAAAATTTGCTATAAATAGACTGATTGTTACCATATCATCATTGAGAATTACTTTATATACTCGCATACCTTTATCTTCCAGCATAAGACTCTAATTTTTTTTTTTTTTTGAGCAATAAGACTCTAATTTAATATATCTTGTAATAGGATGGAGTGTCAGATATTTTTATCCTCCTTTATTAACCTCATGAAAAGAATTATAACGTTGCTATAGCAATTGGAAAATATTTTACAGAAAACAACAAATATATGGCAGGTGTGTGATTAGTAATATAGAATTTATAAATATTTCGCTATTGGTAAACTAAGAGGCCAATATTATAAAATCAATTTCTTCAGGGCCTTCTGTCAATTTTTTTTTTTTATGTTGCTCTAGGTGTTCATTGCACTTTATTGATCTTTCTACTGGAGATACATCTTCCAGATCAAACTGAGTGTTATCTGAATTGGAACCTAGCTAAAATGTAGCATAATGGACTTTTTCAGGAATAGCATAATTAAAGTAAAATGGACTTCATACATAAAGAGATATAGATCGAGGAATGGTTGAATTTAAATTTTGTTGGTATAATGGTTCAAATTTATTGCTACCACAACTGAAGTATAATGAACTTTTGAAGGGGAAATGTTTGGTTTTTATAATTACCCTTTAAATTAGAATATAATGAACTTCATAATAGGAATAAAGGCCATTATGGTATAATAAAAACTCAGACCACAGCAATGCAAACACTCAAAAAAGGACCAGACCAACCACACATGTAAAGATAGTATAGATGTAGATATAGATGTTAGAGATGCATTTTCCAGTTAAACATGTGTATTATCTAAATTGAAGCCTAGTTAAATTAAAGTATGGTGGACTTTTTGTGGAATAGCATAATTAAAGTAAAACAGGACTCTATGTATAGGTAGATAAAGAGATACATATAAAACAATGGTTAAATTTAAGTTTTTGGTACAATGTTTTGAATTTATTATCATGACAATTGAAGCATAATGATTTTTGACAGGAGAAATGTTTTGTTTTAATTATAATTACCCTTTGATTAAAATACAATGAACTTCATGATAAGAAGAGAGGGCATTATGGAAATAATAAAATCTAAGGGCATTATGGAAATAATAAAATCTAAGGCAACAGTAATGTATACACTCAAAGATGATCAAGACACACATTTTGGGTGCAATCAAGCAGCAACTATCAACTAGTCTGAAAAGTTCTTCCATTTATTTAGTAATAGAAGCCACTCGTTATCACTTTCTAATATGGCAGAGACGCTTGAGAACAGAGAATAATTTGGAAACCTAATTTTGGATCGCCCCAACCTCCTAGGGGGTAGTTGGACTGTAGCATGCTGCTGTAAAATGCAATAGGATAGCACGACTTACTTCGCTATTCAAGCTCCCCCACTCTCCACCCCCACCCCTTAACGTCTGTTGGTTAAAAGTGAGAGGACTATTAAGGTCTCTTCTCAATAGGTTTTCTTTTTACCTGATTTTAGTTTTTTATTTTTAAAAATCTATTTTGTGATATTCTCAATTAATTTTTTATTATTTTTTAAATTTTTTAAGCCAAAATAAAAAACAACTCATTTTTAGCTTTTTTAAAATCAGTTTTTATAAAAATCAGAAGCTACGAGCTCTTAGCATTTACATACCCAAATTTCTTCTCTTTCTTGCTTTCAAATAGCAGTAGGCAAGGAGTCTATATACTTGCCTAGCTTAGGTATATTACCTCCAATGTCAATACACAAAAATTCTGCGAAACCCTTGGTGGATTTAAAGTAAAATTGGGCACTATGCATAGATAGATAAAGAGATATAAATGGAGGAATGGTTGAATTTAGTTTTTTTTTTTTTTTTTTGGAATAATGGTTTGAATTTATTATCAACAAAACTAAAGTGCAATGAATTTTGGAGTGGGAAAGTATTTGGCTTAAATAATTATCGTTTAATTAAAATACAATGAACTTCATAATAAGAAGGGAGGGCATTATAGGAATAACAAAAACTAGGCAACAGTAATTCAAACACTCAAAAAAGACAAAGAACCTCATTTTTGGGTTGCAACCAAGGACAATTCTTAACTAGTTTGGAAAAGTTTTTCCATTCATTTAGTAATAGAAGTCGTCGGTTGTCACTTTCTAATGTGGTAGAGGCACTTGAAATTAGAGAAAGGTATGGAAACTTAGGTTATTAGAGTATTCGCCTCAACCTGCTACGAGGTCATTAGACCGTAGCTTGCTGCTGAAAAAATGTAATAGCTAGGGTGGCTTGCTTCGCTCTTCAAGCTTTCTCCCCCTTCCCTTCCCTTCCCCCCTCCTTGATGTCTACCATTTGGCTGTGAGAGAACTCCTAGTACCTGCATACCTAAAAGGGGGCGCTGGTAAAAATAAACAATTATGTTTTTTTGTTTCTTGCTTTCCCTTAATATAGTGGGAAAGGAGAATATCTATCTGCCTAACTTTGGTAGATTTCCTCTAATGCGGTCCATGTAAATTCTACAAATTCCTTGGTTGATTTAAAGTAAAATAAGACTTTATACATAGGTGGGTAAAGAGATATAGATGGATGAATGAATTTAATTTTTTTTTTTTGGTATAATGGTTTTAATTTATTATCGCCACAATTGAAGTGCAATAAATTTTAGAAGGTGAACTATTTGGTTTTAATAATTACCCTTTATTTAAAATACAATGGATGTCATAATGGCACTTTTGGAAAAATAAAAATTAAGGCAAGAGTAATGCAAAATCCAGAAATGACAAAGACCCCCATTTTGGAGTGCAACTAGAAACAACTATCAACTAGTTTGAAAAGCTTTTCTATTCATTAGTAACTGAAGTCATCCATTGTCACTTTCTAATATGTTAAAGGTGTTTGAGAATGTAAAGAATAGAAACCTAGTTTTGGAATTTTTGGCCCAATCTACTAGGGGTCATGAGACTGCAAAAAACTTCATCAGACTTAAACTATTTCGACTGTAAAGTTTTAATCACTAAATCTTTTTTTAGTTTTGAAAAGGTCATTGAACTCATAAAAATCATTATTTATAGTCATTTCATCATATTTCACTGTTGAGTCAAACAAAAAAACTTTTTTTTGTTTCAAATAGGTCACTAAACTCAAAAAATGGTTACTTATAGTTATTACCTCACTTAACAATCAGCTGACACGTCTGGTTTAACCACAAAATCTGACGGAATGACTATAAATAATCATTTTTGTATGTTCAGTGATCTTTTTGAAACCACAAAAAATTTAATGGTCAAAACTTAACAATCAAAATAGTTCAATGTCCTGCGAAATTTTTGCTCGTTATTGGACCGTAGCTTGCTGTTAAAAAAAAGGTAATAGGCCAGCGTTGATCACTTCGCTCTTCAAGCTCCGCCCTCCCTGCCTCTTAAAATATTCTAGTTGGTAGTGAAAGGAGTACGTACCTCATACCCGGGAGGGGATGCTATTCCAAGAACAATCATGTTCTTCTCTTTCTTGCTTTCCCTTTGTAGCAAGAAATCTGTCTATCTGCCTAGCTTTGGTATATTTTCTCCAACACAATCCTAGATTTGGTATATTTTCTCTAACACAATATACAGAAATTCCACGAATCCCTTGGTGGATTTAAATTAAAATAGGACTCTATGCATAGATAGATAGATAGATACATAGATACATAGATAGATAGGTAGATAGATATATTTGAATTTAATTTTTTTTTTGGCTATAATGGTTTGAATTTATTATCACTACAATTGAAGTGCAATGAAGTTTGGAAGAGGAAGTGTTTGGTTTCAATAATTACTCTTTAATTAAAACAATGTAACTTTGTAATAAGAAGAGAGGGGAAGTAATAAAAACCAAGGCAACAGTAATGTAAACACTGAGAAAGGGCCAAGACGAATAGATTGAAATAGATATGGATGTGTCATTTTTATTTGCCACTTGGACCTAGGGATCACATCTTCTTTGATTCCAGCGTTTTTGTTTATTCTTGAATTTACCATAAACGACTCCATTTGATGTAACAAATTGCCTCCAATCACAGTTAGGTTTCTTTCAATTCATTCAAATTCTTGAATCTTTGAATTTCTACTTGTATATGTTATGCATCTTTTTTATTTCCTCTTGATTTGCCCCTTCCATTGTTCATATTTAGAATTGTTTCACAGCTCTCCCCAGATATCTTCTATTATTGACGCCTCGTAAATCCTCATGTCCCTTCTTTGGGGATTGTTTTGTTAGTGTCATTCCCATCCAAATACCATTCTAGGAGGGCTATATCTTTAAAATGCATGTCTTTTACCCCACAAAAGTCGGGACATTTTTTATAATGAAATTTGATTTACTTCACAATACCATTCATTTTGTCTTTTTTTTCCCCCCAAGTAGAGTTTGATCGATATCTATTTCTACCAAGATCTTCATATGATTGCCATTGTTTTCCTCTCGTAGTGGTACTATGACATTTTTCACCTTCGAGAATAGACTCTCAATTATAATTCTCTTATCATCTAATGAATTGGAAGATTCTATTTTGAACACAGAACCAAGATTCAAAAGAAGCGTTTCTAACTCAATATCCTTCAATTGTTGCACTACGAAAAGCTGGTTGCCTAGGTCTTTGCTCAAAAAAAAAGAAAAACACATTTGGTCTTGTACTCAACAATTGTCTTGCCAACTACCCAAGGTCTTGTACTCAACACTTATCTTGCCAACTACCCAGAGCAGATCTTCTCAAACTTCAACTAATTCATCCTCCACGTGATTTGCCAGAATGTTAAGGGAATCGTTTCCATACTTCAGTTGATGACTCAATCTCAAATAACCTTATAGTAAAATTAAAAAAACTCAAAATAAATGTTAATTTTCTGTAGATAGCTATTTCCAGGCATAACAAAAGCTAGAAATTTGAAAAATATGAAGATTTTGAGTAAGTTTTTCAATTCTACACCGCATAAAGAAGCCTCCTGTGTCTTAACGACTAGAAAGCAAAAAGAGCTCTCAAGAGATAGATAGGAAGCCAATTAAAGTCGGCTTAATTAGTAAATCTCGTCCACTTTGTCCAAGAGAAGTTCGAGTTTAAATACTATTGTCAACATTATCTTATGTTATAATAATCATCGTAAACCACTGAAAATGTATTTTGGGGTATAAAATAACTTTCCTCATTTCTTTAACAATGTCATGTATATACATTTTAATTTGACTCGCATGATATATATCGAAAATCTATATAAAAACAAACTAGAACGTAACGTGTGACAAATGAGGATTCGGGCCCAAATCAACTTTTCAAAATTCAAAGTTCAGTCCGCGTAGTTTGTCAAATTCTAACTTGTAAACTTTGACAAAACATGATAATGTTAAGATACCAAGAAATTGATAGGGAAATTATTAAATAAGAGTGCGAAATCAACTTTTAGGAGCTATAACCAAATCTCGAAATTTTTCACAAAGTTGGATTTGACCCCAAAACTTTCTTGAAACCACTGGGGAATGAACATAAAAACTTGCTAAAATAAGCAATCATGGAAAAGAAAACCTAAAATAGGACATTCAAAATTTGGGTGCAACACTAATATAAAATTTGATGCAAATATGGCACAAAAAATACATAATTGTCAGCCTGATATAATTCTTGCCAAAGAGCATTCTCTGTCTCTCAGTAATGGATTATTAGAAAAAGTTCAATAAAATAAGATACTAGATGAAAATATTAACTCTAAAACTTTTATCTGCATAATTTTTTTTGTTATAACCATTTTTATTTGAAAAAAAAAATAAAACTAAATAACTGCTTTCTTGTTTCCCCTTGCGGAACCTCTCACATAGACATCTTAGGCAGAATGAATTCCCACCCAGGGACCTCTCACACCCTGATTAGAAACACAAAAAATGAAAACCATAAATTCTTAAATCTTATGTACAAAATTTAGGCCCATGTAGCTTTAAAGATGGTTACACTTGTTCCAGGTAAATCGAACAGGACTATTTTTCAAATTATGCTTGTTCACCAATACATCTACTTCAAATATTATATGCTAAAACTTTCACTATACTTCATCTCCAAGATCTTTCTGTTTTTTATTTTCCCAACGACTGTGAAAGATGTGCTCAAAAGTACCAAATTGGTTAGGCTAACAAAAGGAATTTATACACTACAACTCTTTGCTTACTAGACTTAACAAAACCCTTTCCCTCAATGGCTCCCTTTATATAGTTGTAGATGAATTCATAATCCACACAAACCGATATCATTATAACTCCAATTGTTGTTCTTTTCTCTATTGTTTGCCATGGCTGATGAGAAAGTTGTGGAAGAGGCACAGACAGGTGCAGGGGAAACGCCAGTGGGTACTAATAAGTGCAAATATTGGCTAATCTTTTTATTGAGGCTATTCGCACTTTTGGCATCTGCATCTGCCACTGTAGTTATGGCTATAAACAAGCAAACCATAACTACGGTTGTTGCCATTATTGGAAGCACACCTATTCGGGCTAGTATCACAGCCAAATTTCAGCACACCCCAGCATTTATGTAAGTCTTTTCATATAATAATTTTTTTTTCCTATTTTCTTTGAAAGAGAATCAACAGTGGATTCCACTTATCCCTTGATAACTCGAACTCGGAATCTACAGATGCCAAGTGAAGCATTTTATCAACTAAGTTTTACTTCGTTGTCTCATATAATAAATTTGCATTAAAATACAATACCCTACAAAGTCAAATAGCATTCAACTTTCTGTTTATTAAATATGAATATGCTAATTGACCTGCATGGAGTGTTTTCTAAGCCTTGATAATTATAAGTGGTCTATACATTGCATAATAGAGTATAATAGAGGAATATTCTTTTTATTTTTTTAACGCAAACTAGTTTCACTTGCTTAAGAAGTTCAGAAGATCGAGTGTACAATTGTTGAGCACTAAGGCTCAGGCTTCCAAAGTTGTACCAAAAAAACACAAAGAAAAAAAAAAAAGTAGATCAAAAGACCACTCCAATTCGTTCAATACTTTTAAAGAAGAAACTACGCAATCCATTTTAATGAGTCATATAGTACTGTAATTTTCTTTAAATAAGGCCATAATTTGTTTAAGAAAATCTTAACATCGCCTTTGCTACCCATTTAGCGTATTATATTGTTGGTGCACTTTTTAATGTTGACTATTTTCTATTAAATTATCTAATACCTTTTCATCAATATTACGTTAGTTAAAAAACTTAATCAGCTACCACATATGTAACCTGAACTAAATTCTTAAAACAGATTACCTAGAATACTCAGCTGAAATTGATGTGGCATTGCTTGGTCTTCTAAGCAAATTTACCAAAATCTACATGGTACTACCACACAATTGGTTAATTAGCTCAAATTTTTACCCATTTAATCGATGTACTTCCACGAGTTTGATACACCTTTTTGGTAAACCAAATTTTCTTAACAAAGAACAAATCTTTGATATTGGGTAATTAATTATTTTTTGAACTTTAATGCAGATTCTTTGTCATAGCTAATGGTATGGCGAGCATTCATAATTTGCTGATGCTGATAGCGGCATTCGTAGGGCCCAAGTGTGATCTCAAGGGACGCCGACATTTGCTGATTCCAATTTTGGACATGGTAATTTTTGTTTGTTTTCATGATTGAATTTGATCATTGAGACAGTGATATACCTTCCAACAAGTCATTTTTAATTAATTTGGTTGAAACAGCCGTATTCAAGAGGACAAATAGCTTGGATATTTGTGATTTATGATATGTGATACTCAGCTACTTCATTCAAACAACTAAGTAATAAATTTTGGACTATGTACTTAATTGTGAGCCAATTTTCTATTGGTTTTTATTTTTGTCAAAACTAATTTTATAAAAATTTTGAAAATAAGAATCCAGAAGGCAAGTCTTTACTAGCTTATAATTTAGCTTTTTTAGCTTAAAAAAAAAAAGCAAAATTCAAAGTAATTGGAAACATAACGTAATAAAAAAAAATAACATGCATTTATTCTAATCCCAATGTAAAAGAAAATGTACAGATGACCTTTCTCTTATGATTTTGGATCCAGCTGAACGTGGCTCTAGTATCTGGTGGAGCAAGTGCAGCAGCTTTCATGGGGGAGCTCGGTCGAAATGGCAATTCTCATGCAAGGTGGAACAAAATTTGTGACAAATTCAACACTTTCTGCAACCATGGAACTGGAGCCATAGTTGCATGTTTCGTAGGGCTTCTCCTTATGATTATTATCAACGTTATTTCCATCACCAAACTTCGAAGTCAAAAGTCCACCGACTACTCCGTACTTCCATGATTGGATATGATGATGAACTGTTTTTCCAACTTCAGCTGTGTGCTTTCTTACTTGGGATTTGAGGTCGCATGAGTGATGTGATGCATAAATTTGATGTGTACATCAGTACAATAGTATGAAATTGTCAGTGTACTTTGGCTTGTTTGGTTATGTCATCATTGGTATTTCGTCAATGTAAATTAATGTAGTGTACAAGTTACTCATGTGAGTCCACATTTCTTTTATATATATTTCTTATGGTCGTCCTTGAACGGTCTTTTGTCAAAATTTGCTATGTTTTGTTATGGTTTATCTCTCAAGCCTTGAAGTTTCATTTCAAATTTTACAGAATTTGGAAAGGTTATTGGATATTTTTAACTTAAGTGCAAAAACGACTGCCTTGTATACCCTATATTTGATTCATATTTATGTCTGAAAAGAAAGAAGAACAGACCCTTCCATTGAGCCCAAAGCCGAAACAAAATCAACTTGTGATGTGAGGCAAAAAGAAAATGATCTATGCCTCGCTGAGACTGTGAGTATAATACGAAAGCCCAAAAAAAGGGGAAAAGAAAAAATTTTACACTGACAGCATCAGATATGGGAGCACACGTGCCATATTTTTCAATACTAATTAAGTATCATTGACAAAGAATTATCACATCGCATTCACACTCTAATAATTATTTAACTTATCTAAGTGTGAATGTGAGATGACAATTCCTTATGAATGGCACTCAACTAGCATTGGAAAAAATAGTACTGAAGATCCCAAATAAGGGAAAGAGATTGGAAAATTTTTGTCAAGGTAAAGTTGGTAGGAATATAATCTATTTCAAAGAAATCACAAACTAACCAGAAAAACACAGGACGGAGAAATCTGTGGGCTACTTTTATCGAACAATTATTTTTCTCGAATATTGTTTTCGAGTTACATTAGTCTTCAGACAAATATCAAAAGAACATAAAAATGTACTAGGGAATTAGACCTTAGATACAGGTGAATATGATGCAGGATTATAATTGTATAGATGTAAGTTACAACCATACTTTTCAGAATAGTTAAAACCCTATGCTGAAGTTATGCCGGTAGCACCATTGAGTAATAAGGCCATTATGGGGCTGCTGAACATTCCAAATTTTCCATCCTGACAGAGTAATAAGAAGTACCAGTCTCCAGGTTTGCGAAGGCATATAAGAAGTACCACGTTAAGACTAACTGAAACCGATTGTAACTAGATGTTATCTAGTGACCAACAAAGGCCATTTTGAAGAAGGAATGGAAGACTAATCTGAGAACAACATTCATATATGTTTGCATCCAGAAATTTATTTGCATTTTGGAGACACGGTCCAAAAGAAGGAATCGCATTGCTGTTATCTATCATCATTTATCTACATACAAAACATGTACAGAGCAACAAATCAATCTTCTGGACACCTTGAGAGAACTAGTGCAAGAAATTAATGCCATTCGTACTGTTGTATGAGATTTTAACAATGACTGACAAAGGTATGTTTACAACGTGACCCAGATTTCCGAAGAGTCCAATTCTTCCAAAGCTTGCAACTGTGCTGTTCATGAGGGATTCAAAAGATACATTCAAGACCTGTCTCTCTCCACTGCCAATCGAGAAGTGAGTTGGTGAAACTTTCACAGAAACACCATAAGGAGCACTCCAACCAACAGTATAAGTCTCATTGGCACCAACATTTGTTGCAATTCTTTGGAGCGTTTGAGAGTGGCTCAACTTCGATATTGTGATTGATGGCAAATTCAAGTCAGAGGCATTCTTAGCAGAGGCGCTACAGCTCTCACCAGTGTAATTTAGAAATACTGGAGCTGATCCGTTTATGCCACAAAGAAAGGATACGTAATCATCGTAACCTGAAAAAAAGAAAAAACAACAGCTTGTGAAGTTACAGAATGCATATAGTTGCCAGGAAATAGATAGCAGAACTGAAAATTGCCTGAACTGACGTGAAATGATTTATACTCAATTGAAGATACGGTTCATAAGGCGGCAGTCCCACCCCACACCCCCTGCCCATCAAATTCCTTCTTCCTCTCTTTCTCCTTTCCTTACTCCTCACAATGAAGGTCATACTGCATCTATGATGAGAGACACACTCACCTTGAGATGCAGGAGGACACCTCACACCAAAACTTCCATTATATTGTTCCGCAGAGGAAATGGAAATGCAAATATAAAGTTTTGTTAATATGAAAAATATACATATGCGTATGCATTTGGATCAAAAGATTGAAGCAAAAATATTCCCATGCCATGCATACACCACTCTCTCCTGCATCAAAATAATTTTCGTCTTCCCTAATCTGTAATGGTGTTTGCAAGAAAAAAGAAAACCGGAAAATTTAGTCAAACCCTTGATCAATAGGGAGAGAAGCCCTAGCATTCTAGCTAGCGAGACAAAAGATATGGGTATCAAAGAGATAATGAAGTTCTTTTGGTCTTGTCAGTTTCCAGGAAGTGTGCCTGCTCATTCACTTGTTAAGTTAGCATTTTCTTATGAGAAACCTCTCATTCTGCTAGAGAATTTTCATTTTAACGTCCAGCCTCCTATCTTGGCAGATGTGATTGAATTAAGTACATTTACCAATTTTTTTCTCCAAGAAAAATTAAAAATATATATATGGAAGACACCAAAGAATCATTCTTTTGGATACACTATCGAAGCATTACTTAGACATCCTTAGTCTTGAATGTTTTATTGAATGCATCAATAAAAGACCCTTATCTAATTTCCATGTTTAAAATGATAATCCATTATAAAAGCAGTTCAACTTACTAAGATCAAAAACAAGACCCGGATCTAATGCTGCCGTTGCATTGACAAAACCACTTCCCATGTCAAAAGGTGTTGCCGGAGATTGGTTCACTTCTGGGTTTGCATAAGCTCGCTGTGCCATTATAGGGGCCCGATTTTTATCAAGTTGAGAAGCAGTGGTTGAAAGTGCAGATCCAATCGCTGAAGGGCTAAATGTCGGAAACTTTTGCTTAATTAAGGCTGCAAGCCCAGCAATATGAGGAGCAGCCATGCTCGTTCCAGACATCATTGCGAAGTTCTCACCTGAGAGTTTCATACAATCAAATACTGTTTTTTGAATAACCATTCAGATATCAGATACGGCCCTCTTTAGTGGATTAGGCAAAGGCAATAATGTTATTCTTAAACCAAGTGATAATGCAGGCTCCTGTTTACAGAAATGTACCTTGAAATTCGATTGAATCCGTGCCACGGGAACTCCAAGCAGCCCATATAAAATTTCCAGGGGCAACAAGGTTTGGTTTCAAAATGTCGGCATCATCCAGAAAACTGTCCTCTGGATCTGGTCCTCTAGCAGAGTAAAACATAATCTTCGGGGCCGAATAGCTGAAATTTGCTTTTATTCCGCCTGAAATGCACGCAACTGCCCCAAACTTCTTAATTTCTTTTGTAACTTCATCTCTATCCAAAGAAGAATTGTAGTACTGAAGTAAGATCTGCCAAATAAATTAGATCAGGCAAAGGGTGTTTAGATTGGCACACATGCATAATGTCTCCAGCAAAACCAGTCGAACCAGTAGAAACATACCTTCCTACCCACATTCTAAATAACAGACTTCATGCTCTAAAGAATTGAATATCATATAATGAGAACTTATAAACCCACAAGCTCACCTTGGAATCATCTGGAGATGGAATTATAATCCCAGGCATTCTTAATGGAGTAGGGTTAAGCTGAAAACCAATAACAAAAGGATCCATGTAAAACACAACACCAGCTGCACTGAGATTTTTTGCTGTTTCTAAGGCCTGTTTGATAGTGGAGAGGCCAAGCACAAACCGGATTGAGTAGCTGCAAATTAATAGGTTTCCTTGAACAACATCCTGATTAAAATTAGTGTAGTCTTGGCATTCACCCACATACATATCATTCCTGGATCTCGAACCATTCAAAGCATCAAGGGCAGAAACAAGTGTATACATTGTATTATTTGTTCCAGCTGTTGAAAGGAAAGAAAAGTGAGCGATTTATAAATGCTTGTAAAATCGTATGCAAGCAGTTCAATAATTTTTATGGCACCGAAAATAGATGGCCAGAATATATATGGTTTGTAAATTCAATGAAGTTAAGGCTTCTATTTTCATAAGAACTATGACATTAACAGGCTGACTGGATTTACTGCATACTGAGACACCAAATAAACTCCCATGACATTCAATGGCATCTCCAGCACTACAAAGAAAGACTAGGAAAAGGTAACTCCGTACTCATCTGTCAAATAAACAGTAGTTCTCCACATGTCAATCTAACTATGCACCGCGATACCGAAGACATAGAATATGTACGCAAGAGCAACTACCTCATGACAATTAGAACATGCAGCATCAGCTGACCCACTTGAGGGACAGAAATACAGATATCACTATACAAAAAAAATATAATGTGCTGGAAGTTTCAACAAAAGAAAAGAGTTATTGTGGGTTTTATGTATTGACATTCTTGTAGAGTAACCAAGATAAAAAATCGACGCCAGATAAGCTAGATACAGGTCCATAAAATTGTATCAACTAGCTAATCACAGGTGGTGTTGAGATGAAGCAAATTGAAAGCGCTTTCTTGCACTTGAGAGAAGAACTAAAATTGATTCCATACAACATACATAGTTCAAGAAATGTTACATCGAGAGACAGTAATAATATGACTTCAACTATTTCTGTTGGATCATATGAAAGTAAAATCAGTATCAAATAATCATGTAATATATTTAATTTTTTCATCGAAAAAAATAACTTTATATTCAGCCATGCACATCTTGCAAAGCATTCAAGCATATAGTACTCCTAAAGTCCAACTTACGTGCAAGCCCAACTCCAGAGATCGTGACATTGTTGCCTAGAAGTATGGAGTTACTGTAGATTCTATCATGGGCAGCAGCACCAACAGTGAAGATCCATGGACTGAAGGAGGAAATGCTTTTAGGTGATGGCCCAGTATTGCCTGCTGCTTGTATAACAAAAATTCCAGCTTTTACAGCAGACAGCAAGGCCATGTCTATAGGATTGAAGAAAGTTGCAATGCCAGTGGGGCGCCTATTTGGAGTGATGGACAAGCTTATTATATCCACTCTGTCCTGAGCTGCCTGAAAAGCCAACAATAGTGACAAAGTAAATTAACTGTTAAATCAAGCAGCTAATCATAATCAGAGCTGCATGCTAAGACATAGCCCAGTGGATCTTTAGAGGTGAAAGTTCTAATTCAGTTTTGTACATCAAAGCTAATTGAGAAACCAGTTAAGGAAAAGGAATCATTATGCTGATACTTAAACAACAATAACAACAACAACAACAACAACAACAACAACAAAAAAAAAAAAAGATCTTTAGCTAACTTTGTAAATTGTAAATAATCAAACACAGAATGGTGTGCACAACCATTAGATATAAAAGATGCTACAGTTGTTAAATTTGGCCACATCCACGAGAACAGGGAATATCTTCCTGGAAAAAAAAAAATATACGGTTTAACTTTACCTGGTCAATGGCAGCAACCACATCAGCAGCAAAGCCTCCAAAACTCTTGTACAACGCTTTGTAAATAGCAATACTTGAAAATTTTCCATGTCATCATCAATTACCGACAAAAGTTAGTAAAGTATAGGATATGAGAGAATTGAAACAAAATAATTTAGGGTAACTTAACGACACAGTAAGTTTTAGAAAATGCATGTCATTTCAGATGGTTTCTGAGAAACCTTCAAAGTGGAGAAATTGAGCAAGAACTGATGAAATTATATCATTTCTCATTTTCTGATGGTTTATAGATACTTGCTCGAGGCACTAGTCACATAGATACTTAAATGAACTTTTTAGCATAAAAAGGTTCTTTGAATGAGATCGTCGTAATCAAACCTAATCATGCTATTTAATCCAGAAGCAAAACCAATATATATGGTTAATTTGGTTTCATTTTTTCATGATTATCAGATTTACTTTTGACCGTTATTTAATACTTAAAAATTTCTTTGCATCCAAAGTTCATCTTAGCTATTTCATCTTTACTTGTGTTTGTGAATTGACTACATGTATAGTCATGCACCAAATTCTAATTGCTTATTTACTTTTTTCATATCATTGCTTAAATTACTAAGGACAAAATTTTCATGCGACTTGTTTACCATCTAACCATTTAGGTTGCATTTGGGATACCACTCAGAAATAGAGGAAACAGAATCAAGCATACTTCATCTCCATTGTGAAAATACAACATGGATCCAATACCATGTAGGTTTCCAAGACAGAAGTTTTAGCAAATGTTGAATATTATCTATTCGACCATTAGTTCTAGGTATATTTGGTAAATTGATTACACTTGACAGATTGAAACTGAAATAAGAGAAACTGTCAAGGTAACCATATTAAACACCCTAAGTAAATCGGGATGTTCATACTGATAATTTGATATCAACAAGCACCGTATCCAAATGGAATTCAGGATATAAGATATTTTAGCATTGAGAACAAATCATGCCACAACTAAGAAAAGGCAGACCTGCCAGAACAAAAAATAAGCCACATTTTCTCTCTTTTCTCTGGAATTACTCAGCCTCACATAAAGGTTTTTAGTCTTTTAGTTTTCTCCGGTTTAATCAAGTTGCTAACTCATCTCCTCGCTTTCACACCCTGCTACCAACTATGCATATATTATCTAAATCTCCCCCCGGGGCAGTTGTCTGTATATCACATAACTCCTTGACAAGTTGACATTTGATACCATTCAAAGGAGTCAGTTCATCTTGTTGTTCTGCCTAAAGTCAATCTTACTCATTGAAGTAGACGTCGCTGTTGCTGCCCTTTTGATCATCCTAGGAATGGCTAAGTCACATGAGTCCACTCACTTTATGTTCCAGCCGAAGGAGCAATTTTACCTTTATGATATAATCCAACTCCAGAACTAATCTCCCTTTGCGATTCCTCAAGGTCAAATGAAAAGGTGGGACTATATAAAGCTAACAATCATCATCAGTTTTAACCACAACGGCAAACCATTATCCCCATTTTCAATTGCCTGACCATCAATTCCAAGAGGAAAAAACTACCACTATGCTCTTTTCCACCGAAAACTTTGCAGGAGCCACATACACCAATAAGATGTCCCTCAAATGCAGTTCAACAAGACCAAGTGATACCTACCTCACAAATTAGCTGAGCACGGTATGCTTTTCAGTTAAATTGTATACCACCTTCCTCCTCAATCACCATAAAGATCCTGAATTCCAAACTTCTGCCCCACAAGTAAAGAGGATCGTGTGTTATTTAACTCAAGAAGGATATTTTGCAACTAATCACCCAAGGCAGTTATATAATATGATTTCTTATTTTCAAACAGGTACTCTAGTAAGAGAAAATATCCAAGTAGACCTTTCACAAAATTTTAAGCTCAAAGCCCTAAGTAAATCCTTTCCATGAACTGGTCAAAATTTTAAGTTAAATCCTTTTCTCCACCACCATACTAACCGCTCAAAGTTCTTCCCTTATCTAGCATCTTCAAGCCGACAAACACACAAAACTCCAAATTATGCACATAGTTGGCCTCAAATCCCACACTAGCACTAAAGAGATCAGCATCAAAACAATAAGAAATAGACATGGATTGGTCAAATTTTTCCTTATGATTAGGATAGACACATAGGAATTTCTGAGGGAGACATGGACATGAACCCCTCAATATGAGGGTGGAAGAGAACGAGATAATAGGTAGGGAGAAGTAAGAAGATTTGAGAAGGTCAGGCAAGCATCCGTGTATGTGAATTCCATGTATCTAATTTCCACAGTTTCGAATTCAACTTTGAGATAGGGGTCCATTGACCTTCAACCTAGTTTAGTGCTTTTGGGAAACCTTGAAGACTCATAACTGAGTCAATCTCCACTAGAATTTTACCCGAATCTAAAGTATCTTTTATATTATCATTATATAGATGATTAATTCTATATATATACTCCTAGGCTTTTAGGAAAACCATGTTTAACATCTAGCATTAAGCTCTTTATGCCAACCTTCTGGACCTCCTCCTGCAGCCATCCTTACCTATTAAAAATCTAACCTCCTTCAAATCGCCTACAATGAAGGATCAATAAAATTCACTAGCATTACCAGATAAAAAGAGAATGAAACAATAAAAATAGAACAAAAAAATAGAGCTCTTAACATCAACAATGGTAATGCTTGTGCAGATGTTAAAAGTCCAGATGAGGTTGTTTCCATTTCTTTGATAAAGCGGTATCAAGCAAGATTGCGCCTTGCAGCAAATAAGGAGCCATTGACGACAAATAACACACAATTTATTTGGTAGATAAAACATTGAAAATGAGATTTAGTTAATGTAATTTGATGTCTTACTGTGAGCGAGGGGCCATTCCACTGGCATTTCCAAAGTGATGATCAGCGACTACCACGGGAATACCATGGTTCCCTGCAGCAACAGAAGCTGTGTGCCTACATAATTATGAACAGGTTGTATGTTCACTTAAATTGATTCATGTATACCCTTTCATGTTATTGACAACTTGATGCAAGGAAAGCTGAAGAAAGAAGGATGTATTGTCATCCAAATCCAAAAGATTCTATAGATTCATAAGATGGTGATAATGCAAGGATGTATTCTTCATGAAGCCACGATATATGCTCATATTATAGGCACCAACTGTAAAGTGTCCTATGTCATCTCTCATATAAACTATCATAAGTGTATTACAAGAAGTGAAAGATTTAATTGAGAGATTTTCTCTTTCCCTTTTGGTTTCATAGGATAAAAAGCCAGCATCTTAACCAGGTAACTTGACCAGCCATGCTGGCCAACCTATTGTACATTGCATGGATTTCAAGGAGTTGCAAGCCATGGCATAATCTCCCATCTATGCCATGACTCCCCTTAAATTCAGCCTGCACTAAAACATGCATTTTACAGCTTTGATAATGAAAAACAACATAAATTTTATCCTTTTACTGATGGGGAGGAGAATTATTTAGCATGATATTAGTCGAAACTGAAATAGAAACAAACTGACAGACCTTCTAGGGGTGTAATACAAACTGTAACAAGCAAAACAAGGTATGCAGGCTCTGGAAAAAGCGTGTACCATAATTCATGAAAAATGATGCATTGGAGGTGACAAACAAAATCCTGGTTTCTCGGAAAATCATTTCTTTTATAGAGGAAAAACTTACGTCCCATGGCCATCACCATCAAAAGGTGAAGCATAATCCTGGGAAGCATTAAATATCCCTCGAGTAATCGCAGAAGCGGCAAAATGACGAGCGCCTACAAGTTTTCTGTTGCACGACCCGGATGGAAAATCTGGAGTTACTTCACAAATGCCAGAATAGTGCTGCGGAACTGGGTATGGATTTTCATATGTACTATCAGAAAAACTGGGATGCGTGGGATCAATTCCAGTATCAACGAATCCGATAACGACCCCTTCACCAGCAGTTTCAGATCCACCTTCTTGGGCCCATGCACCTTGAGGTAGTCCAAGAAATTGTGGTGTATGAGTTGTTGCAGTTCTCACTGAGAAATCTAAAACCACATTTGACACTTCACTCCTCCTTGAAAGCTTGTCAGCCTTGAAATTTCATCAACAAACAAATGTATTACAGCTGGGAATTATCACAGAGAACTAAATGATTTATTGGCTTACCACCCTATCAAAGAGCTTAAGTTTTTAGAGTCTCTCTCTTTAACGTACACATGAACAGTACTCTTGTACAAAATGAAACAAGTTATGCATGATAACTGAGAAATAATTCAAAGATAAAGGTAACGAAATCCAAGAACCCTGAATACATACCTGTTGTGGAGTGACGAGCACTGCAAATCCATTTATCAAGTAGTGGTAGCTGTATAGTTTTAGGTACTTCTCCCCTCCTAAAGCTTTCCTCAGCAGAGTATCATGGACTCGAGAAATATAAGAGGCATAGCCTTCATCAGTTCTTGTAATATTCCTAATTCACGCAAAATGGCATGAAAAATGGAGCAAAATATTTTCTAAATAATTCTTCCAAACACATGCATTATACATAAAGAAAAATAGAAATCAAAATAGTAACCGAATATACAAGGAAAGATTGAGTGATTTACTTATAAAATTAGTTGGAATTAAAAAATCAAAACTTAATCATATATTGTTTAATTACTGTGAGAAAAGAAAAAAAAATTAGCTAATCATTTTACGCACGCAGACACAGTTAGAGCCAATAGGGAGCGTGCAAGGGGAGGATACCAAAATTTACAGGGTCAGTCAAATGCAAGTTTCAAAACATACTGATGTCAGACCACTTACACTCTAAAGTCCGCCGTTCAAGAGCAAACCAAGGAAAGCTAGAATCTTTATTCATTAGATTTAATTACTCTAAGAAAGTGAAATAATTGAGCATTAACCAAACCAACTATTGAGAGGAAGCTGCTACGGAAGGATACCAAAATTCCTACTCTTATCACTCGAGTGCTAGTTTCTTCACATCAGAAAAAATGACGAAATGAAGGAATTTTTTTTTGTTTTTCGCTTTTAATTACTCAGTCAAAGAGAACTAATTGAACACAAACGAAATGGACAAGGCAACCTTGAAACCCACCACAAACACACTAGATATTCTTTAGTGATACCTACCAGTATACAATATGATTCATCAAATAAAAATCACCTAGAATAACAACATGACTGAACATACTAACAAGAAGAATCAAACAACATAGGCACACAGTATGAGCTTGCTTCGCTAAATAGGCTTAATTCCCCTAGAAAGGAAAATAGATCAACAACAAGATAGAACTCAAAGTTACAAAAGACAAAATTACCTTGTTCTATTCAGTCTATTCATTCTGCTGTAACCAGAAATTTCAGAAGTCTGATCTTTCACCTTGACTTCACCATTGAGATGGGTAGCAGGAGCTTGTTTGAGGGTCACAATGTACACAACAGCATCAGCATTTCCACTATCCTGAGCCCAGCTGCACCCAAGAAATACCCCCAGACACACCACTACCACCATTAACGCCTTAACTCTACAACCCCCTTCCATTCCAGCCTCAACCCAAGTAAACAAACAGGTCAAAGCTCAAGAAAATCAGCCATGGAATGGAACTACAGAAAAGCGGTCCTCCATTAATGGCTGGTGCCCTTTTCCAAGAAAACACAAAGAAGTAAGAAAAATGCAGCAGAATGAAGCAAAACCCACAAATCAAAAAGAGACCCTTTTGCTCATTCCACACAAAAAATGCTAGCTGTAAAGAGCAAGTCCAACTAAATCACAAAGGGTCATTAAAGTTTTAACTCTCTATTTTATGGAAAAAAGCAAAAATGTAAGCAGCATTAGGCCTTTTCGATTATCTTATCTGCTGAGGCCTAAGAAGGAGAGAGGCAGCAGTTAGTTTTTTATTAAGGTTGGAAAATAAAAGAATGAGTGGAACCTGTAACTTTCTTGGGTGGTGTGCACATGAACGTTTAGTTAAATACAAAGAATTAGTGAACATTAAAGAAAAAAATGATGAAAAGAGTTAGAAAAATAGATGGAATTGAACGTTGTCTTTTGTTGTTATTCATTTCTGACTACGCATGTGATGTGAGATTTGTAGTGTATGGTGTCGTTTTGCTGTAGGAGACAGTGGTCCGGTTGATGATGGTTGCATTGCGAAAAATTCTTGATGGTATTGGGAAGGTGACACCCTGCCTCAACTTTCAAAGTGTTGATAAAGTACAGGTCAAAATTCACTTTTTGATCTTCCGTTATAAAATACCACTCAGATCTACTCCACATTGCAACGGGATTCTTGAGAATTTATGGTTTGGAAATGAGAGGTTTTCTGTAATGAATTAGGTGGGTAGCTTTAATTAAATTTTAGATCTTTTTGGCTTCTTTTTTTCTTTTTTTGGGATAAAAAAATTAGAAATTTCATTAATTGACTATGAATAGATCTAACTAGGCAAGAATATGAAATGTTACTCCATTTTCTTTCTAAAACACTACACCAAGTGTACATTTGACAAAACTCAAATCTATTTCATTGTTTTTTTCCAATCGTCAACAGTATTTTATTATATTCCTAACCTACTCTATTTGAAATTTATAATCAACCAAAACATATGAATCTATTAACAAAAATTGTTAGTTTAACAAATTTTATAATTGCTATTTTTATAATGAGAAGTCCAATTGACTGCTATCTTACCAAATGAGTGCATTATGTACCCATATAAATAAACTACTCTATGGGAAGAGGCCCAATTGAATACTATCAAAACAAATAGGTGCATTATGTATCTATTTAAATTTTTTATAAAAGGTAAAATTCGAACCCTTTGACATCCCACCTTACTTAAACTTTAGAGGCTTTATAATAACCAACTTAACCAAGTTGGGTTGGTTTCAAATCTATATCATCATTGCACTGCTTTTTGTTGTTAAAAGAAAAAAAACTTAAATTCAGATCCGGATTTGCAAGCAAATCTCTAAATCACCAATGTTAGTATTTTGACTATCTTAAACACTATTCTCGAAAAGCAGATATGAGAAAAATAAGAGCCCATCCTTAAAGAGATTTTAAATTATTACGGGTAACAATGTTCGTATTTTTCATTGTTTTCATTAACACTTTACTCGCTATGCATTTTTTATAATGAGTCAATATTATTTCCTTCTTTTTTCTATAGTTTATAACATAATAATAAATTTATATTAGGATTTATAAATTAAGTGTTTATGTACGTTATTGTGTTTCTATTATAAAGAATATCTAAAAAATGAACTATTATTCAATACAATTTTGTAAGTTCAAATTTACACTTTTTTTCTTTGATGAAATACGGGCAACATAAAGTTTTTCGTTAGCATAATAGCTAAACAACAATTTGGGGCAAAAAAAATTTTAAAATAATTTGAATTACTAATTATGAATCTTATCCGTTATCAAATTTCTATAAAGTTAATGATTTATTATTCTATTTACCTTTGAAAGAAATATTTCTTGAGAAGCTTTATTCACATGCAATAGAAGGTTATTATTGTCAGCTATTACAAAGTGAAGGCAGCATGTAATAATGATAATAAAAAATGAAATGACAATATTATCCCCTTGTTGTATGAAGAATTTTTTGGATCAAAGGGCTCAGCCATAATGAAAGTATATTGTTGGAAATAATTGAACAAATGTATGGTGAAATTATGGGCATTAAATTGGGCTTGGTTTCCAATTGTCGATCCAATTAGATCATATTTCAAGAACATAGATACAAGAAAACTGATTTTTCAATTCACAGCATATTAAAATTTTAGTATGGAAACAAGAAAAAGGATTTGTTAAAATCATACTCTAGCAAAAATTATGTGGTCATATTGAGTTGGGTTCTATCATAATCATAATGTGTTATTGGTGAGAGCCATTCAGAAGGAAAAAAATAACTTCACACTCTTGCAATTCACTGTAATTTATGTTATTTCCTGTCATGAACTATACTATATAATCGTTTTCCTTTCTAGCAAAAAAGTCTAGGGATTATTAACAATTATTCTTTAAGATATTTCAATTTTTTTTGTAAGTGTTACCTCAATTTTTAATTCATTACACATTGAGAATCATTTTTCTCTCATCAAGTATTTTAAAAATCTCTTAATTGTTTTATTACATGAACTTTGTCAGATAAAGTGCACACATGAAGTGCTTAGATATCATTATTTTTTTTAGCCACTTCAATTGCAACTCAATCATGTTGTTTTTTTAATTTCTCTCATAATATATTTTTGTTGTTTTTCCACTCATTATATTATATAGTTTTTTCTACACATTATATTATATAACAAAAGATATAGTAAAAAGCATACATAATAATGATGTTAAGTTCTTTAAATCCGACATTTTTTTTTGTTGCCCATATCTTTTACTTTTTGCTAAAAAGTAACTTTTAGATGTCAATATAGAAAAAATACTTACTACTACACAAAGTGAGTTCTTATCACTATCACAAATAGATGCAAGAAACGAATAAAAAATATATTTTGCTGAGTCGACAAATTAATGGAATTATGGAAGTTGGGCAGACAATAAAGACGTTAGGAAGTCAAAGCGGGCCATATCCAGAAAATGATGCTGTAGGCCCATTTGTTTCCAACGTTCCGCTGCTTTGTTCCGGGGGAGAACCATTCCGGAAAAAATGGTTGTAGAACTTAATCATAACATTGAATGTTATTTGACCGAAAAAGCATAAAATTGATTATTATGTCATTTTAGCATTTTGGCTGATAAGAAATTAGAATTTACTTTGTCAACTAGATTTTTTTTTTATATATATTTTGTGATACATGTCCAAGAACGTTAGTTTACCAAAATTATTTGTTAAATTTGCTATTTCAACTTAGAAACATGTTCAATGTGTTATCTTATGTTATGATATATAAGGTGAGAACAGGATCTTGATGTTACATTTTTGTTATGTTTTAGATTTTCTTTACTATCTTCATTGTATATAATTTGAATAACAGATCTATGAAGACACATGATAACTATTTATAACCACTATTTTTTCTCTCTCTTATCGAATTTTCACTAAATTACACACAGATAGAGTAGAGTGCGTCTTTCTTTCCGGTATAAATAAACCTTGTTCATCTCGTACATTTCTATTTGTACAGTAAGAATTTATAAACACTTAAAAATCGAGACTTTTAAAGTTTGGACAAATATAAATCTCATATGATAGGGTGTGAAACTCAACAAAAAAAAAAAAACTTGGAACACTTGAGCCCAGTTTCAGTTTTAATACCAAATTCCAAAGAGCCGAATCCAGTGCGAGAACGCTTGGCAGTAAAGGAGCAGGTAACGGGATTTTGCACTGCGAATATCTATCTTACCATGATTAACTTGTACGCACGAATTAGAAAGTTGTTTCACACGTTAGAAAAGTGGAGGGCCAGGGTCCATAATTCAACTGCACTTGCATGAGATCAAATTATGATGGGAAAAAAGAGAACCATTAGCATGAGATTATATTATGATGAAAAAAGAGAACCATTATAGTAGATGAGTTACGTGGCCCTATTCTAAGAATAAGGTTAATTTTATTTTGTATAAACATAATACATAAAGGTTCAATTGATTTTACCACAATCATGAGAATCACTTTATGATAGATTTTTATTGATTGCACTCCTTCATGTGGGTGTGTATATATACATTATTAAATTGAATGATTTTTTGATTTAATTATCCAAACATCGAAATATCAATCAAAATGAGACAGTCTGAAAACAAATTTAAATTTACCCTCCTTTTTTGAAAAAGATTTATTGTAAAACTTCAACAACCTAGGATCATGTAGGGATTTTTCACCTTAATCTTCGAAAGCATAATTACATACAAAATGTCAAAAACAAAAAACATAACAACACAAGAAATGCACTTGAACATTTAATGTGGTTAATGCTTTAACATAGGAAAAAAATTTTAAATTTTACTTTACAACTGACAAATTGGTAACCTGTGAACTTGGGCTGGACCAATTGTTTGGTCCAAGTGGGCTTAACTTTATAACTTTGATAGCGTAAAACTGCAAAGTAAGAAAGCCAAACTAGAATAGAAAGTCGATCCATTGTACAGGTGGCAATATGGTCCAAGTCCCATGTTGCCTTTTGTTTTTCGAAACGTTTGAAACAAGAGCATATTTTAATTTTTTGTCAACAGAATTTCGGTAATCATATTTTTCATAATTAATTTGAGAAAAAATTGTTAAAAGCTGAAAACATGAGCATTTATTCTCTTAAACACTGAGATATTAGTACTCAAAACTTTGAACTATGTTGTAGTTTGAGTCATCTTATCAATGTACAATTTGGATAACATAGTCATAACAAAAGTTCATAGATAAGAAGTTCCAATATTATGATGAAAACTGTATACTTATATTAATATGGGGATGTTCTATCAAGTAAATTACGACGATTAAAACTATTATAACCCTTCATGCAAACAAAAAGAAATTAAAAAAAAAAATTTGCACTCAAGATGGAGAACCTAACCTTGTGCACAAGCCTATTTATTTTTATTTCTACGTCACAAACAACTCTTTAAAAACAAGAAAAAAAACTCGAATGACCGCGTATACATTTTGGTAACAATTTACTATAGGGAAAGAGTCTAATCTTTCAAGATCTTAATTAATATGCATGCCGCAATAATTTGCATATTTTTCTCCTTGAAAAAGAAAGAAAAATATAGAGAGGTTTCTTATCAATTAAAGACACACTCCCAATTAGATTATTTTCAGTACATATATATATATGATGGTAAAATATTTTGCATTGGTCCATTATTAAGATCGAACTAGTTTTAAATCCGCGCATTTTCTTTCTCTAACGGAAGGATAATAGCGAAATATGAATGTTTCTTTTGATAACAAATGGTAAAATAGTTGCATCTACTAAATAGTGAAAGTTATTTTGAAAATTTTGCCCCATTCAACCATAAGTCAAATTAACTCTTACTTTTGACTATTCTTAAAGGGGCCAAAATAACAATAAAATTTTGACAGGGGTTAAGGTGAGATAAAATTCACATTACAAGGGGCAAAATATAAGTAAAATTTTGTTTTCGTGAATATTAGCGTTGAATATCAATGATAGCTAAAGACTATGGTAGTTATCTCCTATATGAAATATGGATCAAAAGATTTTTATTTCCGTAACAAATTCAATCTTTTGTTTCATTGAGAAAGAGAAAAATTGTTTCCATTGCCCATCTTTTGTTTTTATGTTGAGTTCTGTTACAATAGATTATTAAATTTCAGTAACCAATTGGTGGCAATTGATTAATGCGTTTGCTTTGATATGAATACTTTATTTTATCTCAACTAGAATATATATGAAGAAATTCACAATGAAGAAAAGGTACATTAAAATATATGAAGAAATTCACAAGCATAGCTGCAATTTCCGAGTCAACTAAAAGGGTATGGATTACTATACTATGTATCGAAAACTTTGTAAAAGATGAGTGATAATTCATCCCACATCAAAAACTTGTGTGGTAGTGTCTTTGTACTTAAATTTAATGGGTTAACCCTTAAGCCAGCAATTGCCTTTTGGGTTGATTCGTGAAGTGTGCTTAGATGAGTGTTTTCTTGTGACTGTTAGTATTAATCTAACTTTGTAGGTAATATCACCTTTGGTAAAATATATCGATCCAAGAACAGATGTTTTTCTTTTCACTTATCTCTATACTCTGTTGAATGATGGAATACATGCCAAAATTCACAAGAGTGACGAATGATGAACTTGAGCAGAAACCTATTTTGCATGTAGTTTTAGACGCATGGGGAGGCCATTTGCAGGAACAGGACTACCACGGTATAGTGTCTCCTCATCTTGAATCAAATTTTGCAGCTTAAATTTCCTCACAACATTGTATATATACACTAATATCACGACCCTGGCATACTCCTTCCCAGCACACATTCTTGGTCCTCCTCCAAATGGAACAAAAGTGCAAGGGGTTCTCCCATCACCTTCATATCTTGAGGGATCAAAGCTTTCTGAATCTGGAAAATACTTGGGATTTTTGTTTGTTGTGAATGGACTCCAAAAGATCTGAAAGCATAATTATCAAGATTGATGAATTGAAACAATGAATTTCAGTTTTTTCTTTTATTGTTGTTTGTGTGGGTAGAGGAATTTGTGGTGCATACCTTCCAGCCTTTTGGTATGGTGAAACCTGCAAATTTGATGTCAATTTTGGCCTCTCTGAAGGTTCCTGGACTAGGTGGTACAAGTCTCATTGCTTCACAAATCACATTCCAAGAGTATTTCATTTTCTGAATGTCTTCCCAATTCAACAGCTCTTGAGGGGCTTTGGACTCGGCAATTTTCGTGTGTTCTATCAAGAAGGAAATAATATAGAGAATATTATACCTCACATATTTTTAAACTGTTTCTTTTAATTAAGGTTTACTATATGTAACATTTTTATCCCATGATTGAACAATATGGGATTGTTTGGGTAGATCCCATAATTTATAGTCCCAATTAAATTCTGCCAAGATTCACCCATTTATCATCTCCAATTATAACATCTATTTTATAAGAAAATGAACAAAGAAAAATAAGTTATAAAAGCACTACATTTACATAATAGCGATATTTACTTCATTTCCTACATCGTTATTCCAAGGGTAAATTATGAAATACCCCTATGTTATAGTTTACAACCACATAGTCCTCCTATCTTTTTAATATGACCATCAAACCTTCCGTGGTTTTATAAAATGTGAAAAATAGACAAAATCAATGTTCTGTCATAGAATATTTACATAATATTCCACATCCATTCTTATAATTTGGTATTGATGTGGAATATTTTGTGATGTCAAGTTGGTAACACATGCATATTGCGGAATATTCTGTTCATTTTTTACATCCCATAAAATACAGGGAGTTATACAGTTATATTGAAAAGATAAGGGAATTATGTGGTCAAAAGCGATACGACGGGGGTATTTCGTAATTCACCCTTATCCCAATATTCTTAGGTGCATTAAATTCTTGTAGCTCCCACAATAAAATTGTGCAATTTTAGGAATAAATAGAGGGTTGAGTAATTAAAACTTTATGACTCTACCCTAATGTTCCAAGTTTCAAATTCCACCAACAACAATTTCCCTTTCCCCATTGTAATAGTATAAGTTTGATAAAAAAAAATTGTGCAATTTCAAAGAATACAAATCAAATAATATCAACAACAAAATAAAACCATGTTGTAAAAGCGTTAAAACTATATTTAATTATCCCAATACCCACCTCCCACTCAGCCCCAAAAGTCCCCTGGCTTTCATATGTTTTCTGGTGACTCACGTTTGCGTGCTTTCCCAGTTCAAATTTTGCCACCAAAACCACCTAATTGTAAGTTTTATCTGACTTTCGGATCAAATATGAACAGAATAAAGTACATTAACTTTTCACAAGATTACTAAATGTACAAAAGTGAATCACAAGGAACAAACAACTTTGCTGATTTGATGCATGATAACAATTGTCAATTGGCACCTAGTCAGAATCAAACCAGATAAAAACTTGGAAAATATGCAATCGTATTTCCCATCTGAAAAAAAAATTTAAAATTGATTTCCAAATGAGATTATAGATGATGAGATGTACCTGTGTAAACCGCATCATAGACATGAGGAAGCTCTGCAAGAAATTTTAAAGCAAATGTGATTGTTGCACTTGTTGTTTCATAGCTAGGAAGCAGCAAACCTGCCAGAATAAAAGCAATTTCCATGTCAGACATCAAACTGGTGTTTTGATCGCGCACCATCCGAGATAACATGTCTGAACTTCGGCTATTCTCCAAAAGCGTGCTTTTCCTTTCCTGAATGATCTTGAGAATCTCACGCTTAATCGTTTCGACTTCTCTCAGAGCACGATTATATGTTGTTCCTGGCAAATTAATAGGCATTGATAACATCCCTGCCAATACGTGATTGCAAGAATCATAGAATTTCTGCACTTGCCCTGGATCGTCTACACCTAGTACAAACTTACATCCCAGCGAAAAGATGGCCTTTCGTACCAAAGGGAAAACTTCAATTTCTTCAAAAGATACAACCCAATCATTCTTTACATGCTCACGGACCATGGAATCTATTAGGGGTGTATAAGGTTTCAAGGCTTCAGCACTCAGGATTTCATGAAGAACAAATTTTCGATATTTCGTAAACAGTTCTGTGATTGAATAATTTCGACCTGAATCTACCCAACTCAAAAGCTTGGCAATGGAAGAAGGGATCCAAGGATGGAGACTATCATTTTCAGTATAGAGTAGAAATTTGTTCCCAGTTGCACCACAAACAACAGCCACTTTCTCTCCAAACAGGGAAGTTGTGAATAATTCTGGAGAGTATTTTTCCATTCTTTTCCGTATAAATTTCTCAGGGCCTGATAAGACATACTCAAAAGTCTCTCCAAATATTGGCCATCCAGTTTTACCCGGTGGAAGTTTGGAAGTGCTTTCAAAAGAGTAAGATTGAGAAAAGAATCGAAAAAAGAAAGAAACACATAGCACAAAAATGGAGAAAAGATACAGAATATGAAGGGCTTCCATGGTAATCTCATTTCGTCTAGCACTGGTTTTCATGTTCATATCATATATGTAAGTTTTAAGGTGGTTTCAGTAACGTATTAAAGTTCATCATTAAATTAGGATCTTAAATGCCTTACCTAAAAATCAATGATTTTTTAAGGATTCTTTATACCGAAACCTCATTAATTTTTATTCCCTGAATTCACGGAGTTTCAAACTGAAATCTAAAATATACCCCAATTTTCATGTCAGTCACCTAAATTTCCAAAGTCAAGTCAATTTTTTTCCAACTTGATCGAATTAAATAAGGTGAAGATCCTTTTTTTTTCACCTATTCATCTCAATTAGAATCTTAAAATGATATACTAAAATTCTTTTATGTACTAAACCTTTTTTTTTGTGTAGTTTAAACAAAAATATTAGCTTGTTTTAATTTCTAACCCTATCAATTTAAACTATTCCATATTTTCAAAGAAGCAAAAGGAGTTAGACTTAATTAGTTAAATTGGCATTTTAACCTTAATATTTTGAATTAAAGCAATTACAGTTTTATATTAAATTTATATTATAGTGTTATTTTAGTGTCAATTTCTAATTAAACATGTCATTTTTAAATAAAAGGAAAAAAGTTAAAGAAAATGTGTAATTTTATTCTCAATATAAGATTAATTAACTTATAAACCATACGTTACATTTTAAAGGAAAAAGATTTACTAGATGACCATATTACTCTTAGTTATTTTCCATTCTAAAAGGAAAATTTGCTTTTGCGATCTTATTTCAGGACCTTAACCGTTGAATTTGGGAATGATTTTTGACAATCATAAAGGCTCATGTATTGAAACAAGAATTTAAATAATTCAAAGTTTAGTCCAATTCAAATGATTCAACGCTTGATTCTTGATCGAGTGATGTTAATTGGATTTAACATCATAAGTTATTCATTCTTTGTCCAAATGATTAGGCTCTTGTTTTAAAAACTTGTTGACCCACAAATATATATATTTTTTTGAAAGTTTCCTAATTTAACTTGCTTATTTGGTCAACCTTCCATGTGCTTAAATTAAGACTATAAATCTGAAAATTTCGTTTTATGTAGGGAGAGGTGATTCTTTTTTTAATGACACTTTACCTAATTGAGTGCTTTTTGGACAAAAATTGATTGTTTGGTTTTGTTTGGTCAATATTTATTTCATTGTCTAAATTGGATGATTTGTGTAGTTATTGAGTTTCTAGGATCTTTAAGTTTATTTTAGCATAGTTTTCCTCGTTTTTTGGGGAAAAAAATCTTTGCTTTCTTTATTTGATTTTTGGATATTAAAATAGTTAATAAAAGTGATATATGCCATTTAAATTAAATTAAGAGTGTCATTAGTTGTGTAGCATGTAGATTATTTCACTTGAGTTCAAAAGGATGATTCACATTTCAAGTTCGACTTACTATTCTTGACTATAGAATTGAGTTGTTGGTTATGTTGTTTAAAGTTGCTGGAGGTGAAGTGTTTGTGAGTCTCATTTGAGTCTTCAAAAATGATATTGCCCATTGTTGGGCTTTGGGTTGGTAGGTTCAAGCAGTGACCAAAGTCTCAAACCGTTAAATCCAACTATATGAGTTTCATTCTTTCTGTTATAAATGAATATTTCAAATTAAACTTAAATGTTTATACTCCTTTTACCTATGATGGCATTAGAATTTTCTTTATTACTTGATATCTGACAACACAAAACTTCTTCGGCCCAACAAACATAAAATATTCAAAAACCCAGAAAATGTTCTCTCAAGCTCAGAACATACATGATCAAATTGAAGAGAAAGTTTTCAAAGAAATCCAAAACATATAGATAGAGAATCCCAGAAAACCTATCAACAAAGAACCCATAGGTACAAGAAGATAAAAAAAAGGTCAATATTCAAAAAATGAATCAAAAAGCTTAAGCATTTTTCAAATAAAAGAGAGTTATCAAACCCTAATAACAAGCAAATAAAAATTAGACCCTAATAGATTCCTAACAGCATCTCCCTAAATGAAACCTTAATCTTTACCCAATTATATGATATATGAATAATATGATCTAGGAAGGAGCGCTACAGAGAGTGAGAATTTCACAGCAAGATTCGAAAGAGTAAGAACTTAGAAGCTTAGTTGAAGGGTAAGTGAATGTGAGTGGGTGTGGAGGAGATTGGAGATTGCGAGTAAGGAGGGAGAAGACAACATTGAGAAATAAGAGATCTAAGTGGAGACTTGAGAGTGAAGACCAATGAAAGAGGCGAGAGGGCAAGTGAGGGTGGAGGAGCGGGAAATATTTAGGTGGATCGGATTTACAGGTGGAGCCGTGGACCCTGTGGTTCACCTAAAGCCACATCCATCAAAAGTGGGCCTTTTTGTGGGTCCCTTGTGGACCCCACGTGGATCCCATAGTACTTTTGATAAATATGACTTTAGGTGGACCACAGGGTCCACGGCCCCACCCGTGGACCCGGTCCACCTAAATATTTTCCATGGAGGAGCTTGGGGGGTTGCGAGTGGGAGGGAGAGAAAGAGATGACCTTTAGGAGTGAGTAATATTGGGTTAAGTAATAGGTGAAAATAGGGAAAAGGTGACAGGTTTAATATTGGGTTAAGTAATATTTATACCCTCTATTAAAATTACCAAAGTGTCCCTACAATTGGATTGGATCATATATTCACAAATCTCAAAAATTAAAATCCACATCGGATCCAATAAGATGTGATATCCGAACCCTATTTGAATCCAGGTAATATTTGAATTTTCAAATCAAATTATATTCGACTACGATAGTGTGCTTTTTGAAACTCCCAATTTTTTTCACACTCTTAGCGCAATCCCACTAAGATATTATAATTTTATTATTTTATTATTTATTATTTTTTAAAATAATAAATAGTGGACTCTACTTACTTTATGGCTAGTTTGGTACGATGTAAATGAATGGAAAAGAAAGGATTTTGAAAGATATCTCATAGTTTATATTGTTTGGGAGTTAAAATAGGGGAGAAAGAAAAAGAAAACGAAGGAAATGGATGGAAAGAGTCTTAAGTAAATTGAACAAAAACTTTCCACTAAAAATTGGCAAGAAAGGGAAGGAAAATGGAGGAAAGTTAAGTAAAATTTTTAGTATGGCAATATTTCTCTTAAGAATGTGATACAAAAAATTTTATTACCCAATAGATCTCCATTACTGCTTAAACTTCCAAACAACTTAAAAAGAAACTTCTATCCTATGTAGAGCTGTAAATGAACCGAGCTGTTCGCGAGCATAGCTTAGCTCGGTTTATGAAAGTTCAAGTTCGGCTTGTTTGTATAGCTAAACAAGTCGAGCTCCAACATAAATTTTGGTTCGTTTAATAAACGAACGGGCTTGAGTTCGCTTGTTTAATAAATGAACAAGAGCTCGAACATGAGATACTTGGCTCGACTCGGCTTGAAAAACATCTTTACACTTATTTGAACTGAACTGTTCGCGAACAAAACTCGACTTGCCTTGTAAAAGTTTTAGTTCAGCTCGTTCGTATAGTTAAACGAAACAAGCTCGAATACAAATTTTGACTCATTTAATAAATGAGCTCGACTCGTTCATTAAACGTGCATGAGCTCAAACAACAAATACTTCACTCGACTCAGTTTGTTTACAGCTCTAATCCTATCTTTTCTTTTCTCTCCTAACTTACCTTTTCTTTTCTTTTCTTTTCTTTTTCTTCTATCCTAAACTTCCAAACTAGACATTAGTGACTTGAAGAAAAAGTTGATTGCACTACCACATTTGGTACACTGGAATGATCCGGAATGGAAAAGCCTTTTCACCCAAGTTGGCTTTTCCTCCCAGAATGGATTGGAAAACATTTTTTAATCCATTGTTTGGTAACCCAAATCAAAATAGAATGTCTATTCTTTTCTAGTGTTTGGTATAATCATATTTATACGTCAGAATGGAATATGATATATATTAATTTGATTTAATTGTCCTTAAATTATTTGCACTAGATTATATCTTTTTTTTATTTTGTCTGTTTGTAATTTTATGCCTACAAAAGACTTTAATATTTTTAATTTTAAAATTCTTAATATTTTTGCTAAAATTAAATTAATTATACTCTTTAATTAATTTTAGCATTTTTATAATTATTAGCATTATAATTAAAATGTGAAAAAATTCATAATGAAACTACATTCACAATTTTATTTAATTTATAAAAATTTTAGTTTTTACACATTTACATAAAATTTAAAAATAACATTTTTATAGCAAAAAGAAAAAAATTCTAAGCACATATTAAACTGATTATAATTTAAAAATCATAAAAAATTATTAATTAAAGTTATTAAAAATATAATATTTTATAAATTTTAAAATAAAAATTAGTAAATGTATTCTAGTTTTAAAAAATTAAAAAAAAAAGTGTGAGGATAAAATCAATTTCTATTTTTAAAGTTTTTCAAAAGTGAAGTTGAAAAGATATTTCTCTAAATTTTATCGAGAAATGATATTTAAAAAAAAAAAAAACCCTAAAATGACATTTCAGATTAAAAAGACCTTTTTAACTGAAAATGCCTGCTAAACATGAGAACGAAATCGACAAATACCTTTTTTTTTTTTGGTAATAAAGGAATTTTATTTACAAAGTATATTTACAAGCAGACTAACTGCCCCTCTCCCAATTAACCTGCGATAGGTCTGCATTCAAAAAACGACATAATCCCACGGGTGGTTGACTACAAAAGATAGGAGGGGTATTTGACTTAATACCTAAATTAGCCAAAAAATCTGCACAAAAATTCCCCTCCCTATATGTATGTTGAAACTTAATATCAACTCCTTGGGAGATTACTTTGCAATCTTCTACCAACACTAAAACATGGGGAGGTATTTCACATTTATCCTGCAACATATCTATGGCCATCTTGGAGTCCGATTCTACAATTAACTTTTTAAATCCCAACTCCTTCGCAGTCATAATGCCAGTTCTAATACTCCAAAGTTCCGCAACTAAGCTGGTAGAAATGCCAATCTTCCCGTAGTATCCACCAAGCCATTTGCCTTGCTCATCTCTGAGAATGCCTCCAATGCTAGCTTCCCCTGGATTTCCTTTTGCTGCACCATCTGTGTTTAATTTCACCACACCTGCAGGAGGAAAAGTCCAATTAATTAAGTCCTTTTCTTTAAATTTTTCTACTGACGTACCTGCGTTGAATGCCGAATGAATTTCTCTTGCATAGTTTAGTGCTAGTTGAGCAGTCACAAAGGCTGGTTTCTGAACACCTTCAAAGCATTCTTGGTTCCTATCCTTCCAGATACTCCAGAGAACTGTAATGAACAAACAGCTCCAAGGGATATTCCATCTTAACACTCTATCCCTCCACCTTATATTATACTCAATCCATTCAAAAAAATCTAGATTAATATCCCTTGACACCTCAACTTCGGGTAAAAAATAATTCCAAATATGTTTAACACGAGGACAATTCCAAAACAAGTGAGTAATGTCTTCTTTCACACAACCACATCTGTAGCAAGAGGCATCCGCTGTAAATTTCCTTCTAACTCTCATATCGTTAGTGAGAATTCTTCCATGCTTCAATGTCCAAATAAACCCCTTAAGCTTTTGTGGAAGCCTTAGTTTCCAAATCCAATTCCATTCCCCAGTTATAGCATTCCTGCAAAGTTTCTGGTAAGCAGATTTAGTAGTAAATTTACCTGAGTTATTTGCACCCCAAACACATTTATCACTGGTAGTTGTAGTCTTAGAGATAGGGGTCGCAATGATGGACTGAATTATCTCAGTTGGAAGCATATGCATGAGGTATTCCATGTTCCAATTTCCCTCCTCTGAAAGAACTCCTGCAACTTTGAGATTATGATCATACTGTGTGAGTTCTCTAAGGCTGAATGAATCTAGAGGTTTGTCCAATACCCACCAATCATGCCAAAAAGAGATATTTCTACCTCTTCCCACAATCCACTTAGTGTTATCTAGCGACGAAGTCCTTAGTCCTAGTGATAGCCTTCCAGGTGTGAGAAGCAGATTTTTGAGAAGTATACTTTTTTAAAGTACAACCTTTCAGATACTTGGCTTTCAAAGTTTGAACCCAAAGAGGATTATTCTCAACATTTAAAATCCAACCAAGTTTTGAAAGAAGAGCTATGTTATTTCTTCTACTTTTTCTAATTCCCAAGCCTCCAGAAGCTTTGTCTCTGCAAACATTGTCCCATTTTACTAAATGCACATTTCTTTTCTCCTCTACATTTCCCCAAAGGAAGTTCCTATTTAATCTATCCATCTCATTGCATACCGATGTAGGTAACCAATTGGTTTGCATAATATAATTAGGAATAGAAGCCGTAACACTCTTAATAAGTGCTGCTCTACCCATGAAAGATAGAAACTTAGCTTTCCAACCTGCGAGCTTTTGGTTGATCCTATCTAAGACCTCTTTAAAATGATCTTTCGTTCTTCTACCATGAACAAGTGGTATGCCCAGATATTTACCCAAATCCATAGTTAACGGGATGCCACTATTTGGCTAAGGGTTCTAGCACATTGAGCAGAAACATTAGGAGAAATAAACAATTTAGACTTATTAAAGTTAATTCTAAGGCCAGAGAACTTACAAAATGTTGAGAGAACATCCTGGATCATATGACAGTGATAATCATCCGCCTTGGCAAATAGAAGCAAATCATCTGCAAAAAATAAGTGAGAGAAAGATGGCCCATCCCTAGAGGCTTTCACCCCCACCCATTCTTTTCTCGAAACTCTCTCAAAAATCATATTAGATAATTTTTCCATACAAAAAACAAAAAGATATGGGGATAGAGGATCTCCCTGCCTTAGACCTCTCTTTGGCTTAAAAGCAGGTAAGTTAGAACCATTCCAAAGAACTGAAATATAATTACTACAAAGACACTCATGAATGAGAGAAATCCAATGACTAGGAAAATTGAAGTCCCTAAGAGTATCTAAAAGAAAGGGCCACTCAATCCTATCATAGGCTTTTTCTAAGTCAATCTTAACAATCATATAACCAGTTTTTCCTTTTTTTTGATGTAAAGAATGGACAATTTCCTGGGTAATAATGATGTTATCCGAAGTAAGTCTTCCAGGAATAAAACTACTCTGAAAGGGAGAAATTAAATTAGTAATGAGGGGTTTAATTCTGCTAACTAAAACCTTGGTCAGAGTTTTATAGATCACATTACACAAACTAATAGGTCTAAAATGAGCGCAACATTCAGGATGTTCAATCTTTGGAATAAGACAGATCATAGTCTCTCCAATATCCTTAGGAACTGTAGCGGTGGTAAACATATTTCTAATGACTTCACAAAAGGAAGGATGAATATAATTCCAAAACCTTTGAAAGAAAATAGGGTGAAAACCATCAGGCCCAGGACTTTTAAAACCCTTCATCGTAAATAAAGCAGATTTAATTTCATCATCAGAAATAGGAGAAAGCAAATTCATATGATCTTGGTTATCTATTTTGCATTGAAAAGAATTGCACAAAGTTGGACTGACTATAACATCATCCCCAGCAAAAATATTCAAAAAATAATCCTGTATGTGAGCTTTAATAGTAATTAGATCATCGGTCCAAGTCCCATTGATTTTTAACATATCTATCTTATTCTTTTTCCTCCTATTCAGAGCTGTAATATGAAAAAATTTGTGTTATTCTCCCCCTGTACAATCCAATTAGTTCTTGCCTTTTGAAACCAAATAATCTCTTCTTGTTTAAGCACATTCTTGTATTCAGTCACCAAAATCTTTTCTAATTTATGAAGATAGGGAGAAAATGATGTCTCTTGATGCTTTTGAATGCCAGCCAACCGAGCTAATAATCGTTTTTTTCTTTTAAATACATTACCAAAAACATTCTTATTCCAATTAATAAGAGCCACTTTAAAATTACTCAAATTATCAGAATAGGGAATAAGATTCTTCCAATTATCCTTAACTAATAAATCAAAGGAATCATGCAAAAGCCAACAAGCTTCAAATCTAAATGGCCGAGGAATATAAGATTCAGAAGGCTTACCAGCCGTGTGGATGATTAATGGTGAATGGTCTGAATAAATCCTGGGCAAGACTTTAACAAATGCCTCTTGAAATTTTGCTCTCCAGTCTGTATTAATAAGTGCTCTATCTAAACGAGAGTATGTCCTTGCTCTGCCTGATCTTCCATTACACCATGTAAACTTTGGTCCCGTATGCACCAATTCCATCAACTGACAGAAGTTAATATTATCATTAAATCTAGCCCTTCTTCTATTATCATTCACAGGTCTTCCTTTCCTCTCAGAAGCTTCACGGTAATCATTAAAATCCCCAGTTAATAACCATGGACCATTCATCATCCTTGAAAAGGTTTTAATATTATTCCACAGCTTTTCTCTTTCCAAAGGAATTGGATTTCCGTAGACAGCAGATAAAATGAAGCCCTCACCATATCCTGAAACATGAGTATGTAAAACCTGTTCGTGTCTCCCAATTTCACATACCTGAATCTGATTTGATTTGAAAGCAACCCAAATCCCTCCTGATCTACCATTAGCTTCAATAACAATCATCTTGTCAAACTGCATCCTGTTAAAAAACCTTACACTATCCCCACTAGCAACTTTGGGTTCCATAATAATCACAATATCTGGATTATACTGCCTAATTAAATCTTTAAACACTCTTCTAAACTCCGCACTGCTTGCCCCACGACAATTCCATACGAAAATGTCCATGAAAAAAAAAGTAGGAAATGTAAGAAATTAGAAATTCATGCCTTATTCCAGCTGCATTAGCGCTACTTCTCCTGGTTCACCATCATTCATAACTGAATCAAGTCCTTCCACATTTCGCAATCCATCTGGCATCGGCTTTTTTCCTCCCTCATTACTGCTTGAAGAAAGGTTCTCAACTAACCTTATATCAGGTGGTACTTTATCTGTAGAGACATTAATAAGAGTTCCAGAGATATGGCTTGTAGATTCCTTATTTTGCAGAGAAATTACTGAAGATAAACTATTAATTTCTATTGGGAATAGCTCTGGAGAAATGAGAGATTTGGAATGGCTTTGGTCTGTGATCTCCGGTTGTATTCCCACTACTTGCGATTGCTGGTTACGTTGTAAATTCTGAGTTTGGGTAGGGCTAATGTTTGTGGACTGGACCTTTGGTTTAATTAAATTAGATCCATTTCCATGACTAGACCCAACTGTCTCTATATCCTCTTGGATCACTTCTTGGATTGGGCCTCCTCTGACATTCTTATGGACCTCTTTGGGCATCCATTTTTTAATAGAAGTCTGATGATGTGGTTGTGGCCCAATAGAATTCTGCTCCTCTATTATCTCCTCTTGGGCCAGTGCAGAGTATTTATTAGTGGTGAGCCCATTATCCACAAAACTCTTACCAAATTTTGATGAAGGCCTCCTACTTCTCCTGCTTGCTAGCATCCATGGCCCATACATGAAGGCCCTTTTGATGCCATCCTATTCCTGCATCCCACGTGGGGTGAGAAACAAAATATACACAGAGCGCCTTCTTATCCTTAGAACGGCAGTGAGTGTGTGAGCCTTAGAATGGCAGCAGCTGCAGCATCCTCTGCAATTCGTCCATTTCCATCAGCTTTTCTAAAATGGGAGCCAAAATCAGCCAACACCAGAAGAATCAATGCTGTACGCTTTCTCACTCGTTCAACTCTTTCTAACAATTCGGGTCTCCTCCAAGCAGCCAAGCACACTGTAATCACTTCCTATACCTACCAATATTTATTCCATAAAATTTATTACTTATTGTGTATAATTACTTTATGACTGATTTTGTTTTAAAAAATTCTCGCTACTTGATGATGTGTTAGAATTGTTGTTAATTAAAGGGTTCTATTTGAATTTTAAGAATTTTAGTAATTTGATTATGCAACATTTCATTGGAGCTAAAGTTGGTTAATTGGCAGATTTTATCTTGATTTTAGGATCCATAAAGGTAGTAATTTTCGTTGGGATGATTAAATAGAAACTATTAAATTCAAATACTGATCATAGTCTTTGGTTTTCATTTAGTTTTTGAGCTTCTTTTTATTGTCTTTAGCTTTACCAAATGAGTAAGAGGACTTTGTTGTTTAAGTTTGTTGGCTTTCTTGGAATTATGTTATGTCTTTTTTTTTTTTTTTGTATTGATTTTCAATAGATTTAGCCTTTATGCTGGGGACTGAAGTAGAATACAGTCTAGACAGCCTCATCCTTGCCTTGCAGCCTCCCTCTTGAAATATAAAGACTGAAGTAGTAAATAGTCTTCCAAACCAAGGTTAGGATTTGTTTGGAGTTCCTGACCAGCAGATTATATATATATATATATATTGTGTTGCCTCTCTTTCGTAGAAATATTAGTGGTAGTTACTTTTCCAATCGTTTTTATTTTGTTTTTGCCCAAAGCAATATTTGTGAAGTGGATCTTTTTTGGTATTGAGTTGGTGGAAGCTTGATTAGATCATCTTTAGATCTATTTTTATCATGTCTGTTCCTGTTTCCTAGCGTTTCTTCCTGAATTGTGACTTTTGTACAGTCAAACCAGCATGCAACAGTAATTTTAATTCATGTATTTTTTTTTTCCAAGGGGGGGATTGAGGAGATTCAAACAGTTCATAATCTTGGAAATTTTGTTTGCGAAACTCAACTGTTCTGCATACGTGGGAGATAAAACGGATTTTTCAAATTTCAAATGCCTTCTTATCATAAATCCAAATGCCTTCTTATCAATAGCAACTTGGAGGGTGAAGTTTTTGTTAGGACGATTCTTGGGTTTAGGATTGAGAAGAACAAAGTATCAGCATTCAGTTTCCATTAAGATATGATGCTTTGTCTAATATTTGAATTAGCATGTGTTTCGTCAAAAGACAGTCTTTAAATAAGGTGCCTTTTGTAGTCACATCTCCAAATTAAAATCTTTGAAACTTTTTGTACCATGTCTTTTAACACTGCTTCTGTAACTGTCAGGTAACGGAAAGGCACGTGTTCCTTCAATAAGTTGCAAATTAGCCAATATTACAAATTCTACCCATGGTTTATGTTCCGTCCACTTTGTATTGCTTCTGTTGTTTGTCAGATTTGCAGTGTGTTGCTTTTCTGTGCCTAATTAAAATATGAGTTAGCAAGAAAGGAAGTGTAGTGAGGTACAACTTCCACTATGATGGTCTGGACTTTTGGAACTCTTCTGCTTATTTATAATTCATATTACTTTTTGTGTCAGCCCCATCATTTGCAGATAGTCTAGGTTTGAAGTTGGTGCCAAATAATCCATAATATTAGTTGCTTTCAATAGTTTGAGTGCATGCAGCTTTAGCAGTATCTTTGGCTCTTATTTCTTTATGCAATGCTGCTGCCTTAGCTATTCTGTCAGTTTTAAGCATGTTCCTGTTGTGCAACAAAGAGATATCTTTAACTGACTTGGATATCTTTTTCCATCAATCCCTGTATCTCAACTGAATTTCTTGGTAAAAAATTCCATATCATCTTTTTTCTCATTGTGTTGCAGAGAATTATGCCAACAAATTTTAGTTACTACAATGTTATTTATTCTTTTCTTTAAGTTCATAAATCCTTCTCAATTACTTTTCTGAATTCTCTTCTCCGCAGCTGTGTTACTGACATGCTTTTATGGTATTATAATCTCCGTTCTCAAATCCCTGATTTTAATCTGCTAACTGTAGAAAACTTTTCTTTAAAGTCTTCCTGCACCATTGTGCTTATTGTATCATCTGCATCTAGGAATTTATTAGCATGATATGTAGCTCGACCTTTTGAGAAAGGCACTAGGGGCCTAGCAGCCTCTTGATTTAAAATAAGATCAGTCAAATCTCAGCAATTGATGCATCCAACCTCTGACTTACAGATGGGAAACAAGTTGCTTGCACTATGTACCATTCTGTAGATGCCATTTATGTTAGGCTGATAATGACACAGACTGCTTTTGATGTCATTTTGGCCATAGTTTTGACTGTCTAGAGGAAGAAGAATGGCTCAGAAAAGTTGTTGGATGCCCTTTTCATGCTGATTCGTTTAGTTTTTGTCTCCATCTCCTCTTCCGTTGGACCAACAGTATTATATGAAATGGACTAGGGAAATGCCATCCTTTACGGCAATAGATGACATGTTCTCCAATTGCACTGGATTTATGTACCTAAAGCCGAGTTCTGTATTCTTTTCAGGTGGATTCTTATGTGAGGAACGGTATGGTGGTTGGATTTGGTTCTGGTTATGCTTCTGGGTTGGCCATACACTATTTGGGTCAGCAACTTAAGGCTGGAATATTGAATGATATAGTTGGCATACCCACGTAAATCAAATTCTTAAATTCCTTCAGTACTTATATTTAGTTTCTAAGAATTCTTTTACTTATTTTTTATATGATCCGGTTGTAAGTGTGGGGATAGGGGCCAAGTCTCCACCAAAAGTTTTGAAACTTTCATAACCTGTGATAGATTTTGAAACGTGTTATGTAGATGAATTTTGTGAAAATTTTTCCCCTTTTCCTAATATTTTTGGACGGAATCTTCATATAGTTGATCTATTGAGCTATGATTCCGTGGTTTTAACTATTTTCTATTGTTTGTTCTGGTGATGGTGTTTGTACTCTAATCTTCATTGTCAAAAGAGAAAAATTTGTAAACAATTCAAGTGTTCTCCTTTTTGATTCTTTGTTTGACTTCTCTTTTGTGAAAAATGGTGTCATTCATTCTACATCATATAGAATACATGGAAGTGGAGCTGTTTAGACATTCTTTTCATTAAACTGTAATGGAATTATGATGAGATCATTTGATTTATACCTTAAGTTTGATTTTCTTTATTAAAAGAATAGACTAATTGCTGAAGGTTCCAAGGTAGGCTACACTATACATGACCTTTAGACACTTCTTCTTCTTCTTCTTCTTCTTTTTTTCCCTGTTGAAGATCATTTTGGTATGGGTGACAGTGGTTTCTTATTTTGAAAACAAAAAGTATTGTTTAAATTTATTTATTATGTATGTTTAGCATGTTACTGATGGACTTAGAGGAAAGAAAGAAAAGATCACTGAGTTTCAATCAAGCTTTTCTCTTTATATACTAAATAACAAAAAGAGATGAGAAATCTGGATATGACTCTTGCAGAAACATTTTTCCTATCCAAAACTGCCCTCCTCACTTCCTTTGCATAAACTTTGTTCCACCAGTAGTTGAAAGCCCCTTTTTCTGAAATAGTTTAGAGAATTATCAAAAGCATTTGTCCCCAGCAATTGTTCTATCCTCTTCTGTTAAGTTGTTTTTGGAAAATTGGACTACTTCTAGCTGGAAGTGTCTCAATGAAGAGATATCTGCAAATAAAATCGTGCATCTACTGCAAATGTACATAGAGCTTTGTACATACTACCAATCTTTACAAAGTTGGAATAGCATTCTAAACACCACTATTTTCCTTTCTTTTTACTCCTTCCTTTTATAATTTCATTCGTGTCACTCTACTGAATTTAGAAGTAGGAGCCTTTCTGTTAATCAGATTGACTCTTCCCTTAGTAGTAAATGGCAGCTCTGTGATGCAGATGTGTTGGTAGTGCAAGTGAGGCAGCCAAGGCAGGCATCCCCTTGGAGCGGTACGAAGGAAGTTCAAAAGTTCGTACAATCTTTAAGTGACCAATTAAGTAGTTGTACTGCTTTTGGAGTTTCCAAGTCCACAGATTGCTTTCTTTACATTTCTGTAAAATGCACGCAGCCAAAAAGAGCTCCTTTAAGTTTTGTTTTTCTGTTGTTTCATGAATTTTTAGATTTATCAAGTGCTAAATAACAGAATTGATTTAAAAATCTACGAGTATCTTTGGACTGTGGAGGAGCAAGGAAACAGCATATGAAGAATGATTAATGAGTAGATATGCTCAGTAGTCCCAAGTACAGCATATCTGTTTCTAGATATTATATTGCAATAAATTTTATTATTAAATGTATAAATCCCTCTCAACTTTATCACTTTGAACTTTTGTAATAGGCATTCAAACTCTGCTTGATATTTTAAAAACCAAGTAAAGTGCCTATAAAGAAGTTCAAGAGGATAAAATGCTATTGCGGGTAAAAATTTTTTTTTTTTTTTTTTTTTTGGGGGGGGGGGGGTGTTATTGCGTTTAGCCCTTAAAATTTTTAAGTGATGTGTGACAAAGTTTCTGGTTTCTATACTGCAGATTGATTTAGCTTTTAGTGATGCTGATATCATAGAGGAGGAGACACTTTCTGCAGTCATTGGGCGTCGGAAAATGATGGGTGAGGAGTCAATTATTTATGAAAAGGTTAGTTACAATTTGTTGTTGTGTTCATATAAACATATGTTACTAGTCTGCTCTGCAAATGGTTCATAATTTCAATCGAGGATCTTATCTAAATTTCCTGGTTCTTGGATATTATCTTGCATTTTCTGTGACATCCAAGTTATTTTGATTTCCTTTGTTGTGGTCTTTCTACAGCTTATTTTCTTGTGTCAGCTGCACTGGTTACCTTTCCTTGCAGACTATCCTTATAGCTGCAGAGAAGCTTGTATTCCTTGTCAGCGAAAAGCAGTATAAAAGTGGTCTAGATGGATCCATCCCAGTTTTAATTCGACCTGTAAGCTTAGAGATACTTTAATAATTTCTGAAGATGGAGATAAAAGAGTCTACGACCAGAAAGATGAGCAGTTTGACATTTAAAGTTGTGTTTCAGTTTAACTGGTTGGAAACTGCTGAAGAAATTGATGATCTGTTTCTGGGTGATGCTGAGGTATGCCTAAGAGACACCAAAATTTCTTCCAAATTCTCAAAGTGTTTTATAAACTGAGTTGTGTTACTTCACATTTTCTATCATTGTGGTACGACACATGGTCAAAATTGAATGGGTGCTTCTAACCATTTAATTTTGACCATATCCAGCCATTCTTTAATTCAAGATTTATGTTTTCTTTTGCTCCAGCCTTTGCTCTAATCATTGAAAATGGAAGTCGCTTTGCATTTTTTCCTTTGTGATCGGTAGAAAGTTTCTAATACACAGTACTCATTCTAAACTGCTTGTTATAGTACTTATAATGAATTAACATTTTGGGCACTCAACTCCAACTCTAGAAACTAGTAATTTTACCTGCTTGTACTGTCATGTCCTATTTCTGAAACGTAAATGCCATGCCTCCAGGAATGAAACCCCAAAGACGCAAGGCAACTGGTAAAAAGCATCTAACATTTATCCAAATAAGCATTAAACATCAAATATACAACAAATTTCACAACATGAATTCTAAGTCAAGTGCTACAATCTGTCATATACATCAACTAGGCATTACAGCTTTTTAATCAAACTGAATAGAAATGGTTACTTCTACCTGTCCACGACAAAGAGCTGACCTTTAACACGAGCAACAAGTAAGGTCCAAACACAAAACGAATTCATATCAAGATATCTACCTCAATCTGAAACGTGTAACAAGAAAGTAGTGAGCATAACAAGGTCAGCAAGAAATCCATGTATAATCTACCGGCCTAAGCATGTTAGTACAATTATATTCATTTTATAAAACAATAAATGAAGCAAGATCAATTCCAAGCACACTAGTTCCATACCAACACAGTCCTTGAAGCATAACAGTTATAAACCTACTGAACCCAAGATTATCTTTTCTACATAACTAAATCCCTAATATAGACTAGCCCAGTCAACCACTAAATTAGTTACTCTATGGAGTGTAAATGCCAAGCTACCATTCACATTTTTGAGAAGTAGATATACTAGTGTATTTCTTTCTCTTTCATCTTTGTTGACAAAGTTAAGAACCTTCAAAAAGCTTCAGCTAATTCTTGTATAATTTCATGAAGGTGTGGAGGAGACCATCTGTAGGGTATGCTGACCCACTTGGAGGTGACTTCCCAATGGTGACAAAGGAAGGGCATAATGTGCTAGATGTTATATTTACATCTCCAATCAATAGCCTTGGTATCATCTACACCTATTTTCTTTTCCTTTGTCTTGGTCCTAGCTTCACTATACTTGCTTAAACAATCATCCATCGTTTTGCAGCTGATATAGCCAATAGTCTTGATCAAGTTGATGGTGTTGTGGAGCATGGAGTCATATGCAGGATACCGTAAGTCTATTTTTGAGTTTATTCGAAATTTCATATATGTGCTTAACCAGTTTTGATTGATGCATAAAGATTTGGCTTTGCATAGTTTTAGTGTTTCAAATGTGTCCATAGTTTGAACCTGAAATATTAATCACTAATCTGCTTCCAACAATTAACAAATAAATCTTAAACTTTTATTTTGGATGCTGGTCGCAAGGAACTTATTCAATCATTTTGAGTTTAAATATTTGATTGAGGTTGTTACTCGGTTGTACTGTCCCTATTGTTATATTGTTCTCTGAAAATATTAATCCTTCTACTAGTTGTACTTTCTAAATACTTAGCTTTCCAAATTTTGCTCAACATAGTTACTTAGTAATAAGATACCTTTTTCTTGATAAAAATTACACTAACACATTACATTTGGCATTTTCACCCCCACCCCCACCCCCACAAGAGGGAGAGAGAGGGAGAGAGAGGAGGGAGGAGGAGGAGGAGGAGGAGAATGGAAAGAGGAAGAGGAAGAAGACAAAAAATCAATTGATTAGAAGCAAGCTTAACAGAGATTGCAATGTCAATGATACTTTATACATCTTCAAATGATTTGTTTGATTAAAGAGCAAAGTGGTAAAAGATGGAAAGAAAACGTCACTGTATAGATATAAGCATAAGCTAGATTATTGTATACAACATTGAAATCTCATGCCAGCATATGGATGTCTGATATTTTGAAGAAAAGGAATTATACGTCCCCATCTTCAAGATTTTTGTCCAACAAACAGGGGACAAATGAAAATACCAAGAAAAGAAAATATAGCAAAGCAAAAAGGCAATAATTTGTAGGAAATTTGGTTACTTAGTAGGAAATGAATAAATCGTATAGTTAGCAAATTTGGTTACCTAGTAGGAAATAAATATTTGTTTTCAACATGCATTTCGCGAATCTAATGCCACGGCTGATGCTTTGGCTAATGAAGCTTGCAATTCTCAATTTTCAACAATAAGTGCTTCCGATGCATCTTTACCAGCTTCGGGGGCTTCTTAGACTCAATAATATCAAATGCAATTGTATATGAATTTATTAGCTTTTTCATTGAAGTTTTTACTGCATCGTAATCTTTTGCTGTCAGGAGTATGCCTCCCTCAATTGGACCTAAACTTTTTTTTTTTTTTTTTAAATCTCTTAAATGAAAACTGGCTCCAAGCACATAAACACCAACTATAAGAAATCCTACAGTACATGTATGTTTAACTGGCGTCTGTTTTGTAATATTGTTAGTAATATTGTTAGTAGATTAATAATAACAGAGTGGGGGAGGGGTGTCTGGGATATATATGCTGAGGTGCTGCAATGTTTAAGAGCCTAACATAGCTTGGTTTATAATTGACCATGTCCCACCATGGTTGGGAAGCATGGTAATTGTGTTTAGATAAACAGAATGTACTAGGCAAGTTAGCACGCTTTTAAGCAAGTGAATAATTTTTGCCCAGCATCTGGAACATTGGAGACTTCAAGAGTTTGTCTAGTCCTCTTCAAACCGACTTTATTTGGGTCTCTTTTTCATGAAATGAAGATTGTGTTTCTCTTAATAAGAATCTTAATTCATCTCTAACCCCCAACAAGCAGGATACATGTTCGCTTGGGGGTCTCTAGCCCTAAACTAGGCTTAGCTGAGTGGGAGAAAGGTCCACCTAATGCTCTAGACCTTAGGGCTCTCCTGTTGGCTCTGCTTGTGTACAAAATAATAGTCCATGTGCCAAGAGATAATGTTACTATAAAGTTACTGTAATATGCATTTTGAGTTACGATCTGGGATGTCATGATTATCCTGTTTCAAGGAACTAGTGTCTGTGTACTTCCCTTCTTCACATTAATCTGAAATGCTCTGGATTGTGAGGAAGGCCCCATCTTTTTATTTGACACATTCATCTTCTTATCCACAAGGTATTATAGGAGGCTGTGTAGGACAAAGCATGTTTCCATCTGATTTTGTTTTTGTTTGATACTCATTTTTCATGCGACCAGTAGTCTAGTTAGTTATCCCGTCATAAGGCTCTTCTGTTAATGAGCGTACTTGTGATTTGAATTTTCTTGAATTTTTGGAAGATGTACTCTTCTTGGAGTGATTTTTTGGTTATAAAAGAGTATGATACTAATTCTGGAAGGAGACTTAAGTGAGGACAACTTTTGTTTCACATAATGGCTGTCAGTCTGTACTGGTACAAATAAAAGCACTTCTATTAGCAAGGTTGCTTGTATCAACCATTATAGGTAAAAATAAGGACTACCACTTAATCATTCGGAGACAAATGCCAGGAGTGCTATTAGGTAGATATCAACATATGTTTATTGCATATCTTTTATGGTATCGATACAAATTACAGAAGAAAATGCTGTCTGGACTTGTGAGCATCAGACTACTATTATTTCCTGATGATTGAGTTAGATGAATTCTTTCATTCAGTACTTGGAGAAATTGGGATAAATCTAGGCATCTTCCTTTGGCACCTGTACTGTTTATTAATGACTCATTTATACCTGAACATACCTATGAAACAATCATGCCGCATCTTCCTGATCTAACTTATATAATGTTTGATTGATATTCTTTACTACTGTATATTTCCGTGGATCATTAAACAGTTTACAATTATCAGGTGCACAGCAGTGATTGCCACCGAGAATCGGCTGCGTGTTGTTGACAATAAATTGATTCTTGAAGCAGGCAGAGCTTAGGAAAATGCCTTACAGCTCTATGGTCGCTTTGGAGCTCGCACCCATCATGGGTAGAATTTTTTGAGTAGTTTTGTTTCCTCCTCCTCCTCCTCCTCCTTTTTTTGGGGGGGTGGTCTGCTTTCTCAAAGATGGTTTACATGTCTCTCAAATTCTTTGACATTTACTCCAACTGTTAAACTGGAACGGCATTGACCCATTTTTCCTTCAGGTTATTGGCGTCGATCCTCTGGAAGTCAAACGATTATGTATATTGTCATTATTATTTCTGCTTCCAATCCATCAATGATCCTTTCGAATTCGCAGACGTAGTCCCAAATTAATGGTTTGGATATTCCCGTTTTGCAAATAGTGCCTCTATACTAGCCAAGCCCAAATAGAACCCATCTTGACATGATAGGCTATCTCTCGATAGTCGAATATTTATGAAATAGGTTTGGTTTTCATTCCATTCTTAGTAAACTAGTTGTCTTAACAAACAGAAACATAGGCTTGATTGTTATCTTATACTTTTTTGAAATTTTTTAAATATATAAAACTTATTCGCAATCTCATATAATTCATGAAACTGATTTGAATGAGTTTTTTTTTGTGTAGTTTGTTGTTTTTGTGCCTGAAAGCATGGGATAAATCCAAAGGAAGTTGGACATACTATTAAAATTGTCATCCAGTTTAGTACGTGAGAATGGGACAAAATGGAGAGTCTTTTCCACCAAGAACGCCTTTCTATCCTGAATAGACTGGAAAATTTTTTTTAGTCCATTATTTGATAATTCAAATCAGAATGGAATGCCTATTCTTTTCTAATGTTTGGTATAGTCAAATTTAGATGTCAGAATGGAATAATATGTATATATGTATATTTATTTATTTGACTTAATTGCCTTTAATTCTTTGTACTAGAATAATTATCATATTTTTATTTTGTTTGTTTGTGATTCTAAGTTTAGAAAAGATTTTAATATTTTTAATTTTAAAATTCTTAATATTCTTGTTAAAATTAAATTAATTATACTCTTTAATTAATTTAGAATTTTAATAATTATTATCATTATAATTAAGAATGTGAAAAAATTAATAATGAAAATAGGAAATTTAGTTTTTACACATTTGCATAAAGTTAAAAATAATGTTTTAAATATTTTTGTGGCAAAAAGAAAAAAATATTCTAAGTACATATTAAATTGATTGTGATTTAAAAGTCATAAGAAATTATTAATTAAAATTATAAAAAGCCTAATATTTTTTAAATTTTAAAAATAAAAAATTATTGAATATATTTTGGGTTAAAAAGAATTAGCATAAAAAAATGTGAGGATAAAATTGTCTTCTAATTTGTAGGCCTTTTCAAGATGAAGTTAGAACGGGCTTTCCTTAGATGAGGAATGGAATTCCAAAAAAATGCTGGAATAGGCATTCTCGTGAGAAAGGTCTTTTCAACTTAAAATGTCTATGCCAAACATGAGAATGGAATGAATAAGTTGGAAAGACTTTTCCATTTTACCTCATTCTTGCGTACCAAGCATCGGTCAAATTACTATTTACCTCTTGGATTGAATTCAGAATCCCACTTGTGTACCTTATAGTTTAAAAGAGTGATACATAAGTAATATGATGCATGTTGATAAAAGAAAATGATATAAGAATGCTTATGCGACTCTATTTTAGACTATAAGGTCTATAGATGAGGTCGTGAACTAAATTTATGTAAGAATTTTTTGTAAACATTCTAGTTAAAACAAATTATTGTTTCACAAAAAAAGCAACACTGAATTTATCTTTTGTTCTTACAACTGAGAGATGGAATGGGCGGATGCAATTTGCATGCATAAATTAGTGTCTTATTGTATCTTTAACCTTTGTTGTTCTTATTTTTAGCCACTTTCCCCATTTTTGGCAAATAAAGATTGAATTACAGATTCGTAAGACATAATATGTTGGATCATGTTGAGTAAAGTAGTCAGTAACAATCACAATGTATGGGATGATATGTGCGTGTGTGATGTGCAAGATTATCAATGCAATATACACACTAAACAGCGAATCTCAACCAGTAAAAATTTTAAATAGTAACACGACAACATTTTTATAAAGGACGCATCTAAACCGTTTGGAACAACAATCATTTCTTGCCCATATCTTATCGTTCTCAAAAGAAATTAAGCATATGAATGAAACCTTGTGGACCTAGAAGAAGCCCAGATTAGAGAGTCCATTAAAAGGAATAATTCAAACATGGGATCTGTTTATTTCTCAAAATTGAAAGTCATAGGATTTAGTAAATAATATGAAAGCAATAATAGAAAAAAAAAAATCAAAACTTGGCATTTTAAAATTATTTTTTATTGTTAAAAAAAGATTTAGAAAATGAAATTAAGAACAAATTTATTTAATAGGAAGAATATTAAATGGCACCAATTTTGAAGAGATTTTGAACACATGCTCAAATTCAGGAATTGCAAAATATTTGTACATCCAAGAATGATCGTAAAATTAAATCTAAAAAATCTCATCATAATACATGTATGATCATATAATTGTTGAATACAGAGTGTACGATTGAAGAAATCGAAATCTAAAAGCACCCAAAATCCAAATAAAACTAAGGCTGAAATAAAACACATTGGAGCTGTTGAAAGGTTTTGAGATATTTTATGTCAAGTATTTTTTTTTATTCGTGATTGTTTTAGACGTTTCATTAAGGGTTTTTTGTTGGATCTAAAAAATTACGTCTCTTTCTCAAAAAAAAAAAAAAAACAAAAAGAAAATGTCTCTTTCACCGTTTTAACATTTCAATAATGTGGTGTTCAAGTTTGTAATTTGCAATGTACCCAAAAAGTGTGTAATTTTTTATTAAATTTCAAAATTTGAAAGAAAAATTTTCGTCTACTGGGATGAATAATAAATGTTATAAAAAGTCTTACTAATTTTTCTATTCTTCCTTTGATACAAAATCCAATAATGCTTATATTTTCAATCTTTTGTGTCTTTGTCATCTGTTTAGTAGCAAGCATAGTTCTTTGATAGGCTTATCACTTGGTAATTTGTCAAAATCAAGTATATTTAGCTTTCAACCTATTCATCTCACCCTATAATTTTAAAAATATATTTAGCCCCTTTCCAAAATTTTCTGAGATTTTTTTCGTTGCCTCCCTCCTTTGTACAGGTCCACTGATAACCTATGTACTTAATAATACGTGATAATTTTAAGACAAGATAAAATCAAATAATTTTAATAAGTGAAGAGATAGAGATATATTGTTTTAATCATAAGAAATAAAAGAAATAAGAGTAATGTGTCATTCTTTTAATTACTATTTTTTCAACTTTTCTTGGTTGAAGTAGGAATATATAAATTGTCTATTTGTTACTGTTTCATAAAAAATGACTTCCTCGAAAAATGCATTTCATATATTCATATATAAACATGTTTAAATTTTCACTCCTAAAATAAAATTTTAGGGAAAATTTTTATTAAGGGCCGGGGAACTTTTAAAATGTATAAAGAGGGCGAATGTTTTACATAATTATTAATAAGGGTAAAAGTTATTTTGAGTAAACAAATAAAATTTATTATTAAGCAAATAGACATTCATAACCCTACTACTCTGCATAAGATATTCTAACTGGACACAATATGTACGTAATTACTTGATTCGTTCTCTTCTTACCCACCATCCTCAGAAACAATTACTTTATCATTCTTCCCTCACCCATCATACTCACAACCATTGAAGAAAATCATCTCTCATCTCAAGTTTCAACATCAAACCTTACCCAAGGCTAAGAGAATTCCACACATACGTAAGTATTTCTCTATCGCATTACTTCTTTTGCACTATCCCTAAAGCCCTAATTTCAAACTCTATTTTTAAAAATTATACATGTCAAATCTTTATTATAATAGGTGTTTCTCCGTTATGTGATTTTTCTTGTCATATTTAAAATAAAATCTCACCTTGCACACTAATTTTTGTTAATATTTGTAGATTTTGATTGCTTAGAATTTGTTAATTTTCTATTTTGTAAATTGAAATTCATCTTTGAAATTGATTTTTTGTTATAAATTTGTTGCTAATTGATGCTTATACTGATCATCATATCCATTTTGTAAAACTTTCACATCATCAGATATAGGAATTTTAGTTTATTAAATCTCCCCAAGCATCACTTCCGTACATACCATAGCATGTTTACACTGCTATATCTTAAAATAACAATTTAATTTTTGTGTGATAAAACAATTTAGGCATTTAAAAATAGGGCATATCTGACCAATGATTGTTAAAGGTCAAGTTAATTTACTACTGATTGTCATATCTATTTTGTAAAACTTTCACATCATCGGATATAGGAAATTTAGTTTATTATATCCCAAGCATCATTTTCATATATTTTACAGCATGTTATTATAGGTCAAGTTAATTTACTACTTGATTATTGTATCCATTTTGTGAAAATAGGAATACATCTCATAAATTAATTTGTTGTCAATGATACTTATAATGATTCTCACGTCCATTTTTGAAACTTTTATATTGTAAATTTAGTTTATTATATGTCCCAAGCATCAATTCCCCACATATGATTAGCACGTTTATAGCGCTCTATTTAAAATAATATATATATTTATATTTATTTATATTGTTGTGATGAAACAATTTATCCATGATAGGACAAAGCTAACCAACAATTGTTGTTGTTAAAGATTGAGTTAATTTGTTACTCGATTATTATATCCATTTTTGGAAGTTTCACAGTTTTGGTTCAAATTGGCCTTATTTCGTAATAGAGAAATATGAGATAGATTATTTAATTTCATACCAACAAACATTAATTATGTACTTGTAGTTCTAGCATACTATGCTACTCTATCTTAAAATCACAATTTAATTTATTTTCCCATCTTAAATTATCGATTTAACTTTTTTATAATGAATCAATTTAACCATAGGGCTGAATAATAATGATTAGAGATCAAGTCAAAATATTACTATATTTGTTGTTGTATATATGTATATTCTTCAACTAGTATTGACAAAATATTACCTAAATCAAGCCTCTAGCTAAAGTTAATCATGTTGTCCTATTTTTTGTGAGTCATACATTGGACGAGATTTCATGTATTATATAATATATTCTTTGTTTTATAGTATATTTGATAATTTAGTTGGTTCATATATTGTTACCTGCATAATAGAGTAAAACTTGAGATGCGGCTTGTTATGTCCCTAAAAATAGGGCACGACCTAATTTTTTAAAATCTCAATTTTATTTAGTTAATAAATTGATACTGTTACTAGTATTTAGTTGTTGATTATGTTCAAAATTTGCCTTAATATTGTCTTGCAATACTAAGACATAAGAAAAAGTCACATCCAAAAATTATTTTCACAAATTATTTATTTATTTATACTAAATTTTAGTTGATGAATGACAGTTATAAAGATAAATAATTTATGTGAGTATTCTTGCAGGTATTCTGTTAGTGATGGAAAAATCAATTTTTTGCTTTTGCCATTGTGGAGGTGAAAATGTTATTTCTCCTGATGGTTCTATTACCTACAAATGAGGAATAACAAATTCTATTAATCTTCGGAGTGGGATGACTTTGAAGGACTTTGAAGTGGCTGTATATGAGAGATTAGGGGTTGATCCAAGGGACAAAGTATTACATTTTACTGTAAAGGATGATTATAAACAACTTATTTTAATGAAAGACGAAATGGATTTGCAAATGATGATAAACTTGAATGATGAGTTCGCCCATGTATATGTGTCAAATACAGAAACAGAAGTTCTACCATCAGTTCAAACAGTTAGCAATATGTAAGTATAGTTCATATTATTCTTTACATTTTATTTTGTTTAAAAAATTACATTTAATTAAGAAAATAACTTTTTTCCCCTTTTTTGTAGGTTATCAAATAATCCAATCTCCAACTTTCCATCCAACAACGATTTTTGCAACGGTGTGTCGTCTAAAACAACAGAACCTTTGATTGAGGAAGTGACCCCATGTATCACAAGTGTATGGGTTGATATAATTACGGGTGTTGGGCAAGTTTTTGAAGATGCTAATGCTTTTCGTGCTGCTGTATACAAGTATTCAATTGCTCATAGATTTTCATATCACTTCACGCATAACAAGCCAAATTATATGAAGATTGAGTGTGCTATTGATGGTTGCCCATAGAAAATCACAGCAGCTAGTGATGGAAATACAAATAATGTGTCCATTAGAAAGTTCAACAACATCCATAAACATTCTGTTGGAGATTTACTCAAGTTTAGACCCAAATATAATGCCAAGTTGATGGGCAATATATTTATCAAAAAAATATTTGATACTCCAACCTATTTGCCTCGTCAAATGTGCAAAGACTTATGGGAAAATTATCATTTTGAGATGACATATCAACAAGCTTGGAAAGCAAAAGAGAAAGCAAAACAAGCCTTGGATGGAAAGATTGAAGACTCCTATAAAATAATTCCTTGGTATTGTAATCGATTAGTAGAGGCATTGCTTGACACTGTAGCCACTTGTTCATGTTATGATGATGGTACGTTCAAGCAACTATTTGTCTCTTATGGTTGCTCGATTCGTGGATTTCATGTTGGGTGTCGACATTTAATTTTTATTGATGGTTGCCATTTGACTGGTTCATACAAAAGAACTCTATTGTCTGCTTCATCCGTTGATGCTAATAATGGTATGTATCCTTTAGCCTATGGTGTGGTTACCTCAGAAAATGAAAAAGATTGGTTATGGTTCTTGAAACATTTAAATGATATCGTCAGAGAAAGAGAAGTCATAATTATATCTTATAGAAATTCTGCTATTTTAAGGGGTGTAGATATATTATTTGGCACATTGAACAATGCACATTGCTATCGACACTTACGAGAAAATTTTAGTGCTTATATCAAAAGAAATATTCATTTTAGACTAGATAGTGCTGCCAAAAAACGTGCTCATAAGTATCTTGATGAGATAGCTTATGCTTGACCTACATATGCATATGAAAAAGCCCTAAAGAAATTGTTTGATTTTCATCATTTGCTGCATGAATGGGTTATACAAAATGAACCAGAGCATTGGAGTAATGATTTGTTTAGTAAACAATGTTAGGATTGTTTGAATAGCAATATTGCTAAGTGCTTCAATGCTTGGATGGGAGAAACAAGATTGTTTCCTATTGGAAAATTAATGCAAGCTCATGCAGCACAATATTCTCAATTATTGCTCAATAAGGTAAATGATCTCCGTACGTGGAAGCATAACATAAGAAAACGAGTTGAGAAGAAACTTATTGAAAGCATGGGGCGTGGACAAGGCTTACAAGAAAAATCGAGATCTCCTCTTGAGGTCAAAATTTCTGAGAGACGTAAAGGTACATTTGTGGTTAATCTTGGTCATAATAGTTGTACGTGCAGAGTGGCAAATGATTGGAATTCTGTGCCCACATGCTTGTCGGGCAATTCAGCTCCAAAATTTGAATGTGTATGACTACGTAGATGGTTGGTACAAAAAAGATATGCAAGAAAAAATATATTCTGAACTAATGCATGGCATTGCAACCATTGATATGCCGTTGCTTGACGAAATACCTATTACTAATGTTCATGATGGCTCTATGAAAGGTTTTCCATCAAATTGTGGTTTGCTTCCCCCAAAGACTAGGCGACCTCCTGGACGTCTACGAAGAAAACGTATTGAATCCCAATTTATTGTGAGAAAAGTACTTCGTTGTTTGCGTTGTCAACTTGTTGGTCATAATAGAGTCACTTGCAAAGAACCTATTTGATATAACTATGTTAATTTGTTATAATTTTTATTAGATTGAGCTATTGTATTGTTACTATTAATTAGAAACTTTATTAGTGTATAGTGATGTTTGCGAATTATTTTTCTCTATGAATTTTTTTTACTATCAATTAGAAACTTTATTACTGTATGGAAAGCTAATCCGTAAGCATATTGAGCAACATTTATTCAGTCCAAGCAATCAATGTAGTTGGTACACAAAATTCAACTTTGAGGCCATGGTTAGTTTCATACAATGGTTAACTTGCAGGCTTCAGAAGAAAAAAAATACATGAAAAACTAGCAACACATTAAAAACTAGTTGTTTCAAGAAGAATGATAAGAGTACTACAACTTTGGACCCTAATGTGTCTTTTGTATGGTTAGTTTTGCCAATTATTGGTTAGCTTTGCCTTGTAATTGATAAATTGATTTATCACAATAAAAATTATAAATATAAATTATTATTTTAAATGGAGCAATATAAACATGTGTCACTCCCCGAAATGACACACGGGGAGAGGCTCGTTGACTATCGCGTCCTGAAGAGACGGTCCGGTTCTAGATCCCTTTTCGAAAATAAAGGTTTTTTGGAAAAAAACCGTGCGTATGTGATAAAAATCGAGTTTTTAGTAAAAAAGTATTTTTTAGAAAAAATGGTATTTTAAAAGAAAATAAGGCCGGGACAAAAAGTGTGACAGTTTTGGCCAACTAATTTTGAAAAAGGGTTTTATTTTTGAAATGGAGTCGCCACTTGGTATTGAATTAGGGTGTACCAAGTCACCCGAAAAATCGTTTTAACAAAACAAAAATAAAATTTTAGAAAAATCATTTAAAATCCTTTTCTGACTCTGGTCTACGAAAAATGAGAGAAAAAGGTCTGGGAGTCATATTTGAAGAAAGGGAAGGCAAAGACTTGCGCCTAAGGCACCCTTTTAACCTAGCCGAGGCTAATTGTGAGATTTAATTAAGATTTCCTAATTTAACCCTAAGTTCTATCGCGTTTGGATATGTCTATATGAATGCAAATCCTAAATCTAAAAATGTAAGTATCGGGAGGGTCGAAATGTCTCGTCGAGGCTTGGGACTAATATCTCGTGACTGAATGTTTCTATAGATAATAAGTGGCCAAAGAAAGTGGGTATGCAACATAACGGGTACGTGGGACTAATATCTCGTGACTGAATGTTTCTACTCACGGAGAAAGGAACGGCATGTACGCCACTGCTTCCCACGTGAGTAGACGACTATTTCTAGTCGAAACACACAAAATGACCTAATTTCTAAGTGAAATGCAACCTAGATGTCGTGCATTTTGAAAAATGTGACAAAATAATAATAATAATAATAATAAGAATAATAACAATAAAAATCATGCCAAATGGAAAGAAAACTAAAAGTGTATGAAGTGGGATGTAAAATGCACACAAATGCACCTAACACTGAAATGCCCTAAGGGTCTAGCGTTGGACTAGCCCTTTCTAAGGATTCCCACTAGCTTTGGACTAGTAGGGAAACGATAAGCCACAATTAGCGTTGGACTAGGTGGTGACGGAATAACATAAAACATGAATTAAAAGCGAATTAAACATATAAAGTCAAGTAGGAACACATAACACATAGGCATAATATCTAAATGCAAATTCCTAATGAAAGCGGTAAAATAAATAAGCATGTAAACACACAAAAACAAATAAACCCTAACTATTACACCGGGGGCTTAATTTACAATTTAAAGGGGGAAATTAAAAATGTCCTATCTATTACACTTTCTATCTAATTACACAATTTTTGCTAAAATATGAGAAAAATAATCTAACTATTACATTGACTAGCTAAATACAAAATATTATATTTTTTGCCAAAATAATAAAATTTGGAATTAAATAACATAAAATAAGTAAATACGCGAAAAACATGTAAAAATGAGAAACAAATGATGTAACACCCTAGAAATGCACTAATTTTAGCTCAATTTTACTTAAAAATTTCACTTATTTTCTTGCTTTATTTTCTTTTCCCTTGGCCGAAATTTTTCTCTTTCTTTTCTTTTTCTCTTGGCCGAAAATTCTTTTCTCTTCTCTTTTCTTTTTTTGGCCGAAATTCTTTTTCTTTTTCTTTCTCTTTATGGCCGGATTCTCTCTCCCTATTTGTACTCTCTTTTTGCTTTAATAATTTGTGTCTTATTATTGCTAGTATTAAGTGATAAGAGATTAATGAGCTCCGCCAATCAAATTAATCCAAGTTAGCTACTCTTGCATTAAAAGACTACCTTTTTACTTTATTCTTGTAAGGTTTTAATTGGTTAATCCTTTTCCCACCTTTTCTTTATTTCTTTTCCATTTTTTCTAGCCTATTTCTTTCTCTTTCTTCTCCCTCTTGGCCGGCCATCTCCCTTTCTCTTCTTCTCTCATTTTGCTCTCAACTTCTTGAAGTTTTCTCTCTAAAGTTTGGGCAAATCCACCATAGGAAGTGAGCTTCTGTCCTTTCTAAGCATAGTTCTAAGCATATCTAAGGTATTTACTATGAACTTTTCCTATTAATTTCATGTTTTAATTAGTTTTTATGCAAGTTTAAACCAAGATTCTTGTTGGTACTACTTGGAGAAATTAGTTAAAATTTGAGATTTACTTGCTAGATAAAGTGTTCTTGTGGTTAGATAGACTAGTATATGGCCTTTAAACCTTGAAATTTCATGTGTTATATGTTGTTTGGTTGAAGATTCTTGAAGTAGAATTCTTGGAATTTAGTGAAATTTTGATTGAATTTGAACTTGAATTGAACATAAAAGTTGTAGAACTTGTTGAATTGGGTTGGATTGTTGATTTTTCTTGCAGGAAAAAAATTTGGGTTAGTCCGATTTTAAGGGGAAATGCTGCCAAAATTTTTGTAGAATTAAAAGAAGAAAAATTGATAAGTGAGATTTTAAGCCTAGAATATGTTCAATTGAATTAAATTGAAGTGTAGGAATTTTTAGAAATGATCTAGTGCTAGATTAAATTTTCTTAGAATAAGTAAACCCTAAACCCTAGAAACCCTAAAACCAAAACCCTAGAAATAAGTGGGGGTGTTTTCTTGAATTTTTCTTACTAAATTTACTAGGGTTTTACTTGGGTTTTCATTATATATATATTTTTTTAAATTTCAGGGTCCGAAAACGCATCACGACCATTTTACGAAATATTTTCATAGGCATTTCAGGTGAGTGTCTCTATGTGTGCATGATGCATGAAATGCTTGTCCTACTTGAGAATGTTAAATTATGAAATATTATGTTATACTTGAAATTGTTATTTTATGACATGTGTTACTTGAGGAAAGAGGTGTACTTTATCACTTCTATTCCGCAATGTGTTACACGCTTTCATTATCCAATGTGTTACTTGTGCATGAAACTTCCGTGACTAACTTCACCGTTACTTCACGGATAGTCAACTCGGACAGGCTTGGGAGGATATAAGGTGCTGGGTGTTTTAGGGCGTGATGTTCTTTCCCTTATGAGTTGTGAATCCTCAAAGAGGCCAACTCTGGATTGAACTTTCTTGCGTGTTGGCCCTCCAGGGTTGAGATTTCTTCCTGGATGTGGTAGCCTGTACGGAGGTTATAAGGTGAATGGTGGTTAGGGTTCTTGCTTGATAATATTGGCATGACCTTTGATAAAGACCCGAGCTATTATCTCAGTTCTAACATCATGGTTACATGATCAGTACTTGCTCTTTCTGCGGTTAAGCTTGCTTCCGTAGTTGAGCCCTATATCCGCCATTGACTACGTGTTAATTAAAGTGTTCATGCCCTACTTATTTAATCTTGTCAATTATTTTGTTCAATAAAATAATAGATTTTGGGTATGACTGCATGACTTGGACACTCACTGGGCTATTATAGCTCATCCCGTTCATTTGTTTTCTTTAACCAGGTTTCCAAAAATACTAAAGCGGGAAAAGCTGATTTTGGACGTGTACATGTTTTATTTCGTGTATTTTGATAGCCAAACTATTTTGGGCTACCTTGGTGAAAATCATGTATATGGTGACGTGTAAACTTCTTGATGTTACTTGTACCTTTAAATTTAGTAATGTGAATATATTTTATTTTATTCTATTTTATTTCATTTTATTTGGAGTTAAGCACGCGTGCATGTTCGGAGTGAGTGCTCGACTTGAGTCCTAGCGAGAGCTAAGCAGGCAGTCCGCTAAGCTCTTTGGTGCGCCTCTGGGTAAGGTGGGGCTGTCACAAATAATAATAATAAAAATAATACGTAAAAATCACAGTGGAGCACTTTGGCAAACAAAAGAATGAAATTAATGAGAAATAGATATACCTTTTTGAAGATTCGGTATAAGTACTTGAGAAAATGAACACACACGTCTACATATCACGATATAAATAAATAAAGCCAAAAAATATGTAAATATTGAAAAAAAAACTGGGGTAAAACGTAAATTCTAACAACTAAGGGGGCAAAAGCATAAATTTTAACAAAGTTCTAAGGCCATAAAAGAATTTTCAGCAACTTAAAGGACTTGGAACTAAAATTCCAGCGAGTATGAGAACTTGGGAGCAAAATTCCAGCAAGCCTAAAGACTTTTAAGATAAAATTCCAGCAACATAGGACTTAAAAAGAAAATTACAGCAAGTTAAAAGATACTTTGAATAAAAATACAGCAAGTGGGGGGTGAATATGCAATTATGGAAGGACTTAATTGAATAGCATAAAAATAGTTATGAGGCCAATTAATAATACACAAGAATACAAGGATTAAAGTGTAAATATTTGCTATAAATGAAAATATTAAAACAGAAAATGCAAACTAAATTCAAAATCTGAAATAATTAAATTAACTAAAAAAAAAACTTGGTTAATCTAAAACAAATAACTAAAATGAACTAAACCAAACCATTGATACATCTGGGTTAAACAAAAATAAACATAATGAAAGGTCCAAAAATACCCCTTAAATCTGAAAATTTTAATCAATTTTCCAAGTTTGTTTCCTTTTTCTCTCTTTCATAAGTTGCCATATTTCTCTTTCTTTCTATTTTTTCTTCTCCATTTTTCCCGTTGCTTTTTCTCTTCTTTCCTGGTTCTCTCTCTTCCCTTGATTCCTCTCTCAATTTCTTTCTCTCTCTGCTTTCCTTTCCCCTCTGTTCCCCTTTGTTCTCTTTTGTTCTCTCTTTTCTTTCTTCAGTCTATCTTCCTCCTTCTGTTTTCTTTTCTCTCTTTTCTTATTCACTGATTCTTCAATCACTCAACTTCCTTTCTTAGGAGGCGTTTGATTCAAATTCCTTAATCACTATCACTATGGGTATCATTAACCTTACTATGAGTATGGGTTTTGATGATTCCCCCCAACATGTTTGGTTTATAATAGAATGGGTATCATTATAAGAATATTTGTTTGGTATATTGAAAGGGGTATCATTATAAGAATATTTGTTTGGTATACTGAAATGACTTTCAAGTAAATTTTAAAATTTTAAAATTTTTATTTATGATATACATATTTTTTAGATTTCTTATTTTGTATATTTGGAAAAAATTTAAAAAGATTTCTTCAATTTTAAATGTAGTCATTCTCTAATTTGAGTTTTATGAAAATGATAATCTTAAAAAAAAGTCATTTTTATTATATTAACAGAGAGTATTATATATCTTTGATTTTCAATACAATTTTTTATAAAATTATTGAATGTAAAAAAAAATTATTAAAAAGAATTTTTGTAAAAAAATTTATAAAGTACTAATAAAAAATATTCAAAATCAAAAGACGAGAGAGAGAGAGAGTATTGAGAGTGAATAACTTAAAAGATATATATTTTTTAATGGGTGTGTTTTTGCCCTTAATAATAAGGGTTAATGGGTTTGATAGACTAGTATTTTGGAGGGAATCATTAGCACCCCAATTAATCACTATCATTCCCATTGAATGATAGTGATAGTTGTTTAACAAACATCAACAATGGGTATCATTACTTGTGATACCCATTCCCCTCCTTGATTCCCCTAAACCAAACACCCCCTTAGTTTCTCAATTTCTCTTCTCCATTACTCCCACTATTGGCGCCTCTCTCTCTCTCTCTCTCTCTCTCGCGCGCGCGCGCGCTCTCTGTTTCCCTAATTTCCTTCCCTCTCTGTCCCTGGTCTCTGTCTATCTCTCTTTCTAATCCTTGAGTCGACTCAATTTCCCCGATTCTATTTCTCTTCCGAATCACAGGAAGGGAAGATGTGGCGGTGGAGGCAATGACGCAAACGATGGGGAGGGTTATGGAGCTAAAAAAATGATGTGTCTTGGCGGAGGTTGGAGTTTGGGCTGCGATTTGTATCGAATTGGGTGGGGATTTGTGATTGTTTAGTGGCTGCTGCTTGGCAGTTGTAGATTTACGGGAGGTGACAGTGGTTGATTGCAGTGTTTGCAGATGGTGAATAATTGAGTTAGAGTTTAATGAATTTGGGGCTAATTGATTTGGGTAATCTGACAATGGTGATGATTTGGTGAATTGGAGTGGTGAGAGTTATGGTTTTTGTTTGGCTGAGTTTGTGACAAGGGGGTTTGTTGTGATTGCAAGGGCTTTGGGATAGCTTTTGAGGGTTAATTTGGTGGTCGTGAGTGATGAGTAAGCGTGTGTGTGTGGAATGTTAGCAGGTTTTGAGGAAAATTGTGGTCAAATGGCTGATGAAGATGACTATCACCGGAGTTGTTTTTGTGACCTTATTTCTATGAAATGTGTTCTGTGTGTATTTGAGTTAAGTATGCCTGTGTGTGTGTGTGTGAATCTGTGTTAGTGAATGTGTGTATGTGATGGATTTTGCATGTGTATGAGTTACTGAATATGTGTGTATGAGTTACTGAATGTGCGTGTGTATGAGTTTGATGGTTGTGAATGATTAATGACATGGATCTGGTGGTATGGGACTGGATTGTTGGTGGTTTCATGGACTTGAAATGGCAAAAGCAATGGCTTCTTGATGTTGTTTGGCAGTGGTTTCTTGATGCTATTTGGCTAAGTATAGTGTTATTGTAGTGGGGTTTTGGCGAGAGAAGAAAGGATGACTTGAGGCTGTGGGGTTGACAAGCTACTGTGGCCATGGTTCTTGATGTCTATGGCTATAGATTTGGTGGTGGGCAGTGGGATTGGGCAGTGGTAGTGGAGGTTCAGCTTTTGTAGGGCTTGTTGTGGTTGGACTTATTGGGGAATTGGAAAAATAAGGTTGTCTTTGATTGTTTTAGTTAAACAGTGATGATGGATGTAGGTGGCAGGGAGATTGTAATGGGTTGAATTGCTGCTCCTGGTTGGTTGTTATTGGCTTGGGATAATGGTTAACTTGTGGTTTTGGGGTTAGAGATGATAGCGGTCTTAATGTTGAAGGGGTTGCTGAAGGGTGGTCTCTGGGTAGAGGCTAAGTGGTGCAGATGGATAATAGGGGAGGTCGTTTGGTGGTTCAGGGGGTTGGAGAGCTGGAAGTGGCTTGAAAATTCTTGTAGGTTAGTCTGGTGGTGGAAGAAGGGGGAGAGGGAGAGGGAAACAGTGAGATAGAGAAGAAAAGCACCAGAAATGAAAAATTTCAAAACTCAAAAAAAGAGAACAAAACCAGAAGGAGAAATAAGAAAACGCAGAATACAAACAACTTTAAGATTCAGGAGAAATTAAATAACATTCAACCCAAAATTCTCAACCAAACACATATAAGTGATCAGATTTATCTTAGAATAGAAGAAGAGTGAACCAAATCAAAGAGAAAGAACTCACCTTTTAATCTTGATAAACAGTAACACCTTGATGTTGAGGTGAACAGTAACAATGACAAAAAGAATGTCGGTCTAGGGTGTGTTTTTTATGGTGTATGAATGTGTGTATTTGATCTTTTATAACTTAGATAAGGATGTGGTTTTAGGGTTTTTCTTTTTTTTTTCTTGTTTTTTTCTTCTGACTTAAGAGAGGTTATTTATAGGGCCAGTTGTCTTGGTTACCAAGAATGCTACAAAATAACAAAAATGCCACCGGTTAATAAAAATTCTAATTTTATTTTAAAAAATATTTTTAACCCCAAAAAATTAAAAATTAATACAAAGAGATGACAACAATCTCTAAAATTTTTAAAAAATTTCAAAGTAGATTTAAAAGTTAGAGCTTAGAGCTGATAAAAAACGCGCTCGGAGTGTGAAATGACGATTTTGCCTCTGGACAACGAAAATATACAAAAAATGGCTATTGGACTAAAAAAATTACCAAAAATTAAAAATAGGCTTAAAATCCTAGAAAATGCATTTATGACTCAAAAATTGACAAAAAATGAATTTAAACTGTAAAATGATGATTTTGCCCTTGGACAATGAAAATTCACAGAAAAATAGCTATTGACCTTGAGAAATTACCAAAAATTAAAAATAAGCTTAAAACCCTAGGAAATGCATTTATGACTCAAAAATTGACAAAAATGAATTTAAACTGTAAAATAACGATTTTGCCCTTGAATGATGAAAATTCACAACAAAATAGCTATTGACCTTGAAAATTTTCCAAAAATTAAAAATAAACTTAAAACCTAAGAAATGCATTTATGACTCAAAAATAAATTTAAACTGTAAAATGACGATTCTGCCCTTGAATGCAGTATTTACAGAAAAAATAGCAATCGTCTCTAAAAAATTAAAAAAAATTACAAACATGCTTAAAAAATTAGAAAAATAAATTTGGAACCTAAAATGAGCTAAAATGGTGTTTGTGAGGTGAAATTACCATTTTGCCCTTGTGCTAGTAAAAATATAAAAGAATACCAATTAAATCCAGAAAAATCATAAAAAATTAACAAATTCACATGAAAGTAAAAATATGAATTTAAAACTCCCAAAAGCTGATAGAAAAATTTTTGTAGATAAAATTATTGTTTTGCCTCCAAGATTATTAAAAAAATAAAAATTTGACCCAAAAATGCAAACATGCCCCCCCAATGTTTGAAAATAAATGGTGTGTCAAAATTTGGTGTCTACAACATGCTAATTATATGTAAAAAAGTGATGCTTGGCGGACACATAATAAACTAAATTTCCAGTATAAGAGTTTCACTAAATGGACGCGTTCGTGACAACAAATTAATTTATAAGATATATTCCTATTTTCACAAAATGGATGCAATATTCAGATAGTAAATTAACTTGACCTTCTAACAAACCATCTGCTAGATATGCCCATTATTAAATGGCTAAATTATTTCATCACACAAAAATTAAATTGTTACTTTAAGATGGAGTAGTGTAAACATGCTATGATATGTACGGAAGTGATGCTTAGGGAGATTTAATTAGATATACCTATTATTAAATGGCTCAATTGTTTCGTAATACAAAAATTAAATTATTATTTTAAGATGGAGTAGTGTAAACATGCTATAGTATATGGTTAGCTTTGCCCTGTAATTGATAAATTACTTTATCACAATAAAAATTATAAATAAAAATTATTATTTTAAATGGAGCTATATATAACATTCTAGTTACACGTAAGAAAGTGATGCTTGGGAACATATAATAAAATAAATTTCCAGTATAATAGTTTCATAAAATGGACGATATAATCTGTATAAGCATCATTGACAACAAATTAATTTATAACACATATTCCTATTTTCACAAAATGGATACAATATTCAGATAGTAAATCAACTTGACCTCCTAACAAACCATTGGTTAGATATGCATATTATTAAATGGCTAAATTATTTCATCACACAAAAATTAAATTGTTTTTTTAAGATGGAATAGTGTAAACATGTTGTAATAGGGACGGAAGTGATGCTTGGGGAGATTTAATTAGATATGCCTATTATTAATTGGCTAAATTATTTCGTCATACAAAAATTAAATTATTATTTTAAGATGGAGTATTGTAAACATGCTATAGTATGTGCGGAAGTGATGCTTGGGGAGATTTAATAAACTAAAATTCCTATATCTAGTGGTGTAAAAGCTTGACAAAATAGGTGTGACAATCAGTATAAGCATCAGTAACAATAAATTAATTTCCAAGATGAATTCCAATTTACAAAATAGAAAATTAACAAATCCTAGGCAAACAAGATCTGCATAAGAATCACATGATGGAGAAATACTTATTATAATAAAGATTTGAGGTAGAATTCTTAAAAATAGGATTTAAAATTAGTGCTTTAGGGCGGCAAAAGTAGTAATGAAATGGAGAAATAATTACGTAGATTTAATGTCGAATTCTTTTAGCCTTGGTATGTGTGAAATTCTCTTAGTCTTGGGTAGAGGTTGATGTTGAAACTTGAAGTAAGAGATTATTTTTATTTTGAGGTTGTGAGAATGATGGGCAAGAGAAGAATGATTAAAGTAATTGTTTCTGATTGTAGTAGGTAAGAAGAGAACGAAATAATTGCGTACGTGGTTAAAATATCTGATATAGAGTAGTAGGGCTATAAACGTCTATTTACTTAAAAATAAATTTTATATTTTTATTCAAAATAATTTTGCCCTTATCAATAATTATGTAAAACATTCGCCCTCTTTATACATTTTAAAAGTTCCACCACCCTTAATAAAAATTTTTCCAAAATTTTAAGCAGTGTTGACTTTACACATGTCAATGTTATCACTGGCCCAAAATCCTAGTCCCTACTGCCATGATAGTTTGATTCCATTCGAAACTTGTCATCTATTTGTTATCATATGTACACAATCCCAATTCAACTTGCTATAGTTTTTGCATATTCTCATTGAAGGTCTAAAGACCTACTATCATTTTCTTCAATTGCACATGCCACAAACTCACAAACAGAATCATTTGAAAACTCTAATTTTTTCGATTGTTTTGTAAGTTTACTTATTTGGAATACTCTTTAGAAATAGAAAAATAAAGCAAAGTATGTGTTTTATACTTTTTGTTTTCTAGTGCTTTTATTTTAATTAGAGTTTTATAATTATTTAGAGTTATTATGATTTCATTAGTCTGGAGAATGTGAAGTCATTTTCTCTCTTTCTGCCTCCAAGGGAACAAATTTTTCATATTTATTTTCACTATAAAGAATTACTTATTAATAATAAGAAAAAATTGTGTACAAGAAAAGGTTTGCTATTGTTTAAATAATAGAAGAAATAAAATCAATAGATGTAAATTCTTAAATGATCCGCCACGGTTCTGTTATATTGTTACAACCCATTTTGGAAGAGCAATTAGAGTTTCTCATCTATTGATGGGAGAGGACAATTCTTGTTCATATCATGATTAAAAAGCAAAGTTGACTATTTTGAGTTAATTCCAACTTGATTCTTGAAATTATTAGAAATTGTAGTAATTGAACCCCTCAATGCCAAATTTTCAATTTCTAAATCTTTTGATTACGTACATTGTCCTAGGCCATTAATAAAGGGAAAATTATCATTCATACATTATATATTGTATGTGTATTTTGTTTGTGTAATTTGGTGTTATTCTCTTAGATTCCTATTTCACTAAGTTCCAACTATATAAATTTAGACAGAAAATGCTTTTGGGCATTACGTGTACATCTTATGTTAGGAAATCAATATGTCAATAAACAATTGATGCAGCGAAATTTAAAAATTGATTTCTAGCCAAAATAATTGATTGTCTATACAAAATCAGAAACATACCTTTTGATGACGTAATTAAATGAATTAACCTGATCAAAGATACGCGAAATGGTATTAGAGCCAAATGAAATTTTTGAGAAAGAGGTAATATTGGATGAATTCTAATTTAAAATTTAACTCCGACATCCCTACAAAAGATTATCAATCCGCATTAGATGATCTTTACAAAGGTGTTCCATGGTCAAGGTATGATAAGTGGACTCGTGAAGAAGTTTATGATTATTTTGGTTTTCTTGAGTTTGGCATAGAACGTTTGTTAGAAAGAGGTTATTCTGAAACTCACTTTGCTATTATCAAACGTCGTGTTGAAATAGATAATCTGTGGTAACATATCTTTGAAATAAATTCTGAATTAGATTTTTGTTAATATATGTGGAATGTTTGAATTTTTTGAATTACCTTTAGAATTGTAAGCTATAATTTTGTCTAAGTTATATTGTTCTGATCTATGGTATTTTCTTGATTTTTGCATAGAATTTGGAAATTTTTATAGAAATTTAGTTTTTTATTATTCACCAAACAAAAATTTAGAGTGGTCATAGCTATTTGTTTAAATATGAGTTCTTCAAGTAGATCCAGTGTTTCTGATAGATTAGATTATTTGTATGAAGTTACAGTTGAACCAGAACAGGTATATCCTACATCTCTTCCTTTGTTGAACCCATATTCATCATTTTCGAAACTGCAATACATTTCCTTTAAGTTCTATAAAATCACTGATCAAACATCGTGCAAAAGGAGTGGAAAAATACGTCCAAGCTTCGAAATTGGACCAGTGTCATATTTTAGCAACAGGTAAAGAACAGTTTATAACTTTGCATATTCCTACTAATTTTCCAAATCAATGGAAACAACAAGGTTATACACATATTCACTTTGGTGCAGTTTGATTTTCCTTATCATTTCATGGAAGAAAAGGTTTGCCAGTTGTAGCTAGGATTGCTTTATTAGATAGTAGGTTTGTAAAATATCAACATGCTTGCATAGCTATTGTAGAAACTACTTTAAACGCTAGTACTATATTTATTACTTTGTTTCCTAATTTTAATATGTCTTTGTTTGATCCCCATCTATTAGAAGCTTTGAAAGTCCAGCTACAGATTTATGGAGCAAAGCAAATCCCTGATGCAATTGCTGCAACTCTCCATTATCAAATGGCATATAGAGTTCAAAATCATGCTTTAGATCTTACTCTCCCTAGGGGAGAAGATGCTCTTTTAATCAAGGTTGATGAGCATCATTTTGCAACGTGTACACATGTACCCAGACAAATTTTCAGAAATAATCTTATCCAACTTCTTCCAGAAGCATGGGTAACAGATTATGAAAAACTTCATCAAGCTGTGAATCTTCCACTTGAATCTGTTGATTCAAAAATGAAAACCCAATCAGATGGACCTATAGAAATCAAGTTTGATCATTCTCATTTGAGGAAAAATGAAACCAATGTTCCTCAGATTTCTATGATCTAGATTCCTATGGATACTCTATTACCTTGGAGAAAACTGAGAGAATCTTTAATAGATCTGATTTCAAATTTTAACAGTGATGTTAAACCTGTCCATTATTTTCAAGATCCATTTTCAGGTCATATTTACTTTGATATTTTCTATTGCAGGAAATGTCTTTAGATCAAAGATTCTGAGAAAAAACCCAGTTGTCATCTTGTTAAGAAATATGGACCTGATGCTGACAAATCCCCATTTATTTCTCATAGAAGCAAATTTGATGGTGTTCAAATTCCTGATGTCTGGATGCAAGTCAATAAGGACAAAACCATTCATCCTTATTATCAAGAATAACTAGAAATCATCAAAAAAGAATCTGGTGATAAGAACCCAATTGTTGAATCTTGTAAAATTCCAGATCTTCCAAAACCAGTTCCTCAAATCTATATGTTTAAATCCTCAAAATTTCCTTTCATAAAAGAAACATTTGTTAAAGATCATGCAAGACATTCCTCAAAAGTTTAGAATGCCCATCCAACAGTTCTTCCTTCTAGTCAAACATATCCAACAAATAAGACTAAAGAAGTCTTAAATTGGCAATCAAAGAATGCAATCTGTCAAAGCAAAGCACTCACTTCTATTCATGATCAAGTTAGCCAAGTCTCTTCTAAACTTGACATTCTTGCAGGATAGACAAAAACCTAGAATACGGAAGTCCTAAAGATGATCAGAGTGTTAGAAAAGAGATTGGAAGAAGCGCATAAGCAAATTCCTCAGATAGGTCTTTTAGTGTCTGAATTTAAAGCTCAAAAAGATAAAAACATTGAATACCTTAGAAGACAAATTGCCAGGTTCAAGGAAATAGGACGATTTAATGCTCAACTAGAAAAGAAAAGGGAAGTTGATATTGTGTCTATGTTTGGGGCAAAACCTTTGAGAGAAAAGCGAAATCCTTACTACTTTGGAGTTTGCCTATTTGTTCTTATCCATCCTACATTCAACCTTTTGAAGAAGAAGAGAGACCATGTCACAACAGTAGTAGATAGATAAGAGATCAACTAATGGCAAGAAGAAAACAGGAAAGGGAAGAAAAAAGATTGGCAAGATTGAAAGCAAAAGGAAAAGAAAAAGTTGAGGAACAAAAGGAGGAAAAGGAATCAAAAGTATTGACATTCATTCATAATAAAAATACTGATTCTATTACTTCTTTTTTGCAGGAAACAGTTGATAAAAATATTCTCCAAATTTCCATAATGGAAGAACAATCTTCAGACTCCAATGATGACTCAAAAAACTCCTTAGTCTCAGAACAGACAGAATCTTTGGAAGAATCAGAAAGTTCTAAAAATAGCGAAGAAAATTCTAGTGATAAATCACTTCCAGAGATTAATATGGCTCGAGGAGGAGAATAAGGAGAGGTAGTATTTCCAAGTGATGAAGAAGATGGAATGAATGAAGAATATTCCTCATCCAAAAGGAAAGGAAAGTTTAAAAGGAAATACTCAGATTTTTACGATTGATGATATCCCTGCAAATCAATAGGAAAAAAAGATTTCAAGAATTTCATGCATGGATGACGATAAGACATTTGACTGTTGATTCTTGTTTTGAAATTCTTACTGAATTTACTTCTCATTTTGCAGGAACATTAAAGGATTGGTGGGTATTGTTAGAGATAATGATAAAACCATATTCTTGACTAAGACAAGATTTTATTGAAGCTAATTGAAGCTCTTTATTTAACTTTCTTAGGAGATTCAAAAGAAAAGAAGGAGTTGAAAAGAAAAGAGTTTTTCAAAATGAAGTGTCGTTGATATGATAGAAAAGATTTGAGTAAACATTTCAAGAGAATGACACAACTGTTTTATGCTTTAGGAGCAAATATAAATTTGAAACAAGATTTTTGACATACTTTGCCTAAAGTCTTAGCAAGTGGAACTGAATTTTATATCCAAAATAAATTTGGTTCTATTTTAAATTTGACTGCAAGACAAATCATACAAGCAACATTTCTAGCCCTTGAAGATATTTGCAACAAAAGAAGTGTAATATGAGATTACATAACAGGTGATGCTTGTATTAATCAAGCATGCAAAAGGCCAAAATTGGAGATCAAAGGAAAATGTTTTGCTTGTAAAAAGAAAGGAGGAAAATCAAAAAGAAAGTTCAGAAAGATTAAGGTGACAAATTAGGTTTATCCAAGAAGAAGACAAACCAAGTGGCAGTTTTTCAAAAGAAAGAAGAGATATTCAAAACAATCATCTTCAAAGGATACAAGGTGTTTCATTTGCCAACAGAAAGGACATTATGCTACAAAATGTCCTAAAAACAAGAAGGGAGTAAATTTAATTTCAAAAGTTCAATCAAAGATTGGTGCTCCTATTCTTGATGAATTAGAAAATGTTTTGACTAAAATAGATGAACCATCTAACCAAACTGTTATTGCTATGTAGGTTCCACGGGTAGAAGTTTCAAGTCTTTACCAATACAAAATACTTGAACTAGCAAAAACCTGTCCCCAAACTCTCGTGCATATATTGCCGACCAAGTTTGATAAACCTATTCTTGTGATAGCTTTCTTTAATACTGGTGTAGCCATGACAATCATGAGTGAAAAAATTCTTCCTAATGAGTATTGGAAACCCGAAGTTCACCAGTTTAGATTAGCTAGTGGCAAGATTTTTGATACTCAAAAGGTCACAAAAAAGCCAATTATACTTCAATTTCTTATAGATTGTTGGATACAAACCCATATCCTTGGAGAAGAAATACCAGGAAAAGATCTAATAGTTGGCTTTGATATTTATGAGAAGGATTATTTCTTGTGGAAACCGAAAGGAATCCAATCCAAAAGGTTTTTCAAACCTTACATTAAGACCCAAAATCTGTTTCTCCAAACCTCTCTTTCTGACGAAGAACAGATAAATTAGTTCAAGAAACACACTGTCAATCAATCTTGTGCAGAAAATCATGTCCAATTTTTAGAAAAGTGTTCTCATCCCTTCTGGAAAAATTCTAAATTTTTCATTAAATTACCATTCAAGAAAAATGAGGACATCAACCCTACCAAATCTAGTCATCTTGGAATGAACCTTGAACATTCTAAACTTGCTAAAAAGGAGTGTCTTGAACTCCTTGAATTTGATCTTATTAAACCCTCTGATTCACAATGGGCTTGTCAAGCATTCTATGTAAATAAAAGATTTGAACAGATTAGAGGCAAGTTAAGATTGGTTATAAATTATCAGCCTTTAAACTTTTTCTTGGCTGATGATAAGTTTCCAATCCCAATCTACTCTATTTTCTCAAATCACTATTGCCAAATGGTTTTCAAAATTTGATTTAAAATTAGGTTTTTGGCAACTTGAGATTTGTATTGAGGATCATTTTAAAACTGAATTTTGTATACCTAATCATTATTTTTAATGGAAGGTGATGCCTTTTGGTTTGAAAACTGCACCTTCCTCGTTTCAAAAGGCGATGATTAAAATTTTTGAACCTATCCTCCATACAATTCTTATCTTTATTGATGATATTTTGTTGTTTTCAAAAGATTTTGATAATCATGTAAAACTTTTGTATGAATTTTCTAGTATTGTAAATAAGTTTGGAATTATGCTTTCAGAAAAGAAAATGACGTTATGTAAAAAAAAATTTGTTTTCTTGGAATGAGAATTGAAGAAGGAACTTGTACTCCTGAGCAACATGTAGGTGATTTTGTAGAATTTTTCCCAAAAGAAAATCTCTCCAAAACCCAAATCCAACAATTCCTTGGAATTGTTAACTATGTCAGAGATTTCATTCCCCAAGTCTCCAAATTAACCCATCCTTTGGAAAAAAATGCTCCGGAAAAATCCACCAGAATGGAGAACATTCTCAAACCCAAGCAATCCAAAGTCTCGAAGGAAATTCTAACCAAGCTTCCTACTCTTCATATTCCTTGTCTTGAAAAATTGATAATGCAAACTAATGCCAGTGACAAATATTGGGGAGTTGTTCTTTAAGAACAAGTTTCTCAAAATTAAAAAAATGTTGTGGTTTTGCTAGTGGACGTTTCAAACCTTCTGAAATCCACTATCATTCATCTTTCAAAGAGATTCTAGCAGTGAAAAATGGAATTGATAAATTTAATTTTTATCTTAGACCATACCATTTCAAAATTGAGATGGATATGAGTAGTTTTTCAAAGATCTTGAATTACAAACAAAAAAAGATTCCAAATGCCCAACTTTTTCGGTGGTCAAATTGGTTTTTCCAGTTCTCTTATGATGTCACACATATCAAAGGAAAATCCAATGTCATTGCTGATTTCTTTTTCAGAAACCTAAATCCTTCTGTTTTGATGTTTCAACCAATCTTGTCATATCCCCTAGAGATATTTGAAATTCCTTAGCCTTGGGAAAATAAAATTTGGAGAGAAATAGAATAAATCATGGGTTAGAAGTTTTCAGATGTTATGGAGGTTCAATTCTAAATCCTTTTGGGATAAATTTTGAATATCCCTTTTCTCAGATTTTCAAAAGACAACCTTCAAGTTTCTCTGAACCATTATTATGGATGTTATGGTATTTGTGTCATATGTACCATATCGTGTTTGACTTTCAATGTTCATTCTTCTCTCAGTTTTCTAATCTTAATCCAAATCTTCAAAGTTTCCTTCAATGGTTCAAACTGAAAACTTGGTGGGAAAATGTGTTTAATTCATATTCTGGTTATATTTTGATGCATCTTCATAGGCCTATAAATGTGCAAGGAAGAATAATGCAATCCATGCCATTTTGTTCTCTTTACAATCATCTCAATCATTCTATTCAAGATTATGAGGAAAAGCATGCATATGTTCAAAGATATCTGTTTCAACATAATGGTGTAATTTCTCCTGAGATTTGGCTTGAATTTATTGGATTCTAGAATTATTTAACATCATATCCACATTGGACAGCTATTAGAAAAGTTCAGTTAGAATACAGGGAATTGATAGAAGATAGTTTCATGCAAGATTCCCAAGTGGCAGAATCATGCATAGCTACTACAAGCAAAAGGATCCAATGCACCAGAACGGACAAAAGGAGATCCCAAAATAAAAAGAAAAACAGAAGAGCACATGAAGACTGGATAATTGAGATGAATATCACAAACCCAGACAGTATTTCATTGGGTACTCCAGAATCATCTAATTTAGAATTATCCGGATGATTGTGTCTTTTCCTTTATTAGTCAAAAGTTGTTCAAGTTTGTCAAAAAATTGGTTGTACTAGTCAAAAGTTGTTCAAGTTTGTCAAAAAGTTAGTTGTATTAGTCAAAAGTTGTTCAAATTTGTCAAAACTTGTTATGTCTTAGTTAAAAGTTGTTCAAGTTTGTCAAAAGTTTGGTTTGAATTTGTTAGACATAATGATTACCGAATGTTTTTCCAACTCTTATAAATAGCTTGTAAGGAGTATAGATGAATCATCGGAGTAGGAATATCTGATTATCTGATTTTGAATAAAATTTGTGTGTTCTCTAAAATTTCTAGTGATCCTATTTCTCTTAAGTTTTCAAAAGTTCTATCCCTTTTAAATTTAACCTTTTAGAAAAGCTTTGCAAATCCTTCCATAGTTGAGCAAAGTCTTAAAAAGTAGCCAAAGAGTGAAGAAGGTGAAAGAAAGGGCTAGTCAAAACTCTATTTGTAATATACACAACTATAGCTTTTGGTAGAAATGATATCAACCACAGCTGTACACGTGTCTGGCCTCTAAGGTATCTACATGAACACCTTCTTGGAATTCTCATCGGGATTGATCAACACCAAGTAAATATACTAGATCCACTTAACACGCCACCAAAGCGAAGAAAATTGTATAAAAAAAAAACTATTTTTTTCTCTAATTTTCTAATGTTATTTTGAATACCATGTCAAGTCTTGGTGTTTAACACTTATTTATGGAGCAATAATTAAGGCATCTTGCCCAACAAGAATTCGGTAATAGGTAATTCTTACCTATTAGGATATCTTTACTAAATAAAATATTTAGTAGGTTTTAATTTCCTTCAAAAGGAAATTCTTCTACTATTATAATTACTCTATTTATCAATAAGTCCTTAAGATTAATTATCTCACAAATTAATCCCATAAGTATCATGTAATTATTTAATCAATTTAACCCAAGAATTAGTTCTATTGTGTGTGACCCTTTAGGTTCGTAATCACTTGGCAATAAACTTAATGGTCATCTCAAGGATATTTTTGTTTTCTTTTTCCTTGACAAGAATTTGTGAATACAATGTGGCTTGTCAAAGGAATAATTTGGGCATTAAAGAGAAAAAAAGAACTTGAGAAGAAAATATAGAAGAATTAATTTATTAGAGAAAAATAAAAAAGAACAAACTTGCCAAATTTCCCCTCCTTTTGATTGAGTGTCTAAAACAACAAATAATTTTGGACTGTTTAAGGAATATTATTGTTTCTCAATGTGTTGTTGCTATGCTTAATTTTTTGAGAATATTAAAAATCTTTAACCCCAGATATTCCCGTTTGTGGTTACTGTGGGAAGTTGTGTAATTTTTATGCCCACCGCATTTCCCAAATGCGGTGGGCCAATTTTTTTTTATTTGTCAGTCGTCGCGTTTCCCAGACGTGGCGGGCCCGCCGTATCTGCCAAACACGGCGAGCAGAGATTTGCTAAATTTTGCGTGCATTTTTTTTTTCAGTTGTGCGCTTCGGTTTTTTTTTCCATTTTGTTAGGATTTTAATTTTTGTTTAGGGTTTAGGAAATTAAGTTTAGGGTATAATAACTTTTGGGTTTAGGGTTTTAAGGATTATTTTTTTGGTAAATTTATAAGTTTTATTATTCAAAATAATTAAGGTAGTTTAAATTATATATTTATTATGTAGAAGGATTGTTAGTAAATTGTAAAATTTTATATTATAAATAATAAATCCATAGACATCAATTATGTGAAAATTAAATATATTTCAAATGTATAATAACTTTTCAGATTAAAAACTAATTATTTCTCAATTTTTATTTTTAGTATTTTCATAATGCGTGATATTTGTAGGGTTTAATTTCGATTGTTTTAAAAATTATGTGAAAGTTAATTTTTACCTTTAAGTAAAATGGCAAAATACTTTATAATTAAATCTACAAGTATAAAATTTATCAAATTGTATAAAAATAAAATTCATATTTACAAGTATACAAATTCTCAAACACCCCTAACGTCGACGGAATTGTTGTTCATTTGGGTCTCGCGGCGTCGATGAGCAGCAAAATCTTCTCGGCCTCCTAATCTGGCGTCGGGCATGCACCTCAAGATGGGCTGACAGCTCATCTTCGTGGATCTCATCATCATCTGATTCTTCGACATCATCTGGATCTTGAATATGCTGATGGACCATGGTAGAGGTGGATGGACCCGCGGTAGCTATGTGCAAAGGAGGACTCAGGGTGAAAAATGTAGATGGATCTGCATCATAAAATCCACCGGCATGACTGTCGAGGAACTGAAATATGGGGTGCAACTTAGATCCAAGTAGAAAGTGAAGCTGAATGTGGCTGGTGGCCAGCGGCAGAAGTACCACCTTGTATGCATAGCTAAAGAATAGTATGGATCATATACACCGGCTGTACTTCGCTGAATGTGGGATCTGTGCACTACCATGAGACGTATAAGCATAGTAACCGGTAGGGGTTACCTGCTCATCTCGTGAAACTTGATCATGAAATCCATGCCGGTGACGATGTCTATCTCTACGAGACGATGTGCCAGCCTGACTAGGGACGTGGCTGACTGGCCGCTGATAATGAGAGCTGTGCGATGTAGATGCGCCAGTGTCCTCTCGCAGATCTGGGCCCACAAACATGCGATCTGAACGCTTGTAAGTACTTGCATAGGACCCAAAAGCCTCGTCCCTAATCATCGTCAAACTAGGATGAAATGTATCGTCGGGGTGAGTATGACGAAAACCGATCACTGACATGTCTCCAATTCTGTGCATGCTGCTCATCTGTAAAAGAAATAAATTGTAATGATTAGTAATTCACTCATATGACTTATGATATAAAAGATAAAATGTTAGATCTAAAAAGATTTAACGACCATGTACTCATATTGTCCGGAAATGCCCTGCAGCCCTTCACGCTGAGTCTGATGGACGGGAGGAGTGATATATAAGACTGTGTGGCGATGATACCAACGCAGATACTCGGTCGATGATCGTAGTGTATCCGTAGGCTCTCCTGTAACAACCGAACCTGTACGTAAATTCCAATAACCAATCCAGTCCCTGTGAAAATGATTCCAATCCCGTCCATCATGTCCTGCCAGTCCAAGTGAATGCAATCCGCCGTGATCAGTGTCAACATCTTCTGGAATATACTGCCGTAGTCCGAACTGTCTCATGACACGATTCGGAAAATGAAATTCAACAATATGTCAAAATATCAGCGGGACTCTAGCCCTCCAAATGTGTGCACTTCCTGTGCAATAATGAGATAGAGACGCTAGCATATCGTCGCTGTATGACATCCATATGAACTATAATAAATTTTCAATCGTCATTTACATATAATATATCAAAAAGCATATAGGTAATATTTAAAAAAATAATAGTCAAAATACCTGATCGGGGTGTAACAGAGACAACTGATCTCTATAGTAACTGGCTACATGCTGAGGTGCATATCGAGTAGTACGCTGAGTCACCCATATACCTCCTCTAGGATAAGCACCTGGCGGTCGTGGCTCAATGATCTGAGGTCGGATGGTCGGAAAACGCTCCCACACCCAAAGCTGTTAAAATAAGATAATTAGACTCTTAAGTTGTAAATAAAATCGTACTGTAACGTATACGGTAACTATTAATTATTTTACCTGAAATAGCATATATGGCCCTACTGTGGTCTTAGTACTAGCACGTGATGCATAGCACATACGATGGTATAAACAAGCGAGTATGGCACTCCCCCAACTGTACTGTTCCATCGCCTCCAAATCTCTCAAAATATCCAACCACGAAATATGTACAACATTCCTGCATGTATCTGCAAATAACTAGTCCACCAAATAACATCAAAATATACATGCGGGCATACTTGTCGAACCATCTCAATAGTAGCATCTGGTGGTAGTGGATGATCGTGTAAATAGTCGGCCACTACCCTTGAGCTTCATCTGTGCCTCCCTGAAATGAGCTGTTCGAGGCAAGAATCCCAACAAATCATGAACCAACTCCCGTCGCTCCTCAATGCTCCGCGAACGGTGGACTAATGTAACAGCTAAACCATCCACACGTAAGCCCCACAACACCTCCACATCCTAGTAAGGTGATGGTGGCCTCACCAATACTGACAGGAAGATGAAATGTGTGTGTCTCCTGCCTCCAGCGCTCAATAAATGCAGTAATAAGACCATGATCCAAGTTGAATGAACCAACTCGGCAAACCTCTCCAAGTTCGGCAATATCAATAAAGTGAAGAACGCGGGGGTCAATAGCCTTTATCAACTGCCAAAAATGTCGGTCGTATTTCTTGATATCGAGCTCACCATCCTCACCGTAAAATATCGCCGCAGATCTATGGTAGGGCTGAAGGTATAAAAGAGAATCATCTATAGGACCCTGAGTGGGGGCTGAGGTACTCGCGTGCACGTGCTCTATATCAACTCACACCTACACATATAAAGAATGAATAAAATATCAATAATAAATATAACATTTAAATTCCCATTGAAATGTACAAAAAATATATATATACATATATATATGCATACAAAATATATAAATTATTAATGCTTGAATCATAAGTAATCAAAACACATAGTATAGATCTTAAAACCCTAAATTCTAACTCTTGGACCTAAAACCTAAACAACTAAAAACTAAAAACTAAAACCTAAATCGTAAATCCTAAACCCTAAAGATTTAGTTAATAACCTAAACCTAAACCATATATCCTAAATATTAAAACCCTAAACCTTAAAACCCTAAAACCCTTAACTAATAATAAACCTAAACCTTACAACCCTAAATTTTAAAATCCTAAACCGCCACAATTATAACTTAAACCCTAAAACTCTAAAAAAAACTTAAAATAACTAAAAACTCTAAACCCTAAAAACTAAATCACAAACCCTAAACCCTAAACCCTTAACTAATAATCTAAACCTAAACCTTAAAACCCTAAACTTTAAAACCCTAAACTGCCACAATTATAACCTAAACCCTAAAACCCAAAAAAAAACCTAAAACAACTAAAAACTCTAAACCCTAAAAACTAAACCCTAAAAACTAAATCATAAATTCTAAACCCTAAACCCTAAAAACTAAACCCTAAAAACTAAATCACAAACCCTAAACCCTAAACCCTAAACCCTTAACTAATAATCTAAACCTAAACCTTAAAACCTTAAACTTTAAGACCCTAAATTTTAAAATCCTAAACCACCACAATTATAACCTAAACCCTAAAACCCTAAAAAAAATCTAACACAACTAAAAACTCTAATCCCTAAAAACTATATCATAAATTCTAAACCCTAAACCCTAAAAACTAAACCCTAAAAACTAAATCATAAATCCTAAAACCTAAACCCTAAAAACTAAACCCTAAAAACTAAATCATAAATTCTAAACCCTAAACCCTAAACCCTAAAAACTAAATCATAAATCCTAAAACCTAAACCCTAAAAACTAAATCACAAACCCTAAACCCTAAACCCTTAACTAATAATCTAAACTTAAACCTTAAAACCTTAAACTTTAAAACCCTAAATTTTAAAATTCTAAACCGCCACAATTATAATTTAAACCCTAAAACCCTAAAAAAAATCTAAAACAACTAAAACTTCTAAACCCTAAAAACTAAACCCTAGAAACTAAATCATAAATCCTAAACCCTAAACCCTAAAAACTAAATTACAAACCCTAAACCCTAAACCCTTAACTAATAATCTAAACCCAAACCTTAAAACCCTAAACTTTAAAACCCTAAACCACTACAATTATAACCTAAACCCTAAAACCCAAAAAAAAAAACCTAAAACAACTAAAAACTCTAAACCCTAAAAACTAAATCATAAATCCTAAACCCTAAAACCCTTAACTAATAATCTAAACCTAAACCTTAAAACCGTAAACTTTAAAACCCTAAATCGCAACAATTATAACCTAAATCGTAAAACTCTGAAAAAAATAAAACCTAAACAATTACAAACTAAAAAACTAAAAAAACTAAAAACTAAAAAACTAAATGATAAACCCATGTATCTAAAAAAAAACTAAAATGAGTTTGTTTTATTAAATAGCAAACCCCGTGCAATGGAGAAGGGCGCCACCTTTAAATATTATTCACTTGATAATTTAAGAGGGGGGTATCAACCTTACCTCTACATCACACCACAAAAACACGCTTAATGAGCAAAATAAATAAGGAGTATATACTCCCTTTTACAATGAACATAAAACCTACATTGTTAACGGTTAAAATATCTACTAAAAGGACAATTCGGTGCCGTGTGTCCAGGTTGTGAACAGTTACTACATCGACGTGGTGCATCAGGGCATCTTACGATCCATCTGATTCCGAATCCTTGCAGTTCGTAATGGGCCCGGTCGCCTTTGTTTTAGACGACTAGTATTGATTGTCAAATTGAAGTGCGACGGCGGCCAATAATTTTGATCATTGAGAGGATAGAATTGATGTCCAAATGATGCATGATATGAATCATACTTATATTCATTCCCGACCAGATCCATGGGGTTTATTCCACTGATAGAGCATGCTGCCATTGCGTGCGAACAAGGAAAGTGCAGTAGTTGAAACTTTTGACATGTGCACTCCCGTTTGCTAAGGTTTACAATTTGACTTTTTCCGCCTTCGTGACTGCGCCTATGCCCAGTAATGATGCAAAAAATACCTTCTGCATGATTATATATCCGAACCTCGTGATTCTTACCTTTTTTCTCATTGAACACATATTTCTGCCAACTATATTCTGGCAAGTAGGGTACCGTACATCACAAGCTAACTTCACATTCTTAACAAACATTTTCACCGTTTGGCTCAATGTGAAGCGAACACATGCAGTAATAGGTAACAATCGGGCATCCCTTAGCAGCCTGTTGCAAACACTCAGCTATATTTGTCGATGTATGACCCCAACGGCTTCCATCATCCTTGCTTAGGGCCCATTGTTCGGGTCTAACATTTGTGTCTGTCAGCCAATTGTAAGCTTCTTCATTCAAATTTCGTATTTGATCCATGTAGTGATCAGTACTTGTAAGGTTAGTTGGCTTTTCCAGCTGCCATTACAAGCTTCTTCAACCTTAAACAATTACATATTATGAAGTGCATCACCCTAAGATTTTTTAAAAAATAACCTTAAAAATTAGACATTACCTCTCATTCTTAAATTTTTGTGTGAAATTACTTTGCACGTGCACAAGACAGAAGCGATGTACTCCATTTGGTTCCCGCCACTCCGGAAGCATCGTCATTGCATGAATAATTGATTTGTACCGATCGGATATGACACATACTTTTTGGATGTCGCCACAAACATGAATGCGCAATAACTTCATGAACCATGACCAACTTCGATTGTTCTCCTCGTCAACGAGGACGAAGGCTAGCGGCAACAGGTGATTGCATGCATCGTATCCGACAGCAACAAGTAATTTTCCTTGATACGCTCCTTTCGTGAAAGTGCCATCCACACATATTACCGGCTTCATATGTTGGAAGGGTTGAATAGCATAACTAAACGACCAAAACACATAGTCGAAAATAAAATTGTACGGAGTGCTGTCAGGATGTGGTTCCCAAACAACAACTATCCCTGGATTGTTGCGTTGTAATTCCTCCATATATCTTGGAAGGATATGTATTAACGATGGCCAGTCTCCGTAAAGTATATCAATTGCAATGCGACGACCATACCAAGCTTTCTTATATGTGACATCGCAATGAAATTGTTGCTTGAATATCCTTCACTTTGAACATTGGATCGTTACTAATATGAGGTAAAATATGCTTGGCAATTAAATTGGCACTCAACTGGCGGTGATCATTCCTATTGCATATTCGAGCATATGTATGTTCATCTACAAGAGTAACTATCATCCACATATTATGAGATTTACGCAACGTAGCTCTCAATTGCCAATTGCAGGGAGGAGTCAAAGTACGAGCCCTGCATCGAACATACCATGTTGTTGGAGTACTCTCTCGAACTCTGTACTCTCTGTTTTGCCTAATGGACCACCGTCTCACCACTTTTATAACTTTGTCTTTATTATCAAACAACATGCCCAACCAAATGTCTCCCGTCTGCTCATTCCACAGATTAAGTTGCTTAACGGTACTCTCAGTTAGGGGGTCGAACTGTAACATTGCATCTACGCCAGCATTGTATTGAAGTGTTCTAGGATCGTAACCCGTCCACGCTGAACTAGGATCGAAATCGGAATGTCTTCGTGCATCCTCCTGTCCTGTAACATTATATCCTTGCTTCATTTCATCTTCAAACTCGTCTTCTTCCGGTTCCGGTTCAGAGTCCATTTCAACATCGTCAACGTCGATTTCCGGTTCAATAGTCAGAATGTTGACTATATCATAATCGTCGCCTGCACCACCAAACTCTTCTGCAGAGAACATATAAATTCTCGCTGCGCTGCTACTAGGGCGACTGTTGACACGATGCCTACTACCTCTCCTACGTCCTCTTCTACTTGGTTGGACAGCTCCTATATCCAAGTCAATATACTGACCTCTGGACGTATCAGTTGCCCACGTTTCTTTCATTGCCAATATGCCACGTACAGTAGTGCATTCTTCAAAGTATGCGGTAGCAAATTCATTGCCTTGAGGATGTTGTTGTTCTACTTGTCGGATTTCTTCAACCTCAATATAGATCTCAGTTGGTTTCCGTGTATTTGCTTTAAAATAATACATCGTGTCTACTCCATCATCGTCTTCCAAAGGTGTTGCACTAAATATACCTTGTTGTTGAAAGCAACTCCTATATATTAAACTGATCTTGTATCTATTTCTATCTACATTCATGGCATTATAAACTCTATCAACTAACTCCTGAAAGCATACCTTTTGTCGAAAGAATATAAATTTTTTCGGCATAGGCGGGTCATACAACAGTGATCCTCCCGCATACATGATTTTTCCTCCCCAATAGAGATGAATTGCTAAAGTGTCATCGTTTGACATTTTTTGCCTATCTAACCAACGTGCAACTAAGTAAGATTCATAATTTTTACAAAATGTAAGCATAATTAATCATGAACTATTTATAAAATTCACAGTTGGAATTTAATTATGCAAATATTTTGTGCCTGCCTAATTCAAAATCATAACCCTAATTTTATGACCAAAATTCTTACTTTCTCAAATTATAGATGCCAAAATGCAAATAATCAAAGCCTTTGGGATCAAAATATAATAATTCAACATTTTTGGAGTCAAGTCATATCCATATAAAACTTCAAAACTCAACTTTTAAAATTCTTAAATTTTTTACCGCAACAAATCGTAATTTTGCCAAAATTATAAGGGCAAAAATGTAAGGGTTATAATTTTTATAAATTATAGGTGACAAAATATAAGTACGCAAAAATTTTCGATAAAATTTTATATATGTAGCGATTTCGGGTCAAATTTATAAAAATGTATTTTTTGGAGCCAAAAATCGTAATTTTGTCAAAATTATAAGGGCAAAAATATAAATTTTCTAAACTTATAGGTTCAAACTTGAGTTATGTAAAACTTTCGGGTGCATTTTATATTTATGTATAATTTCGTGTACTAAAGTGTCATTTTCCTAAATCATAAGGGTCAAAATGTAAATTTTCATAACTTATGCGGTCAATTCATAATTTTAAAAAAATTCATGTCCAAAATCTAATTTTTCAAAATTTAATAGGGCAAAAACAAAAAGTTAAATTTTTGGGCTCCAAATCTAATTATTTATTAATTTAGGTCACTATGTAATTATTTAATAGTTTAGGGGTAACTCGTAATATTTTACAAGCGCTCACTAATATTGCAATTCTCTGAAATTATAATCACCAAAATGTAAACACGCAACAATTTTTGGGGTCAAAATTAAATTACGTACAAATTTCAAAGCCAATTTACAATTATGTAAAAGTTCAGGAAATAAGGATTATAATTTTTATAAATTATAGGAGACAAAATATAAGTATGCAAAAATTTTCGACCAAATTTTATGTATGTAGGGTTTCGGGTCGAATTTACCGGCCGTTGATCAAATTGATCAATGGCCATTCCAACTTTTAAAAAAAATTTGGAGCTCTCCCCCACCGCGTTTGGCAATAGGGGAGAGTAGGCTTTTGTAGGCTTTCTGCAAAAGCTGCAGAAAGCCTGCAGAACGCGGCGACCTTGTTAATTAAAAAAAAAAAAATTGCCCACCGCATTTGGCAGACGCGGTGGGCATAAAATTTACCAAAACCTCCACAATAACCACAAACAGGGTATTAATTTGTTTTTTAACAATATTCTAATCAATTAACCCACATATCTTCCCATCTCGCTCAATATATCACAATAATTTTTTAACTATTCAAATTTGAGTCTCACCTAAGTTCATAAACGAGAGAAAAAATCTTTATTTTTTTCTTTGCTCTTTTGTCCCTTTTATGTGTAGAATAGATATTTATTATATAACTAATCAACTCATTTAACGAAACTGTTTTTATCTCATTTTATATGTTATCATCAAAATTGTATACAATTTAAAAATATTGAACTTTAACCATGACACATATCAGCTTTAAAGAATAAATTTTCCCATGTGCTCTTCTATTCAAATTTGCATGGGTATCTACTATTCTATTTTTCTTTTTTTTAAAGAAAAAATTTATGCTACACAACGTGAATTAACATTTCAATCAACAAAACAGACTATGCTATGGTCTGTCGCTTGGGACACTCTCTTATGGGCACATTTCAATCACCAAGAAAATAAGATGTTATTTTCTGATACCATCTTTAGTTGCTATTTTGGTTAGTCAGAAAGGGTTATTGGACTCTTTGATTTCTTCCCTGAAGTCCTTTCGAATAAAAAATTTATGTTTCTTGAAATATATTTACTTGAATTCAGAACCTAATCTTCCTAAAATTTTTCGTTCAATTCTTCCTACTGCATTAAAGCTTAATTGTCCGTCAAAACCTTATAGTTAGCTCGATGATTATTTGAAAGGTTCATTTTTTTTTAAATCATTCAATGTTTGTCTATGTATAAAAGACAACAACATCTAAGCCTTTATTCCACCATCTGGAGTCGGCTATATGGATCACGTGTTGCTATTGAGATCGATTAAAACATATATTCTCATTGGAAATCAAAGATACGTAGAATGTTTAAGCACGTGAATTTGTAAATGGAAATAGAGAAAGTGTTAGGAAATCGAGAGCTTGAAAATGTGCTAAGCACACCACCACTTTTTATCATTAATTTATTCGCCACCCACTACTCGTTCGATTCATATGTTGCTGATTGAAGCCTTGGATTTTGAAATTTAATGTTTTCAGGTATGATTTTTATAATATTTAGACGGATTATGATTTTCTTGGATTCACTATTTTTTGCGGACATATTATGTTAATTTCTCCTAAATCTTTATCTATTTACAAAGATTTTTTTCTTGCATAAGTGAAATGACAATGGCTTTCTTCAAATTGATACGATGCCACATTTATCTCCAATTGCTGAAATTTAGCAAAAATGAAAAAAAAAAAGCTTCTAATTTTATAATTATTGTAATGAAGAGATGAGGTTAGGGAAGTTGCACCATGATATTAACCGAGTGAGATAGTAATAAATAACGTTAAAAGCAACCGGCTAGAAATATCAAAATATTTTTCAAAACTAGAAGAGAAATCTTGAATATTTTGAATATTTTTCCTTAGTATCTTGAAATATATTTTAAGCGCATTTTTTAATCACCTTTTTTATAGCCAGTGAAAGCGATACATCAAATTTGTTCTGTAATTTTTACCAATAGCTCTCATTTTAGGCTTATACACACACACATGTCCGTGTATATGTGTGTATCAATCTCTAACTGGGGTTTAAAATATTTCTAAAGGTTATTTTTTTATTGTATGTTTTTCCATGTATATTTTTCATTTACTAAAGATTTTTTAGCGATTGGTATCTCTTTTATATCTTTCCCTTTTTTCTCGTTGATCCTTTCAATTGCACTGAAATTGTTAGAATTAGTTATTACAAAGAGTTAAACTTGTGCTCAAATTATGTCCTTGAAAATACAGGCACAATTTTTTGCAAATTCTTTTTTTTTTCCTTGCCATATTTTCCAAATGTAACAATTATTCCAATTAACAGTTGGTTCATTCAGTCACACTTTTATCCTCTACAAATCAATTCCCTATTCCAGTCATGGTAAATTCTACAATTTACTAATGGAGTGTGTTATTTTTTGCTTTTCTTTTTTCTGGTTGTGCAATTTGGTTTAGTTGTTTTACGTATTTTGCTGAATTATATTATAACAAAGGTTATATGTGCTATTTGTTAACAATCTTTTAGAACTTTGAGGTTCTGCTAGAATTCATCCTTAATACTTTATTTATAATGACCGTTTGATGCTGTCGTTGGCACGAAGTTCTAGTTAATCACTTTGCTTCGGTTTAGTTGTTTTACGCATTTTGCTGAATTATATTATAACAAAGGTTACACGTGCTATTTGTTAACGATCTTTTAGAACGTTGAGCTTCTGCTAGAATTCATCCTTGATACTTTATTTATAATGACCGTTTGATGCTATCATTGATATGAAGTCCTAGAATCAAATCCCACCTGTGGCAGGTAGGGAGTTTACAAGGAAGGGAGATTTAAGTAGATTTCGGGGAGGGAGCTATACCTCTAAATTTTGTATGACAAATAGTTTGAAGTTTCACCTAGGAAGTCTCACCCTACTTGTGTGAGGCGACAAACATTGTAATACAACAGTGATTGATAAAAAAAAAATCACTTTGCTTCTAACATCTGGGAGTTAAATTTTGAATGTCTTTGATGAAAGACCACAAAAATTGGATGTGTGTTTCTACTTTATACTCAACTAGTCTGTATTACAATGCATTAGCACGAATAAGCAGTTATATATTTCAATAGCAAATTAAATAAAAATATTCGATATTCTTAATAGTTAAAGAATTTTGTTCAGTCACTTGAACCAAGTTTATTTGAAATTTTTAAATTTAATGTTCTTTCCATGAGTTCATCTGTTGTTTTGGGCGTTTTGCATTCAATTTCGATCTTTTTAATGCCATTTATGTTTAACGTCAAACATTTAGGACATAGAAAAATTCTCAAGCCCTATTACAGCATAGTACTAACAGTTGGCTTGGGTACTACTCTTTTTTCAATGACGCTATTTTGGTCCCATTCCTCAACGCAAAGGATGGTCTCCCTAATGACTGATCAACCCATAGAACTATAGCTAGCAATAAATTACCTAATCTACTATTTCTTTCTAGAAGGTTATAGTTAGGCTTCTTCTGCCCCTTTTTTCATTTAGAGCAATGATGTTAACGCTACTTGATTTCTATAACACCCAACACATGTGAGAGTGCTGAATATTGTATCAAAAATTCAGTCACCGATTCTCTCAAGAGGTCACAATTGCCACGAGATATAAGTCCAGCTACTTCTTCGATGGATGAAAAAAGTATCTGATTGATAAAGGAAGTACTGTAAAATTCAATTAGCAACGAGGCGTGTTGTACTGTTGAATAACAAGCATTCCATATTCTAATTTTATTTATAGAGAATTTGTGTGCTTGTTATCGATAGTAGGATCCTCAAAAAATATGCACACTGTTTCTTCAAAGTTTATAAATACACACACATATGTATATGTGTATGAAGCTTTATCAGTTGGTTACATGCTACTTTTTCTTCTATGATGCTATTTTGGTCCAATTCCACAAGGCAAAGGAAGGTTTCCCTAATGACTGATCAGCCCATAAAAACTAGGGCTAGCAATAAATTACCTATTCTACTGTTTCTTTCTAGAAAGATAGTTAAGCTTCTCCTGCCCCTTTCTTTCACCTAGCACAAAAATGTTAACGCTACTTGATTTCTCCCGAGAGGTCACAATTGCCACAAGATATATGTCTAGCAATTTTTTTGACGGATAAAAAATGTATCTAATAGATAAAGAAGTATCTTAAAGATCAATTAATAATAAGGCATGTTGTACTGTTGAATAAGAAGCCTTCCATAATCTGTTTTTATTTATATAGAATTTGTGTGCTTGATAGTGACAGTAGGATGCTCAAAAAATATACACACAATTTCCCAAAATTTATAAATATATATACATGTATTTACACACACATATGTGTATGTATATATATTTGTACACACACACATACACACATGCACACATATACAAAAAGCTATACCAGTTGGTTTTGGTACTACTCTTTGTTCTATAATACTATTTTGGTCCCATTCCTTAAGACAAAGGATGGTCTCCCTTATGACTAATCAACCCATAGAACTAGAGCTAGCAATAAATTACCTAATCTACTATTTCTTTCTAGAATGTTAGTTAGGCTTCTCTTGCCCCTTTCTTTCATCTTGTGCATTGATGTTAACATTACCTGATTTTTGTTGCCCCTGACACGTGTAGAATGCGGAATCTTGTATGAAAGATTTAGTTATTAATTCTCCCGAGAGGTCACAATTGCTGCGAGATATATGTCTAGCTACTTCTTTGATGGATAAAGGAAGTATCTAATTGATAAAGCAAGCACTGTAAAGATCAATTAACTATAAGGCATGTTGTACTGTTGAATAACAAGTCTTCCCTATTTTGATTTCGTTCATAGAGAATTTGTGTGCTTGGTATTGACGGTAGGATTCTCAAAAAATATGTATACTATTTCTTAAAGTTTATAAATATATTTACATACATATAGACACACACACACACACACATACAGATATACACACACATAAATATATACACACATATATATGTATAGATACATATATATATGCACACACATATATACACATACACACATAGATACATACATACATATATACATTTATAGAGCTATGTCAGTGGGTTTGGGTACTGCTCTTTCTTCGATGATGGTATTTTGGTCCCTTTTCTCAAGGCAAAAGAAGGTTTCCCTAATGTCTAATGAACCAATAGAACTAGAGTTAGCAATAAATTACCTTATCTAGTATTTTTTTTCTAGACGTTAGTTATGCTTCTCTTGCCCTTTCTTTCATCAATCGCAACAATGATACCACTACTTGATTTCTATAGCCCCCAACACATGTGGTGTGCTGAATCTTTTATTAAAGATTCAGTCATTGATTCTCTCAAGAGGTCACAATTGCCGTGAGATATATGTCTAGCAACTTTTTTGATGGATAAAATATGTATCTAATTGATAATGGAACCACTAGAAAGATCAATTAGCAATAGGGATGTTGTACTGTTGAATAACAAGCCTTTCATAATCTAGAGAATTTGTGTACTTGGTATTGACGGTAGGCTGCTCAAAAAATATACAGAGTGTTTCTTGAAATTATAAATATATATACACACACCCACACACATTTATAGAGCTATGCCCTTTGGTTTGGGTACTACTCGCCACATCGAACTAGAGCTAGCAGTAAATAACTTAATCTACTATATCTTTCTAAAAGGTTATAGTTAGGCTTCTCCTACCCCTTTTTTTCATTTAGAGCAATGATTTTAACGCAACCTAATTTCTATAACACCCAACACATGTGGAGTGTCGAACACTGCATCAAAGATTCAGTCATCGATTCTCCGAAGAGGTCACAATTGCCGCGAGATATATGTTTAGCTACTTCTTCGATTGATAAAAAAAAGTATCTGATTGATAAAGAAAGTAACATAAAATTCAATTAGCAACGAGGCGTGTTGTACTATTGAATAACAAGCCTTCCATATTCTAATTTTATTTATAGAGAATTTGTGTGCTTGTTATCGATGGTAGGATCCTCAAAAAATATGCACACTATTTCTTGAAGTTTATAAATACACACACACATATGTATATTTATGTATAGAGCTATATCAGTTGGTTTATGTGCGAATCTTTCTTCTATGATGATATTTTGGTCCCATTCCTCAAGGCAAAGGAAGGTTTCCCTAACGACTGATCAACACATAAAAACTAGGGCTACTAATAAATTGCCTATTATATTGTTTCTTTCTAGAAGGATAGTTAGGCTTATCCTGCCCCTTTCTTTCATCTGGTGCAACAATGTTAACGCTACCTAATTTCTCTCGAGAGGTCATAATTGCCGCAAGATATATGTCTAGCAACTTTTTTGATGGATAAAAAATGTATCTAATTGATAAGGGAAGTACCATAAAAATCAATTTGAAATAAGGCATGTTGTATTATTGAATAACAAGCCTTCCATAATCTGTTTTTATTTATATAGAATTTGTATGCTTGATATTGACAATAGGATGCTTAAAAAATATACATACGGTTTCTTGAAATTTATAAATATATATATGCATATATTTAGACACACACACACACACACAAAGAGCTATACTAGTTGGTTTGGGTACTACTCTTTCTTCTATGATGCTATTTTGTTCCCATTCCTTAAGGCAAACGATGGTTTCCTAATGATCGATCAATCCATAGAACTAGGGCTAGCAATAAATTACCTAATCTACTATTTCTTTCTAGAAGGTTAGTTAGGCTTCTCTAGCACTTTCTTTCATCTAGCGCAATGATGTTAATTTTTTTACCTGATTTCTATAGCCCCCAACACGTGTGGAGTGCTGAATCTTGTCTCAAAGATTTAGTTATAAATTCTCCCGAGAGGTCACAATTGCCGTGAGGTATATTCCAGCTACTTTTTTGATGGATAGAAAAAGTATCTAATTGATAAAGGAAGCACCGTAAAGATCAATTAGCAATAAGCTTTGTTGTACAGTTGAATAACAAGCCTTCTATATTCTGTTTTCGTTTGTAGTGAATTTGTGTGCTTGGTATCGACAGTAGAAAATATACACACTATTTCTTGAAGTTCATAAATACATACATATGTTTATATACATGTATACACACAGATATGTGTGTGTGTGTGTAGAGCTATGTTTGTTGGCCTGGCTACTACTCTTTCTTCTATGAAGCTATTTTGGTCCCATTCCTTAAAGCAAAAGAAGGTTTCCTCAAGGCAAAAGAAGGTTTCCCTAATGACTGATCAACCCATAGTACTACGATTATCAATAAATTCCCCAATCTACTATTTCTTTCTAGAAGCTTAGTTAGGCTTCTCCTACCCCTTTCTTTCATCGGGATTAATGATGTTAATGCTACCTGATTTCTATTGCCCCAACATGTGTGGAATGCCAAATATTGTATCATCAATTCTCTTGAGAGGTCACAATTGCCGCAAGATATATGTCGAACTACTTTTCGATGGATAAAAAAGTATCTAATTGATAAAGGAAGTACAATAACGATCAATTAGCAATAAGGCATGTTGCATGGTTGAATAACAAAAATTTCCTTTGTTTTTATTTATAGAGAATTTGTGTGCTTGATACCAATGGTATGATCCTCAAAAAATATGCACACTGTTTCTTGAAGTTATATAAATATATATACAAATATTTATGCGCACACACATATATATATACATATATACATGTACATATACATATATATATATGTGTGTGTGTGTATATATCTATACACACACATATATATATGCATGTATATATATGTGTGTGTACATATACATATATATATATCTAATTTTGTGTGTGTGTGTGTGTGTATAGACACACACGTGTATATATACATATACACACACAGAGATATATATATATATACAAATATGTGTGTATGTATACTAATATAGAGTTATGTTAGTTGGTTTGGGTACTGCTTTTTCTTCTATAATGCTATTTTGGTCCCATTCATCAAGGCAAAGGAAAGTTCCCTTAATGACTGGTCAATCCACTAAATTAGGTCTAGCAATAAGTTACCTAATTTATTTTTCCTCTCTAGAAGCTTAGTAAGGTTTTTCCTGCTCCTTTCTCTCATCTAGCACAATAATGTTTTCATTAACCTAATTTCCATAGGCCCCAACACGTGTGGTGTACCGAATCTTGTACAAAAGTTTCTATCATCGATTCTCCCAAAAAATCACAATTGCCGCAAGATATATGTCTAGCTATGTTTTTGATATATATATGTTATATATTTACACGCACAATGACACATAGATGCATAAAGCTATGTCAGTTAGTTTGGGTACTACTCTTTTATCTATGATGTTATTTTGGCTCCATTCCTCAAGGCAAAGGAAGGTTTCCCTAATGACTGATCAACCCATCAAACTAGGGCTAGCAATAAATTACCCAATCTACTATTTCTTTCTAGAAGGTTAGTTAGGCTTCTCCTGCCACTTTCTTTCATATAGCACAATGATGTTAATGCTACTTGATTAATCTTGTATCAAAGATTCAGTCATTGATTCTCCCGAGAGGTCATAATTGCCGCAAGATATATGTTTAGCTACTTTTTCGATGGATAAAAAAAAGTATATAATTGATAAAAGAAGTACTGTAAAGATCAATTAGCAACAAGGCAAATTGTATTGTTGAGTAACAAGCCTTCTATATTTTGTTTTTATTTATAGAGAATTTGTGTACTTAGTATTGACGGAAGGATCCTCAAAAAATATGCACACTGTTTCTTGAAGTTCAAAAAATTTCATTTTGAAGGTTTACATACACGAACAAAAATATATAAAATTTATATATATGTATATATGTATGTATGTATGTATGTATGTCTGTATGTATATATATGTATCTATATGTATGTGTGTGTATATATGTATGTATATATACATTATCTATATGTATGTGTGTGTATATATGTATGTATATATACGTTATGTATGTGCATACATAACGTATATATACATACATATATACACACACATACATATAGATGCATATATATACACGTACATACATACGTACATAGACATACAGACATACATACACACATACATATATATATATATACGTATAATATATACATGTACCCACATACACACAAAAATATACATACATACATGCATACATACCTACATATACATACACATACATACATATATATGTATAATATATACATGTACCCACACACACACACACACACACATATACATACATGCATACATACCTACATATACATATACATATATATATGTATATCGTGATCCACAGGACAACCCTCCCAAAGGATTGTTCTTGTGTATCTAGAAATAACTTAATCCCAATTCTACTCGAGAATTGAAACTAGTTTGATAAAGGATCCCAAACCCTAACTCCACACGTTGGTTCGAACTCAAGGATATCAAAGGAATTCACGAATCACTCGTAAAATCACAAGTCTCATAAAGAGAACTCAAAGAGGAAAACCCTCATAATCTTATTAAACTTTAATGATAATGAAAATACAACGATAAAAGTCTGACTTATATATGTAAAAATATCCTAAATAACTAATATGGCCAGTAAATAGTTTATTACAAGTGAAAAACTGAATAAAAACGCAGAAAACAAACAAAATCGTAAAGCTGCAGATTGAGGTTGCGGCCTTGATCAGAACATCACTTTGCCTTGACGCACCTTGCCTTGGCGCACCTTCTGATGGTGGCCATGGGGAAGGCCATGCCCACGGCTTTTATCAGAACCTTTCTTCGGGCTTTTTCCTCGCGTTGTCTTCTGAACTTTTGTGGGTGTACTCCTCCTAACCTTGTATGACCTTTTACTCCCGCTCCTTTTCACCATCCTTGATGTCTCTAAGCCTTCTTTTTGGGTGGCTAAGACTCTATGCATTGGTGATGCCCTAGCGATGACTCAAATGCCTCCATCTATTTGACTTTTCGCCACTTGATTCGTATCATTCCACTTCTCTTCAAGAAGATTCGTCCTCAAATCTTGCTTCTTCATGATTCCAACTAAGGAAATATCACGTACCTGCACAGAAGAAATATGTGGAAGAGAAGAATAAGAATTAATTGAAGTTGCCTTCTCTATTTTCTTCTTCTCCTTCGCAACCTCAAGCTCTGTGGACAGCTTCACATACTCCCTATGGGCTTCCAACAGTGTCAAATACATAAGTGTGATGTCCTTCCCATGTCACACAAATGAGTATTGGTTTTTGAACTCGTCATAAAGCACTCGGTGGTCAGACTACCATGGATGCCTTAACAATAGATGACACGCCCTCATAGGTGCCACATCACACAAAACTCTATCTCTGAAAGCTCCAATGAAGAATTCGACCTCGACTTGTTTGGTTACCCTAAGATCACCACTATCCTTTACCCGTTGTAGGCGATATGGCTTAGGATGCTTCACCGTCTTCAAACTAAACTCATCTACCACTAATGAATTGATAAGGCTAGTACAACTACCAGTATCAATGGCAATGCTACATACCTTATCTCTAATGAAACACCGAGAGTGAAATATTGACTCCCTCTACAAGTCAGGCCCGGCTTCCTTAGGTTGCTCATCTGAAGCTTTCCTCGTGAATAGAAGTTCTCCTTTGTTAGTGTTGTAGATAATAGGGCCTTCATTATCACTTCTTTCCTCTAGTGGTGGCATCTTCTCATCATCTGAAAAAGCATTCTCAATGTAGCCACCCTCAAGCACGATCATGGTTCTGGTATTAGGACATTAGGATGCCACGTGACCACGCCCTGGCACTTGAAACATTGGACGTCACGAGTCCTCATAGGTGCCTTTATTTGCCCTTTGCTATCACCTATGCCCTCCTTTGGCCTAACAACATCTCTTGGCCTCATATCACCTGGATTCTCTCGCCTCATGGGTCTATCTTGCTATCTTGACCTCCCATAGGAGGAGCCTGTACCATCTCTCCTCCTAATCTTGAGTTGCTTCTCGACTGTCTCAGCTTTTTGAACTAGGTCATCAATGTCCACATAGGATTGCAACGCCACTTTCTCTTGGATATCTTGATTTAGACCAGCTCAAAATCTAGCCATCATGATCTCATGGTCTTCCACCACGTTAGCACAAATCATGGCCTACTCTATATCCTTGTAATAATCATCTACGGTCCTACCACCCTGTGACAATAGAGAACCCTCGGAATTGAAATTACTCAAGAACGATAGGCAAACACAAAAAATACTACAAGAATTTGACAAAAATAAAGAGGAAAAGATATATCCAGTCTCAAAGAATCGGAATTCAAGAGATAAATTGAATACACCTGATACCAAGAACCTAGAAACTCTGATACCAATTGATACGATCCGCTTAGAGACCCCTCGTTAATCACCTAATAGGAACCTTCACAACGATCACGATCCACAGGACAACCCTCTCAAAGGATCGTTCTTATGTACCTAGAAACAACCTAACCCCAATTTTTCCCGAGAATTGAAACTAGTTTGATAAAGGATCCCAAACCCTAGCCCCACACGTTGGTTAGAACTCAAGGATATCAAAGGAATTCACAAATCACTTGTAAAATCACAAGTCTCACAAAGAAAATCCAAAGAGAAGAACCCTCGTAATCTTATTAAACTTCAATGATAATGAAAATACAACGATAAAAGTCTGATTTATATATGTAAAAATATCCTAAATAACTAATATGAACCGTAAATAGTTTATTACAAGTGAAAAACTAAATAAAAACGCAGAAAACAAACAAAATCATAAAGCTATGGACTGAGGCCGTGGGGTTCGAAGCAGCCTTGATCAGAACGTCACTTTGCCTTGGCGCACCTTTTGACGGAGACCGTAGGGAAGACTGTGGCGCGACCTTGCCCGCGGCCTTTAATAGAACCTTTCTTTTGGCCTTTTCCTCACGTTGTCTTCTAAACTTTGGCGGGTGTACTCCTCCCAACGTTGTATGGCCTCTTCATCCCGCTCATTTTTACCATCCTTGATGCCTCTAAGCCCCCATTTTGGGTTGCTAAGACCCTATGCATTGGTGATGCCCTAGTGACGACTCGAATGCCTTTATCTATTTGACTTTTCGCCGCTTGGTTCGTATCACATATATATATGTATACATAAACATATATATATATATATATATATATAGATACATATATATGTGTACACACACACATATAGACACACACACATATATATGTGTGTGTGTGTATATACACACATATATATGTATATGTATATGTATACACAAACAGATATGTATATACATATATATATCTATATATACACATGTGTGTGTGTGTGTGTATATATAGACACACATACATATGTATATGTGTGTGTGTGTGTATTTATACATACATAGATACGCACACATATATATAAGTATGTATTTATATATACGTACATATATGTATATGTATATGTATGTGCACGCGCACGCGTGTATATACACAAACACACATGCACACACATACATATACATTTACATATGTATGTATGTATATATATATATATATATGTATATGTACATACATATATATATGTATATATGTACATAAACATATATATGTGTATGCGTGTGTGTACATACATACATATATATACATATATATGTATATGTATGTATATGTATATGTGCATGTATCTACATCTACACATACATATACATATACGTACATTGTATGTACGTATATGTATATGTATGTGTAGATGTAGATACATGTATGTACGTATATGTATATGTATATGTAGATGTAGATGTAGATACATGTACATATACATATACATACATATACATATGTACATGTATGTATGTATGTATCTGTGTGTGTATGTATATATACAGATATATATTTTTATACATGCACACATGTGTGGGTGAATACATATCTCTGTTTGTGTAATTACACACACACACAGATGCGTGTATGAGTGTGTGTGTATGTATGCATGTATGTGTACACACACATGTGCGTGTTTGTGTGTGTTTATAAATATATGTATGTATGTATGTACGTATGTATATGTATATGTGAGTGAATGTGTGCGCGCGCGAGCGTGATTTTTTATATTGACACACACACACTCTCTCTCTTATATACATATATGAGTGTGTGTGTGTGTGTGCGCGTCTTTATGTGTGTGTGTGTTGACAAATATATATATATATATATATGTAGACACACACACATAATTATCATACATTCTTAGATCTTTGCTACGTATTTTTATGCACGTACAAAATTTTAAAGATCAATCCTTCGGATGCAACGATTTTACGATTTCGGTTCAGAGCATGACATTAGACTAAAATCTTGCGACATGAGCTATCTCAAAGTTTTTGTTTCTTCTGCTGTGAGTTGAGTACGTTAAGGAGTGAATCAATTCATTCTCAAACAAAAATAGCTGAGCTGAAACAGACACGCATGGATAATTTTTTCCTCCTAAAATATAACTTTTTTTGCGATAGCTGGATGAACATATATTTGTTCACTTAACCCAAAAAACACTATGGATAATATCCGTTATATCGATTGAGAATTCTACTTCCTTTTGATCAACAGTTTTTGTTTACTTAGAGTTTTACTCTTTCTCCTGTTCTTAATTCGCTCGTCTCCTGAGTTTTAAGTGTAATATTAAAGTCCCTAATTTTATATTTAACCTAGGCAGTTACTTCAATTTTTACTGCAGTGTTGGTCTATCCAATGTTTTTGCTGTTGCCTAAGAATTTCATGATTAGAATTGACAAGAGTTTCATACAAGTTAATTTTGTTCCCAAAAAATATAAGTGCATGATATTAGTGTGTTTTGATTTGGATAGCTTTTTCTACCCTTTGTATACTTACAAAAGGGTTTATTAGATTTGTATTTTTTTTTTCAAATTAAGTAGTAGTGTACGGGTAAATATGCCAAGTATATATGCATAATGACTTCTTCAATTCCATATGTTACTCCTATCAGCAGTTCATACCAAAGTTGTTACTAAAACAATTGAAAAAAAAAAAAGAAAGAATAGTACAATAGTTGTTCTATATTGACTATGGCTTGCTTTGCTTGCTAACAGCTTAAATATTACAAAGCTGGTCCACAAAATTAAAATATTTCGCTCACTTAGTATGTAATTTGTTGGTACATCATTATAAAAATGGATTTGAACTTCACAAGTGACATTTCTCTTTTGAAGGTCAAGATTTAACGTGGTAAAATGAATGTCTGAAATGTGTGAAATATTGGCAAATTTTGAACTGAAACAACACAAAAAATGAGGTAATTTTGGAAAAAAAAAAAGTAGTTACACCACAATCCTAAATAGATATACGAAAACGCTGGACGGTTATACAAAAATACAAAGCAACTATACAGCCCCAACTTGCAGAAAATAGCAAAACCCCCAAATTGTGAGGCCCGAGCCCGTGTATAAACATACATTGCATCCCTGCCCAACACATAATTTTCATTTTACTTCTCTGCCTTCATTCACTGTATTTCCTTTGAGGAACTAAAATTATCATCATCAGAAGCCATGGAGATTCTTGCTTTATCTATTGCTATTGCAATAGTTCTTATTTGTTTTGTTCATTTTGTTTTTGTACAAAAGTCTGACGATGATTACCAAAAAAATCTCCCACCCGGAAGCTTTGGCTGGCCGATCATTGGCGAAACTATTTTATTCGGTAAGCCGGAAAAGTTTGTGGGAGATAGGATGAAGAAATACTCTCCTGACATCTTCAAGACTAAAATTCTTGGAGAAAAAGTTGCAGTTATTTGTGGCTCGAATGGTCACAAATTCCTCTTTGCCAATGAACAAAAGTACTTCACTGCCTTCCGTCCACATGCCATGCAAAGGCTATTCGGTTTGTACCAATCTAAAGCCCCTCCTCTTCCTCAGTCGGCAGCTGATCAAATGCCACAGGGCGACGAAGATGAAAGGTTCATTAGACAGGCTGGTTTCCTAAGGCCGGAAGCATTAGCTCGGTACTTGGGAAAAATGGATTCCATTTCTCACCAACTTTTGCAGGCTCACTGGGAAGGGAAAAATGAAGTTGTGGTTTATACCATGGCAAAGACAATAACTTTAGCTCTCTCTTGGCGGTTCTTTCTGGGAACAGATAATCCTGAAAGGCTTGCGAGGCTTGTGGATCAATTTGATGATATTATTTTGGGTTTGCATTCGATTGCGGTGAATGTTCCGGGAACGATATTTTATAAGGCGAATAGAGCAGCCGCAGCAATTAGGAAGGATCTTCTTGCTGTGATCAAGGAGAAGAAGGCTGAAATGGCCACGGGAGTGCCCATGCGAGATATATTGTCTCACGCGATATTTGCCACTTATCCTAGCGGAAAACACATGCCCGAGGCTGAGATTGCTGGTAAGATCCTGGGATTGATTATTGCCGGATATAGAACAGTTGCCACTACCATAACTTTCTTGATGAAATATGTTGGAGAAAGACCAGATATTTATGAGAAGATTAGAGCAGGTAAATTTTTTCCTTAACCCCTTTGCATTGATTATTTAAATTATTCTGAAACAGAAACCTTGAGAATAGAACGTTTTCTGAAGGAAAATAACACTGTCAAAGATTGTAATTAGATTTTAGTTACAGACAAATCTTAACCATTCAAGAGTTATCATCAATTACAAACTCTAATTCTTATTTTACCTGTAACCTGAAATATCAGTTTCTTACGTAAATATTACTTTTTTTTTATTATTGCAACATAGACCCTAGGAAAAAATACTTTGGCTGATATTTTCATTACTAGATTTTATATTTACTTTTAAATTAGGATTTAGGGTTCAGGATTCAAAACATAGGGTTTATGCTATTGGAATTTAGGGTTTTAATTAGATTAAAAATAGTGGCAATTATGGCTTTTTATTGTTAAGGGAAATTACGGGTAATTTTTTATTTATTAAAAATAATTTTAGATTTTTTTAGTAAGTTAGGCTAATATGATATTCTTTTAAAATTAAATTAAATTAGTATTAATTTATTGAAATACTTTTTTAGTAAGTTGCAATAATATAGGACTCCTATGAAATTATATTAGGTTAGCATAATCCAAAAGTAACATATTACGTTAGGTGTCTTTGATACTGAATATCACAGCGTCTTTGACGCTATTATTGTTCTTTTCTGAAATATGAAAGTTGACATATTTTACAAGGGAAGGAACTTTTGGATATAAAGTCCTAGCATTGGTTAGCAATTTTTTAAAAATCAGACCAGTCAATGAATCAGAGGGAGGTCTGGTTCAAGGTCGGACCGGTCGGACTGAGGTTTAATGTTTTTTCTCTTTTTTAATTTAATTTAATATATAATATAAAATAAATACTAAATATACTCCAGCTTGTTGAACTAGTCAACCCATTAATTGTTTGAATATATTCAACTCTACAAATTAATGAATTTATTATATTCAAATATAAAAGTTAATTAATTTATTATATTTGGTAAAAATTTTATGAAATATTTTATGTCTATAACAACTAAATTAACAAAGAAAATGCCATTACAAGTATAAAAAATACAATAACTATAAAGCGTAATTGTGTCAGGAAAAAAAATAGATAACACATATTTTAAAATTCACCATTAAAGCATGTTATTATATTTTTAAATATTTTAAATTACAGTCTTGAGCATTCTAAATTATTAAATCGTATCTGTTGCTTGCTTTCACATTATCTACTCTTTTAATACCGTTAAGACTTATTTTTCAATATGAAATTCAAATTTATTTTTAATACCAAATAATAAAATTAATTTTGTATATTGGGTGGTTCCAGTAAATGTAATTTTTTTAAATAAAAAAATTTCTTTTGCCCTATTTTTTAAGGTAGGTTCACATATCAAATGATTTTCAAATTTCAATTTGATTATCTTACTATTAGTTTGGATCTATTTAGTTTTTAAATTTTTTAGTTTTTTACGTTTTTTGTTACAACATCTAACGAGAGGTAATTTATAACAATTTTGTACTAATCAAGAATTTCTTAAAAGAGGTTAAACTTTATTTAAAATCGGTTCTCAAACTTTAACTTTAGTTGTATTCTCTCCAAAAGAAAATTTTATTTTTGGTGTATCGGGCTATTGAGCGAAGAATTTGATTTTGTACAGTAGTCTCAAAAATAAAACTAACAAGTAAATCTATTTGCTTAGTAGTTCTTAATTTAATCATTTCTATTTAATTCACACATTTTCTTTTAGTATGTCAAGAAAAGGTGAATATGTGATGCTATAATAATTGGAATCAATATATTGCATAGAAAAATATGATTTTTGATAATATGAACTGGTTTTTGATTTTTTTAATAAAGAAAATAACTTTCTATCCACTTACTTTCAAGATGTCATACGTGCTTATTGAATAATGATTAATTATAATTCAAAAATTTAATGACTTACAAAATACCAATTTAAACTTTAAATTAGGAGAATGTTTTGGGCATAAAAATAAATAATTAAATAATTTAGATAAAGTACTAATCTTAGTAGGAGAGATTTTGGTAAAAGTAAATCTAAAATTTCTTTAACATAATGAATTTGGATGTCAAGTTAGAAAGGTAAGAATTAATTAATTTTATTAAACATGATTAATAAAGAAAACAAAGAAAATAAAAAAGTAAGAATCAATGAAATTCAATAAATGTGATTAATGAAAATAAAGAAACTAAAAATGTAATAATCAATTAATTTTATTAAAATGATTAAATGAAACCTAAAGAAAGAACAAATAAAATATTTGGAAGATACAAGCACCAAACTGGACGTTTGCTTGATGGTTTCAAGGCTGGAAGGCTTGAGACCTCCCACTAGCACTATTTTCAATTTTTTGAAAAAAGGCAAAATGCAAAAAATTGTTGGTTCACCGGTTCGTCGGTTCAATCCGGTTTGGCAGTTCAATAAGTCCATAGTGATTTGCATAGAACTAGACCGAAAGCGTGGCCAGTTCACGGTTCAATCGATCGAACTGGTCGGTCTAGTCCGATTTTAAAAACACCGCTGGTTAGTTATACACCTCTTTTCTCTTGTTTATATGCAGGATTGCAAAAGTAAAAAAATATAAAAAATGTCCACCGTATCAGGATGGGTTTTTTGGATATATATAGACGCGCACAGGCTCACTCGCTCTTCAGACTAATGCATAAATAGTGAACATCAGTAGATAACACATAACTCCTTCGACCCCAAGAAAGACAATTCGAGGAGTTTGGGGACTATGTCTCTCTCTCTCTCTTTTTTTATCAATAAATGGATGCAATTGGAATGAAAATATGCAGTCCATATAAGGGGAACAAAATTTGGAATTGTACCTGTTGTTCAGTAATAATGCTTCTGGACAATATAAATTGAACAATAGGATTAGTCTTTTCAGATTTGTTTTTCCGCTTAAAACTCTTACCACCTCGAATTTAACTTGTATATCCTTTATCCTTTTCACCATGCAGAATTTCTTTACACGTGCTTTACCATTTTTTTTATTGTACTTGCAGAGCAATTGGAAATAGCTGCATCCAAGAAGCCAGGAGAATTATTAGAATGGAAAGATATGCAAAAAATGAAGTATTCTTGGAACGTAATATGTGAGACAATGAGACTTAATCCTCCTCTCCAAGGAACATTTAGGGAAGTCCTGACAGATTTCACATATGCTGGCTACACTATTCCAAAGGGATGGAAGGTACAAGCAGTGTTGTCACTGGTTAAGGACCTGATCTGGACCCATTGATTTTTTACGGGTCTAGATAGGGATAAAATTTCGTCTACCTGGACTTGGATATGGACCTTTTTTCCTCTAATAAAAAAGGGTCAAATTCGGAATATTGTATTTCGACCAGTACTTGACACGGACCCGGTTATATACGTAATAATTATAAAATATATATACATATTTTATACTTTCAATATCTAATACCCAATAAATAATAATTATAATATATATACACGCGTATTTTACATTTTCAATACTCAATACATAATAAATAATAATTATAAAATATATAGAACTATTTCATGCTTTCAAGATCCAGATTCAACTTGACCTGACCGGTCTCCGGGCTCTATCGGACTCGGATCCGGAAAACCAAATACAAGACTCGGAAAGAAATGGGTTGGGGTTTGGAACAATATAACTCAAACGAGTCTGGATCTGGAACAATATAACTCAAACGTGTCTGGGTCTCTGGAACATTCAATTCTGGCTTGGACCCATTGACATCCCCTAATACAAGTAATGTTTCAATTTTCAAAATTCAATATTCAGTGTTCACCATTGCCGATAATCGAAATACAGATAAATAACCTAATATTTGTACTTTCAACTAGAGAAAAAACAAAGGATCTTATATTTAAAGAGTAGCACAAGTTCCTCTGTTGAAAAAAATAATAAAGAACCTAGAAAATTGTTATATAGAAAATAATAAAATGACTTCAGGTTCAAACAAAATTATAAAATGACTTCTAGGTTCAAACAAATCTATATATGTTAAACTCTTTTATGCTATAAGTTTTCATTTCTTTTCCTCAGTGTTAATTGTTCCATTGGTTTTTGTCATACAGGTTTACTGGACCGTAAGCACCACCAACAAAAATCCTGCATATTTCAAACACCCTGACCAATTTGATCCCTCAAGATATGAAGGTGAAGGACCTGCCCCCTACACCTATGTTCCATTTGGTGGTGGACCGCGAATGTGCCCAGGAAAAGAGTATGCAAGACTTGCAGTGCTGGCTTTTGTCCACAATGTGTTTAAGATGTATAAATGGGAAATCCTATTCCCCGATGAGAAGGTTATTAGTGGAATGATGCCAGCCCTAGAAAAAGGACTCCCTATCCGCTTGTATCCACTCTAGAAATTTAATTCAAAAATTCTCCACAAATAACATACAGGCTTTTCTCAACATCTTGTAACAAGTGAAAGGGATAATTTCACATACCTCTCCTGAGGTTTATCATAATTGAACTTACCTCCCTTTAGGTTTTTAAAATTACACATACATCCCTTGTGTTTATATTTTTTTTATAGCAAGAAAATCCATTTTGACAATGCAACCCAAAAACACCAACCAAACACCCTGAAATATCCTTAATTGCTTTTAAAAATAAAAATAAACATTAACAAATGAATCAATTAGTCATAAATATATCAAAAGACTCATAATTTTACAGAAAATTTTCAATTTTCACCAGATTCTATTCTCCAAAACTTAGCTATCTGAATAATCTAAATTGATCTACTTTATCTATCAAAATCTCACAAACAAAAATATTAGCAAGAAAGGGATGGCCAACTTAATAAAAAAATGCACGCGTAAATACTTTGGAGGGCCCAATTAGTAAAAGACTTTAGTTTTTAGGATCTTTTTACTTTTTTATTTATTGTTTCTCTTTAAAAGCAATTAAGGTTATTTTAGTATATTTATTTGGTATTTTTAGGATACATTATCAAAATGGGTTTGTTTTATTATAAAAAATATAATCATTGGGGCTATAAGTGTAATTTTTAAAACCTGAGGGGAAGTTTTTGCAATTATGACAAATCTTAAGAGAGGTATGTAAAATTACCCCCAAGTGAAACTAGCTTTTTTAAAATTAAAAATAAAAACTGTTTTGGAAAAGCATATCTTGAGTTGCTTTTGAAAACAGCTTTTTGCTTTTTTGAACATGAAAATTTAAAAAATGTTTTCGGCTTTTTTTAACAACTTTTCAAAAATATATTTTTTTTGGTTGTGTTGTACACATTGATGATTGTTTAAAGCTCCAAAGGCGATAGTATCGATAAAATGTACGTAATCACTTTAATTAATTTTCCATTTTTTAAGATGATTATATTCTTCTAATAATATTCAGAAAATGCAATCTAAATAGAGTCATACTTGGCCTAGTGGTTATGATCGCAATAATTGATGTTACCTTAACCACCTCAATAATCCTAATTAGCAGGATTATGTCTAAAATGATGTTATAATGTAGTCAAATTACATATTAGGGTTAATTACAGTTTTCCGCCCGAAAGTGGGGTTAACCTACACTTTGTCCCCTTGAATGCAAAAATATATGCACTTTGCACCAAAAAAATTTTGGGTTAAAATTTTGTTATTAACTTAATTTTGTATAAATTGTTAAAAGTCTAAAAAGCCCTTATAATTGCATGTATATTGACAAATATAACTACAGGTATAAAAACTTATTTGTTTTCCTATTTGATCCCTTGCATGTCTATTATACTCCTACAATGTGCATTAATACGTATAATTTTAAAAATTAATATTAAAAAATACTTGTACATGCTTTTTAACTAACCCTATAAAATATATAAAAATTTTTGTTGTATTATACTTCAAGAATAATATTTCAGTTTGTGGCAAATTTTTAAAATTTGTCTAATAATAATCATATATCTTTTGCATTATATACAAAACAATAAAGATTTATATCCAAGTTTATATACATGCACATATATATATATATATATAACCAATAATATGATAGAATTTTTATTAATGTGATATCTTGTACAGCAAGAAAAGAGTTAAAATTGATATTAATGTAGCCTAATATATTAAACATAATGTAATATCTTATATACAAAAAAGAGTTAAAATTGATATTAATGTAGCATAATATATTAAACATATTAAATTAATAAAAATGTTGTCATCTTATTGGTTATGTGTATGTGTGTGTGTGTGAAAATTTAGACATAAGTATTTATTATTTTCTATATAGTACAAAAAAATATCATTAATATTACGAAATTTTAAAATTTTTATGACAAATTTAAATATTATACTACGACAAAAATTTTTATATATTTTCTATGGTTAGTCAAAAAGTATGTACAATTATTTCTTAAAATTATATGTACGAGCATGATAGATATGTATGGAATAAAATAGGAAAAAAAGTAAGTTTTAGTGCCTATGAGTATATTTGTCAATAGACATGCAGTGATAAGGGCAATTTAAACTTTTAATAATTTATAGAGAATTAAGTTAGTAACAAAATTTTAATCCAAAATTTTTTGGTGCAAAGTGCATATTTTTGCATTTAAGGGGGCAAAGTATAGGTTACCTCTGCTTTCGGGGGCAAACTATGATTAATCCAACATATTCTAATCAAGTTGACAGGGTAACATATAAAATACCCTATACCATGACTCCCTTATGGTTCAAAAAGCTATATATCCCCCCCCCCCGGTGGTTTATGTTAAAGTGTCGAAATGATGGAAATTAGATCCGTGACAGAACATGAGTAAAATGTCCAAATTGCCCCAGTGATTAACTGTTTCATCTCTGTGAGTGCTGTAGACACCAAATTTTGACACACGATTTATTTTCAAACATTGGGGAGCATGTTTACATTTTTTGGGCCAAATTTTAATTTTTTAATAATTTGGGGGGCAAAATAGTAATTTTTATCTGTACATATTTTTTCCGTTAGCTTTGTGGGTTTTAAGTTCATATTTTTTACTTTCATACAAATTTGTTAATTTTTTTATTGTGATTTTATTTAATTTAATTGGTATTCTTTTTATATTTTTACCGGCACAAGGGCAAAATGGTAATTTCACCTCGCGAATACCATTTTAGCTCATTTTAGGTTCCAAATTTATTTTTCTAATTCTTTAAGCATGTTTCTAAATTTTCTTGATTTTTCGAAGACGATTGCTATTTCTTCTGTAAATACTGCATTTAAAGGCAAAATCGTCATTTTACAACTTAAATTCATTTTTCACCAATTTTGAGTCATAAATGTATTTCCTAGGGTTTTAAGCTTATTTTTAATTTTTGATAATTTTTCGAGATCAATAGCTATTTTTCTATGAATTTTCATTGTCCAAGGGAAAAATCGTCATTTTACAGTTTAAATTTATTTTTTGTCAATTTTTGAGTCATAAATTCATTTCCTAGGGTTTTAAGCTTATTTTTAATTTTTGGTAATTTTTTGAGATCAATAGCTATTTTTCTGTGAATTTTCATTGTCCAGGGGCAAAATCATCATTGTACATTTTAAATTTATTTTTCATCAATTTTTGAGTCGTAAATGCATTCCCTAAAGTTTTTAAGCTTATTTTTAATTTTTGGTAATTTTCTGAGGCAAATAGCTATTTTTTTGGAGTATTTTCGTTGTCCAGGGGCAAAATCGTCATTTCACACCCTAAGAGTGTTTTTTTTATCAGCTTTAAGCTCTAACTTTTATTTTGAAATCTACTTTGAATTTTTTGAAAAATTTTGGAGATTATTGTCATTTCTTTGTATTAATTTTTTAATTTTTTGGGTTAAAAAAATATTTTTTAAATAAAATTAGAATTTTTATTACCGATAACATTTTTGTTATTTTGTAGTATTCTTGGTGACTAAGACAACTGGCTCTATAAATACCCCCTTTAATTAGAAAAAAATCAAAAACCCTAAAAACACACACATGTTCCTCCATTTCTAGATCAAAACATACACTATTCACCTAAAAAAAACACACACATACACACACTTGCTGTCATTTCCCAAGGCTTCCACTGTTCATCATCTTCAAGTTCAAACCCAGCAAGAAGATTATATTTTTCAGTTTATCATCAATCATCCCACAAGGTAATTTCTTAATTTTATCTATTCTATTTTTCTTTAATCAAATCTGATTATATTTTTTAGAGCTTTTCTTTTAGTTTTCTTTTTGTTTGTTCTATCGTTTCTGGGTTTGGGATGAAGTTCCTGGGTTCTGAAGTTTCTGGGTTCTGTTCTCTCCTTTTCTTCTCCTCATCTCCCTAAAATCACCGTTAATTCTTTCCCCTTTTTGCTCCACCTCCACCGTTTTCCAATCCCCTAAAACTATCGCCTCCCTCAACCTCATCTCCACCATCCCTCTCTAATCTTCACCAGAAACCAACCTCAGGACCTCAACCTATACCCAACCCCTCCAATCATCACGCCAAATTGCCAATCACCAAAAACAAACTCCCCCCTCCAAACTCAAATGTTCATCAACTCAAACCACCACTCACACACAGACACCCGCAAACAACCATCTCCCCTGTCGCCTCCCTTTCACTGCCACACTTCACTTTCCCACCACCAGCAATCCAAAATCCTAAAAGAAAAAAAAAAAGAGAAGACCACCTGCAAAATACACAATCCGAGAATAACATTATTACCATCCCAATTACCAAATTACAGCCCCATTTACAGCCTCAAAAATTGCCAATTTCTCAACCCAAAACATCCATAGTTCAACCATAACAGCCAGTCATCTCCCTCAAATTCTCTCCCATCTGCAGAAACAGCCCAAAGCAACCACAAATCAACTCAGTCAATCAAGTCTCTCCCTCACCAGCATCATCCCTTATCGACTCCACCACTTGCAACAGAACAGCCCGCCAGTTAGTCATCACAGAACCACCACAGCCATCAATTGGCCACAACCAGCTTCCCTACTAATCCAAATTCAACCTTCACAAAACCCACAACCTGTAGAAAAAACACAAACAAATCACAACCAAAATTGCCCTCCTCAACTCCCTGCCAAACCACTACCACCAGCGCCACTAACCAAAACCTCCACTGCCGCCAACCATAGTCCCCAAATTCACAAGAATAACCTGCAAAAATAAGATAGAAATCCAATACCCAAGTTCACCACCGTCAATAGCCCTGGTCCACAGTCAATACTAACAGAACCATCATGTTCAACTGAAACCAATCAAAATGGCCTCACTAATCCCGCCATTGCAGCCCCAAAACCACAGTCAAAGCACCCCATCATCTGCACAACAACCATAACCACCAGGGGCCAATCACAATACACTATCAAACAACCACACAAGATACACAACATCAGTTTGTCAGTCCCAAGAACGAACAAGCCCAAACCAGACACAACCTCCAAGGCAGCCACGCGCCACCACTGGAAACTATTCTTAACCAGTAGCACCGCCACCCAAATCACACACACATAGCCACGCTCTCACCGCCGTGTCTTCCCCCTCTGATTATTCGAAAGGGGCAAATCATCTGGGAATCGACAGAAAATGAGAAAAATAGATAAAGGCCAGCAATCGGAAGTAAAGAAAGAAAGAGAGGGCGAGTGACAGAACAGAGCAAACTGGGGAGAGAAATAGGGGAGAGGAGAAAGAATGGAGCCGGAGTGAAAGAATAGGGGAAGGGAGTGTGACAGCCCCACCTTACCCAGAGGCACACCAAAGGGCTTAGCGGACTGCCTGCTTAGCTCTCGCCAGAACTCAAACACGCACTCACTTAAACATCCAAGCGTACTTAACTCGAAATAAAATGCACTCATAAATAAATACATTCATAATATTTACTTAAAAGTATAAATATCACAAGAGTTTTTACAACCCAAAATATATTAATATTTACAATAAAAGCCTACACATTTAGGCTGTCCAGATACATTAAACAAAACATGTACTAGGTCCAAAATGAGCTTTTCCAGCTTTAGTATTTTGGAAAACCTGGTTAAAGAAAACAAATGAACGGGATGAACTATAATAGCCCAGTGAGTGCTCAAGTCATGCAGTATACCAATAACAAATAAACCTTTAAGGATAATAATTAACAAATTTAATAAATGATGAACAAGAAATGTGAAGTGTAGTAAAATCAATGGCGGATATAGGCTCACTACAGGAGCAAGCTCAACTGCAGGAGTATCGATCATGATCAAGATAACAAGGATATCGAGATCGAGGTAAAAGCTCAGGTCTGAGATACTTGAAAAATTCAATCCAGAGTTACCCTCTTCGTGGAATGAAACTCATATAGGAAAGAATATCATGCACCTATAACCCTAGCACCTTATATCACCCCCAACACTCCAGGTTGACTAACCGAGGAGTAACGGTGAAGTTAGCCCCGGAAGTCCAAGATCAAGCATAAAATTTAATCATGAGTTAGCCTTTTCCAGGACTTTACTCAGATATAAAAATTAACACGCACCGAATAACCACCCAGCACCTTATATCTCTCCCATACTCACCCAATCTAATTAACCGTGGAAAACAATAAAGTTACCCACGGAAGCCGCAAGCACAAATAACACATTCAATAGTGAAAGCATGTAACACATTGTGGAATAGATGCGATAAAGTACACATCTTTTCTCAAGTAACACATTTTATTAAATAATCATGTCAAACATAACATATCATTTTATACATCGAAATAATAATATCAAGTATTACATGGAATTTCATGCAACATGCACACATAAGAACCCTCACCTTAAGCCTAAGAAAATATCTCACGATAATGTTGGGTCTCACTTCCGGATCCTGAAAATTCACGAGAAAAATAATCATATAAAAGCCTGACTAAAATCTAAGAAATTTCATAAGGAAATTCAAGAAATACCCCAAGTCTTTCTAAGGTTAAATTTCTAGGGTTTTGGAGCTTAGGGTTTTACCCTAGGTTTAGGGTTTTCAAAATTAGGGTTTTCTATCTTTCTAGGGTTTTGCTCGGAAATGTTTAATTCACTAATAGCTAATCTACAAAAATTTCTGCACGCTTAAATCACTAAATTAAAGCTTATAAAGTCTTAAATCATAGCCTAATCACTTTTATTTCCTAGGTTTTACTGAAATTTCGGCAGCACTTCCCCTACAATCGGACTAACCCAAAAATTTTTAACCTGCAAGAAAACATCCAACAACCCAATCTCAAGTAGTTGTACTAATCTCACATCAAACTCAATTCAATTCCATTCAAATTTATCACAAAAAAATGCATAAACTACTCCAAGTTCTTCAAGCAAATCAAACCTAGATCATGACTTTTCAAGTTTAATATACTATCTACAAGGCATACAAGTTCACAAGCTTCACATTCATGGAATAAAACTTCATTTTTCATGGCCAAAAATCAATCATACTTAACCATAAAAACATAACTTAAGAGCTAAAAACTATGATCTTTCACTTGAAATTAGAAGAGAAATTCATGGAAAATACCTCTAGGTAGACAAGATTGTTGCTTAGGAGGAAGTTCCACTTAATTTCTATGGTTGAAAAATGAGTAAATGGAAGTAAAAGATCCAAGAAAAATGAAAGAAAATGGAGAGAAAAGGAGAAGAGAACAGCCGGCCAGCAAGAAGAAAAGAAAAGAGAAAATTTGGGTAAGTAAAGAAGAAAAGAATTGGAAAATTTTTTGACCAATCAAAACAAGACAAAGGTAAAGTGATCTTGACTTTCTCTCCATGGAAGACTACACTTGGCAAGGGTTAATTAGAAAAGATTTTTGTGATTTATCTTATAATTATATCTTGCAAGAGATGTTAGGTACAATTTCTAAAGGTAAAGGTACAACATGGTAGTAAAATGGAAAATCATTTCTTATTAATTTTCCCACTAATTTCGGCCCTTCTTTTTTTCTTTTTTTTTTCCTAATGAACATAATACAAAATAAATGGTTTTGGCATGAATTTCTAGGGTGTTACAGGGAGTGAGGGAGAGATTGAAAGCCAGATAGAGAGAAGGGGGAGGCGAAGACAAGAGAATTGAAAGGAAAGTGAGAGAAATGGAGGCCGAGAGAGTGAGAGAAAACAGAGAAACAAAGAGCAGAGAGAAGAAACGGGAAAAGAAAAGATCAGAGATAGAAAAATGGGAGGTGATGCGCGAGTGAGAGAGGAAAGTAATTGGAAAAAAAATTTCTCTCTTTATGTGCCCCAATGTGCCTTTTTGTGATTTTTTATGCATTTTCTTCATATATTTCTTATTTTACATACTTTTTTCTTATTTATTTACTTTATGTTGTTTAATTTTCAAAATCTTATTATTTGGTGAATACTTTGTATTTAGATAGTCAATGTAATAATTAGATTATTTTTCTTTCGTTTTTGTTTACAAATATTTGTATATTTAGATAGCAAATGTAATAGATAGATAGTTTTACTCTTTTTCTCCTAAAATATTGTAGCTAATTCCCTCGATGTAATAGTTAGGGCTTATCTGCTTTCGTGTGCTTATGTGCTTATATGTTTTACCGCTTTTCTTAGGGTTTTGCATCTAGATATCATGCTTAAATGTTATGTGCTTCTATGTGATCTTATATGTCTTTTTATGTTTATTTGCTTTCGATTTATGCTTTATTGCTTTGATTCATGTTTTATCAAGTTTTATTTCGTCACCACACTAGTCCAATGCTAGTTGTTGCTTTGTCATTTCCCTACTAATCCAATGCTAGTAGGAATCCCTAGAAATGGCTAGTCCAACGCTAGACCTTTAGGGCATGTTAGTGTTAGGTGCACTCGTGTGCATTTTTACATCCCACTTTACACATTTTTAGTTTTCTTTCCATTTTGCATGATTTTTATTATTATTACTATTATTTATTTATTTATTTATTTTTTACAAAATTCAGTGCATGGCATTTAGGTGACATTTCACTTAGAAACTAGGTCATTTTGTGTGATCCGACTAGAAATAGTCGCCTACTCACATGGGAAGTGGTGGCGTACATGCCGTTCCCCACTCCGTGAGTAAAAATATTCAGTCACGAGATATTAGTTCCTGTACCCGTCATGTTGCATACCCACTTTCTTTCTTCACTTCCTATATATTATTATTTTCTTTTCTTTTTGCATCGCATTTTGCATAGACACTCGTGACTCTCTCGAGGTTTCGATTCGGATTTCACAATTAATGCGATAATTCTGACCAAGCCTTGACGGAACATGCAGACCCTTCCGATACCCACATTTAGATTTTAGGATTTGCATTCATTTAGATACATTCGAACGCGATAAAACTCAGCGTTAATTTAAGAAATTTTGATTAAACCTCGCAACTAACCTCGGTTAGGTAGAAAGGGTGCCTTAGGAGTGAGCCTTTGCCTTCCTTTTCTTCAAATGTGACTCCCGAACCTTTTTCTCTCATTTTTCGTAGACCGAAGTCGGAAAAGGGTTTTAAATAATTTTTTAAAATTTTACTTTTGTTTTGTTAAATGATTTTTTTGGGTGACTTGGTACACCCTAACTCAGTACCAAGTGGTGACTCCATTTTTTAAAAATAAAACCCTTTTTCAAAAATTAGTTAGCCAAAATTGTCGTACTTTTATTCCTGGCCTTACTTTCTTTTAAAATGCCATTTTTCCTAAAAAACACATTTTTACTAAAAATTCGATTTTTATTGCACACGTACGATTTTTTCTAAAACCTTTATTTTCAAAAAATGTCACCGGGATCGGACCGTCTTTCGGGACGCGATAATCAACGACCCCACCATGTGTCATTTCGGGGCGCGACAAGTGCATTTATATTTTTTCAAAAAATATACACTTTACCCTCTTGTGGTTTACAAAATATACCACATAACCCCCTTATAGTTCTAAAAGCTATACATAACTCCATGGCAATTTTTAGTACTTGTACGAGGTAATTTGGACATTTTACCCACGAACCGTTACGGAAGGGAATTTCCGTTAGTTTGAGACTTTAATCAAAACCACAAGGGGGTGATCATTAGCTTTTGAAACTATAAAGGGGTCACGTGGTTTAGCCGAAAACCACAAGGGGTAAAATATAATTAACCCTAAAAATATGTATCTATAAAAGAAATGCCAAATTTATTATTACTCGATTCAAGACAGTATTTATGTAGCACTAACTTGGGCAGTTTTCCCTTTTCTTTCTTTGTCAATATTTTATGATTTTCACAAAAATATTATTTTGATATTTGTAAATGCTTTCTTATAGTTTCTAAGTTAGTATCTTCACTTATTTAAATAGTTTAGTACTTAACAATTAATTATTATACTAGTTTTGAAAATTCATATCCCAAATATGGGTTAATTACTCCAATAGTCCTCAAACTATTTCATGAGTGTCAATTTAGTCCCCAAGCTTTTATTTGTGTCTATTTGGTCCATCAACTTTTACATTAGTGTTTAATTGATCCCCAATACCAATAAATGGCAAAATTGCCCTTCTATTTATATCATATCTTATATTTGTTTTTTCTCTACTTTACTTTTTATCAGTTTTCTTATATTTTTTATTTATTCCTTCAATTCTTTCCCTATCTTTATCCGTGTTCTCAAAAAACTCAGCCAAAACATTACCTTTTTTATTCACAAGTTTATATTGATTGATTTATCTGAAATATTTAGAGTGTTTTTCAGAGTTCTTGAGATGAAAAAGACTATTAAAAGAAATAAAATGAAGGAAAACTTCAAAAAATATTAAAATAGAAAAACATAAGGTTTAGGATTTCAATTTATTTACTTGGTTGTAGACATTTATGTCTTTCTTTTTTAATCATTTTCTTAATTTTTCTTAACTTTTTTTCTTTTATTTGTCCTCAGAGATCTCAAGAGAATAAAAAAAAATTCTAAACTTATCAACCTAAACCAATCAATATAAACCCGAAAAAAGAAAAGAAAAGAAGCTAATATGCAATTAGGTTTCTAATGATGTGGACAAGGATAGTGAATGTGGAGAAAAGATAAATTAAAAAGAATATAAAAAAGGAGATAAAAAGTAAAGGTCATAAAAGTAGAAGGGCAATTTTGTCATTAATTGGAATTGAGGACTAATTAAACACATATATAAAAGTTGAGGGACTAAATAGATACAATTAAAAGTTGAGGGACTAAAGTGACACTCATGAAATAGTTTAGGGACCAATGGAGTAATTAACCCCCCAAATATTAATGAGATCTTTCAGAAAGTTACATTATCCTTAGTCTTTTCTCACTTTTTTTTTAAAGTATTTTCTCACTTCTTGTTGTCATTAGATTCAGATTTTGAATTAGAATTATTAATTTCCATGTAATAGTTACTGTATTCATTTCTTTCAATTTCTATGATTATCTTATGTACACGCTTTCACAATTCAACTGCTTCCATATTAGTTTAAGGAAAGAAAATAATTGTTCTAGACAAATTTCTACAATTATCTCCAAATTTGCTTAGCATGAGAGTAAAATGTCTCCAAGTTGCGAATATCTCCAAATCTCCTTGGTGTGAGGGTCCGTGTGTAAATTATCTTGAAAGCATCTCCGGGTCTTTTTGGCATAAGAATAAATTGTTTTCAAGTTTGACAAAGGATAAACTGTCACAAGCATCTTCAAATCTGCTTACATGAGGATAAACTGTCTCCAATTTGCAAGCATCTTTATATCTCCTAAGCATAAAGGTAAACAGTTTTTAAGTGGTGAAATTCTCCAAATCTCCTTCACTCGAGGATAAACTGTCTCCAAGTTGCAAACAACTCCAAATCTCTATGACAAAAGAGTAAGCTATTTCCAAGTTACAAATATCTTCAAATCTCCTTAGCACGGTTGGGAAGCATGGTAATTGTGTTTAGATAAAAAGAATGTACAAGGCAAGTTAGCAAGCTTTCAAGCAAGTGAATAATTTTTGCCGAGGCATCTGAAACATTGGAGACTTCAAGAGTTTTCCTAGTCCTCTTCAATCCCACTTTATTTGGGTCTCTTTTCATGAAATGAAGCCTATGTTTCTCTTAATAAGAATCTTAATTCATCTGTAAGCCCCAACAAGCGGGATACATGTTCTAGATTGGGGGTCTCTAGACCTAAACTAAGCTTACTGAGTGAGAGGTAGATCCACCTTATGCTCTAGACTTTAGGGCTCTCCTGTTGGCTCTACTTGTGTGCAAAATAATAGTCCATGTGCCAAGAGATAATGTTACTTTAAAGTTACTGTAATATGCATTTTGAATTACGTTCTGGGATGTCATGATTATCCTGTTTCAAGAAACTAGTGTCTGTGTACTTCCCTTCTTCACATCAATCTGAAATGCTCTGGATTGTGAGGAAGGCCCCATCTTTTTATTTCACACATCCATTTTCTTATCCACAAGGTGTTATAGGAGGCTGTGTAGGACAAGCATTGTTCCATCTGACTTTGTTTTTTTTTTTATTCTCATTTTTCATGCGACCAGTAGTCTAGTTAATATCCCCTCATGTTCTGTTAATGGGTGCACTTGTGATTTGAATTTTCTTGAATTTTTGGAAGATGTACTCTTCTTGGAGTGATCTTTATGTTATGAAAGAGCGTGATATTAATTCTGGAAAGGAGACTTGGGTGAGGAGTTTGACACAATGGCTGTCAGTCTGTACTGGTACAAATAAAAGCACTTCTATTAGCAAGGTTGCTTGTATCAACCATTATAGGTAAAAATAACGGCTACCAATTACTCATTAGGAGACAAATGACAGGAATGCTATTAGATAGATGTCAACATACGTTTATTGCATATCTTTTATGGTATCGAAACAGATTACAGAAGAAAATGCCATCTGGACTTGTGAGCATGAGACTACTACTATTTCCCGATGATTGAGTTTTAGATGAATTCTTTCATTCAGCACTTGGAGAAATTGGGGTAAATCCAGACATCTTCCTTTGGCACATGTTCTGCTTATTAATGACTCATGTATACCTGAATGTACCTGTGAAACAATCATGCTGCATCTTCCTGGCCTAACTTATCCAATGTTTGATTGATATTCTTTACTAGCATATATTTCTGTGGATCTTTAAACAGTTTACAATTATCGGGTGCACAGCAGTGATTGCCACCGAGAATGGGCCGCATGTTGTTGACAATAAATTGATTCTTGAAGCAGGCAGAGCTTAGGAAAATGCCTCACATCTCTATGGTCGCTTTGGAGCTCACACCCATCATGGGGAGAATTTTTACTTTTTTTTTTTTTGGGTCTCCTTTCTCAAACATTGTTTATTGTTGGCGGCGATCCTCTAGAAGTCAAACGATTATGTTGCATACGTTTGCCAATTCCACTGTATATTGTTGTTGTTATTTCTGCTTCAATCCATCAATGATTCTTTCGAATCCACAAACGTTGTCCCAAACGAATGGTTTGGATATTTCCGCGTTGCAAGTATTGCCTCTATTCTAGCCCAAATAGACCCCACCTTGACATGATAGTTTATCCAGCACATTACACAGAAAACGCTGAACATAATGTATGTTATATCGATTGAGATTTCTACTTCCTTTTTATCAAGCGTTTTTTGTTACAGTTTTACACTTTCTTCTATCACTTCTTAATTCAATCTTCTCCGGAGTTATAATTATAATTAAAGTCCCTAAATTTATATTTAACCTACGCAATTACTTTAACTTTGACTGCAATGTTGGTCTCTCTATCCAAAATTTTTGTAGTTACCTAAGAATTTCAATTGAATTAACTATAGTTTCATACAAAATAATTTTGTTCCAAAAATAGAAGTGCATGATAGTAGTATATTTGATCTTGGAAAGCTTTTCTATTTTTGTAGATCTACAGAATCTTTTTCTTAAAATTAAGTAGTGTACGGGTGAATAAGTATATGCATATTTAACGTGCTTTATCCAAGACTTCAGAAGGTCCGGTACATATTTTTGGACTGCATATTGTAGACTTCTTCAATTCCATATGTTACTCCTATCAGCAGTTCATACCAAAGTTGTTCCTCAAACAATTAAGAAAAATAATAGTACAATATCGGTTTCTATATTGTCAATGGCTTGCTCTGCTTGCTAATGGCTTTTGGGGGTGTTTGGTTTAGAGGATTCAAGGAGGGGAATGGGTGTAAGTAATAATAATACTCATTGTTGATGTTTGGAAAACAACTATCACTACTATTCAATTGGTATAAAAGTGATTAATTGGGGAGGAGCGAATAATACCCATTTCATTCTTAAACCAAACATGTTAAGGGAATAATCAAAATGCATACTCATAGTAGGGTTAAAAATATCGATAGTGATAGTGATTTAAAAATTTGAATAAAATGGCTCCTTAATGTTACAAAGCTGGTCCACAAAATTAAAATAATTCACTTCCTCAGTATATAATTTAATTACTACCAGTTCAGTATATAAACACACATTGCATCCCTGCACAACTCATTACTTTCATTTACTTCTTTGCCTTCATTCACCGTATTTCCTTCAAACAACTAAAATTATCATCATCAGAAGCCATGGAGATTCTTGCCCTATCAATTGCCATTGCAATGGTTCTTATATGTTTTGCTCTTTTGGTATTTGCACGAAAGTCTGACGATGATGCTCGCAAAAATCTCCCACCTGGAAGCTTTGGTTGGCCGATCATTGGTGAAACGATTGAGTTTTTATTCGGTAAGCCGGAAAAGTTTGTGGGAGATAGGATGAAGAAGTACTCTCCTGACATCTTCAAGACTAAAATTCTTGGTGAAAAAACTGCTGTCATTTGTGGCCCGAATGGTCACAAATTCCTCTTTGCCAATGAACAAAAGTACTTCACTCCATTCCGTCCACATTCCACGCAAAGGCTATTCCGTTCGTACCAATCTAAATCCCCTCCTCCTCCTCCTCCTCCGGCAGCTGATCAAATGCCACGATGCGACGAAGAAGCAAAGGTCATTAGACAGCCTGGTTTCCTGAAGCCGGAAGCATTGGCTCGGTGCTTGGGAAAAATGGACTCCATTTCTGACCAACTTTTGCAGGCTCACTGGGAAGGGAAGGATGAAGTGGAGACTTATCCTTTGGCAAAGACATTAACTTTAACTCTTTCTTGCCGGTTCTTTCTGGGAACAGATAATCCTGAAAGGATTGCAAAGCTTGTGGATCACTTTGATGATGTTACTTTGGGTATGCATTCAATTATCGTGAATGTTCCTGGGACCATTTTTTGTAAGGCTAATAGAGCAGTTGCAGCTATTAGGAAGGAGCTTCTTGCTGTGATCAAGGAGAAGAAGGCTGAAATGGCCACTGGAGCACCCATGCGAGATGTATTGTCTCACATGATAGTTGTCGCTGGGGGAAAACACATGACCGAGGCTGAGACGGCTGATAAGATCATGGGATTGATTGTTGCCGGATATAGTACGGTTGCCACTACCATAACTTTCTTGATGAAATATGTTGGTGAAAGACCAGATATTTATGAGAAGCTTAGAGCAGGTAAATTTTTTCCTTAACCCCTTTGCACTGATTATTTAGATTATTCTGAAACAGAAACGTTGGGAATAGAACATTTTCTCAAATACGAAAGTAGGCATATTTTTAGAAGATTTTCTCAAATACCAAACCTGGCATATTTTACAAGGGCTATTGTGATAACGTCCAAACATTAGTTAGTTACACGGCTTTTTTCACCTGTTTATGTGTAGGAATTTGGAAAATTACAAGAATATAAAAATGTCTACTATATCATGCTGGATTATTTAGCTATTCACACACGCATTTCAGACTAATGCATAGATAGTAAATCACCAGTAAAAGACAAATGCCTCCTTCCACACCAGGAAGACAATTGGAGGAGAAGAGAGTATCATTAACTATGTTTCTTCTTTTGATCAATACAAGGATGCCATTGGAATATGTTTGCAAGCCACATAAGGGGAACAAAATTTGGACTTGTACTTAATGTTCAGTAAAATGATCCTGGGCAATAGAAATTAAACAATAGGATATCAGTCTTCTCAAATTTGTTTTTCCGCTTAGAACATTTACCATCAAGAATTTAACCGTTATATCCTTTATTCTTTTCACAAATGCATAATTTCTTTACATGTGCATTACCATATTTTTGATTGTGCTTGCAGAGCAATTGGAAATAGCTGCATCCAAGAAGCCAGGAGAATTATTAGAATGGGAAGATATGCAAAAAATGAAGTATTCTTGGAATGTAATATGTGAGACAATGAGACTTAATCCTCCACTTCAAGGAACATTTAGAGAAGTCTTGACAGATTTCACATATGCTGGCTACAGTATTCCAAAGGGATGGAAGGTACAAGTAACATTTCAATTTTTTTTCAATATTCACCTTCGCCGATACTTGAAATACAGATAAATGACCTAATGTTTGTACTTTCAACAAAAGAAAAAACAAAAGACCTTATGTTTAAAGAGTAATACAAGTTCTTTTTTGAAAAAAAAATATATTGAACCTAGGTAATTGTTGTATACATAAAATAACAAAACGACTCCTAGCTAGGTTCAAACAAAAGTATGTATGTTATTAAACTCTTCTATACCATATGTTTTCATTTCTTTTCCTCGTTATTAATTGTTCCTTTTGCTTTTATTATTATTGCCATACAGGTATACTGGACCGTAAGTACCACCAACAAGAACCCTGCATTTTTCAAAAACCCTGAGCAATTTGATCCCTCAAGATATGAAGGTGAAGGGCCTGCCCCCTACACATATGTTCCATTTGGCGGGGGACCGCGAATGTGCCCAGGAAAAGAGTATGCAAGAATTGCAGTGCTGGCTTTTGTCCACAATATGGTTAAGAAGTATAAAGGGGACGTCCTATTCCCTGATGAGAAGGTTATTGGTGATATGATGCCAACACTCGAGAAGGGACTCCCTATCCGCTTGCATCCACTCTAGAAATTTAATTAAAAAATTCTCCACAAATAACATAATGACCTCGTTTTGTTGATGGGAAAGTAGGGAAAAGTAATATGTACAAGAAAGTAATCTACATGAGAAAGTAATCTAATTACTTAACAATGTTTGGATACTCATAGGAATGTTGGCAAGAAAATTGTCTAAATTCTTGTTACAATGTTTGGTTTGTAATAATGTAACAAGTAATGTAATATATATTTGCACTGTGTTGTCAAAAATGCCTCTACAGTTATAATGTGTGAAATAAGTTTTGAGAATGATTTTATTCTAGAATGCATATTATTAATAAACTATAAGTTGATAAATATTATTTTTTCCTGTAATGTTTCTTTTCTCAATTGTAAATGTCACATTATTTTGTATATGATTGAGATTAAGAAATTGTTTTATTACTAATTTATTCAGCACTTGGATTGCCTAGGGGTCTCACATTCACATTTCTAAACTCATCCTTACCTCCAAAACTGGAACTCCATTTATCTTTTTTCCCATCTTAAGTTGCCAAGGTTTGCATGTATCCTTTTTCTATTTCCTGCCATTTTTATAATTTTAGGTACATAATTCAAGATTTGTTCACCACCTAATCTAAACAACTTCAATTGATTCAAGAGGGGTTTTGGGGCATGGGATATCAAATAGGAAGGTGAGAAAGTTTGTACCAATTGTGAAGCATGGCTGAAGAATAGTGTCGATCTACTTTGAAACTAGAGGCAAATTGGGTGGAAGATTTGAGTGTCCTACGAGTAGGAAGAGTGTAGCAGGCATGCAAATTGATATAATATTTCCTCATAAACAATTTTTTCTTAAACCTAGTTGGGGTGTTACAAAATTTTGGTTTGCCTATCATCCATGTCCGTGTTCAATCACGCTCGATATAAACTTGATCATCACCTCGGTTTCTTGCTAAAAAAAGGTTTCATCATAAAATTCTTCTTGGACAGGAACAGTTTTACACTTGAAAGTCGAAGCACATGTCACAGTGCACTGTTCCTGTCTAGATAAAGGCAGAGGTCGAAAAAGGGGACTTTTTGTGCAATTTTTAGCAATTGTGAGAGTCACCGCACAAGATTTGTGCGGTGACTCTCACAAAAATGCCATCCAAAAAATTTTTTTTTCTTTTTAATAGGTGGGGCGTCTTTGGGGGTATTTGTGCAATTTATGGGTAATGTGAGAATCACCGCACAAGCTTTGTGCGGTAACTCTCTATCCCCATTTTTTTTTTTAATTGCTAGTTTTTTTTTTTTTTTTTGCTTGATGGGCCGATTGTGCAATTTGGATTTGATGTGAGAGTCACCGCACTTGGTGTGTGCGGTGACTCTCACACCAAAATCAAATTGCACAATTGGCCCCTCAAGCAAAAAAAAAAAAGGAGTGATATGCAATTTTTGGTGTGTGTGAGAGTCACCGCATCACCAACGTGCGGTGACTGTCACATACACCAAAAAATTGCATATCACTCCTTTTTTTTTTTTTTTTTTTTGCTTGAGGGGCCGATTGTGCAATTTGATTTTGGTGTGACAGTCACCGCACACACCAAGTGTGGTGACTCTCACACCAAATCCAAATTGCACAATTGTCCAAAAAGCCTAGCGCCACTAGTGTCCAAAATTGAATTGGAGGCTAGTTGCATGTGCATAGCCGGTTAGCTTTACCTTTGCAGGCTTTGAAAGGCTTTGACAGCCTTTGACTGCAAAATAGTGCTAACAGCCTTTGTCTGCAAAATTTTTCAGACCCGTGAATGCTGAATAATTGGTTGGTTTGGTTGGTGATTCTTTATAAATTTGTTGAACAAAATGGCCGAATGTCATTCATACTCACTCTCTTCAAACTTCATCAGTTCCGCCCCTACTCCCTTTCTTCAAACTTCAGAACAATTTCTTTTGTCTTTTGGCCATGTTGAGCTCAAGCAAAACGCTCTTCCAGTCCAGTTGAGCATTGTTGCTACACAGTCCAATTTTAGGCTCAATTTGCAGTGATTCTCTTATTTAGGTTAGTTTGTACTTTATTTTATTTTTTTTATGTTGATGTTGATGTTGATGTTTATGTTTATGATTATGTTTATGTTTATGTAATTTAATATATGTTATTGTTTTTGTTCATATATTATAATGTGAATGTTGCTGTTTTTAGTTATATGCCATAAAATATGTTGCCTTTTTTATTTATACATCATAATATATGTTGCTTTTTTAATTGTATTTAATTGATTGTTGCAGTTTTTTATTTTTGTTGAAAGGCTACCAATTGCTATTAATTTGATCTTATTTGCTGTTTTTTGTTGTATTTATTATAATATTTGAAGAAAAGTTAATTAAAAGAAATTTTAAATGTATATTAGTAACAAAATTACAGTCATTATTAGCATAGAAAGTACTTTTTTGAGTTAAGGGTTGCGGACAAGTTTCTTGGGAGTGACATCAGAATTTTTTTTTTTTTTATAAATATGCAAGGTGTTGCTGTTAATGAACTCAACAGCAACAAAAAAAAAATTATTTTTAATTTTGCACTCTAGTCCTTAGGGACTAGAGTGCAAATTTTAAAACAAAACAAATTACAGTGTTGCCGTCAAGGAGGTTGACGGCAACACTGTTGCTTTTTTGTTTTGTTTTAAAATTTTCACTCTAGTCCTTGAGGACTAGAGTGCAAAAAAATTAAATTACAATTTTTAGAAAAAGGTTTTTAAAAATTGTGTCAAGGTTTTAAAATTTTTATAAAAAGTTTTCTAAATGTATAATTGAATTAAGCAAAAATTTTAAAAATTATATAAGCGACAGCTTTTAAAAGAATTTTATAAAAAGTTAAAAATTTAAAAATTTTATTATTTTACATAAAAGAAAACATAAATTTTAAATTTTTTAAACTTTTTATAAAAATTTAAAAGTTTTTTAAGAGTAGAAAATTATTTTTTATTGATTTGATTTGATAAAGTGAATAAAGCATGAAAAAATTTATTTAAATTGAGTAAAAAGAAACAAAATTGAGTAAGTGATGTAGTTGGTGGCAACAACATTTAACAAAAAATTATTTTTTTGCACTCCGATCCTTAGGGAATTTACCCTCGAATTCCTAAAGACGTTAATGCTAAAATCCAACTACCCTTAAATAAGATATATGTTAAATTTAAAATTGTTGAAAATTTTGTGTAGTTTTGGTTTAACAAATATGTTATGTTAAAATATTTAAAAGATTTTTTTATGTTGCATTTTTTATTCTTAGTTGGTATTTGGATCAATTATGCAAAGTGGAGAATTATTGACAATATTTTCTACTTAGAAATAGTTATGGAAATAAGTAGAAAAAGATTTAAAAAGGATAAGTGGAGAAATATTTTAAAAGTAGGAATTATGGAAGTAAAAATTACAAATTGCATATTAAGTTGTAAGTAATAATTAAAATACAAATCCTATATCCTAATTCTAATTGTTAAAAATTACAAATTGCTTATTAACCCTGTATCATAAATCTAGAATCCTAAAATAAAAATCGTTAAACAAAAACAAAAAACCCTAGAAACAAAAAACCTGCAAAGCCCTAAAAGAAATTTATCTGACACAAATTTGTGTTCGAATTTTCAAAGTGTGAACACAAATTGTATTCAAATTTTTTTTTTCGAAACAAAATTTTCATGCTTTCAAAAATAATTTAAAGTTTTGAAGTATGATTTTTTCAGTTTTATTTTTAGGGTTTTGGAATATGACTTTTTTAGTTCTAATTTCAGGAAATTGGGAATTTTTCTTTTTAGTTTTTGTTTTAGGGTTATAGCATATGAATTTTTCAATTCTAATTTCAAGGTTTTGGAATATGAATATTTTAGCATTTGTATGGTTTAGTTTCGTTATTAATTTTTCATATTCTTAATTATATTGGTAATAATTATAAAAATTTTAAAATTAATTAAAGAGTATAATCAATTTAATTTTAATAAGAATAATTTCAATTTTAAATTTAATTATTAAAGTCTTTTTTTGGCATTGAATTACAAACAAATAAAAAAATTCTCGTCTCTAACTATAATGTTTAATCTTGCAGGTTGTTGGAAGCTTGAGTTGCAGTAGAAAAGAGGGTTGGAGAGGCTAGAAATTCTCACATTCAGTAGGAATTTGGCATTGAAGGTTGGTATTCCTAAAACCAATATAAGATTAAGCCTAATATTAAACATGCATTAGGTTATAGTCAGATATTTAAAAATATGCATTATACATATATTTTAACATGGATACTTATTGATATGCGTATTTTTGACTATAGGGTATAATTGTAAAATGTGTATTTTAGTTCCACCAATTATTAATTATGTTAAAAAATTGTATTATGTAAAAAATATGCACTATCCTTTATTATGTCAAAATTCTTATGTTAAAATGTTTATTTTATATGAATATTCTTATGCACTAGCCTTTATGATTTGTATTATTTGAAATAAATAGGCAAAATAAGCATTTTAATTTTAGATTTTGTAATTTAAATATTTTAATGAGTAGCTTATTGATGGATTAATATTATATTAACTATAAATATTTTTATTTTTGTTTATGAGTATTAGACAAGTTTTGTCAAATGAACAACGGTCTGATTATTCAACTATACTGGGGACGAAAAATTGTTGACAATGGGGGATCATTGGCCTACGATCCTCCGAGGTGCAATAAAATGATAATAATCAGGGAGCATGTAAGGTTTAACGAATTGGTTCAAAAAGTATACAACGCAATGCAAAGGGACCCTAGCGAAGTTGGTAAGATAAATCTTTTGCTACGAAATCATATTGGCGGGTATAGTTATACGGGTGTACCGATAACGGACGACGACGATGTCGATAACTTATATTATATGAAGCAGATGGTGTCGCCTCAAACTCCGTGTGAAATATATGTCGAACTGGAAGAAAACCAAATTAATGCCAACCTATATGGCTCGAGTAACCCATTTAATGACTATGAAGCAACACCGTTGCCTCCTAACCCACCTCCTCGTAGACGCCGTCGTGGGGGTAGACATGTGGATCGACCTAGCAGTAGTCGGATGGTTGATGATACTTTGGCATAATCACCGGGTCATTTCACATCTGATGCAGAATATAATATGGCAACAGGTGAATATTACATGGGTACTTCAGCAGTCGAATATTATACTGGTGCTTCAGCAGGCGAGTATTGTACAGGTGCGTCCACGGGTGATGAACTTGGCATAGAGGATGAAGCAGATTCCGAACCAGAACCAGAGAGCGATGATTCCGAGCATGAGGATTCGGGGAATCAAGCAACACATATGGGCGAGGCAGGTCCTAACGTTCCTTGCATAGGCGGTGTGTCTGAAGCCATGGGGTCGCTTCGAGATATTGAAGGTGTCGAAACAATGATGGCATTTGATCCCATGGATCGCGGAAATCACATGCGTCTCAATGTGTGGAATGAACAGATACAAGAATTGGAACTGGGACAACTGTTCAAGACAAAAGACGATGTTGAGCGAACTATTAAATTATGGTCGGTCAAGAACAATAGGGAGTACAGAGTTAAAGAAAGTAGTTCACGAACGTAGTATGTCATTTGTAAACATCGAACTCCCGCCACTCCATTCAATTTTAAACTGAGAGCCACACTTCGGAGTACATATCAACAGTGGATGATTGTGACTTTATAGAAGGTGCATAGTTGTGTTCGCGTGTTGAACTCGAACGATCACTGACAATTGAGCTCTCACATAATTGCCGAGTACATTGTGAGCAATATAAGTAATGGTCCATTGTTCCCGGTCAAAGAAATACAAACAGCAGTTAAGCAGAAGTTCAGCTGTGATATCACGTACAAAAAAGCATGGTTTGCAAGACGAAGGTGCATTGACCTAGTCTACGGTGATTGGCCTACTTCTATAGAGCAGTTACCTGTATTCATGCAAGAGTTAGTAACGACTAACCCCGGCACGGTAGTCTCTTGGCTACACCATCCACATAGTACATCGCAGTGCTTCATTTTTTATTACCTATTTTGGGCTTTCGGACCTGCGATCGAAGCATTCAGGTTCTTAAAACCTGTTGTTTGTGTAGATGGGACATTTATGAATGGGCCATATAAATCCAAACTTCTTGTTGCCGTTGGGTTCGATGCAGACAATCGACTTCTCCCACTAGCTTTTGCCCTTGTGGATGAAGAAACAAATCGAAGTTGGGGATGATTTATGCAGCAGCTGCGACAGTACATTTTTGAAAATGTCTCAAAATTTTGCATCATCTCTAACCGACACAAGGGCATTATTAACGCCATGCATAATTGGCCGGATGACAATGCAATCCACAAATTCTGCTTGGTCCATGTCCAAGTTAACTTCACAAAAAAATTTTAAAATCAACGGTAAGATAATTATAAAGTGTATATTTTAACTTCAGGTTGATGTTATAATATTGGTACTTCATATTCAACTTTTGATCGAATTATATATAATTTTTCAGATTGAAAGATCTTGTGTGGGCAGCTGAATCTGCCCGACAAGAACGAAAATATAATGAATTCATGCAGCAAATTCAAGTTATCAGTGAGGAGGCGCATCGATGGCTGACAGGTGAATCCGTTCAACCACATCAATGGGCACTTTGCAAAGACGAGGGATATAGGTGGGGACACACGTCAACAAATGTTGCCGAGTGTTTCAACAAAATTTTACGGAGTGCCAGATTATTATCGATCAAGGCATGCGTTGAACACACATTCAACCAAAGTGTGTCATTGTGGGAAAGAAAACGAAAAATTGCATCGAATCCTACCTTTCACTCCCTAAGCATCAGTGGGATAAAAACTCCGTAAACGAAGAGAAAGCACGGCGGCACTCAGTAACGCAGTACAACAGCGTCGCGGGCGAATATGGAGTGGTTACAAGAATTCATCATGGCAGAGGTGGAAATGCCCAAACGGTAAATTTTAGTCAGCACACATGCACGTGCGGTAAATACCAATCTTTAAGATTCTCATGTTCCCATGTTATAGTCGCATGTCGAAAGGCGGGCATTAGACCAACTGAATTAATTGACCCTGTCTACACAAATTCCACGTATTTTCAAACATGGACAGGCCAGTTTCACCCTATTAGACATCAGGCGTATTGGGCGCTTCCTGATTTTGCAATAGCATACGATGCTACACGTCTGAGAGAAAGGACAAGGAGCCGACAAAGAACGTCACGAATTCTTAACGAAATGGATCGCCGCTGTCCTAATGCCCCACGTAGATGTAGTGTCTGTTGCAAACCAGGTCACAATGCAGCTTCATGTCCCCGATCGACCCATTTTCTCTAGCAGATTTTTTTTTAGGGTTGTGTCTTTTAATTAAGGATGTATCGATTTGTTTATTTACTTTTTTGTGTAATGCTATGAACAATGTGAATAAAATTGAGTTGCACGTTCATCTGTTACATGTACTTCTATTCGTATTATTTTAACAATCTAATTAATAATTTGCTTATTCATATACATTGTGAACTTTGTATTTTAATTCCTTCAAATTTGTAACCAAATTTGTTTTACTTGTGCATAATATCAGGCTTATGGCTGCATTTCCCACACCACCGGCTATGGCGGCCCCTCATCCTGGGCCACACGACCCTAGTCTATTGGTTTTACAGCCTGGCCATCAGTCTCGGGACGTGTTCTACGAGAACGAGCAGCAGTTTAAGGCGAAAAAATGTGACGAATATTTTTGAAAATTTATTCGCAACGTTAAGGATCCACGTATTTTACATTACTTGGAGTTGGCCGGATTTGGGCGTGTTGTCAATACAGGTATGTTGTTGTACGATCACGCTCTTATCACAGCATTGATAGAGCGGTGACACGAGGAGACCCACACATTTCACTTACCATATGGTAAGGCTACTGTGACGCTCCAGGATGTCACAGTTTTGTGGGGCTTGCGTATCGATGGCATGCCAGTGACATTGGTCGATCGAGATTTGAATACCCTCCAAAAGAAGGCTCTCATTCAGGAGATTTTAGATTTTTACCTTGAGGATTATGATATCAGGGATGGGAGACTTAAGATTAAGTCGTTAGAGCGACACTGCAGAGGCCGATTGCCAGCTCATGCGGATGACGAGACCGTACGTCAGCATGCTCGGATATATATTTTAATGCTATTATCTGAACAGTTATTTGCGGATACTTGTGGTAATTTAGTATCCCCACACTTTTTAGAATATGTACGCAACATTCAGAGTATGTCTCGTTACAGTTGGAGGAGTGCAGTGTTAGTTAGGCTGTACAGGTCTATGTGTACAACATGTAAGTCAGCTACAAGTGTCACCGCCGGCCCATACATGCTTTTACAGGTATGACACGATAGTGTTGTCATAATTTTTTAATTTTAATAACTAATTCAAATAAAAAATATTTTTATTTCACATCCTTTTCAGCTTTGGGCATGAGAGAGATTTTCTACTCTTCGACCAGAGATTGTCGACCCAGTGGCATTACCTTATGCCCAACATACATGGAGAGCACGTTGGAGTACTACGCATACTCATGCTAATACACCCCAGCATTCTTTGCCCTATTATCGAGATCACATCTCGAAACTCGGGCAGTACGATGTAAGTTGTGTAATCGTATTTAATTTAATACCCTAAACTATATTCACTGAACATATTTTGTAAAAATTAATAAAAACATATTTTATGTAGTTCATATGGGAGCCGTACACGACGGGTATCCTTACGTCGATACACCCAGATTGTACTGTCGATGCGCATCTATGGCGTGCGAGAGTCCCTCTTATTTATTTTCATATTGTAGATGTTCACCTATCGAATCGCGTACTTCGACAGTTTGGCATTCAGCAGGATATCCCTGAGCCTCTAGACACGCAGCCGGCACTTCATGCATTGGGCAGATCCGGCCACCCTAGTCAGAATTGGGAGGTATTTCATGCCAGATGGATTCAGTAGTGGGTCATCGTGCAGATTCAGTGATACATGGGCCTCCTGCAGACCCGTACTCTCCTAGCCATGACTACATGCGTTGGTACCTGCTACATACTGTCCAATATATGACACCTCCTGTTGTGCAGCTATCTCACCAGGAGGGACTACGAGGAGATGCAGGTCGACACGATTATTTGGTATGCCTTAATTTTCCTATAGTGTTTAACAAAATTATTAAAATTTATATAACATTTGTTATTGAACCATCTTTTATACATTTAACCTAACTTATAAATTTCATATTTCGTTTATGTAGATGGACAGTATGGCACGCATTGGATGGGCTACGCATGAGGTTCTCACGCAGGATGCACCACAGTCCCATACTATGCATACACATCTACAGTCTATACACGCAGAGGTGTTTGGTAGCATGCAGCACATTGGGAGAGACTATCGCATGCAGTTAGGGACATTTGATCGGCTTGATGCCGGTTCATCGTCGCAGGCTCAGGTGCGACGTGAGGATCTCGTTCTTCGTGTACGCGAGCATCGGCGAGGACAAAGCCGCAGAGGAAGTCGTCGCCAACAGGTTGATCCACCACTGCATGCGGATGACGATATTAGTCTCCACTCTTCACATCACAGTGTTGATTCGTATAGACAGTCTGCATATGTCCCGACGTTTGATCCATTCAGCACCCCTACGCAGATGCCAGCCTTTGGTGCATATACTGACTATGGCACATCAGCCCGCAGTTCTTCAGTTGGAGATGATATTATCTTCAGCTCTATGGTTACGGGGGATACTCACTTATCATTTCGCCCTAGTACTTCCACGAGTGCTATGCCCGGACCTTCTGAACCGGAGTCGTGTCCGCGCTGCGGACAAACACCGGTTCCTGCTGACGAGCCTCCATCGCCATTACATGTTGATGCTGGATTGAGGAGATCTTCTCGCCAGCAGGACCAGCATTACATGGCACACCGGAGAAGACATTAGAGATGCGGTTGTTCTATCACACCACGAGACAGGGGCAGAAGGCATATGTAGAGTGATATTATATATTGTCATTCTTGCTCATATTTTACATCCTGTGATGATCGTTGTTATATATGTAGCGTTGTTATATATTATCAGTATTCACTTTTTACATTCTTGTTCATATATGTAGCGATTTATATACTGTAACTATTCACTTTTTAGGGTTACTGCTTCATTTACCAATATGTTCACTTACGTTTTACAATTTACTTACTTACTTAAGGAATTACAAACGAGGGTTTCGGGTTCACAAAGTAGGGTTAGGCAATTACAGTTATCGTATTTAGATATTAGGGTTTAGAGGATTAGGGTTCGTGCATTAAGGTTTACGGTATACAATTTATGTTGTAATAACTACGGTTATGGGTTAAGGTTATGGTTAGGGTTTATCGTTTATGGTTACGGGTAGGGTTTGGGTTTAGGGTTTTAGGATTTAAAATTTATAGTTAAGGTTTAGGGTTAGTGTTTAGGGTTTAGGGTTAGGGTTAGAGTTTAGGGTTTATGGTTTACTTCTCTTAAGGTTTATGGTTACGAGAAGGGTTTCAGTTTAGGGTTTAAGGGTTAGGGGTTAAGGCTTTGGGTTTAGGATTTTAGGATTTAAGGTTAGGGTTACTCGTTAAGGTTAGGGTTTATAGTGTATGGTTACGAGTAGGGTTTGGGTTTAGGGTTTTAGGATTTAAGGTTTCTGGTTAAGGTTTAGGGTTAGTGTTTAGGGTTTAAATTGGTTTAGAGTTTTAGGGTTTAGGGTTAGGGTTAGAGTTTAGGGTTTATGGTTTACTTCTCTTAAGGTTTATGGTTACGAGAAGGGTTTGGGTTTAGGGTTTTAGGATTTAAGGTTTGTGATTAAGGTTTAGGGTTAGTGTTTAGGATTTAAATTGGTTTAGGATTTTAGGGTTTAGGGTTAATCGTTAAGGTTAAGGTTTATAGTTTATTGTTACGATTAGGGTTTGGGTTTAGGGTTTTAGGATTTCAGGTTTGTGGTTAAGGTTTAGGATTAGTGTTTAGGGTTTAAATTGGTTTAAGCACTACAACAAAAAACACTTATCCTGACATATCTATAATGACACTTTCTTATAAGTGTCATTTTATAGTTCTATTAGGACATTTAAATATTGGGTGTCATAAATTCAATAGAATTGACAATGTAACATTATTTTCTTTTTTTATTTTTTTAATCAAACAAATTAACATGTCACATTAGAACACTTATTACGACATTTAATTATGTAAGCACAGGTGAAATACAAAACAACTTGGTTTTCACTTGGCGCTAAACGTGAGCGCCTAAAAATTTTCTTCAAACTGTGAAATTGGGATAAGGGTTTTTCCCCCCCTCCCCTTTTGATCTACGATTCTAATAATTTTGCTCACATCCATTTTCCCCCACCTCATCCCCCTCCATATTTCTCTGTGCTTCTTGTCTTTCTCTATTCGGATACATCTGCTTCACCATCGCCTCCTCTACAGTAAGTTAGTATATAATTGTTAATTAATTTCTCAATTTATTGTTGGATTTTTGCTGTAATTTTACATGGGTTTCTTATATTTTGCTCAGTAGTCTAAGTATTTTCTAATTTTAACACATCTAATGAGAAAAGTTAAGAAAACTAAGACGTTCAAGGCACTAATTAGGTATGGTGGTGCTGTAATTGCGTCTTCTTTAGCTATTCAGGATTTCAGCGATTCATGTTGTTCAAATTGAGTGATACAAGACCTTGAAGTAAGCCCATGATTGTACAAGATCATAAGAAGATTTGTTTAGTTTTTTTGGACATGCAAAAATCTTTTCCATTTGCTGAATATTACGGAATAGTTTTTGCTTTTGCCTTTTTTGTCAGCCATTATTTTCATTCTTAATTCCAATGATAGGAACATGACTGTGAAAAAGTTTGATAAAACAACACCCGAATTTGTCTTGGTTGGAGCAGCTTTTAGAGAGTTGAAAATTTAAAGTTAATGCCAACCGTTAATGGAATTAATTGTGTACTAATACTTAGATAGTTAAAGTTACTCCCCATGATAGGCTTGATTAAGCAATTAAAAGCTAAAGTCAGGAATTCTTTAATAAAATGATAATGATCTGATTTTGAGGTCAGTCAAAACTCTCATATGTCTAATTATGTCATCTCATACTCAATCTTAACAAGTTGATAAAGCTCAAATTTTAGTACTGAGGAAATACCTAATATGCACACAGTGACAAATAAATAACAAAATAGAGATAAAGTAGCCTTTTATATGTGAACAGGAGACTAAAGTGATAAAACAGTTAAGTTGCTACTGCTACAGTGATTTAAATGAAATTGGTTAAGGGACTATATGTTGATGTTTGGTCACTCTTTGGTCTATGCATACCATTTTGATTTTTCAGTTTAATCATTAATGTATATATCCTACCATATTTCTTGTTCTCATGAGTTTTGAGGGACTTTTTTGAAAATGGTTCTTTTTTTATGTATTTACTTGATTGGTTTTATATGGCTTTTTTTCTGTGATCTGAGTAAGAAAGAAGCCAGATGAGGCTTCATTTGTATAGCATTCAATCTTCAACTTGTGATGATATGATATGGGAGTAAAGAGGACTTGCTCTTCTGAAATCGTGAAACTCTGGTGGTCATTCTTTGAAAGAACCTGCTTGTAATCTTTATATGTGATTATCTTTCATCAACTTGATCAATGTTTAGAGCTGACTTGTTAACTGATGGTTTCAATGAAGTTTCTTTAGTTATTTTCTTGTATGGTTCATGAATCCTTGTCTATTTTTATTCAGACCATACAAGATTGGTTTTCTATGTTTTGTACATTAGTCTAATTTTGAACATAATAGCTGTGTGAGAGAAAATCAAGCCAAAAAAAGGTTATCTGATTCTTTGTCTATTCTACTAAACAGGTATGTTTAATTCTTTTTTTTTAAAGGATTTTCTACTCTATTCTTTTGGGTTTTTAGTTTGATAATACTACCAATGATTTGTTTCAAGATTGTATTTTCATGGGATATTTTCAATTTTGTTTTTTTTGGTAAGAATTTTAGTTCAATTGGAATTCGATGTAGTTGTAGTATAATATGTATATTACTTAATTATGTGCTTTGATTGTTGAATTAATGCCTTAGTTTTGTTAAAGTTAAATTTTTTGTTTAGGAAGGAATGGGAAAAAGAGTTAGTGGTAGTTTAGTGATTGCATTATATGATCCATTGATGTTTAATTAGTGATAAGGGATTTTGGAAGCATTTTGGGATTTATTGGTGTTAAGCAGTTATATGGTCTTGGATCTTTCATTAACCGAAAGTGGATTGGCTTTCACGAGAATGTAGTCAAGTTTACTCTTGTCCCCATTGAATCCAATATTCTTGCAACCAAATTCCAACTACTCCCCCGCTCGTGCTTGCCACTGTTGGTTGGGGATTTTTGGTGTGGGATGCTGATTGATTTCCATTTTAGTATTAAGGAAAAACAAAAAGAGAAAGAAAAGATATATGGAGATAAAGGTCTACACAGTTGATGAATGCTGGTGGGCACCATAGGGATTTCTGGCCCTTCAGAATTATTTTAAAATTTTTTGGGCACCATATAACAAAAAGTTGAATGTGGTTATAGGCATATGCTATTTGTTATGACCAATGCATTGGGTTGAATTTTTCATTCGTATTGATTTACTTTTTATGTTTTAGTATGTTGCATATATATAGAATGTAGTTGTTATTGGTATTTAGTTTTACTTCATGCTTGTTTTAGTTTAAACCACTTAGACTACACTTTCATGTATGCACTTTTGTTTGTGTACAGGTGACAGCAATTGAAGATTCATGGGAATGTCTTCTTGAAGATGGATTGAAGCTTCTATTTTAGTCTATTTCCTTGTAATTTTGGTTGAAACTTCCTTATAGAAATAATTGACATGATTTTAGAATAAATTTGGTAGTTGAATATCAGTGGAGTGATGAATGATTTTTGTATCTAACTATCTAGATTTGGTTTACATGTTTTGGATAATTTTTGTTTCTATAAGATACTTCGGTATTTTTCACTTTGGATGAATGATTATTAACTATCTTGAATTTTGAATTTTTAATCGTATACATCTTTATTATGATTGAGTTGGAATTTGTTATTTGAATTGTTGTATTTCTTAAGCTTGAGTTGAAATTTATTATGTAAATTGGAGTAGGCAATATTGAAGTGTTGATTGGGACTAGTTGAAATTGTTGATTGGTATCATCTTTAGCACAAAAAAAAAAAAAAAAAACCTTGACATTCTTAAGTGTCAGCATAACCCAGATAAAATGGCACAAGCTAATGCCATCATACTAGTAATAGAAGTGTCACCAAAACTACTATTTAATGACACTTCAAAGTGTCATGTAAATTATATATATAAGGCACTTTTAGATGTTGTTATACCTATTTAATTTTTAAGTATTTTTGGCATTCCTAACACTTTTAATGTGTCATGAATGGCATCAATTCATATCAATTATACTGTCTTATTATCAAGTTTTCCTGACACCTTAAAATGTCATAGACCTATCCTTACATTAGAAAGGACGACACTTGATGTGAATGTCAAGAAAGTTAAAGTGTCAGCATATATTAGTTTTACTGACACTTTCAAATGCCCTTACAAGGCATTTTTCTTGTAGTGAGGGTTTTAGGGTTTAGGGTTATTCGTTAAGGTTAGAGTTTATAGTTTATTGTTATGATTAGGGTTTGGGTTTAGGGTTTTAGGATTTAAAGTTTGTGGTTAAGGTTTAGGATTAGTGTTTAGGGTTTAAATTGGTTTAGGGTTTTAGGGTTTAGGGTTACTCGTTAAGGTTAGGGTTTATGGTTTAGGGTTTAGGTTATGATTATGGTTAGAGTTTAGGGTTTGTGTCAATGTAAAAAATAAGAAAGTAATTAGGATATCTTTTTTTTATACCTCCTTTTTTTTTAACATTTGTAGGTGAAAAAATTACAATTACATATAGCCCCCCAAATGTAATTTTTTTTTTACTTTTTTTGGTCAAAAAAATTATTATTCAAGTAATTAGTCAACATAACAATTTTATTTTTACCCTATAAACTTATTCGCGGACAGAATTAAGACAAATACGTACCATTATTTATAAATAATGTATTCCTTTACGGATTAACTTAAAAAATACATACCATTCCTTAGTTTTGAATTCCCTAAATCATTCACCATTCCCAACTTGTGAATTAGCATACAATAATGATTTATTTGCATAAATAAATAAATAATTATTTTTAAGATATTTTTTAAAGGTTAAAAAGTAATTCAAGCAAGGAATTACGATAAATACATACATTCCGTAGTTGTGAATTAATTTTTTTCTTATTCTTTGCAAGATAAAAATACTAATTGATATAATTACGACAAGAATTATTCACGTAATTAATTAAGAGAATTATATTTTTCAAAAATAATTTATTTTTTATATAGATTAACCAATTGATAGCCTAACAATAACATTAAATTTTTTTTAACTTTTTTTCCTTTAACATTTGGGGGGCAAAACTATTGCACGTAATTATCGTTCAATGAAAGTAATTAGGATATCTTTTTTTTATATCTCCTTTTTTTTTTAACATTTGTAGGTGAAAAAATTACAATTACATATAGCCCCACAAATGTAATTTTTTTTTTACTTTTTTTGGTCAAAGTCAACATAACAAATTTATTTTTACCCTATAAACTTATTTGTGGACAGAATTAAGACAAATACGTACCATTATTTATAAATAATGTATTCCTTTACGGATTAACTTAAAAAATACATACCATTCTTTAGTTTTGAATTCCCTAAACCATTCACCATTCCCAACTTGTGAATTAGCGTACAATAATAATTTATTTGCATAAATAAATAAATAATTATTTTTAAGATATTTTTTAAAGGATCAACAAGCAATTCAAGCAAAAAATTATGATAAATACATACATTCCCTAGATGTGAATTAATTTTTTTCTTATTCTGTCCAAGATAAAAATACTAATTGATATAATTAAAACAAGAATTATGGCAATTAAATCCTAATTAGGACAATGATTTTTTTAACATTAATTTATTTTTTTATATACATTAACTAATTCCTAACTTAATTAAGATAATGATTTTTTTAACCTTTTTTTAACAGTTGCGGCCCCCCAAAAATTGTCAAAAAGGCCCCCCAAACTTAAAAATATATAAATAAATAAAGGGGCTGAGATGCAATTTCAGATTTATTATAAGAATTAGAAAAGGGGGGCTAATATGCAATTTTGGTGTGAGAGTCACCGCACTTGGTGTGTGCGGTGACTCTCACACCAAATCCAAATTGCACAATCGGCCCCTCAAGCAAAAAAAAAAAAAAGGAGTGATATGCAATTTTTGGTGTGTGTGAGAGTCACCGCACCAACAACGTGCGGTGACTGTCACATACACCTAAAAAAAGACCAGCAATTAAAAAAAAAATTGGGGATAGAGAGTCACCGCACAAGCTTTGTGCGGTGACTCTCACATTACCCATAAATTGCACAAATACCCCCAAAGACGCCCCACCTATGAAAAAAAAAAATTTCGGATGGCATTTTTGTGAGAGTCACCGCACAAATCTTGTGCGGTGACTCTCACAATTGCTAAAAATTGCACAAAAAGCCCTCCTGACACACTCTGCACAACTGCACACGTGGATAAAAAAAAAAATTTAATCAGTCGCCGCACAAGCTGTGTGCGGCGACGTTAATATGGGAAAAAAAAAGTGACCCCAAAATGGGGACTTTTTTTTTAATTAACAATATTTAGAGAAAATTGCCGTATCCTAGCAATAGAACTATGAATTCCGATAGCTCCAATTAATCCTCACTTAAATAGAACTAGAAGACTACTAAAAAATATCCACAAACTAGCAGAAGACTAATCAAAATGAATCCTGCTTCTAGTTCTCTTCTCTTCTTTTATCTCTATCATTGCCACAAACTAATCCAAAATTCAAGAAATTCACATCCCAGTAGAAATTTTTAACAAGACTATTAATTAAAAAACCATCTCGAATGGATGCAATTGGTTTGCCATGGCAAATCAAGCATACAAATCTGGATTTTTTATTAAAAAAATATAAAAATACATGAACACAAAACAAACAAAATAATCAAAATACATAAAAAGAAGAAACAAAACAAAAACCCTATTGAATATCAAGAAATTCACAAATTCGAGATTATTTTGTATAACATTCTATACATAAAAATAGATACTTTTGAATCCTAAACCCCAAAAATTACACAAGTAACTAAACATAAACAAACTAATGAAAAAATAATTTAATAAAATCAAAACTAAAATATGGAGTTTGTTCCTAATGTTGCAGGAAGATATTTGAGGGGATGAGGATTGGGATTGAAAGTCTGCGTTCTTGAAGAAGAGGAGATGGATATTCTGTTTTGAGTAGGGAGAGAGAAAGCGGTGGATTGAAATATCTGAGCGTGTTATTTAATTATATTCTCAGGACAAGTAATCAGAATACCGACAATAGGTGAGGACTAAGAATTTTAGTATTTTGCCACTACTTTTCTTGGTTTTAGAAAAGTTTTTACTTTCCATGCAAACCTAAAAATGTACCAAACACAAGAATTTAAAATTTTGGATTCAAATTACTTTCCCAACCTAGATTCCTAGCCAATCAAACGAGTCCCATATATATACATATATATATAAATATATATATGTAGATTTTGGCTCATCTCAACATCTTGTAATTAATAAGTGAAAGTAGCTTTTTTGAAGTTAAAAGTAAAAACTATTTTGGAAAAAAGCATGACTTTTTTTTTTGGGCACAACACTATACAAATAGGAGGAATGCCAGCCCTTTATTTTATTAAGATAAATAAGTAATAATTCAAAATTATTGTATCAAAACTTGAAAAGCAATCGAAATTTAAATTAGGAGTACTACTCCTTTACATTGATATTTCTAATATAAGGGAAAGAAAACTATCTGATGAAATTCATGCTCTAATATGCAGTGGTAATTGATGAAGTGACTTAAAGTAGAAATGGTCCATAAAATTTAGATCTGCAAGTGCATCTGCTATTGCATCAGCCTCTCTATAAAATGACTAATTGACCACCCTATTTGCTGCAATTGCTTCTTAAACTTTTGAACCGTATGACACAATGGCCATGTTGATACTTTATGTGTTGTAACTAACTAAGAAAGAACATAGGAATCTATCTCCACCAATACTTCTGTCATCATACAATTAATACAAATTCCAAACCATGACTCAAACTAATGCTTTTGCTTTCAAAATTGAATTAGCTTTCAACCGTTTATGAAATGCTACCACTAATTGTCCCAAATGGTGTCTCACCACCCCACCACTTTCTACTCCATCTTCATTTAAGGAGGCACCTGTGTTAAGTTTGAATTGCCCTTGAGGAGGCGCCATTTATGCACTGCAATTGCTCTTTTGTTTTTCTCATTCTGAACCAAAAAATGCTGCAAGAAATGAATCCTTTCATCTCCCTTACAATTAGCCATTGCCATGGTTTTAGCATCTCCTGCAAGGTGTATAAAGTTTTCAACATTCAAAATGATATTTGCTAACCTTTGTATTTCCCCTTCAAATCTTGCCTTGTTTCTTGCACACCATAAAAACCACACAATAATTATAGGAAACACCCCTCTAATATGGTCTTTTGCACCTCTTGAAGCTTAGAGAACCCATTGCATCAAATGAATTCCAAAAAAATTGTGATCATAAAGTGGAATTCCAAAAGTAGAATGGAAATGTTTCCATGCCTATTTTATAGTTGAGTAGTGCAAAAACACATGGTCTGTCATTTCCGTCTCCATGCAAAAACAACATTTTGATGCCAAAGCAATGTCGCGTTTCTACTAGTTGTCATCCATGGGTAGAAAGTTGCTCAAAACTCTCCATGCCAAAAAAGAAAATTTGATAGGTATTAGAGAGCTCCAAACAGCTTTATAAGATAAGGATGCCAACTTTTCTCCTCTGCTATTTCATAAGCTGACTACGTTGTAAAAAAGCCAGAAGATGATGCATTCCAAATCATCCTAACCTCACTATCCTTTTGCACTGGTACTCGTGAGATGGTAGTTATCATTTGAAAAAAGAGATGCTCGCTTAATTCCCCTCTATTCCAACTATTTTCTATTATAAATTCCTTAACATGCACTTCAAGAGGATTTTGTTGCACAAAAAACTGTTTGAGAGGGAAATGAGTTGCCCATTTGTCCCTACAAAAACTAATATTCCCCTTCGGCACATTCTAGAAAATGTGTTGTTATGCATTTTGTCAAATTGCACATAGACACCTCCATGTAAGGGAGCTTCTATTAAATGAACCTTCTTTATGTATTTTTGATGCATCACATGTGCCCACAGTGACTGATTTCCACATAGCCTCCACCACAACTTCATTCAAATGCTTCTAATATTGCTTGAAATGATTTAAAACCCAATTCTTCTTCCTCCAATGGAAAGCATAATTTATCTCAAGCCCACCAATGTAGTCTTTTAGAAGCCACTAAAGCATCCCAAAGAAAGCTATTCAACAATCTCCCTAAAGCCTGCAAAATAGTTTTTGGGGGTGAACGTGTTAACATCAAATAGAAAGGGATAAATGCCAATACATGTTTAATGAGGATGATCTTTTCTTTTTGAGAGAAAAATTTTGTACTCCACTCCTAAGCTGGAGACTTGATTTTGTCCATTACTCAATCATAATATATTCTTGTTATTTTCTAGCTATGTATTTAAACTCCAGGATACATAAAAGAAGTCTTTTCAATTTTGAGACCCAGGATATTAGAAACCCTGCTATGAGCAGGGAAGTGATTAGAAGGTAGGATTGCAGAACTTATAGCCAATTAACCTTCTATCCAAAGACCAACTAATAAGTATCCAGAAAGCTTTTAATCTCACACATACATTTCTTTGGTAGTCTTGTGAAAATTATTGTATCATCTACAAAAGAAAGTATGGGGAGTTGACCTCCTGTCAAGTGTTAAAAAATTCTGTTTCCATTAGCAAACAAATATTGTATCCCCCTATTCAAATTCAGTAACAACAATGAACAACCCTAGTGATAATGGATCCTCTTGTTTGATACTATGGAAAGACTTAAAAAAATTTTCCTGATCTCCATTGATTAATATAGAGAACCAATTGTTCGATAAGGTTTTGTTTACTAGATCAACAAACCAAGCACCAAAATCCAAAACCTCTCAGCAAGTCTATTAGAAATGTCCAGTTCAGTCAATCATACGCCTTTTCCATGTCAAGTTTTAAAATATGATTAAGCTATTTCCTCTTAGTGTTTAACTTTCCCACTATTTCGTGAGCTAACAGAATGTTATCCTCTATATGTCTTCTTAGTACAAAACAAGTTTGAGAAGAAGATAGGATTAGAGGAATTTGTTATTCAGACGAGAAGCCAATATTTTGGACAAAATTTTTGGACTTGCATTGCCGAGACTAATTGGTCTGAACTTCTTCCATTAATTTGCTTCTTTTCTTTTGGGAATCAACAACACAACCACAGTTGAGATAAAACCTCTCAGTTGTATTGACTCTTGAAAGAAATCCACCACAGCTTCTCGCAAGTCTTGTTTAATGATCTCCCAACACTCTTGATAAAATAGGACAGTAAACCCATCCAAACCTACTGCACTATCTCCATTCATTGAGAATACTACTTGTTTGATTTCCTCTTCAGTAGATAGTTGTTCAATGTTATTACTACTAGAATCTTTGGCAATTGAAACTCAATTATATTTTGGACCCTTTCCACTCCTTGATCATAACCAAAGAGGTTTGCAAAGTATGAAGTGGCAGATTCTTTAATATCTGCTTCATTTTCCCACCATTTACTATTATCATTCTTAATTCCAACTATATAATTATTATTTCTTCTATGTTTAACAACTGCATGATAAAATGATGTATTTACATCACCCTTCTGCAAACATCTGATAGCTACTGTTTGTTTCCAGAACTCTCTCTCTCTCTCTCTCTCTCTCTCTCTCTCTAATGCACATGCCTTGCCCTTGCCACAGCTACTTGACAACGTAACATAACTCCACTTTGCTAATCAAATAACAATTATTTACAATGCATTTCTTCCATTACCTCCTCTTCCTGCCTCTAAATGTTGCCAAATGTCTGCTTGTTCTAGCTTCTTAAAACTTTCCATAATGCCATAAGTTTCATAAAAAAAGCATGCATTCCTTTTCTCCTTGGTCGCTCATCTATGTTTCATGAATAAAATGCATGAAATCAAGATATTTGATCCAAACATTTAGAAATCTAAATGTTTCTCTTATTGTTTCCCTAGGTAACAACTTGGTGATTAGTGGACAATAGTCTGATTTGCCTGATTTGCCTCTACCCACATGAGTTACATGCATTGTGTTAACAATACTGCCCAATGCTCATTAACCAACATTATGTCCAACCTCTACCATACACATCCATTTTTCCATATAAAAGGAGATCCATCAAACTCCATTTTGCTAAAGCTAGCTTGATTAACAGCTTCATTAAAATCCTCCATATCTCCTAGTCTCAGATTTTCCCTTCCTCGTATTTCTTCCACTTTAGCAATCACATTAACATCCACACCTACCATCCAAAGTACCATGTTGTTTTTCGCAATAGATTCAAGCGCATTCTATAAAATTCCATGAGCAGTTCTTGTATGCTTGGCATATGTAGTTGTGATGGCAATTTCAACTGTAGATGGTAGTAAAATAGAGCAATGCACAAGCTAATGAGCCATTTCTACAATAGAACATTAAACTATATCCAGCCAGATCCACATTTTTCCTTGAAGCCTTGATACATCTTTATCAAAACCCAATCTCACCTTTATGCCTTCCAGTTGCCTCTCGAATATAAGAGGTTCAATTAGTACTAAAAACTTGATATTTTGCTTAACACAGATACTTTTCAAATAATTTGACGAATCATTCTTCGATACTCCCCTTATATTCCACACCAAACGATTTAAAGGTATCACCATAGATACAACAAATTAACTATTCATTTTGTGAGAGAGCAAAGGCATACCTTCCTTTAACATCACAGATGATCTTCCTCTTCTAAAAAATGCAATTGACTTTTATTGCTTGCTTTCCTTCGGTTTGCAAACCCTCTTCTTGATAGTTGGTAGTAGATTGTCATTTTTCAATACTGTTTGCTGTTGTTGTTTCCCTTACCTCTGCCGTCCTTATGTTCAACTATTGCTGCCAGTGAAAAATGCCCTCATTTCTGATGCTAGTATTCGACTAATATGAACCAGTTGATCTTCGTCTTTCAAACTCCATTTTTCCTCGTATAAGCACTGGTAATAAAGGTGGTGTTTTTGTCATCGTCGTTATCCTTACTGGACTTTTTGTTTCTAATTTGCTCCATTCAATTACATCCATTTGCCATTTCTCTTGAAAACTTAAGATTTGCATAGTGTTATCCATCTCTAATTCTTGCAGTATACCGGTTGGATGAGTAACCAATTCCTCTTTTCCATTAAGTAACATATTATGGAACTCTATCGAATTATCCTCCTGTTAGTGTCCTCACATCCCTACTGACGTGATCATCCTGAATTAATATTTTGCTCTGATCAACTTCATCTTGTACTCGCTTGTTATCACCTGCAGCATCTTCTTTGATTCTATTTCCTTCAGTATCTTGCAGATTACATTCATGGTTGGTTACCTCAACATTCTCTTTAGGCAACCACACTTGCTTCATCAAAGCATTTGTATTTGACCCTTTGATCTGTTGTGCAAACCTACATTGTGTCTCCAAATGTCCAATTTTATGGCATCCCGGACAATAATCTGGTACGTTTTCATATTCACAGAAACCCATTCCTCCATTATTAACCCATATTCTCTCTGGTCTTGTCTTAAGCATATTCAACTCAATGCAAACCCTTGCAATGCTTGGTCTTGTCAATGCAGCAGTAGAAGCATCCATCCTCAAAGATTCACAAATGATGCATGCTATGGAGAAAACTGGACCTTAATTGAAAAGACGGACAAGCAAAGTAGAAAGCCTAATCCATATAGGGACAATTGGTAATTCTTGTTGCACTGAAAAGCATACCTTGAGTTGCTTTTGTAAACAACTTTTTGGGCTTTTTTTTAAACATGACTAGATAGTTACATCAAAATGCTAGACAATTATACCATGTTTAACTTACGAGAAATGGAAAGCAAAAAATTTGTGAGGCCCCGGTTCCACATGGGGACATACATGATATGACCTATTTATCATTGCCAACTCCAATTTCTTTCCTCTTCTCCAATGACCTCACCAATTCTCACACTAGTTTGATACTTTAGTTTTTCTGAAACTCTAACAGATGCTCCTCCTCTAGAGATGGCAAATGGGCGAGATGGGAGTGATTTGGGCAGGATTTAATTGGAACTATAAAATATGGATTGTACCTAAATAGTCCCATATTGGTCATGGGATCAATATAGGTGGGATTAAAATAGGTTTGGACCCATTTTGGTACCATCTAAATACCCAACAGTAATTTTTTTAATAGCAAAATAAATAAATTATTGGATATACTTGTAATTTTGAGTTATTTAAATGATATTTGACTATCAAATATTTAAATTTTTAATTTTAAGTCATTTAAATAATGTTTAAATAATTATTTATCACACCCATGGGAGTCCCGAGTACACCTCATTTATACTCATATTTAAATCGATATTGTTGGGTATACTCCTATTTAGGCCCAATCCCATATTTTTGATACCTTATCCAGCCCAAATTAAATTTGGGTATAAGTACTCATTGGATTTTGAGACTTAATTGTCACCTCTACACCCTTCCTATCGCGGCCTATAAGAACTCGGGCTATTCATTCATGCAATCCATTGGTTAAAAATCTACAAAACTAACCAATTCATAAAAACCATATTTAAAGATCCAAAAAAAACTCTAGGCAAATGACACATTTATACAATAATCACTAGTTAAAACAATTCTTTGAAGTTATTACTTTAATAGCAAGAGCCGCCTCATAATTTTATGAATTGGCATGCCATGTGAGCATTGTTTGCATCCTCTTAACCTTATATTTTTCTAAGATATGGTAATATTTGTGGGATAGGTATAGGAAAAGGAAGACGAAGATGTGATAGTTTGTTGGAGGGGACAAATTATGCTTAGAAAGGAGAATTGGGAGTAAGTATTAGGTGTAAAATTATGCTGAGAAAGAAGAATTGGGAATAAGTATTAGGTGCATCATGTGCGTCACGTGACATACCAATAACACACTAAAACTAATTATATGTTATCAAATATTGCGAAGTGTGACCCACAATAGCAATAAATTATAAGTCATAGTGCACCACATTACAATGCATATGATGCATTTAATATTTTTTCGGGAATTGGAGCTTGTTAAGGTGGCCACGTGTTGATAGGCCGGGAATTAGACTTCTAGGGATATGGTATTTTAAAACGGTGGGTAGGAGCGAGGGACTTTAGGATGTTGAATATATCAATGGTTGGTTGATTTTTTTGTGATTTTTGGAATGATTATGTGGTGGAAAATAATGAGTAAAAATTGAGACGAAATATATGTGAGGGTATATGACTTTCTGCGTAGTTGTATCACAATCGCCCGTTTCAATCCATTTTATAACATAGTCCAAATTACGGGAAGATGAATTGTAGATTTTCAAACTGTAGGGTTAATCTGTAAGTTGGACAAATGACTAGGGAATTCCGAATAATTTATCACTTTTTAGGTTGCCAAATAAATTGGAAATAATGTTTGGACCCAAACGCTATTCAAATATTTTGCCAAACTGGGCCTATATTCGAGGGAGGAAAATAAAGAATAGTACATTAACGACACGTATGTATGTTATGAATTTACCTGATTTGATAATTGAAAATTTCAGTGGTACCCCAAAAAATTTCAATGATTTTAACACCCTACTGAATATTTCAAACACTTTACATTTGCTTCTTTTTAGCCAGTATAATTAAATGCTCACGGACTGGATTCCCTTTGATTTCAAAGCCTAACTTAGCAACGAAACAAGGCAGATTGAAACTTGTGGTGAAATACTTTAATTAGACTATCATATTTTATTTACAAATTAAAAGTGAAATATGAATCCAAGGAAGGTACAAATTTAATTACCAATAATTAAGCCAAAAAATTATTGTGTTCTCGTCTTATTGTATAAAAAATTTCAAGGAAAAAATACGTGAAACTATTGCGTTCATAGTAATTAAACTAAAAAAATTGATAAGATAAATCTCCATCTAGTAAAGTTGTAAAAGTTGCTCAAAACCCCTAGTGCCTCGCAATAAACAATAACTTCTTCCATCTCAACGACACCTATGAAATCCAATACAGGACTACAAATCTGAAAAAAAAAAAAAAAAAGTGATAGAAGACATTTATACTATCTTGTCAAAAAATAATGAAAAAAGCTAATCATATTGGCAAATTGAAGTTTTTCATTTTGGTGAGATATACAATTTGATGTCGGCAAAAGATAAAAGCAAGTTATGAAAAGAAAAGAGCAAAAGGATTGTTAAGGGGTTCAAGAAAGAACAAAAGCTTTTTTTTTTTTTTTTTTTGTTGGGGGTGGAGAGGGGGTGGGGGTATGGCATTTCCAGTGTTAAGATTTATTCAACTGTAGTGTAAAACATAAAAGGGCATTTCCATTGTTAAGATTTATTTGATGGGCACTTTAGTCATATTAGTGAGAAAAAGAATAAATATGGAGTGCCTATGGCCATTAGTGGAGTACCAAAATACATTGGCCTGACATAAAACAGCTAACCACAAGAAAGAAGCAACTTACCCTACAATTAAACTTTTTATTAAATCATTAGTTACAGTTGGTTTTATGGGAATATTATGGTTAAGCAGCTCTATTATTGTTTCTATACTCTTTTGGAGGTGGTTGTGTCCACATACAAATTAGTAATCTCAACTCTGAAGAAATTAAAAGCCAATAACTAGCATCGTATCAAGGCTTGAAACTGTCTACAACAAATTAAAGATCTCTTATTCTCAATAAAAATAATTTATATACAAGTTTTAACCGCAAATCTGCAAATTATTTTGGAGTTACATGAAGAATTTTTGTTTTTTTAAATAGTTCCAAGTCAAGGGACGATGGATGTAGAAGATTAAACAATCTACCTATACATTCATATCAAGTAATAATCATTTGGACTTCTGAAAATTTTATATGTGTGCCTTTGGCAGGAATTTAATATTGAAATTACCTTTTTATTGTGTCTTTTACATTGTCAATGACTGGTTTACAGCAGTTATCTCATTACTCAAGTGCATCGAGGTTAATATTTTGATTAATGCTGTAGACGTCGTTATTTGTTCCTAATATTTATGGATGCATTTGACATCTCTATCATGTGCATAGCAATGTGTCATATTAGAACAATAATTTATCGCCACATACTGATAATAGGCCACACTTGTCATGTTTGGCATCAAGTGATTGATTTTAATGCACCATACTAGGTGCACCAAATACCATCTTGTTGAATTTAATCTTCGGACATTGCCAACTTTCCTGTCCGATGCGCTAAGGACGGGCACGGGTTGATAGACACCTTTTTTATGCATAATAAAGAAATATCAATCTAGTGATTAACTAGTATGGAATTGTTCATAGTTTGTCATTTGTTTTATGTAATTTTTTAAAGAATTTATATTACTATAGATTTTATTCCACTAAATGCCAATATTTAAAATCCGTAGATTACTCAATCATTGTTCATTTCATAAAAAGAAGTTTATTGTTTGTATGACTCTTTATTAAGAGATGCAAAGTTTTATTTATGACTCTTAATGAACATATAATTCTCGTGTCTAGACAAAAGTCGATAAATTCTCTAATACATAATTTTACATTTTTATCTTCTTCACATATTTCTTTGAGAAAGTTTTGAAGGCTTTGTTATATCCGTAATATATTCCTTAAGGAAGTTGGAATCTATTCTCAAAGCTATTATAGAAAACTGTCGGTTCTATTTTTATCCTAACAGCATTTACCTATCATAATGCACCTCAGGGGCGATTTGTGACACTTTCATAATTGTTTCAGTATAAAATGTTCAGAACATGAAAATTGATACAGCCATTGGGAGTACAAAGTGATATTCGACCTTTACAAAATTCTGGCATTTTTTTCCTACAATTGCTTCTCCAACTGTTAAAATAGCCTTAAGTGAATATAGACACTGTAAATAAAGAAATTGAATTATTGCAGAAAAGAGGATCCTAAATTATTCAGCTGTCAAATAATCAAGCATCCTTTCTTAGTTTTTATTGTCATTTATATTATTGCTATATGCTCAATAAGAGGGATTAAGCAATCGACAGGAAGCTGTGAGTTTCTTTCTTTTTTTTTTTTGAATGTTATTTTTTTCATTCTTTGGAGGAATAGAATATCAAAGCGGAACCACTTGTCTTTTGCACTATTTATATATTTTAGGTGTACATTATTTGGAACGTTAGCCCTATGGCTACATGAATAAGTGAGTTGATGGGTTCATTTTGTCTGCAATATGCAAATTTAACTATTAACAAGCCCAATTTTTTTTATTTTTTGTTTTTTTATCAAACATATACTATTATATTTGGGGAGGAAAAATGACATTAGTAGACTCGTAGAGCTCCCCGACCTTTAGGATACAGTCATAGAGCTAATCGTTTAACCCTCTATTCTATTCGTTCCCAACCAGCCCAATTATATGTACACTACCTTTCCGCTAAGCCGATGAAATAGCCGGTCTTCATAGTTTTCATTTTTAGGGCTATGACGTTATAAATGCGTTATTGCATGAATTTACTTAGAATATATATCATTGCAAACAGTTGAATTTGTAGTATTCAAAAGGATAACATAGTATATCACCATCAAATTATTGATCAAATAAACTCAAATTGTTTATTGTTAAAAACTACAATGAAAAGGTAGGTAATACCTAATCTTAATATCAATTGTTTTGAAAAGGGCCAGCGCGCCAATGACCAAGTTCTGCTTAGAAGCACCAAATAATTGAATGGTTTATCATAAATTCAGAAAAGTGTTGCATAGTCAAGTAGACCATGCGACGCGTTTAAATTATACACCAAGATTAATCAAATATGACTCCTTAAGTACGATCTTTCTTATTTCATAAATGCTTGATAGGGAACACCAATGCAAATTGTTCTATCAAAGCAAATCAAATCATTATATCATTTCAAAGAAGGTAGTATGGACCATCAATTGTTTCGTATCGGTTTCTATATCCTTTTGTTGAAGCACTTGTGGGTTTCAGGATAGCCTAGTCAATGATTCTAATGATCAGACCAGAGAAGCAGAGCAAGTTTTCAAAGCCATTTTCCTAGCGTGTTTTGACCACCTTGCTTCTCTGTTTTTTTATCAAACTTATACTACTACATTTGAGTACAAAAATGATATTGATGAGATTTAAACCACGACTTCTAGAAGTTATAATGTGATGTGATGGGTTATGATAGTATGTGGGTCTTTCTATAGTATGTGGGTGAAGGGAAAATTGAGGTTTGGATGTATGGATGATGATCAATGATGTATGGATGAGCATAAATTGTGGTTTTTTAACCAATTTTGCTAATATTTGAGATTGGGTAAAGTGATTGTAGTGTATTGGATGAAATTAGGTGAGTTTGAATCACAAATAAAAGGATTGTCTAACTTAAGCTGTGGGCACTGGAAGTCAGCCCTGGGTAAGGCTGGAAGACCCTTATTCATGGCTCACTCTCTACCTCACTTTCTGTCCACGAGCCGCGGTTAAAAGCAAGGTCCAATAGCGGGCGCGGTTGGCATACTTCAACCCGCAGCTCAGCTTCTGCTGGCCATCCGCGGGTTAGTTGTTTGGGATTTGTGGCGCGGATCATCAGTCCCCCACTCACGGATCAGCTCTCTAGGCCACTTCATTCTGGATTTTGTGTCTTGAATCTAGAGTTAAGCTTTTATTAAAATTAATTGATAAAGTTAGCCTATAATTGAGTGTTTATTGTGTATTTTAGGTGAACAAGGTGATCATTTTTTTTTTCAAAACATTTGAATTAAATTAGATCGGGATAAATAATACTTGTATCCTTGTCATTTTTCAAAAATGATGTTTGATAAATTTAACGCGGAGTCTTCTTCTTTTTGGATGGGTCTAACAATTTCAAACGCCTTAAATTTTGGATAATCTAAAGTAGGCCCAAAGGCTTAAGAAATACATTAATGTTGTACTTAAACTAATAAGAAATTATTCTTAAGCTTCATTTTTCTATTATATGATTTTTTTAGTAAATTACCGAAATTAGCACCCCGAGACCCAAAAATAACATTAAGTTTCAAAATTGAGATCACAAGTTCAAAGATTTCAAGGGAGCAACGCACACTAAAGACAAGTAGAAATCTCAAGAAAACTAACCTTATTGTGTATTTGTTTGGTTACTGTCATGGCAATGACAAGATTTGCTTGTGAACCCACAGACACTCAAAAATTTATTACTCGTTGCATTCCAGGCATTTTCTTTTATCCAAGGTCCCGCCAGAAGAAAACCATCTTTGTATTGTGTACTAATAATTTACATTCAGTCTTTGAAATCTGTGCCAAAAAAAATCTATAAAGCACTAAAAACATAGAAAAATCAAGTTAGTTGACCGCACGTAAAATGTTACATGCCAATAATTTTAGTGCATCATTTGTCATAACAGATCTTTCAAAAAATCAGTAGTTGGAGAATTATGTTTGATAAAACTTGGGGATGATTAGTTGCTGAATAATCATGGATTTTGGAGTTTGCTCACTAATTATGTTTGATAAAACTTGGGGATTATTATTTGTAATGACGAAAAAAAATTGCAATTAGCAATGTATCAAAAGAGATTGTAATTTGTTATTGAATTTTAGAACTTGAAAGAAAAATTTTCTTTTACTGGGGGTAAAATGAATGTTACCAGAAGCGTTACTGATTATGCATTTTTTCCTTTGATATAACCAACATACAGTTTTTTTGGTAAGTATGATAAACACATAATGCTTATCTCTTCAATCATTTTTGTTTTATAACTTCCATCCTTTCTGTGATTGTCAGATGTTTAGCTGCAAGCATACTTCTTTAGTAGGTTTATCACTTATTCATTTGCCAAAATCGAGCATATTTAGCTTTCAACCCGTTCATCTTGCCCTAAAATCATATCAGGTGATGGTCACAATATGGTCTAAAGAGTGAATTTAAATGGGTTCTGTAAATATTAATTTAGATATGATGAACCAATGCTTTTCCTTTTTCCAAGTAAAATATAAGTGTTTGATTTTTATAGCTCCCTTGCATCCCAATAACAAAGTCAAATAATGTGCTATGAATATTCTGTAGTTCACTTTTAGCTTTCTTTTGGTGGAAAATGATTATGCAGTTTGATAGACCAATATGCAACATATAGAATTAGTTATCATGTGGATAATCCCAATTCAATTTGCAATAGTTTTTGCAAATTCTCATTCAAGGTCTAAGGACCTACATTCATATTCTTAAAAAAAAACTCTAGTTTTTTTAATTATTTCGTAAGCATGCTTATTTGGAATATTCTTCAAACTAGGAGTTTTCGTCCCTAGTAGAAATAGAAAGTTAAAACAAAGCATGATTTTTATATTTTTTCTTTTCTATTTTTCTTATTTTTATTATAGTTTGTTATAATTCATTAGTCTTGAGAAGTGAGGTCTTTTTTCTCTTTCTTCGTCCTGAGGCACAATTTTCTCTTATTTCTTTTCCACTATAAAAAGTTACTTTTTAATAATAAAAACAAATTTTGTACAAGAAAAGGTTTTGCCATTATTTGTATAAAAGAAGAAAAAAAATCAACAGAGGTAAATTCTTAAACAATCGCCTCACTTCTGTTATTATGTTTCAACTTATATTGGAAGAGAAATCAGTTTCCAAAAGAGTTTTTATTTAAAATTAAAAAAATAAAAATTGGAAAAGCATGCCTGGAGTTGCTTTTGAAAAGTTTTTTTTTTTTTTTTTTTTTTTTGCTTTTCTTAAACATGGAAAACAAAATCATGTTATCCATTTCTTTTATCAACAAATCTTCCAAATTAACTTCAATTTTTTTTTTATAAAAAGCTGCTCATAACTTGTTATAATCTGTTGAAAGCAAACCTCATACACAAAATAAAATTTTCATTTTTTTGTCGTGTTGTACACATTTTTGGTTATTAAAGGCACCAGAAGCAATAGAATTGATTAAATGTACCTATTCACTAAAATAAATTTTCCATTTTGTAAGACAATTATATTCTTCTAATAATGTTCAGAAAATGCATATCTAAATGGAGTCATATTTGACTAGTGATTATGATTGCGATAAATGATGTCAACTTAACCACCTCAACAATCCTAATTAGAAAAATTATGCCTAAAATAATATTATAATTAAGTCAATTACATATTATAATCAAGTTGACGGGGTAGCAAATAGATCATTATGATAAAAATATGTATCTATGAAAACAAATGCCAAATCTACTATTACTCGATTCAAGACAGTATTCATGTTGCCCTGACTTGGGTAGTTTCCCTTCTCTTTCTTTGTCAATATTTTCTAATTTTCACAATAATATTCTTTTGATATTTATAAATGCTTTCTTATGGTTATTAAGTTAGTATCTTTTACTAATTTAATTTATTACTTACCAGTTAATTTTTATGTTATATTTGGAAATTCATGTCCCAAAAATTAATGACTTCTTTCAGAAAATTACACTATCCTTAGTTTTTCTCTCACTTCTTAATGTAATTAGATTCAAATTGTTAACTAGAATATTAATTTTAATGTAATAGTAATTGTACTCGTTTCTTTCAATTTCTACGATTATCTTATGCACATCCTTATTCAACTGCTTCCATACAAGTTTAAGGAAAGAAAATATTTGTTCTATAAAAATTTTTATAATTATCTCCAAATCTCTTTAGCATGCAAGTAAAATGTCTCCAAATTACGAACATCTCCAAATCTCCTTAGTACGAAAAGATCCTTGTGTAAATTATCTTAAAAGCATCTTCAGATCTTTTTTGTACGAGAAAAAACTGTTCAAGTTTGACAGAGGGCAAACCATGTTACAAGCATCTTCAAATCTTTCATATCGAAGATTGGTAATGATTATTTACACCCATTATCGATAGCAACATATTGTGGGTGGGTGGAATGACTGTTTTCACCCATTATCGATAGAAAAGTGGGTGGAAAGACTTCTACATTTCAATCCATTCTACATAACATCAAACGTCGAGTAGTTGTTTTTGCGTTAAAATTGATGAATGGCCATCATCCGATGTGAAAGTGAAATGAAGTCTGATTTTATTGAGCTAACATTTTCGTTCAAGAAAGGTAAGTATAATTTTATTTGGGTCAACAAGAAAAATATAGTTACTATCTAATTGATTTGAACTCAATGATTTCATTAGAAGAGATAACATTACAAGCGTATAGAAATGTCTACTCAAAACTAATGAAAGTTAAGCAATTGGAAACTTTATATTATCAATTACATATCTAAGAAACCGCAGATTGCGTGAACAAGTATTTATGAGATCAAAACATACGTTGTTATCAACTGCATGAACATATCGATAGCCATCCCATAATCAAGGTGGTATAACTTAGTCAAGCAAAAGTTTTGTTACCAGAGAGAGGTCAAATTTTAAACCCAAAACGTTTTCAAATTTTGCCTGTTGTCAATGTTGTTATCCGTCTTTCACTAAGAAGCTTAAAACATGAAATGAAGGATTCACTATCTGCCTGCAATGCTGATAAATCACGTCCTCATTTATTCACCCAAGCCTTTAGTCTTGCCACATCTTAAATTTGTTGAATTATTACTAGTTTTGCCATGTAGCATCACTGCTGGTAGTCTTGCCTCATTTATTCTTCCAACTTTATAATGCAAATTTATTCGCCAAAAGCTTTAAATTAGTGCTTTGTCTAGTCATAAACATATTTTTTTGATATAGAAAATTTGAAACTTTTAGACAGAAGGATGATTCTTAGAAGGAAAACTGAACATTACATATAATCCATAACACACTGTATATAGCTTGACTTAAATAGGTACCACACACTCATGCTTGAGTAAGTTATATCTATTTGATTTGATTATAGGATGACCATTCATAACATTAATTTTCGTCTCATAAATATTTGCTTGTGAGAAAGTTGATAATAGAAAAATCTGTGGTGGAACGGAGAAAGACGAGCAAGAAAGAACACTACCCTGACCAAAAAACAAACGACTTGATCAACAGTGACACAGTGAATTTGGCAATGTTACTGGCTAAACAAAAAGGTTGGAAAGAGCTGATTATTCAATGTTCAAACTATTCAATGTTCAAACAAGACACTAATGCAGAGATTGATCAGTAAAAATACTGATGACTGTCTTTGTGCAACAATTATTGAAAAATGTCTTAGATCTTAGTTCACTGTGGTAAAAGTAAGAATGTGTTGGCTACTAAAATAGCTGATTTTGCTGTAAACCTGAATCATGTAGTCAGAAATTTCCCAACTTGGATCTCAAGGATTCCACAAACTGTGGAGGGCCGGTTGCCTCCTGTGTATGAATTGAATTGTAATCAGGATACCAATTAATACACTTCTTTTGACTTTTGGAAAAAAAAAGAAAAGAAATAATAAGATTGTGTAGCATTGTAATTCAATTCTAATTCCACACACAAACTTCTCATCCAAACTACTGAATTAGAATTCAGACATCCAATTCCAATTCCATGGTCCCAATTCCATGAAACCAAACACACCCCTAATCAAAAATCAAATCACCATTTTTTTTTTATTTGTCACAAATGGCAAGGCAAAAAAAAAAAAAAGATTAGTAATTCATCGACAATGTTGGAGGATGGGGCTAAATTTTTTTTTTTATCAATTAATGTTGTATTACATATTTGTTGCCTCACACAAGTAGGATGAAACTCCCAATGATATGTTGGGTAAAGCCCCAAACTATTTACTATGCACAATATAAGAATATGACTCCCCGAAATTTATCTAAATCTCTCCTTTCCTGAAAACTCCCTAACTGCTACAGGTTCTAGACTTTGATCCTAGGACCTACAGCCGGAGGAGACCTTAACGGTCTCTCCTGACCCGTTAGCCCAATGGTTGGCTAAATTGTTAAAGTGCTCTATAATACTAGAAGGTAAAGACTTCTTTCTAATTAAATTGCGGGTAAAAGAATGACGAGTTGCAAGTTGCGTGCGCTATCATAGTAGAAGCCCGTTTACCCCTTAAGTTGTAAGCCCGATGCCTCGCCCAATGCATCTGAGTAAGGATCTCCATGGATTTCGCTAGTGAGAAATAATCAGCGACTTTGGGAATAAATACCAGGCTTTTTTTGTCAAGTGGTTGAAGCACTGGACGATTACAATAGCATTTTAAATTTGACTATTGTTTCGATTGTCGTATTTTATTGAATGTTTATTTGATTTTATTTCATTTTATCTTTGCCAGGGAATATAAAAGATTTTTATTAGAGATAAAATGTCAAGCCAGGTGGCTTATGTCTATGACTCCACTCTCGGGGTTCGAATTCCATTAATACCAATTCCTCTTCTCTATTATAATAGTGTAGGTTTAATAAAAAAAAAAAAGATAATTACACAAACCTCCCTTGAGGTTTATGATAATTGCAGGCAGTTTCCCTCAAGTTTCCAAAATTACACTTAGCTCCCCTATTTTTACTATCTAGGTAACAAAACACATCCAAATCATGACATCAGCAAAAAGTTGTCCATGAATCTCCTTATTTACCCTTGTATTTAATAGAAAAAGATTTTTTTACCTCTCAAACCAACTTTACCTCTATCCGAAAAAATAATAATAAAATCCATCCCTTTGCCCAATAATGGACACCTGGAACCAATGCTACCCAAGCCACCCATTTCCTAAATTAACTCTATCTCTATGGAAAAAATATAAAGAAAATAAAAATAAGAAGTATAAAATAAATCCAAATATGTCTCGTGAACCAACCACAACCACTACCCAATATTTAAAGAAGAAAAAATGAAAAAAGAATCTCACTCTGATTGGGGAGGTGAGAGGTGGGTGATGTATGGCTGTGCTTGGCTATTGGAATAAAGAAAATATGACCTTTTAATTTTTTTTTTCTCATAAATTCATAATGTTTTCTAAACAAATAAAAAAGCATTGATGTGAGGGTATTACAGTCCTTTTATATAGCGAGGGGAGCTAAGTGTAATTTTTGAAACCTAAGGGAAGCTGCCTACAATTATCATAAACCTCAAGGGAGGTTTGTGTAATTATCCCAAAAAAAAAAAAGGCCAAATGTGATAGTGCAATACAATAAACATCATCATTCCCATATTTGGCTTTAGACTTGTTAATTTTATTTTATTTTTAATCAAACCTACACTATTACAATAGAGGAAGGAGAATTACAATGACATATCCTATTTAGTTTCTTTGCACTCTATCTTTTAGCTCTACAAATTTATAAGACAATTTTTTTTAGTGCTAGTGTCGTTTAGATTTATATAAAATATAACGTAACAGACAAATTAAAGCTATTGTTATTATTGCTACTTCTTCTGTATGTGTTAACCACGTAAAAATGATTTAAGCAAACTCTGCTCAGCACTTTGTTTTATTAAAAAAATACCAAATGTATTAGATAGACTAGACTAAACACCTTAAAATTTTTTTTGTTAAATTCTATCTCCTTTTGTTCCATAAGTGTACTACTTCTATCACTATTAGTAATTCAGCTACAATACATATTCCATAACCTTAAAGTTTTTAATAACAAACAAAATAAATTGATCTACCATTCTCAAAATTTAAAAAATTAATTAAATAACACTTTACTACATTTGAGATAATACTTATAGTAAATCACGTGAAGTTAAGCAATCTTTAAAAGTCTTTTACATATTAGGAGCGGGGACTATTTATTGTGAACTTCATTTTTCAGAAAACGTCAATCAGTAATAATCATACTTGGCAATATCTATATAATGTGGAACCAGTTGCCTTGACTTTCAGAGTTTTGTAAGATTTTTAAACGATCATAAATTTTCGATAGAGAGAAATTTTGACTATTGTAATATAGTGCTGGATAGTGATTCAGGGCATCATGATGCTTCACTCCACTATGGTTGATTGATTCTCAGTTTCGAACTCAAATTCTATCGTTTAATTTTTTTTTTTTTCTATTCTGTTTTGTGTTTTTTTCTTTCAATTTTTTCAGTACTTTCTTTTTGTCGTTTGGATTTGTCTTGACTATGAATAACTTTTTAAGGGATAGTCACCTATTAACAATTATTTTTCAAATTTGTACAACGTTGGTCTTAACAGTGCTCCAGTTTTCTATAGTTTCTCTGAAACTTTTTTAGAAAACATTGAGTGTCTTTTAATTGGTTATCTTCTTGTGTTAGTTAGCATACGAGTAGTTTTTTCTTGATTTTGTAGGAACCCCTATGCAAAGATAATAACCGTAAGGACGAACTAGGGTGTACAGGTCCAACAGCTAGTCGACTTCTAATACTCAGATCGTAGGAGGATCATATGGCTTGCGTAGAAAATATTCTGTACTAGTTAGATTTGCATATGAGTCGGGATAGTTAATATGGCAAGAACAGAGTCAAGGAGAAATACTCGCTACTAGCCGCTCATTTAACACAGTCCTGGAGTTCTTCGTAGAAATCTAATATATGAATATGACTCATTAGAAGAGAAAACAATAGAATTTGGAGATTTGTACCATACCTTTCTACTCCAGAAAATGATGGCAGTTGGCATGTGTGTAGACGATCAATATGATCACTGTTAGGCATAGGTTTCTTATTTCCAGATTGAAGCACACTCTAGACAGACTTTCCAGATTGAGGAGTGACTATTATCAAATTAGAATCAAGCTTATAGATGGGTAAAAAAAGGATGCTTCTACTGTGCACAGAAGGAAACTTCTGTGCATGGTGCAAAGAACTAATAAAGTTTAAACAACTCATATAGCCCTTATGTATAGAATAAATTAACAAAGGATGACCGATGTGAAAACAAACAAATACAGAGGGTTTTTATGTAATTATCAAACAATAAGAGAGGTGAATTACACTCACGGCAAATAATCTCTAATTTTGGACAATACCACTCAGCTTTATGAACCCACGGTAGCGACACAAATATGTATGAAACCACTGGTCTTTTATCTCCTCCACAAGTCTTGAATGGCTACCAGTGGAGCACATATTATATTGGCAATTTAAGGAAGGTTTAGCAATTGTCAAACGTTCCTTCATCGTCATCTTCTCCCCATTCTGAATTTGTCGTTTCTTGCCCTCGTTGCCACTGTGATTGCTCCTCTCAATCTCTCCCTCTCAATATGATTAGATCTATTGATTTTATTTGCATAATTTGGATATTAATTTGATTTGTTTAGTAAAAAAAATTGATTTTTTGTTCAAATCTATTACTGAAAATTAGCATATAATATTTTTGGTTGTTTTTTGGTACAAATTTGTTATTCTTCTCTATTAACTGTCAAAGATAATTTTTTGTTGGTACCAAATTGTTATTCTTCTCAGTTACCTGTCAAAGATATTTTTTTTTTCTAGGTGAAAATCTTGATATGTTTGAACTTAGTGTCTTTAATCGGTAGATGGAGAATTATTATAGTTTTCGGCATTTGAAGTACCCCCACTAGCTATACGACTTGAATTGAAGTACCTTTTGCCTCATCTTCCCTTCGGTTGCTGAGGAGGAGCGCCTTGTTATTATTCAGTTTGGGCATGATTGGGACGAGACCTATATGCAGATGGATGAAGTGTTAACGTCAGTTGCTGAGACAATAAAGAACTTTGTTGTGATATACTTGGTTGATATAACTGAGGTGCCTAATTTTAATATGATGCATGAGCTGTATGACCATCTACAGTTATGTTCTTTAAAAACAAGCAGATCATGATTGATCTTGGTACTGGAAATAATAAGAAGATCAATTGGGCAATAAAGGACAAACAGGAGTTCATTGACATTGTTGAGATTGTGTACCGTGGTCTGGTTATTGCACCCAAAGATTACTCTACCAAGTACCGATATTAAGCATTTCTTTGCTTGAATACTGCTGCAAGCTTTAGTTATTATGAAGTCCTTATTAATTGTTTAATGCTCATTTTATGCAGACTTCAAATGTGTGGTTGAACATTTATTTCACTTCTTTATTTTCTTGCTAATCAAATTACTCAGATTTTGTCTTTGATGACCTGGAGTTGCCATCTAAATGCATACTTCGTTTTGTGTTCTTCTCTTATCCAAAATTTGCCATGAAATATTTGGCAGGGGTCTTGGGAAAAAACAGGTGGATAAATTGCTGCCACTATTAAGTTTACTTCACATCAAGTTATTCAACAAAGATATTACCAGCTCATACTTCTGAATCGAAGTGGGAATGTAATATTACCTAGCTCATATTTCTTAATATACCTATTTGTAAACTGATTTAGCTGTCCAAAACGCAATATAAAAAAGAATGTAATATTTAAAGGACAATGATGCAAAATACCCACCCTGCAAAATTCTCATTCATCCACCGAGGAGTCGTGTAGGCGTCGTTCATTCATTCACCTTCCTTGAGTTGTGCTTCTCAAAAGTTCCTATTCCCCACAAAGGTCCAACGAGGTTGATAATGAATTGTGTGAAGAAAGGTGCATTCTGTGGAGGAATTTTAATAACCTCTCACACAAATGAAAATTTTGGGAGCGAAAAATTCGATTAAAATTGTCTAAAGTTTGGACTATTGCCGCTAGTGATTTGGACAAAATTTCAATTGCCGCCAAAAAGTGAATATGGAGTGGGTGACCATCGAGTCAACCTCCTTGACCCCCAATATTTTCTTTTGATCTTATGTGGTAGCTACTGTTTCAGGTAATTTATTTTCTCAAAAACAAAAAAGTTAGTCACTTTAACAAACTGATAGAATTTAAGGTCTTTAATAAAAGAGAATAGCTAATCAAATGTGACACAATTCCATTAGAATTTCAGTCAACGTTTTTTTTTTTTCTCAAAAAACAAAAACTAGTGATACAATTAAAATTCACTAATTATCAAATACTAATTGATTAATTAGAACATAAAATTCAAGGTCTTAAATTAAGGAGAATAGCTAATCAAATGTGGCACAATACCATGTGTCACCTACACATAAAGGCATTTGCAATTATCTAATGGCTGATTTACTAAAGTGATAGAATTAAAAGTCACTAATTATTAAATACTAATTAATAAATACTAATTTACCAAGTAGGATAATTGAGACTTGAATCGATATGACGGTCAACATCCATCTCCTGCCTCTCAGTCCACCGTGCCTAAACCAATAATGTTGACAACAATTAATTAGTTAAGCAATACGGTCGTCTTAATATATGCAGTCTTCCCTTGAACACAGTATTTGTAGTCTTCCCTTGATCGAGAAACCGACCAAAACAACCTTCCCAATCTGCCTTCATTGTCAACAATGAAAGGTGAAATAGACGCTCGGGTATGCGTCTTTATTTGCAAACAGGTATGCAATTGCACCCTCCGCATCCCCATCATCAATCTCCTCTATCTGACCAGTGTTCATCCTATTGTAGACATTCTTCATGGTGAAAGTTATGTTCTCATAGCAGCCACACTATAGAATAAATAATTTCATTATTTGGCTTGTCTTCACACCCACACAGTGAAATGTGTGTGCCTATACATAGTCAGCATCAAATACCTTACGGTGAGACTTTAGGAACCTCGTACTAGCTTAGTGTGCTAGAGTGTGTGTGGGACCTAACAAAGTCACTCACAACATATTTATTCTCCTCGACTACATATCTTATTTTGAGAGTTGCTTTACATTCTACTTAGTATTTGGCCTTGTCTCTTTCTTCCTATCCTCTCTATTAACGTGTTTGTCATCCCTCCGTCACAGCCTTCTTGTTCACCTCTAACGGGCAGGTCTTCCCTTCCGTTGCAGTGGTCTAGCAATGTCCATATATGCCCGCTATCCTCAAACAATTACATTTTTTATATAATAATCCTTCTCAAGAAACCAGTAGTGGGCCTTATTTGGAACATAAACAAAATAAACAAATAATATTTTCCAAGAAATTAATAACATGCATTTTCAATTCATTTCCCACGTACCAAATAAGAGCATGCATTTTCAATAATTTAAAAAAGAACATAAACAAAAGAAACAAAATAATATTTTCAAGCTATTATAACATAAACATCACTAAACAAATAATATTTTCAAGAAATTAATAACATGCATTTTCAATTCATTTACCACCTACGAAATAATAAGCATGCATTTCAATAATTTAAAAAAGAACATAGACAAAAGAAACAAATAATATTTTTCAAGATATTATAAGGATAAATATCACTAAACAAATAATATTTCCCAAGACATTAATAACATGAATTTTCAATTCATTTCCCACCTACCAAATAATAACATGCATTTTCAATAATTAAAAAAATATAAACAAAATAAACAAATAATATTTCTCAACAAATTAAAAATTAACGTGAATCAAAATAAACACATAATATTTTCAAGAATTTAACCAATAAAGAAATAATATTTTTCAAGAAATTAAAAATAACATAAACATCATATATTCTTAATATCAAAAAATGAAAAAATAATATATTACTTTCTATACACTAATCAGCATGTTCAATATCATTCTTTTCTTAAATGAAATGCTTATTATACCAAAAGGAAAAAATTAGTTACCTCTCCTCCACAAACTTACAAGCTTTTGTTCCTTTTGAAATGCAAAAAAACAAAAAAAGCTCTTCGTTGGAATAGGCGAAATGCACTTCATTTCCCACCAACCGAGGGCCACTTTGAAATTAAGTAGGAACATTTGGCTGTTTTCATTTCTCACTAACTGCAGATGCATACAACACAAAAAGGTCCACATCTTTCTCTTTCCTAGTTGTCTTTACACGATTGATTCTTGGTGTGGTATAAAACTAAGTCAGTTTTGTACCATAGCCAAGTCAGCTAAGTCAGCTTTGTACCTTAGATGAATAAGGAATTATATGAATGACTAGTCATGCCATTCAGGTTATCCAACGTGCCTAGCACATCATTCATGAAGTTAATGAATAAAATGCTAAAAAGATTGATGAACATTTGGAGCATTTGTGGCAAGTATTAATTGTTTTGCAGGAAAACAGGATGTACATTAACCTGAAAAAGAGTAGACTTATGACCAGCAGTCTTGTATCCTTTGGCTTTGTAGTTAGTGCCGATGGCAATTAGTGTTGACGATGACAAGGCCAAGGCATCCAGGAACTGGCCAACTCCGTACACTCTGATTGATATCCCTAGTTTCTACGGATTGGAGACTTTCTATTGGCAAAGTATAAAAAATTTCTATTAGCAAGCATCCAGTGTAATTTATTTTGATTTAATTACTATAAAAGACAAAATGGACACCAAGGAGAATTTAATTCAATTTATTTCAACTCTATTACAAGAAAAATGAGCATAAAGGCAAATTTTAAAGCAAGATGCTGATTTTTTAACGACGTTCTAAAAATATACGTGAAAAAAAAATTCATGATGCCAAGTTGTGGCGTAATGTCAGTTTAAGATAATGAAGTATTTCCATTTTTTTTTATGTGCAAAAGACAAGGGGTCACAAGGGCCTAGATTGGATAAGAACGAGGCCTGATCCACATTTCTTTCGATCTTTACAAATATGAAAAAGATCCGCCCAACAAGGCCGACGTTAACCTCTTGTTTTATTTTCCATGTCATCCTTTTTCTTTTTCTAGACTTGAAAAACAAAAAAAATAATGGACTAAAAATATTGGCTTCTTTAGTAATCTAATAGTTTTAGTTGATTCATTTACAAATAAAAATGAGTCCTAACGAGTAAAAAAATATTCCCACTTTGATTATCACCTACCTATAAACATATATAAATTCCAAATGGCACTCAAAGATGTTATCTATTTTGATCAAATTGAACAAACCTTTGTTTGCAAGCCATTAAAGAGTCAAAGCATCTATTTAGAACTTTAAATAACCCGCAGAGAGTGGAACAAAAGAACGTAGGAATGAGAATGAAAGAAAAGGAAAGAGCCCACCAGTTTCCAATTAAAGAACCAATTGAAATTAGCTATTTTCTTATAAGCAAATTTCCGTACCTCTTTTCGATTTCTTTTTTCTTTTGTGTTCTTCCCGCCCTCTCCCTATAGTTTCTGTTTCCTCTTTGATTCTTTATTTAGCTTAGTGCCTCTCTCTCTCTCTCTCTCTCTCTCTCTCTCTCTCTCTCTCTCTCTCTCTCTCTCTCTCTCTCTCTGTGAGAAAGTGTGTCTGTGTAGGTGTGAGGTACGAGGCCTCGCAATTTGGCATTTTGCCATTTCTCGCAAGTTGAGGACGGTATAACTGCTCAGTATTTTAGTGTTATTGTCCAGTATTCTGGAGTGATTGTTCAAGATTGTGGTATAACCAATTTTTCCTTCAAAATTATTTTTTTTTCATTTTTCAATTTAAATTTTGTCCACATAACATACATCTCAATCATTTATTTCGTTGCATTAAATCATAGTCATCAACTTGTGAAAAACGACACTTATTAGGCCCCAAGTCCGCGTGTGTGTGGGGAAGCAACATCAATAACCTTTTGGTAAAAGCTAGTTAAATGCACGACTCCAAGTGATTTACCCCCACTTTTTCAGTGGTGTTCAAACGTGGGTTTGCCACTCTCCAACTCCACTTCACTAGTGTGGAAGCTGTGGCACTAGTGAGCAGTTTGTTAAAAACTCGTGCACCAATTCCTTTTTCCTTTTTGTTCTTAATGCTTTTATTATTTACACCAGTGTAGATTTTGCCAAAATAACAAATTAGGCCCCCAAATTTGGCCGAATTGCAAAAAGACCACTAATGCGTAAGTTGATAACAAAAACAGCCTTGCCGTTTGTTGACTTTTTAAAATCAAATAAGTCAGCATAGTTTTTCTTAAAAGTCAGCAGAAATTTGTTATCTAGTTTCTAAAATAGCCATAATTTCACTAAAATTATCCTCCCAACCCCAGTATATGGACTACTCACAAGACATGTTTATGCACTTATGATACATTTTCATCTTAGATTTAGCCAAACGTAACAAAAAAATCTCATATAACATGTGTTCAACAAACACTTTTACCAAACTGATATTGAACGACAAGTGATCTAGAGAAGCACATTAAACAAATTTATCGTTATTTTATTATTTTTTCTTTTCATTTTTGACAATATTGCTGTACAAATTTATTTCTATGATCAATGATTTTGTAATTGTTGTTTGATTTTGTATTTCATATAAAAAAATTTAATTTGGACATTCTTTTCAACTTTCAGAGATTAAATTTCTTCTTTGCTAATATGTTTAATTTATCTAAATGTATTTTATTTTTTTCATTATGTAAGATTTCTTCTGTCTGCTGTGGTGGAAAGGTTTTTTATGTTTTCTTTATTGGCATCAGGAGATATATGTTTTGAATTGATTATATATTGTGGGGAATACAATCAATTTTTTTATTAAATGTTTGGCGCATTTAGTTGATATTGATATTAACTGCTGATCTTTTCGATAATATCAGCATCATTTTTGCAATAAAAGTTTTGAATTATATTACAGTTAGAGGAATTTTTATCATATTAATGTGAAATATTTGACATATTTGGTGTTGTCTCCATTTTTTTTTTCTAACTTAATCGGAAAATTACCAAACGAGTAATAAAAGGGGTCCAAATGATAGTTTCCAAAACGAGAGGCTGTTTGTACCTCTTTTTGCAATTTCAAGCGCTGTAAATTATCTTTGCCCGATGTTTTAAAGTCGATTAGCTCATAAGGGAAGCCAAAATACTTGAAAGCTATCACTATCTAGTCATAGTTATGCTCTCTCTTTTTTTGTTTTCCAATACTAATTGCAAGAGCCATTTTTCATTCTAATTTGAGAATTGAAATGAACATGAGGATCATAAACTCTATTATGAGTATGGGTTTATAATATTCGCATCATGTGTTTAGTTTAGAATTGTAATAAGTATCGTTATCGTGAGTTAATTAGTTTGAAACTTTCGTAAGTAAAGAATAATAGGGGATAGATTATAACATATTTCTTTCCTATAGGATGATTCTCGTTATGGTTAATCTATATATATATAAAAGCATGAATGACCTTAAGTGATTTAACATTTAACATTTAATGTATTTCTTAAAATATCCTTATTTTTTAAGTTATAGTCACATTAAAAAAAGGATACTAATGGAACTACAAAAGTAGGTTGATTAAATCCTAATCTAACTCAATCTTCTTTCAAAAGTCTTAGAAACCTTTTATAAATTATAAATTTAAATTAGATTTTTCAAAATATATATTTATTGTTTAGTATAAAACTTTATATTTTCCTCTTTTATAAAATATTTTTAATTAATCTGTATATAAATTTAAATTTTATGATCTATAAAAAAATTAAAGCAAAAGTATTTTAGCAAAAAAATAAATAGGCAAAAATTGAAAGAGAAATCATTTTTTAAATATTTTTGAAATAAAATTAATTTTATATTTTTAAATTTAACTTTATGGTTTATATTTTAGCACTCAATGTATTTCTTTAAATATCCTTATTTTTTAAGTCTAATCACATTAAGAATGGACATTTACAAAAACATAAAGAGTTAGATTAATAAGGTTCTAATGAATCTCAACAATCACTCAACTGTTTTTCAAGTCTTTTACAATAAATTCAATTTAGACTTAAATTAATAAAAATACAAAAAGTCACAAAATATACAGTAAAAGGAATAAAAGTGCTTCTCACGAATAAAATTGGAAAGGAATCTAATCCAAAACTAGAAAACTGCCTCCTATGTATTCGTTTAAATATCATTACTATAATAATAAAACTTTACATTGTTTAAAGAAATATTATATTTACATATAGTAATAATTATACCATGGCTAATTCAGAATTTTTAAAAGTTATAGGAGTAGGAGCTAGCCCGATATAGTAGTGGGTTAAAACATGAAATTTTTTTTTGTTCTTTAGTTAAATTATTTTTATGTTTATTTCAATCATTATTTGCATATAGATGATTAAACTTGACACCTTTTTTCTCTTCAAATTCACAAAAAAAAAACTTGTTTTTTTGTTCACAAATAAAAAAGAAAGCAAATTACATCCTAGGAGTATAAGTTAGATAGAAATAACCACACGCTTGTTAAATGAAAATTAATAGAAAACAAAAGAATGGAATATTTAAAATTTTCCTATCTAATTTTTTATTTTTGATTTAATGGATACTTTCTTGATTAGGTCGGAGCATTTCTTTAATTTGTCTTTCGTATTCAAATAAAAATAATATCTTAATTTTAAATTTTTTATTCAAAAATTATTCTCAGTTATTACATAATAAATCAATTAAATTATTAGCTAGAAACAATCGGTCAAATATTATTAAGAATGGACCCTATGTTACCTTACTTTAAAATGCCATAAAAGTACATAGCATCGTGCCAGGAAAAATTAAAAATATTACGTTTAATTCACCAACGCTAACTAGAAAATCATAATGCAAAATTAGTTAATCAAAATTCTAAAATTTTGAATCTCATTAAAATTAAAATTTAAAAGATGTAGTAGTTAGTGTGTAGATTAAATTTAAAATCATAAAGATAAAAACAAAAATCATTCTATCATGCATTGATCAATGAGAATTTATATTAAAAAAAAAACTTTTAGAGAAATATAAAATGCCAATCTCATTTTTTAAATTCTAATTTGCACTAAAAATCATTTTAAAAATTTATACACTATTATACCTTAAATTCATTTAACTTTGTTGCATTTCTTTATTATGATTTCATTTATAAAAATTAAAAATAACAACTTTAGTATATTAAATCCAATACAAAAACTAACTATTATTACACTACCTTACAAAAATATTGAAGTAACATCCCATTGACCAAGAGGCTAGGAATTTTTTTAATTAACCTTGATTGAAAAAATTTGAATAGTAGCTAAACTAAATACAGAAAATGGTCCAGAATGGATGGATTTAGAGTTTAGATGAATTACTTGATTACGATATTTATTATTTGACAAATTTTCATATTTTTTGATTTTGTAATCACATTAGTACATTAACGTAAAAAATAATATTAGAAACCTAAACACAAAGTGTCCTAGCCAATTACTTTAAGAACAAAAAATATTATGAAAAATAAATAAGTCAATGTTTCAAGAGAATTAGAATTAAATTTAAGAATATACTACCACTATAAAGAGTCATCAAAAATTAAAATTTTAAAAATGTAAAAACTCATTCTTGCAAAAGGGTTGTTATGTGTAATAAGGTTTCACGACATGTTTAATCATTAAAACTTCTTTATTTTAGAAATATATGATTTTTTTATTTAATATAGCATGAGATTTTGAATATGGCATTTTGAATTCGAATCAATTTTTTTTAACAACTCAATCAAGGTAGTTGGACAAATATTTATTATTTTTTAGTGTGAAAGTTAATTAGTGTTTAAACTCTATTTAATATTTAAATGCATATGTTTTGATAGTATACAAAGTAACTAACTAATTATGAAAGGGTTTGATCAAAGAAAAATATGTAATTTAGCTAACGAATGTATTAGGGTTTGATCAAAGAAAAATATGTAATTTAGCTAACGAATGTATTAGGGTACTGGTTAAGTATACTCTCAGGCATTACTTATTCAAAAAATAAAGTTAATTAAAAAAAGTATCTAAATATAAGAAAGTATCTAAATATAAGGGTGTCATAAATTTGAGTTTATGCATTCTAAACAAAAAATTTTGTAGTTTTAAATTTTCATATAACACAAAATCGAGGCATATAACACAAAATCGAGGCATATATCTTATTTCTTGGACTTGGAGAGAAAAAGAAAAAACCAAACTAATAGAAAGTGGAGGTGAGAAATTCAACACATGCAAATGCATTAATTTTTACAATAAATATAAAATACAAGATTTTGCATGTCTCACGAGAATATAGTTATGAACAAATTTCAAAACTCATCATTCTCATAATATATAATATTTTAATTAAAATTGAAAATTTATATATACTTATTACACAAGTTTGTGAGTTTGGCGAATAACACTTAATAATTATATTGAGTAATTAATTATGTCAGTGTCTCTAAAAAGCCAAATAACCACTAATATTAATTCATAAAATAAGAATTCCATAAAATGTATCTATCAATTGCTTAAGATCATTAAAATTAGTCAAATTTAAGAAAATCGTATATTAAAGAGTCCTTCATTATAAATACATTGAAAGTGTATCATTTAAATATTTGAAAGAAAGAATTGGATTATTAGTTTCTTAATACGTATGTGTGTGTGTGAAAAATACAACACAAACTAATATTAATTTTTAAGAACATGGTATATATGGAGATGTAGTTTCTTTTATATAATTATCTTTATTTTGGAAAAAGAAAATAAAACATAACCTATATTTTTAAAATATTTAGGTGCACAATTTTTTTATGCTTAAAGCATAGAAGAAAGAGATAAATATTTCCAATTACGTGGAAATAAGATAAAATTTATGATAAAGATACAATAAAATAGTAACAAAAAATAACCTAATTAAATAAGATAAGTCATCACAAGATTGCAAATGATAATAATAATAATAATAATAATAATAATAATAATAATAATTGTACATTTTTATTGCATAATCAATCCAAACAAATGATATAACTTAGTTAACTTATTAATTTTACACAATACTGGCAATATGTTTGTATGCAATAAGCGAGTGCTATTTTTAAAATAATTCATTATCCAAGAGTTAGAATCACTAGACTTCTTTGTGTCTTTACAAAGTTTTTATATTACCAATTTAACATGTAAATTGTCCTTATTTGATATGCTCATATGATAAAGTTGTCATAATTCTTATATACATGTTAGATTTGTTAAAAAAGAAATCATAATAATCCAATTTAAAATGAGTAAAAGTATCAAAATAGTTCATGTAGGACCTAAAGTGATTTAACAATTAATGTATTTCCTAAAATACCTTTATTTTTTAAATTATAGTCACATTAAAAAAAGGATACTAATGGGACTACGAAAATTAGGATTGATTAAATCCTAATCAAACTCAATTTTTTTTAAAAAGTCTTACAAATCTTTAGCAAGTACAAATTTAAATTAGATTTTTCAAAAAAATATATATTGTTCAGTATAAAATTTTTTATTTTCAATCTTTTATAAAATATTTTTAATTAATTTGTATATATAAATTTAAATTTCATAATCTAAACAAAAAAGTATTTTAGCAATAAATAAATAAATAAATAAATAGGCAAAACATTGAAAGAGAAATCATTTTTTAAATATTTTGAAATAAAATTTATTTTATATTTTTTAATTTAACTTTATGTTTGATATTTTAGCACTTAATGTATTTTTAAATCCTTATTAGTCTAATCACATTAAGAATGGACATTTACGAAAACATAAAGAGTAAGATTAAAGTCTCATTAAGAAATATTACTTTTGATGCAACTATATTAAAGTCTCATTTGATACTTTATAGATATAATATAAATATGTAAAATTATTAGTCAATTTATCAAAAGCTTGGGATTTCAAGTACAAAATAATAACAAGTTACCTTTTATATGATAACAATTTAAAATTTTCAAAAGATTTCATAATTTCTTTTGCAAGAATATTTTTAAAAAACCATCATTATGCCAAAAACTTTTTTTTGCTATTGGAGACATTCATCTGTTTTATTCAAATTCTTTTTGAAAAGAAAACAATATGTGAAGATAAGAAAAACCTAGAGTTCTTGATCAAATATTACTTACGACATACACATCAAAGATTTCAATTAATGAGAATTTGGCTTAAATATACGTGTATTGTTCTGTCTATAAATATGTTACTAAATATAAATATGCTGTCCAAAAAAAGTTATTTCATACAAGAAAATTTACATAGAATTTTAAAGTTGGAAATAAAATAAAAGAAATGAAATATCCTGCATTAATAGAATTATTCAATTTATTAACCTCTTTTTATTTAAAGGTATGTATCTGTATTTTGAGTTTTCACAAAAATAAGCAACATTATTTGTTAACAGAACTTATAAATGTGCAGAGCACGTGCCCTATTCTTAGTAAAACAAGAAGTATGGGTGTCATTTAACTTTGATGTACATTCCTAACTTTCATACCCTTAGATTTTTTTTTTTTTTTTGAATTTTACTATCTATAAAGGGAGAGCACTCTATGTTTGATGGTCTCCCATTATCTGATAGTCTCTTTTTAAATCATTAAGAAAATAGTAATACAAAACTAAACTAACCATTGTTCCACTACTCTCATGTTCCCACCAACTATTATTCTAACTATTACATGGCTGTAGCCAAAACAATCACATAGTAGTAGTTAAAAATGTTCCTCACTTTTCTTCTTGTGGTACAATCTCACAAAACAAATATCCACCTTTATTTCGTTCATAACAATTATACTATTTTTTTCATCCACTATACTTTTTAATACTTTTATAACTATTATTTTTGAGTTTTTGTTGCACACACATATTAGGTGTGCCTTAACTACCAATATACTAAATTTGTCTCAAGTAGTATCCTAAATTTCATATTCTTTCATCTAATTTGCTACAAGCAAAAAGAAAATAGATCAAATAAACAAGATCTGAATTATTTCCAGCTAAATTTAACTCACAATGTTGTGATGTGTATTTACACACTTGCATACACTACACATACGTATTTATATGTATATGTATAATTTTCCTGGTCTCAAAAACACATGCACATTATGAATTGTTTAGTTTTGTGTTAAGTAGGGCATAAAGTGAACGAGTTCTCTCTCCGTCACATGTACAAATCGCTTCTCGGCATTTCCTAATTCATTTCTATCTTCACACAATTTGAATATTGAAATTGCAGTTATTGATGAAATCGTTGTTATCAATCAATGGTGCATACATGTCTATATTAAAGCAAACGTTAATTCAAATTATTCATGGTCTACAAGTTTCAGATAAAGATTAAGTAATCAAAAAATTTCGATCAGAAAAGCAGTTATCAGTAATCAAAAAATAAATAAATAAATCAGAACAAAAAATTATCATCAACTAAAAGTATTACTGATATTCTTTTATTATTAATAATTAGTTTTGTGGTTAAAATTTTTGGGTGCAAATTTTGGAATTAAATTTTCTTACATTCTTAAGTAAATGGTAACAACGACTTAAAATCGAGAAATTTTGAGGACAAATTTGAACACTCAATTAAAAGATTAGTCATCAACGGGAAAATTATGGGTAAAATGATTACATTGGGTGGATTGCTACCAATTAATTACATGGGGTAAACTATATTTAAGCAAAAACAATTTTTTGAAAAGTTCCCTTTTTAAAAAAAAAATAATTCTACTACACTATTTGTGTTTTGAGTTATAATGTAGGACTAATGCTACTTTGCACCTCTTCACTTTTTACTGATTCTCACTTTGTATACCCTCAATTCTAATTTTGGGCACACTATACTATAAGGTTTCATGTCCATCATTTCATTGCCCGTGTTGAGACAATTGATAGAGCTTTAATGCATGCATGGCTTGTAGTACAGTCAACATGCCAAATTCCCTTAACTTGTTACACATTTCTACTTTGTATCCAAAACTCTAATTTTTGACACATTGTATCCTCGAATGTTATTTTAATATATTATTACATTTTTTTAAAATGTATAATAAGTATATATTAATTTTTCATTTGATGTTTGTGCTCACCTCAGCACTGTCAAATATACAAATTTATTTTTATAAATTCTTTTTACAGACACACACACACACCACACTTAGACACTTGTACCTTAAGCTTTAATGGTTTAATAAATATTTATATATTTATAGAAATATAAAATTTTTATTTTTTTAATTTTACACATTGAGGAATGCCACCAATTAATATATATGTATGTATGTATGTATATATGCTTATTGCATATTCAAAAAAATGTATAACAATATATTAGAACTAAATAGGGGCTTATGTTATGCCCAAAAATTAGAGTTATAATGGAAAATAGCATCTGACTTATAATGCATGGTGTGCAAATACAAAAACTTCTATCAATTTTCTTAACTTTATTAACAATTAGAACAAAATGGGAAGGTTAGAAAATTTAGGGTGCAATGACTCTAAAATTAGAATTGAAGGAACAAAGTGAGAATCAATCATAACTTAGGGGTGCAAAGTGAAATTAGTCCTGTAATGTACATACAGCCCGTAGATTTGCTTTTAGCAGTTAATTCAGGCAAAACGAATTACGAGGGTTATACTGTAACTAGAATCCTATGATTGCAAAAGAAAACAAAAAGGGCCACTACAAAAGTTACCGGATTTAAATAGAGTTTTGTATTTGAGATAATTGGCTTTCGGATTACTGGAGTATATGGTTTAGCATCAAACTTACCAAGATATTTCAAACGATTTCAAACAAGAATTATTAGAATACACTTATTATTTAATCTTGCTTAAATTAGGATGTTTATGTATGTTGTTAAACATATGACTTAACACGTAAGTTTTGAGAGATTAATTACTTTCTTTACAGCTCAAATTAACTTTACACGGCAAATTCCATGAATTCATAAATGCCCAAATTGTAAAAAATAATAAAAATTCTGTGTTTTTAAGTACTAAACCTGTTCAACTTGTCAAAGCTTCATTGGCAGTTATATATATTGTACGGTAAAGAAAATGTCAAAACATTTCAGCTAAAGCAACCCTTGAATTGGCATTTGGCCAATCAAGATCTGGCACCACGATCCTCTAATAAACAAAAATATGACCAAGTCTAAAATTTGATAGTAAGATTGTAGTCAGTCTGTGTGTGCGCATATAATTACCACACCCCCCCGCCCCCCCGCCCCCCCCCCCCCCGCCCCCCCAAAGCAAAAACCCCCGGTGAGGCCAACCACCCTTCTCTGTTGTAAAATGCGAGTATTACATAGCCAGCCACTCAACTTGGACTTTGATTCTTTGCTATTTTCTTAATAGTGTGCTTCTTTGAATTTTCCCAACAAGTACAGTAGATAGTGACGCAATTAAACATTATTCTCACAGTCGCACTCACACCTGCCTATATAAGGTGTCTCATCGGACCATCATTTACCATAATTTCCCAACCATCTTCTTTTTGTCCTTTTGAGAGCTCATAGATTTACCAGTGATCCAGTTAGTTCGATCACAGCTTCTTTGCCTCTCTCTCTTTCTCAGGTATTTTCTGTTTATGCATGAAGATTACTTCTTGTGATAGTAAGTGTTTCCATCTTTGATTGATAATTAATAGTTGGCATCAATCTTGCATGATATATGTTAATTGTTTATATCAGTTGGTCCAACCAGTGTCCTCCGCAGCATCATGATTAAAGATGTATATATAACCAATTTTGTTTGCGGCATAAAGTGTTGTCATTCATGATGGACCCTTCGGAGGATGTAGCATGTACAAAGCAATTCGCCTCCTGCATACTCATTTCAGTGTTTTTTTTTTATCCTGAAGAATTACAAACAATCCCTCCTTGCATGCATGTCTTACTATATTTGGATATGGAATTTGTGAATTTGTGCTTTTGATCTCCACTCTTCTGTCCTACTAAGTCCTTGTCAAGTGGTTATGCATAAATTAGGCCGTCTTTGCTTGCTTCCTACTTGCCACCGGCAGCGAAAAACGCTTTTCAATCTTCTTTTCCGTGAAAACATCAAACATCAAACATCTCACGAGACCGGCAAGTAATAAATTGAAGCATTCCATTCTTAACACTATTCCAACCACAAACTTAACTAAATGGTTTCAACTGTCATCTTTTATATGAATTAAATGCTCAAAGAATAGTATAAATTTGGCTTCAAAACTCTATACAATTAGAATTCAGCTCCGTGCACCCTATGATTTGTTGACAGCCGGTTAACTAATGCTTTTTTTTTTTTTTATTTGAAAGTTTTCCATTCTGAGTTCCTTTATCTGGTTCTGTTTCCCTGCCCCTTTAAAAGGTTGTGAAGTATATTTGTTTGTTTCTTTGTCTTTTATATTTGTTCACTTTTGTTTACAAAATGGTTTGCGGCCATGTAGGAATTAGTCATGTGTAGTCATCACTTTGAACACCAAACATTTTGTACTGATGTGCACCTCGCATAAGTTACATATTTTTCATTTGTTTTTTATCTTTTGTTGAGCCGGATGGAGGAATTGAAAATAACACCTTGATATCAAGTTCAATGTCCTTATCAAGCTAAATCGAAATGGCAAGATCCATATATATATTTTCTGTCGTTAAACATGTCTTCCTAAATTCGGGCGCGGAAATTAAATCCTAAAATTTGGACCCTCAACGTTTGTATCATTTTGTCATCTAAATTAGGGGGCTTGGATTGTCACGAGCTATAACTATATGTTTGTGTAAATGCAGACACAGTGGTAATTTTGGGTTTGAATTTCTGAAAAAACGAGAAGATGTGGAAGCTAAAGATTGCTGAGGGTCATGGACCGTACCTGTACAGCACCAACAATTTTGTGGGCAGACAAATTTGGGAGTATGATCCTAATGCTGGAACTCCTGAAGAACGAGAAGAAATGGAAAAGGTTCGCGAGGAATTCAGAAACAATAGGAAAAAGAATGGTGTTCGTCCATGTGCTGATTTGTTCATGAGAATGCAGGTAACTACTATTCAACCATAATTATACCATTTCTTGTATACTACTTTTCTTGACTAGTTCACCAATTAATATGACGTCATTTTCATGCAAATTATGATTTATTTTGCAGCTTAAAAAAGAAAATGGGATTGACCTGTTGAGCATCCCACCAGTTAGGTTGGGAGAAAATGAAGAAATCAGCTACGAAGCAGCTACAACTGCTGTTAAGAAAGCACTTAGACTTAATCGTGCAATTCAAGCAAGCGACGGCCACTGGCCGGCTGAGAATGCTGGCCCAATGTTTTTCACGCCGCCTCTGGTTAGTTCTCATTTCGCAAACTCATATTTCCAACTTTTGCGGCTAGTCAACTCTCACGCATTTTACATATTCTCTGTCGTGCCAAGAGGATATTGGGTACACCCAGTGCACTCCATGATGCATTAAAAACAATAATTTGTTGTCAACCATAATAGGACGTGGTCCACCATCACTACATGATAATAAAGTATTAGTTTTGGTGCACCATGTCGATATGTACACGATGGATTTAAGATTTTTTCCGCTTTGCTTGGTTTATGATCGAACTATTTTATAAATTTCTTTAATGAAATTTATTCAACAAAATTAAAATATAGAAAAAATTTGAAATTGTGAAAAAAAATAAACAAATTTGAGTTTTCAAAACTAGACAAGCTGGCAAAAATGGCAAGTGCTAATTCTAACCACCAAAAAACTACTATTATTATTTTATCATGTAACAATTTTGACCTCAAGTAAAGAACTTTTCAAGGAGTCACCATTTTTTACCTCAAAACTACTTCCTTTACAGTCAATTCGTGCATTCAAAGGCGAATTGGTCTACTCCAAATAAAATATAGGGAAAGTTGGTCATTTACTTTTGCCAACAATACAACCTTTTGCTCTATTGGCCACTCAACTTTGACTTATGTCTTTGCTTCCATCAAACTTTTGTCCAATAAAGCATACTGGTTCTTGTTATGAGCTGTAGTTAGCATATTGACTTTGTCTTTCATTTCATTGTATACAAATATTGACTAAGAATTATTTGATGACATCAAAATTAAAAGAAAAAACAAATGCGAATATTCCCTTTGTGTATAAACAATTCAGATGCAAATAATAATTTACAGTTTTCATTTTCACCAAAAATAATCCATTGGTTTAAAATGTTAGTTTTAGTGACAGTAGTGGGAAGGTCTTTCTTTAACCTCTAAGATTTTGGTTAGATTTTCTTCCTTTTGGCTTATCATTTTACAATGTTGCAGCTTATTGCCTTGTACATTAGTGGAGCAATTAACACCATCCTAACATCAGAACACAAAAAGGAGATGATTCGTTACATCTACAACCATCAAGTAAGTACTGGCTAATATAAAGCATGTTCAAAGTGTTGTGGTCCATTTTTATTTTGCAGCCTAATGTTGTGTATAATGCAGAACGATGATGGCGGCTGGGGATTCTACATCGAGGGTCACAGCACCATGATTGGCTCAGCACTTAGCTATGTAGCTTTAAGGATACTTGGGGAAGGACCTGACGATGGAGATGGTGCCGTTGCTAGAGCTCGCAAATGGATTCTTGATAATGGTGGTGCAACTGGAATTCCCTCTTGGGGAAAGACTTATCTTTCAGTAAGTCTCAACTTCTTTAAAACCCTTGGTATAGGAAGTCGTATGTGAATTTACAAGATGAATGAAAGATGATTTTACACAAGTAAATACTTAACACTTGCTATATCAAGTTATATAATAACTAGGTAACCGGTGTACATTAGATGACTTTTGATCTGTATGATATACTGTCGTCACACACGCACATTCTTATGTAGTAGTGGACAATTAAAATAATTTAATGATCTCACAAATTTTGTGCACCACACAGTCACGCATCTAATAAGACTAATAAGACTTCTATTATAGATTAAGATCCACATGAATCATCTCACAAAAAAAGTGGGACCCATAGGTGAAACTCGTATGAGGTCCACTCTTTTGTGAGACACGTTTCGTATAGGTCGGAACTACAACAGAATTTTCCTGTGACTGAAGTGCATAATCAACTCAAAATCCTGAGATTTTTAACTTGATTGGCAATGGTCCAATCTATTGCATGGCCTAATACCAAAAATCTTTTGTGTGTAAGGTGCTTGGAGTGTACGAATGGGATGGCTGCAACCCACTGCCCCCAGAATTCTGGCTTTTCCCCGAATTTTTCCCTTATCATCCAGCAAAGATGTGGTGTTACTGCCGCACAACTTACATGCCCATGTCTTACTTGTACGGGAAAAAATATCATGGACCACTTACTGATCTTGTTTTGTCAATAAGAGAAGAAATTCATGTAAAGCCATATGATCAAATTGACTGGAACAAGGCCCGCCACGACTGTTGTAAGGTATGCAAAATCATCCCAGGATGTGTTTAATTTAATCAAGAAAAAAAAAAAGGAAAATTGTCAGTGCCTAATGAATATATACACGTACAAATTGTTCAATTCAGGAGGACCTGTATTACCCTCACTCCAGCATCCAAGATGCTCTCTGGGACACACTCGAGTATTGTACCGAGCCAATTATGAGACGTTGGCCCTTCAAGAAAATCAGAGAAAGAGCTATGGAAAAAGCAATTAAATATATGAGATATGGAGCTGAAGAAAGCAGATACATTACAATTGGATGTGTCGAAAAGGTTCGTATTATCAGGATATGAGGTGGTTTATCAAATTTCTTGTTTATCGAACTTATTATCAGCATTAGAAATTTATCTAGATTGGGTTTCATCCAGAGTTTACAAATGATGTGTTGGTGGGCACATGATCCAAACTGCGATGAGTTCAAGCATCACCTTGCTCGAGTTCCAGACTATCTATGGCTTGCTGAAGATGGGATGAAAATGCAGAGCTTTGGAAGTCAAGTATGGGATTGTTCACTTGCCACACAAGCGGTTCTTGCAAGTGGTATGGTGGATGAATATGGTGACTGTCTTAGAAAAGCACATTTCTACATTAAAGAATCACAAGTTAAAGAAAACCCGCAAGGAGACTTCAAAAGCATGTATCGTCACTTCACTAAAGGTTCGTGGACATTCTCTGATCAGGATCAAGGGTGGGTTGTCTCAGACTGTACAGCTGAATCGCTCAAGGTAACTTTAGTTCATATTTTCACCATTTTACTGATTATACAATAGCTGTTCAGTAGGATGCCTTAAACAAATAAAATTTGTCTCTGCAGTGTCTGTTGATGCTATCACAAATGCCACCAGAGATTGCAGGAGAAAAAGCCGATGTTCAGCGCCTGTATGATGCAGTTAACGTTCTTCTCTATCTACAGGTACTCCCTCAGTCCCATTGAAAGTGTCATGCTTTTCTTTTGCAAAACGTCCCGAAATGTTTGTTACGTTGAAAAAAGTCAAGACATTTTTGGCATATTTCTTTCGATTATTAATTTGCAGAAGAAATCACAATTAACAGCCCTAAAGTGGAGTACTCATCCATTCTTATGTTCCTGTCCAAACAGAGTCCTGAGAGTGGTGGCTTTGCTATTTGGGAACCCCCAGTTCCACAACCTTACTTACAAGTTTTGAATCCTTCAGAGCTTTTTGCAGACATCGTAGTTGAGCAAGAGTAAGATCATTGTTTCATATTCTATTTGAGATCTGATAAAAATTATGACTCAAATGGATGCTTATATTTCTTCACTTTGATAATTCAGGCATGTTGAAAACACAGCATCCATCATACAAGCTCTTATATTATTCAAAAGGCTGCATCCAGGACACAGGGAAAAAGAAATAGAAATCGCAGTGTCGAAAGCTCTACGCTTTCTTGAAGGAAGACAATGGCCCGATGGTTCATGGTGAGTTAGCTTTTGCTAAATTAAAACTAACGCAATTTTTAGGTTTACATTGATATTTTTTTTATTTTGGCTGTATATACATTTGTTTATTTTGTTATGCAACTAAAAATAACAACTATGCTCACATTTCTTACTTGTATATATAATTGTGACAACATGGATTACCACCCATTGAGTTAATAAAGAAAAAGAAAGACTTTTTCTGATTAGATCATCACATGACAGGTATGGCTACTGGGGAATTTGCTTCCTTTATGGAACGTTGTTTGTGCTTGGAGGGCTAATTGCTGCTGGAAAAACATACAATAACAGCGAAGCAATTCGTAAAGCTGTTCAGTTCTACCTGTCAACCCAAAATGAAGAGGGTGGTTGGGGAGAATGCCTTGAATCTTGCCCCAGCATGGTAATCATCCATTTTTGTTACTTCCTTTTTTTTTCCAATATAAGAATATTAACTTCTTAGAGTAATTGTAGTTCTGTGCTTAAATTGTATATTTTGAACATTGTACAGAAATACACACCCCTGGAAGGCAACAAAACAAATTTAGTTCAGACATCATGGGCAATGCTAGGTCTCATGTGTGGTGGACAGGTGAGCACCAATTTTATTTTACTTGTTGAACATAGTGTTGTAAAACATACACTAATAATCATGCAAAATATACTGTCTTAATTGAATGTCTCTATGGCTATTTTGTGAATTAGGCTGAGAGAGATCCAACACCTTTGCATAAAGCAGCCAAACTATTAATTAATGCACAAATGGCCGATGGAGATTTCCCTCAAGAGGTATAATTAATTTTTAGTTGGCCTTAAAGTGATGTTCATCTCTCTCTCTCTCTCTCTCTCTCTCTCTCTCTCTCTCGACGATGACGATGATGATGATGATGATTGTGGGTGCTTGTTCTGAGTAAAAACTAATATGTACTCCGGTGATGATTACAGGAAATTACAGGGGTCTATATGAAGAATTGTATGCTGCACTATGCTGAATATAGGAATATTTTTCCATTGTGGGCACTTGCGGAATATCGGAGACGTGTTTGGCCTTCCGAATGTCAGTAAATACAAGTATATTCTATAACGATCAAAAGCAGAAATACAGAAAGAAAAAAGCAATTCTTGTAAAGTATTCACATTATTTTTGTTCCTACGTGTGGATCTTAAGAAATTCTAGTTCTACCACAAAATTGATGTACTGGTATTAATAAGTCCAAGTTTCAGCTATAATGCTAAGTTCAGCAAGGTTCTTGTATTTTACCAAAGCCTTCAGTAAAATTATCCAGTTATGTCATTGTTATTCATATTCTTTCATGTCATGATGCTTCCTTAACATATATTTGTGTTTTGACAACAACATTTAGTACAAGTAAAAAATATAGTTGCAGAGGTACACATACTAAAGCCCGTCAACTGACAATCCAGATCGATGAATCTTGTGTTATGACTTACACTTGAACCAATCATCTTTTGTTTAATGGACTTGAACTATATAATTCATTATCTTTTGCATTTCTTTTTTCCTAGTATATAACAACAATAACATCTAATCTTTTATCCCATTATGTGGCATGACTATATAGATCATATATTGCCATTAATTTCAATCGAGACATATGTTTTCATTATTTTAACTATAACATGTCTCTCTTAACAGTTGCTTTTCAATTCTTTTTAGATTTTCCTCTTCCATGAAGAAAGAAATAATATTAACTCTAATAAGAAGTTTATTGGGGCCCTAAGTTACAAGTAGTCCAATCAGCAAAGAGAAAGGGAACTTAATTTAATCAGAGTTTGATTACAATACACCATGATTTGATTGGGTCTAATATATTTTGTTAATTGAAAGGTGGTTGCCTTCCCTGCATGTGAGTCGAACTTTAATGAACATCCCTTTGCCTAAATCTTTTTTAGTAACGTCTTTAATCAACAAGGGCCAACAAACAGGATCTAATCCTCAACCTCAATAATTGAGCCCCTATCAAGTCCCGTTAATGCGGTGCTGTCATGTGTCTCAAAATATTTATCAACAGACGTCATAAATAAAATGATACAGTAAGTGGATAAATTTTATAAACACGTGACCACACCGCGTAAATAGGACTTGATAAGAACTCAATTAATAAGGTTGAAGATCATATTCCCAACAAATAACTTCAACAGACAATCTTAGCCATTTCTTTTGCAACTTTACCAAACTAGTGATTGATACACTTGAGGAGTGCGCCCATGAGGAAAGTAGGGTTTCAAAGTGGTAGAAGAAAGAAAGTAGGTGGTTGAAGAAAGATTAAAAAGGAGAAAATGGATGGTCAGTTAATCAATTGAAAGAAAAATTCAAAAGTCCTCTCCCTCCTTCCTAACTAAACCAAAATTGAGACTAAAAAAGTAAGATGGAAAAAAAATGAAAAAGAAAGTCTAATCTTGAAGTTGCTCTCATGCTGAAACTTCAAAATGATAGTGATATATGTAACAAATTTTATGAGGACAAAATATTATATTACAAAATTCTGGGTATATACTCTCATCCGGATATATCATCGAAATGAAGGATAAGTCACAGGTAAAAAATTTTGAGGTTAAGATGTTTTTGAAGAGACATCTTAAGGAGGTTTACAAAAATTTAACATTCACAATACTCCCATTCCATGCGTGCAAGTATAATTAGAATAAGTGAAATGGCTAATAGCAAAACATGTGTAGATTCAGACATGAGAGATATGCAATTTCCAGACAAGATCAATTTGGTGCCTTTTTACTGAATCCAATATTAAAATCCTTTGGTCAATTGGTCAAGGGTCAACAACGGTTCACTTCACCAACCCACTGAGAATGTGTTTGGGAACATGAACGACTTTAAAGAAATCAATCAGGCAATCATGATTTTTGCAACAATAACGAGAAAAAAAAAAGGGAGTGCATATTGACAAACAGCGGTTTTGTACATCTAAAACGTGATAGACATGATCAGCTTTAGGAAAAGTGACATTGACGGTAAGGAGGCTTTACCTAAACTCGGGATAAGGTAGGTTATCATTTTGAAAAAATAAATAATTTTCACACTATGTTTAATCACATTTTTTATCTCACATATATGCTTACCGAAAAAATGGTACTCTTTCTGTCCTAATTTATGAATCGAGACCAAAGTAAGTACAATTTTAAAAAATTGAATTTTGGCCATGAAATGTCAACAAGCAAAAAATAATACTTCAATTCAAACTATATGGGTTTTTATTACTCTAATATTTTTTATTTTTAAATTGCCCATGGAAGATAAAATTGAAAAATAATTGCTTATTTATTTGACTTATCAAATCATGACAATCATTTTGTGAAGGACAAAAATAAAAAGCATTGCACATAAAGTAACACAGAGAGAGTATAATAAATTTTTCTTTTTTTTTATTAAAACAACCAATAGTGAACTCAACTAATTTAGCCACTAATCTTCCACAAAGCTCTTTATAAGTTCAGACAACTATGAACTAAGCATAATAAAGCTACTAGTTAAATTGAGTTTAGTTACACTAAAATAGAGTCAAGCATGTAATGAAGTCAATGAAACATTTAAGTCATAAAACTTCACTTGACTATTATCAACAACGTTTGTCGCTAAAAAGTTTTACCAAAAAAAAAAAAAAAGTAATGACATTATATTTTTACAATTGAACATTGATTTATGCAATTATTTTAAGTATAACGTTCATGACAGCCTGAGAGTCCTTCGTATGGTAATTTTGAACTCCCAAAAAGCCGTCTAGCATCAGTCATCTATCTAATTTTTTTGTATTCAACAGTGTCTAATATAAAATTATACTGTATCAATATGAAACTATATAAAACTACGTCATTTCATTTAGTGATAGGACATAGTTTCATAGTGATACAACGTAATCTTGTGTCTGTGATAGGACATAATTTTATAGTGATATAACGTAATTTTTTGTTAGACATAGTTGGGTACCAAAAAAATTAAACAGAGAATCTAGCATATTTGTTGATCTAGCATATTTGTTGATAGACAAAAGTAATTGTACAAGTAACTTATTATACTTCCCTAATTTTGTAGTATGCAACCAAGTGAGTACACTGCACATAAACTTGATGACCAGGGCACCATCGCCAACAATGGATTTTAATCATCTTTCCTCTCCTTTTCATGTCTCGATTGCCATCATCGAAAACGTATTTGAGAACATAGTCCTTAATGGAACAAAGATAATTAAGCAAACAATTGTAACATGCACCGAGGGACAGTGTGAAGGCTAATGTATGCATGTTAAAAATTCACCATTGATGAAGTTTAATCGCTTTATTGAGTGTGAATTTTAGTTCAAAATTTTCCCCTTCTAGTCTTCAATCTTTATAGTTGAACAAAATTTTCTTTTCCAATTGAAATTTAGTAGATATTTTCTCCTCTTTTTTCTTTCTGTTTTCTATATATCAGCTGCATAGCTAAAATCCCTATGCATGGAAAATCTTCAAAAATCTACAAAAAGAAAATCTACATCATTGATCTTATTTCAACTTTTCGAACTGTGGACACTGCTCAATTACAACGTAAAAAGTGCGTCTAGGGCTGCTTGTATTTAAAGGTGTCTTGGACTAAGGATCAGAAAGATATGAAGGGACACGTTTAACTGGGCATTCATTGGGCTCTATCGAGGGGGATGTGTTGGGCCTTTTGGTGCAGGCTTGAAGGACTAGGCTTATCATTGTTACCTGTTGCAGGACATCAAGATCTTAGGAGGTGGCACTAGAAGATATGGATTTTGAGGAAGTAATAAATAAGCGGATTTCTGCTGTGATTGGTTTTGTTATCATTCCAAGTTATGAAGTGCCGTATGAAATCAAGATGGAACGTGTATGGTAAATAGAGCTGTAAACGAGCCGAGTCGAGCCGAGTATTGCCGGTTCGAGCTTGTGTTCATTTAATAAACGAACCGAGCCGAGCCGAGCCGAGCTCGTTTATTAAACGAGCTCAAATTTGTGTTCGAGCTCGGCTCGTTTAGCTTCACGAACGAGCCGAACTCGAGCTTTCACGAGCCGAGTTGAGCTTTGTTCGCGAATAGCTCGGTTCAAATAAGCATAAAAGTGTTATTCGAGCCGAGTATCTCATGTTCGAACTCTTGTTCGTTTATTAAACGAACGAGCTCGAGCTCGCTCGTTTAATAAACGAGCCAAAATTTGTGTTCGAGCTCGGCTCGTTTAGCTTCACGAACGAGCCGAACTCGAGCTTTCACGAGCCGAGCCGAGCTGTGTTCGCGAACAACTCAGTTAGTTTACAGCCTTAATGGTAAAGTGGAATATGCTTGTTCGCAATAGAATTTGATTTTTGTAAAATTGATTTAGAAAGGTTAAAAATCAGTTAGTCTTGATTTTAGTTTAGAAAATTCAAAAGTAGAACTAAAAAAACAGTTAATAATATCACAAAACGAATTTTTCTTTTTTGATGGAAATTACAAAACGAATTTTTCAAAAGCAGAAGCTAAAAGCAGGTTAAAAAATGTTGAACACAGGCCCTTTATCTTTTTGAAATGAGGGACTTACATGTTCAAATTTGAGGCCCTGTATCTTGTTGAAATGAGGGACTTGCACATTCAAATTTGAGGGCATGTATCTTGTTGAAATCAGGGACTTACACATTCAAATTTGAGGCTCAGGGACTTGCATATCCTCAAATTTGAGATATGGGAAGCAAAATATCAAAAACTACAAAAATCGCCTTGGTTTCTTATGAGTAAGGTGCTTTTCTAAAATCTTGGACTTTGTACGTTAATATATCAAAAGAGAAATTATTAACCGTGCCTAATTGGGATTAAACTCCCAAATCTGAAATTACTTTATTATGCTGTACAAAATTTAAGTAAGCTATAGCTAATTTTGTTGGATATTCCCTATAAACTGATATAATGACTGCTGATCAATCAAGATTCTCCTAGAATTTCTTTTTGTTAATGAAAAAAGAGTTAGAGATTTTCTAGAAGCGGTGTATAATCCAAACAGTATTCAATGTGAAATTTGGTTATCCGATATGTGCTTGTCCTTTTAAGCCTGAAGCTCGTCCTAAATGGGTTCCAAAATAGAATGATGCTAATGGTGAAAAACTACTAGAATCATAAGTAATGGAAGGGAATATGAAAATTGATACTAGAATGGTGCAAACTATTGTTCTAATAAACCTGATGAATGTGGGATTGGTAACATTGTTGAAGAAGTGGCTGCAAATGGTAGCACTTGTATTCGGAATCATCCGACTCTAATTCAGCTTCAATCTCATATCTTCTGAAACTTTTGTTAATTAGTGGACCATTTTAAAGAGGTCAGAAGAGGAACTTGTTGAACAATCTTTTGGTGCAACTGAAAATTTTAATTCGACCCCAAACTACACTCCCATACTCGTTTTATCCTATAAGTTATAGATCTATGCTCGGATTTGAACAAATATGATTCAAGATGCACAGGTCTAAATAAAAGTCCTATAGGTGACACTTTTAACAGTCATCTACATTATCTCTAATTGGACTGATTTTTACACCAAAATAATGATGACAACCGTAGAACATAATTTTAACAACAATATATATCAAACGGACACAAAAAAAAATATAAAATGGAAGCTTCAAACTACATCATTTTTATTCTAAGGAAACACAACAAAATACCATAAAATAAACCTTCTATGTGTGGGTGTTAGTTTGTCTGTGCGTCTCTATGCATGTGTTGTGTGTTGTTGCTTTGGTGACTTGAAAATTTGGAAAACAGAAAAAGATTAAAGAACTGGGAAGAGATATGCGAATGAAGAATGAAAGAAAGAGTTTTACAATTTTCATATTGTTTTTGTTGTTTAGTTTCATATTAATATAGTTTGACAATATTACCCCCCATATATTTCAAAGTTAAAAAGATGAAATATGTTATTTTGTAAGGAATATAAGCATTTTATTCATTTTCCATATAAAACAATATATATATATATATATATATACATATATATATATGAACCTAAATAACTTGACCAGTATTCTAATAGAACAGTTTTAAACTTGAACTTGACTGGACCATTAAGTCGAGATGCTCAAATTAGGCTTGAGTTTGGTGTTGATTGGATTCAAGTGGAGCTTTTGACCAAACTGTTTGTGAGCAATTCAGTTCATTTATACTCCAATGTGTGAGGGAAGGAAGAGCATACAACATGTGTTCAAATTTCAGTAAATTGAGTGAAAAATTTTCACTTGAAATTTTATAAACAACTTATGTAATGCTTAATGTATTCAGTAATGAAGAATTTTATTATCAAATGAATTATCAAACTACCCTTACCAGACCGGCTTGTTCGACCGGTTGAACTGTGAATCGGCCAAGGCTTCAATCCGATTTTATATTATGGCCAATCCAACAAACCAGCAAGAACCGATCTAACCGTGTAAACCGTATTAAATGCTTGAACCGAATCAAACCGGACCGACTAGTTCGACTAGTTGAACCGCGAACCAGTCAAGGTTTCAATCCGGTTTTATATTATAGTCAGAAAATCCAACAAATCGACAAGAACTGATCTGACCATGTGAATCGCATTAACCGCTTAAACTGTGAACCGTTGATTTTTTATTTTTGGCTTAATAAAAACTTTTGAAAGTTGGTGCAGGGAAGAGGTCTTGAGCACTCAACACACAACCATCCCACCAGGGCTGCTGCTTGTGTTGAATGTCATATATCATTTTATTTATTATATGTTTCTTCATCTTTTTTTATCATTGTTAATAAAATTAATGGATTCTTATATTTTTTGTTTCTTTATTTCCTTTATCAATCATGTTTAATGATTTAATTGATTCTTACTTTTTTAGTTCCTTTGTTTCCTTTATTAATCATGTTTAATAAAATTAATTGATTCTTATACATCTAAATTCATTATGAAATCTCATATTTACTTTTACTAAAATCACTTCTATTAAGACTAGTCCTCTTATCTAAATTGTTTAATTATTCAGTTATGCCTAAAATATTCTCCTAGTTAAAAGTTTAAATTGGTTTTTTTGTAAATTATCTGTTTAGGTTTTTTAATTATGGTTAAGTGTATGAATTAAGAAATAAAGTAAATAAATCATTATTCTCAATAAAGTTTAGTCTTTTTTAAGAAATTCTAAATCAAATTTTTGATTGATACAAAATTGTTAGAAATCACCTTTCATTAGGTCGTGCAAAAAAAGTAAAAAACTAAAAAATAAAAAACCTAAATAGATCTAAACTAATAGTAAAATAATTAAATTAAAATTTGAAATTAATTTGAGTATGCGAACCTACCTTAACAAATAGAGCAAAATAAAAATTTTTAATTTCAAAAATTACATTTACTCGAATCGACCTATATTCAAAGTTAATCATATTATTTAGTATTAAAAATAAATTTAAATTTTACGTTGAAAAATAAGTTTTAATGATATAAAAAAGTAGAGAATATGAAAACAAGCAACAAATATGATTTAATAATTTAAAATATTCAAGACTATAATTTAAAATATAATAACGTACTTTAGTGGTGAATTTTAAATTATTTGTTTTATCCTTATTTTTTTCAATACACTTACTTTTTATTGTTATTATATGTTTTATACTTGTAATGACATTTTCTTTATTAATTTAATTGTTATAAACATAGAGTATATTATAAAATTTTTACCAAATATAATGGATTCATTAATTTGTATATTTGAATATATTCAAACAACTAATGAGTTAACTAGTTCAATAAGGTGGAATATATTTAATTTTTGTTATTATATTATTTATTAAATTAAATTTAAAAAAATTATTGAACCTGGTCCGACCTTAAACCCACCCTCTGGTTCTTTTACCGGTCCGGTTTTTAAAAAGTTGTAAAATTGTACACCTTGTGCATTTATCTGCACGATGGGTGCATTTGTTTGTACAATCACTTCATTTTGAAGCAATTTCACAATTACCTACCATTATAAATACGAAGAATTGTGCTCCCATCTCTCTCTCTCAGCAGATCTGATTCTGATTTATCATCTCTACACTCAAATTTCGGTAGCAAACCAAAATCTCACAAACCCAATCCAAAAATGGCCGCAACAGCAATTGCAGCGGGCGGACCCGACCCCTTGTTCGGCCTCAGAAACAACTTCTACTTAGGTGCATATCAAGCCGCCATCAACAACAGCGACGTCCCAAATCTCTCTCCCGAAGACGCCATCGAGAGGGATTCTCTCGTCTACAGATCTTACATTGCCCTCGGCAGTTACCAGGTTTAACCTAATTCAGTATTGTTCCTTTTTTCTTTTGCGGTTTTCTTTTTACTTTATTTTGATTGCGAATTTGATTCAATTGAAATTGGTGCAGCTTGTGATTAATGAGATCGATTCGTCGGCTGCCACGCCTCTTCAGGCCGTCAAATTGCTCGCGATGTACCTCGCCAGCCCTGCAAACAAGGTGAATTCTTTTTTTATTTTTGTGAAAATTTTCATTTGTTGGAGTAGCGATTTGGAAATTGTAATAGGTTGATCTTTTCTTGATTAATGTAGATTGAATTGTTGAATATTTTGGTAGAGATCTGAAATTTTGGCTTGTGGATCGGGTAATAGTGCATAATTAGAATCAGTTGATTGGATAATATACTGAATAAAGATGCTCAATTTGCCTTTGAGTTTAATTCATAGAAGTGGGTTTGAAAGAGCCTATTTTGTTGTTTAAGACTCTGAGTATGAAGTTAGATATGTACAGGAAATGTGATTATATTGAAGGTTTAGAATTTTTTGTTTGGGCCAAACCAATGTTAGAATATGTTGCAGAAACAATTAATTTTAGCTGTTTTTACTGTTAAATAATCTGGAATAATTTTAATTATCTATAGGCTAAATTAATGAGGAAAAGAAGGAAACTTGATTATAGTAGATTGTTGAATTCCCGGATTTGCTAATGGTTTCTGACAATGAATTCTTTGCTACCTTTTAAAAATCAATGACCATGTTTCATTTGATGTGATATCCATGCCAAGGAACTATATAACTAACAGAAGGCTAGAAATATCTATGATACAACTGACACTTACCTTAAGATAATCCAAAATTTTCGGGAGAATCAAGTTTTTGACTTATTAATGAAACTTCTGGCTTGTTGTTAGCCATTTTCCTCTGTTGAATAATGTTTTGGATAGAACAAGAGATGTATATACATCGAGAAGAGATATGATTAAAAGGATCAGCAATCTTTAAGAAAAGAAAAGTTAGACAAGGTCCTCTTGCCAATCACTGTGCAAATCTGTTATCAGATGTTTCAGAAAACATCATTTGCTAATATTCAAAGGGAATAAAGAACTGAACCTGCATTTACTGGATGTGGTGTCTTTTGAAAAAGTTGAAAACATAATTGCAGAATGTTTTTAAATTCAATACGTTGAATACTTTTCGATCTAGGCAAATTCAGGTTTTTTCCCCCAGATTCCCTTTCATAGCTATTATGTTTCCTTTTGTGAACCCAGTTGTCCCTTTGAATTGTATATGAGCTAGTAATTGTTTTGTTTGAGAAGGGTTGTAGCTAAAAGAAATTTGTCTTCAAGTCTTATGTTATTGTAGTCTCTCCTGATATTTCTTTTTTAAGTTAAAAAATCTATATGAAACTCACAGAAAGTTAGTTCCTCATTAATCTTTTGGTCTTCACATCTTGAGACAAAGGTTAACTTTGAATACACTGTTTTCCAATTTAGTGCACTTGTTTGGAAAAAGTAAAGCCATTCTCTTTCTTTGAATGGGGTGTATTTTTGATCCTTTCTATGAGAAAACAGGTAAATGTGCTGCAAGAAATCAAGAACGTAGTCGTGCATGTTTGATTGCATATGGCTATGCAACTAAACGTTTGTGTTTGAATATGCATGCTTAAATTGATTGGCAGAACGCAATTAACATATTGTGATTTTGTTAGTGTTTTCTTTTTAATCAGAATTGACTAGGTCTCTGCTGTTATGAACTCCTTGGAGTTCTTGTGAACCATATAATAGAGCGAAAAGACTTATCTGGTTGGTGTCTTCCTTGTTTAATAGGAAACAACCATCTCAAGTCTTCATGAGTGGTTAGGTGATCCAGCTATTGGAAACAACCCCATTTTGCGGCTTATTGCTGGAATTATATTCATGCATGAGGAGGATTATAATGAAGCTCTGAAACATACCAATACTGGGGGAACCATGGAGCTGTAAGCCATTTTTATCTTAATCATGAGAATCTAACACCTATTTCCTTTTCTTTTTATAGACGTGTTTTGCAAATCCTCTTTGTTTTCTTATATAAAGATAATTCTAGTAATGAATCGTAAAACCTTGTGAAGACATACTACACCTAGATGTTTCCTTGACTTTGTGTAACTTTTATGACTATGGTTGATGTTTTGATGATAGTTTTGGTTTGCTTCATTGTTGTGCATTCATGATACTTCTGTTATCTCAAATGCCTACTGGTTGCTGCTGCTAGAGTTGAGGTTGATTGGTAATTTTTATATCTATTGTTCATTTGTATTCTGTTTCATTTGATATTAATGATTATTTGTGCTTAGTTTTTCCTGATCAAGGTTATTATTTAGACTAACAGAAACTGTTAACACTAGGTTTTCTTGATTTGGGCACCTTCTTGATCATTAACCTTCATTTAATACGAGCATTCTTGATGTGCTCTCCTTGATCTTTAACTTCCATCCGCCATCTAAGCACATTATCATACACAACAATTGGAGGAGCCAGCCTTTTTTTTACCATTACAATTGTGGTTTCTAGCTCATTCCTCTGTTTCATTATTTCTTGGTTTTTTTAATATTTGGGACAACAAACTTGGGCTTTTGAATCCAATCAATTGGTTTTTGTAATTTTATTTGAAGCTTTTCAATATGCATGGTCTTCCCTTAAGTTGCCTTGATATTGTCTGCCATGAAGTTGATTTTAATACAAGTGAAGCTCTCCATAATTTAATTTGTAAAGTATTTCTCTAGGGTGAAACACTTCTTTGCGTTACGGCAGAATTAGCTGTAGTGTTTTTCTAGGGTGAATTTATAGATTTAAGAAGCCTGTGTTCTTTTCTGAAGGAAGCTTAGAAGTATTTTTTTTTTTTTCGGTTGACTACTTACTTTCACATCTTATGTTCCTTAAGTATTTTTTTTTTTTTTTTGACTACTTACTTTCACATCTTATGTTCCTTAAGTTTTGTTTTTCAGAATTTATAATGGTGCGAACTTTACTTTTTCCACTCTGTAGCAAAAGCTAAGGGCCAAATTGTTCTGTTGCTTTCTGAATTAACCATATTTTTCAATTTATACTAATTAATCAAAGGCAAGATTTATTTTTTTATGAAAATAGTTGTGCCTTTGGAACTCTACTTCCATGATAATATAGAACCGGCTTAACTGACTATCACATAACGGCTAAACTAGAAGTTCTATTCTGAGGGCAACTTATTTCTTAAAAGCAAGCCGATGATGCCAAAGGCCAGCAATAGGCCATTTCTGTGTCTTCAAATTCAGAGACTATTCTTTTAGGTACCTAGAATTTGAAACCCTAAAGAATCCCAATTTTAATTCTAAAAGAGAAGTCATTTCATGATCACCTTAGATTCTTATGATTCATAACCTTTTTTTTTTTTTTAACCTACCGTCTAGGTAATAGTTGCATCCGTTTCTGATATAGTCCGTCCCTTCTTATTGTGTGTTTTTGCTACATTTCCTAGATTAACTTTTGTCTTTTGTTATTTATAATGACATTGCTTTGAGCAAATTTTCACTTCTTTGGAATGTGTTATTCTTCTATCACGTGATTTACCATTTCTTTATTGCTCCTTATCTTGTAAAGATCTGTTTGCTGAGTGAAATGTTGACAGTTAGGTGGTAGTGGTACCGAAATCTATCAACCAATGCGAACTGCAAGGAGTTTTCTTAAATCTGGAATTCTCTGCCTGCTTGTTACTTAAAACACTGTTTTAGCAATTAGAAACTTAATGTTACCATGTGCATGTCAATAGGATGCTGCGTGCGTATAGAAATTTCTGGTGCATCAAGGTGCATAGGCTATTTTAGAACCATTTCTCACCTATTGTTATGTGCCTTTGATTTAAATGTATGTTGTGGCATTGGTTTATGACTATGTACCTTTTACTGTAATGTTTCTGCTGATTCATTTTCTTTAGCATAGCATACTGTCTTGCTACCAGTTCCCATGGTGATGAAGCCAGAGGTTCTGACTAGTCATTGAGCTTTATATTGCGAAAACCGTGTGATGGCCTTGTGGAGGGTTGTAGGCAGTATGCCATTAAAATAGTCTGTCGTGAGTCTTGCTTTTGTGATACTTTATCCTTGATTACCAGCAGTTCTCCAACATTGCTTTATAGTAGGTGCCTAGCCTATTTGCATGTAGCATTTCTTTTCTTTCTTGGGCTGCTTGTACAATGATGTTGAATCTATTCTGAAACATTTGAGTGTTGCTTATGAGTCATTTTCCTATTGTAGCATATCTGTGACTTATAGAAGTTTGTTTGAATGTACTTGTGAAGCTTTATGAACTCAGATATGTGTTTGTGCTTTTACAGGCATGCATTGAACGTCCAAATATTTCTTAAGATGCACAGATCAGATTATGCAGAGAAACAACTGAGAATAATGCAACAAATAGATGAAGATCATACTTTAACTCAACTTGCAAATGCATGGTTAAACATAGCAGTGGTAAATAAATTTTTGCCTAAAATTTTGTAAAATGTGAACCAATCAATTTGTTTACTTATATATGGTCCCATTGATCAGGGTGGTTCAAAGATCCAGGAAGCTTATCTTATATTCCAAGACTTTTCTGAAAAGTATCAGATGACATGTCTCGTCCTGAATGGAAAGGCTGTTTGCTGCATGCACATGGGAAACTTTGATGAGGCTGAGACACTCTTACTTGAGGCCCTGAACAAGGCAAGTTTATTTGTAATTTTCATCCATTTAGATTCTCACTGATGCCTATGAATAAACGACAGTAATGCATGAATGGCTAAAATTTTCGAGTGGGATTATTGTGCCCAATTCCATTGAATTACATACATTTCATTTGCATTTATGTCTATCGGGAAAAAAATTTATCATTTTTCTGGATAAATATGATTGACAATGATCAGACTACTGGTTCTTCACTAAACTTTTTGCACTTTTCTTTCCCATGTTTACATCTTTGTTTCTACATGTATGAAATTGGGGACACATGCCTTCAAGTTTTCCATTCATGATACCGAGTTTTTGATGATTTACGCAGGATGCAAAGGACCCTGAAACACTGGCCAACCTGGTGGTCTGTAGTCTTCACCTTGGAAAATCTGCTGCTCGATTCCTCAGGTAGAGTCATGATACTGTGCAATGTCCATAATATGAATAAATTTAGGGTGCAGCTATATAGGTTTTGTATTTTTGTCGATGAATTTGTACAGTGAAATTTTAATTCTGCTTCGTTACGGTTTGATATATAGTTTTTTTCTATTATATTGATCTCATCCTTGCAGAATTGGTGAATATTTGTCCACATTTGAATGAATCAGAGGTTTATAAGGGAGTTCAGCATAGCCTGATTGGAATATTTTTTATCTAATATTTTATTGGACAAAAAGTTAGATGTTATTCGAGGAGAAAAGACACAGAATATGAGGCAGGACTATTGAAAATTTAGTGCTAACATTGTTGAAAACATGAATCTGAGTAGTTAATTACTAATTTCTGATTGGCAAATCAGGTTCTAAGAATGCTGGAAAGGCCAGTCGCCGGCGGTTCAAAAGGCTAGGTAGTTTTGAGTATAGCATTGTAGAGAGTTCAAAGGATCAGTTTATATTTAGCTTGCATCAAAAGAAAGCATCAAAAGCAGAAGAGGGTAAAAGTTTGGAGGTATTAGGCATCCCCTCCAAAGGTTTAGGGTATGTCTGAGAATGAAATGAATGGAAGAAATATTCCTATTGACTTGGCAAGAGATTTTGTTTGTTGACTGCCTCTTAGGTTTCATTACAAACATACACCAAGATTTTTTTTAAGAACCAAGTATAGGATGTAAGCATTGACGTATCCTGCAAGACTTTTTGTAGTCTAGTATTCACTTGAACAAAAATTTATCCTGTCTAAGTCAGAAAATAACCTGATATTATGAAAGCCCAAAAGCCCAGCATTTACAATTTATCAAACACCACTATGATAAAACCTAAGATACTAGAACTATGGACTTGAAGTCGTACTGATACATGTTTGACTGGGGACTTTGAATTATATATAGAAGCCTTTTATGAGAGTTGCTCTAGGCTTGATTTTGATTGGTGGGTGTTGAGGCAACATGAAATAATTGGTTCCAAAAATTTAGTTATGTGCAAGAGCAACAAGAAATTGGAAATCAAACATCTGAACAGATTTTGGCTTTTTCTGTGCTCTAGATGTATAGGCTGAAGAAGTTGATTTGGCATTACATCCTGCTTAAGGTGTAATTTCTGGGTTAAGCAGGTGTAATTTCAAGGTTAAGTCTAATTGATAGGATGTGGAAGGCTAGATGCTTGATAGTCCATTAAAATATATGAATGTACCATGCTAAGTTGGTTTCTGTATGTTGAGATTAGGGACAACATAATGCTGGAATACTCCAGCATCTCATTTATTAATTGATGTGCTGACGAGAGATTGATAGACAAGGGAAAATTCTCAAGTGAATAAGAAGCTTCCCTTGACATCTGAGGCCTAGGGCTCCAATCTCAGCCTTGCCTCCCCAGAACTCAGCTTTCCCTTTAGTGTACATGTAGCCTTTTGCGGTTTGCTGCCTTCTGGGCAAATAATGTGGCCCGTGTAGGAAACTAATTTATCCCCTCGAAAAGTTTCTCACTCTCAAGTTTGTGAGCGAGTTCACTGTCTTAGCTAACAATTTCGTGTCTTGTGTCATTTACTATTTAAATTGGGATTCCTCTGCTGTGATTGATTGTGAATCTTGTTTGATTCTCATGCCATTTTTGAAAAATGTTGGGAGATTTAGAAAATGACTGACAATCTGGCTTTTAATGATTCTCTTTTTACAGCCAGTTGAAATTATCACACCCGAACCACTTGCTTGTCAAACGAGTATCAGCTGCAGAAGAGAATTTTGAGAGGGCACTCCAAACCGTTGCTTGAAATATGGCGCGTCACCATAAATACTGAATGAATGTTGTTTCTGGTAATTTTTACCAATGGTTTTACATCATATTAGAGTGATATGAATGATGAAACGATCTAATTGATTTTCCAGGAAGTTCTAAGAGAGTTGTGATTTGTTACTTAAATCAGATAGTGTTTGTATGAAATTCTTTAAATCTTTATAGGGCCTAGTCAGTTCCATTGCCTATGTTTTGACCCTTTTTACCCATCAATGTACTGTGTAGTTGAAATAGCCACTGCCAAGAATTCCATTTCTGGTTTTCATTCTTTCTTCCTAAATTATATTATGAAAAAAGCAATTAATTAGTCAAATTCGATACGAATTATTTGATTGAACAGAAAATGCACACCTGCAATTTGGTGAAAATAAAGTTTTTAACTTAATGAACCCATAGGCAAAAGTGAATAACGCTAGGAGTCGAGTAGAGGTAAATTTTCATTCATCATGTGTTTTAGCTAAGGGTCTAGAAATTTACTTTCTCAGATTCATAACCTGCAACTCCGGAGTTGATTTCCGCATTCTCCGTTGTGCAACATTAGGAATTTCAAAATCCCAATCGACTGTTTCAACTTAGCTCAAGATAAAATAAGATGGGCCTGACTAAGAATGTGTAGGAATTGCCAAGGTTTAAATCTAACAATAGAAATCCACATTTATTTATTTCAGCAAGTTAAATATAAATATTTTTCTAAATTAAAACTAATTGTTTAAAAAAAAGGTTTCCTCTGTGTTGCATGAGTCAATTGCTTGTTCAAGTAATTATGGTGTTCAATTATAGGATAATTTCATAAATCTCCCTGCGGTACATGACATGTTCAACTCAAGTTTTCATAAACTTATCTCCTTTGTATACTCGAAATGACCATATTGTTCGTTAATCAAATGTCCTTTCCCCTCCAAACTTCTCCAACTCTAAGCCTCAATAGCGGCATAGCGAACTGCCATCACCATCCCAATGCTTCATCTTTCTCCTTCTACCCCCAACCACCATCAAAGACAAGCAGTAGCCCATTCTCAGACACGTCCTTCCTTCTTTACACTTTATACCTACACATCTCCTCCCTTCCCTTCCGACTATTCTTATTCCATGTCTACCATCACCAGCTCCTTCATCTACTTGGCCCTCTCCTTCCATACCATGGATTCTTTTTTTTTTTAACACGCGCCCACCATGGGTTCCAAATCTATTGAAAGTTTGTAATTTTCATTGCTAAAACATATTTAAATTGCTTAATTAATTAGTTTATTATTTTTCTCGTCTTAAAGTTCACTTGTATTTTCGTTGGTAGTAGAGAAAAAAAGAAAGGAAAATGAAGAAACAAAAAGAAGAGGTGGTAAAATACAGGGCAGAATTAGTATCGAATGAGAGGATGTTTGTTTGTGTTTGAACAATCTGATGAGAGAGGAGGGTATGGTGATGATTGGAGCTTTGGCTTTTGGGGATTCGGAGAGATGCAAAAGGAACAAATATGCGTCTAAGGTTTTTGTTACTGTTTTTTTTTTTTTGTCAAAAGATGTCATTTGTATTACTTTAATGACTATACAAAAGTATATACAGTTAGGGTAACTACCCTAAGAATACATGGATCCTAACGAATCCAAGAAGGAAAGCTATCCTTCCATTCAATATCTTTCAAAAGGTTCTCAGCAAACATAGCTAAACTTCTAATCTTATGGTTATCCTCCTTATCCACTAAACAAAAGGAACACAATTGGAATGAGGTAATTAGGATTCTAATATCTTCAAGGATGATAGCTGCACTCACATCACTCCAGTTGTTCCTCCAAATTTTCTCAATAATGTTCCTGTAGGAGCTTTGTATCTCTATTTTGTTCCAGCCTTCAGTTCTAGCCCGTATAAGTGCGTACCGAATTGCTTCCGCCTCTGCATCCTTCTTCAAGCCTTTCTTGTGATCAGTCATTGCCCACACAACTTGTATTCTGCCCCTCCAATCCTCAGCTATGATGCCATATCCAGTTTTCCTTTTTGATTTGTTGATAGATGCTGCTATCCTGATAAACGTGACCTCTGAGTCTTGTTGCTGTCTGGGATCCAGTCTTTGACTACTTGGTCCCCTCCTGTTCAAGATCCTTGTTGTCTGATTAGCATAATCAAATTCCCTCCATTCCTCCAATGCTCTTTCCACCACTTGTATCCAGGCAGATTTTTCCTTTCGAAATTGCCACCAATTTCGAGTTTTCCAGATCTGCCACATTAGATAGCATGTGAACTCTATATATTGTAGTCCATTCTCTCTGTGTCTTGCTTTGATTATTTCAATCCACCATTTCCAGATATCAGTTGTATACTCCTTTAATCCTTCCCATCTAACCGGAGCTATTTTCCAGATCATCTCCACTTCCCTGCAGGCAAACAACAGGTGCTCCATAGTTTCCTCCATCTCTCCACATCTGCAGCATATAGGGTCCCCCCTTTGGGTTCTCCTGTACAGCAAATCATTAACTGGTAAGGCATGGTTTAAGCATTTCCAGATGAAATGCTTAACTTTATGTTTCAACCTCAGTTTCCACAAGAAGTCCCAGACTTTCGCTTTTTGGGCAGCGCTGCTACACTCGGCTACTCTTTCCTGATTCTACAGTCTCACATCATCCAATTCCTTTGCTGTAGTATATCCCGATCGAACTGTATAGCACCCTGATGAATCCTTACACCAATAGTAATGATCTAGTTTCTTTGTTAAGCTTATGGGAATACTAAGGATGTTTTGAGCATCCTCTTCATTGAACAGTCCGAGTATTAGACTTCTGTTCCAGTTGAACCTTGTTATTAGCTGGTCCACAGAATTGATTTCACACTGGTTTGGCCTGGCTGTGGTGACTATACCATTGTTACTTCTCGGGATCCACTTGTCTTTCCAGATATCCACTGTTTTCCCGTCCCCGACTCGTTTTCTCAATCCATCCTCTAGAAGTGATCTAGCACTGGCTACGCTTTTCCAAAACCAAGAAGAGCAGCCTGGGACTTTTGCATCCAGAGAGGAGGAATTGCGACAATACTTGCTCTTGATAACCTTGCTAACCAACAGATTAGGACAGGTCATAAATCTCCATAGTTGTTTCGCAAGTAATGCAGAATTGTGATGGTACAAGTCCTTAAAGTCTAAGGTTTTTGTTACTTGAAGAGTCAAAATATGACAGTTATGTTTAATTATCAAAACATCAGGAGCTAACTATATTGTCATAACATAAAATTGTAATTGTGGTACCAAAAGTTTGGGGTATTAGCAATTTTAATCCTTAAAGTTTAAAAAAAAAAAAATACAGTACCAAATGTTTTAATTTTTCAATGCATTTAGTCCTATTAAGGAAGTCTTAGTCTCTAAAATTTAGATGAAAACAAATATAGTAAGTATTTTAATTTTTCAGCATATTTAGTCTAATTGATCAATTTTGCCCAAATATGGCCACGTGATACTGCCAGTAACTAAGTTTTGAAAAAATAGGAAAGAGAAAAAATCTTAATTGCCATATTTGTAATTAAAGGCGCTAATTTGAGTAATTAGTCTTTACTAAAAAATTTTAAAAAAAAGAAAAAAAACTAATAAACTTGGAAAAAGTTAAGATTTTCATACAAGCAATTAGATATTTTACCCCCCCCCCTTCTCTACCACTCTCTCTCTTTTCGCTCTCAAAAGAAAACCCTAAAACCGTACTTTGAAGATAAAATTTTGCTATTCAATATCTCTGAAAAATTCATTTAAAAACTTTTGACTATTTAAAATTGTTATTTGAGACAAAGGAAATAAGATAGGTAGAAAATTGAAAAATATTTTTTTTTAAAATTTGGTTACCGGTACATTAGTATCATGTGATTGGATTCTTGTAAGATTTTGACAAAATCGGCCAATAGGATTGAATATGGTAAAAAAATTGAAACATTGATACTAGATTTGCTTTCATCCAAACTTTAGGGACCAAAACTGCCTTAATAAGACTACATGTGCTAAAAATTTGAAAAAATTGATACTAGATTTACTTTCATCCAAACTTTAAAGATTAAAACTATTGATGCCTCCAAACATTTAGTATCGAAACTGCAATTTTCTCTTGTCATAAACCTCAAAAGAAGGTTTCTTTGACTACTTTGCCACCTTCAATCCCTTTAATCCTAACAAACATGAACTAATCTTGTAAAATTGCAAAAACCCGACTAACCATTTCCTCGATGACGTTTTAGTTTTTCCATTGTTGATCTCCGGATGCAACAAAAAATTAAGTTCACTCTAGTTCTTCAACACCTATAACTGGTGTTGGCATTTGTGAAGTGACAAAAATTATCTCCTGAAAATGAATAGAGGGTCAACGATTAGAGCTAGGGGTGACAATTTTTGACATAACCTGAAGACATGACACAAACCTAACATGAAAATAATGGATTTGGGTCAAGACTTAGTAGATTTGAGTCCGAATCGGGTCGACCCGACTGACCCACCAAACAAATAGGTCGGGTTCGAGTTGAAATCGGATCAACCCATCGGACCTAAAAAAATCAAGTCGAGTTCGGATTAGGGTTCGGATCAATCCGCTTGACCCAAAAAAAAACTTCACATTAAAAAATTTTTTGGGTTAAACAAGTTAGCAAGTTGGTGGGTCGATCAGTTTAACTCGAAAACTTCCTTAATAATAGCTTGTGTGAAGTTTTTTTTAGGGTTGACCGCCAACCCACCAACTCGCTACGAGTTGTGTTCTGGTTTGCGACTTGGCGGATCGAATTTGGATTGACAAGTTGACTGTTCTACTTACGTCTCAACCCGACCCGCCAACTCGAACCTGACCCACTTACCACCCCTAGTTAGAGTTGTACGACTCCAACCCAGAGATCATGCATTCAAATTCCACCTACACCATTTCTCTTTCCCCAATTGTAATAGTATAGGTTTAATAAAAAAAAATTATCTCCTCTTACTACAGACATTCCATTACTGTCATGAACGGCGATAATTTGCCACATCCCTCAACCCCCCCTGCCACAAGCAGAAACAGGACGGGGGGCCAAACACCTAAAATAGCACAGGCTTTGATGGGACATGGGGCATATGCGTGATTATGAATTGGTACCATTGATGTACCTGTTATATGATCTGGTGTACAGTAACAGTATTACTATTCATGTATAAGAATAAGTGTACACAAATATAACATTAAATCTAATCAGATCATAATACTCAACGTGATTGTAAACCATATCGTATACAAATACATCAATAGTACACAATTTCACCATTATTAACCATACCTATCCAAGTCCCCTTTAATGAACCAAAAAGTGAAAAGAATAATTTTAGCTATACCTCACTGATGATTATTGCTTTAACGTAGTTGTTCTCAACACATATAATATAATAAGGCAGCTTCCTAAACCTATAAACCATGGATTCATTAACATTAGAAAGAATAAATATCAAAACCCCGTGCCTCAATCCCCTTTTCTAAGAGACTTTTAGAACTGGGTAAAATTAGGCTGTCTATCAGGGCTCTTTTGTCAGATGTATGCTATCTCTACAACGACTGAGGAGTATTGTAGCCATTACGATGTGACTTCTGCCATCTCCAGGCGACCTGCAAACTCTCCTGGAGATCGGTGTATTTTGCTGTCCAGTTCAATTCATTCCTGATTTTAGTTGGATCACTGTACACTTCAGCATAATCACCAGGCCGACGCGGAAGGTAGTCAACCTTGAGAGGTACTCCAGTTGCCTTCTTGCAGGCATTCACAAACTCCTTGACAGATCGACCTGACCTCGGAAATCAATGACCCGGATGAGAAATGACAATTATGACAAGTCAAGTTACCAGGTAATAATAAAAATGTCCTACCTTTCCCTGTCCCGACATTGTAGATTCCAACTTTTCCAGGCTCTGCCTTCTCAAGGGCTTTGACATGAGCATCAACAAGATCAGTGACATCAATATAATCCCTTATACAAGTGCCATCAGCAGTCTTGTAGTCTGTTCCTCTCACCTGTCCATGAAAACAAAACCCCCACTTAATATGTAATATCCATGTAATCCCTCGAGTAGAATATCAAAGATGCTAAATTTTGTGTAGCTAAGATAAAATTACCATGTGACTTTCAACTTAAATTTTACTGGAAGTAAAAATACAGCAAGAAAGAATATTGTGGGGAACTAAAATCTATTTTACCTTAAATATCTTCCCATAACCCCACAAAGTTCCATTTTCCCCTAAATATCTTCCCATACCCCCACAAACACGTAATCCTCGAATAAAACATTCTCACACATGCTCACCTACATCCTCCATTATACCCTTGGATGATCTAACAAAAGCAGATAGGATAAAGAAATGCCATCAAGATTAGAGCAAACATCTATAAATTCATGCCATGTTCATCGAACATAAAATGGAAAAAGTAAAATCAACAAACCTTCAGCCCAGGAATGATTCCACGAGCAGCATCAAAGCAAGCACCTGATATCCTTCCATGTTCACGCAGTTCTGGTCGAGGAGCTTCTCCTAGTCTTCCCTCTGGATCCGAACCAATCACATTGAAGTATCTGCAATTTAAAAACTTAGCATCATAAGTGGTGCTTTCAGTTCTGTAAGTATCACCCATGAACTCCTTGTTAACCCATTCAGAGAGTCGTATTCAACACATCTTTTTCATAATTAATACCATTTTCAATAACTTCCCAGTTCATATTAATTTACTAGATGGAAAACTAAGTGTGTTTAATAGTTTTGTCACTTGTTAAATAACTTCCGTTGGTCTAGCCTGGCCCCAAGAGATGAAGGATGGGGACCAACTTTGAAGGACCCAGCTGAGCAGCCGACCGCTTTGTCTATCGCCCTTTGGGGTTAGACAACTTACCACAGGCAGATATCTCAAAATTGTTAGGAACAGAAGATAGTGGAAATGTGAAACCACCAAAAACAAACTTATGAAAGTTTAGAGATGCAGTCAAACTATAATCTCCAAAGCCACATACCACAGGAGTTGTGCATAGGCCATGCATTATGTAAAGTGCACATACAGATAGAATTGATATATTAGAGAGTGAGCAAGAAGTAAAGAAATTACAAAGTAATTCATATTAAATTTAAAAGAAACATGAAGCTAAGCAAGGACTATACAAAAACAATATTATATTTCACATCCAAAAGTTCACACAAGTAACACCCTAGCAGAACAGCCCTTAGAAGACCTTAAATACTTCTGCATTATGGATGCCTGCAGAATGAGACACCCAGATTAAAGCTTCATGAACAGAATGTTCAGCAACAAGCAAAGAAGAAAACTGAATCAAACTTTGATTATAACGTCATGACCAATTTGATGGTGGAGATTAATGTACACTAAACAAGAAATGCTTTCTAGTCAAACTATACAAAAAATGCATTGATTTTCTTTTTCTTGTTTTTCCCCCTTATTCTCCTTCTTCTTTTTGTGTGTGTGTGCGCGCGCGAGAGGTTTTCAGGAAAGCAGAGAATAGTAATTAAATGTAAATTTAAATGGCATATTAAACATGCAATATATACACACACTGCAGTCTTCAAGGTACCTAGATGGTAAACTTATAACAACTACTAGCATATATACACCAACCAAATAACAGCACAAAGATCCACATTTCAGATTTCTTGTAAATGAATCTATAAACAAGAAACATGTGAAAGCATAAAAGGCATAAGATAAATGGATTCAAGAGTTAAAATCAGATTCGCACCTTAGAATCATCACAGCCATGTCCGAGTTTTTATGAAAATCCAGAATAATATCCTCTGCCATCTTCTTGGCTTTTCCATAAGGATTAATTGGGTTCTGCACCACACAAAAGGGTCAGATGTCCATTATATAGCTCAGAACATATCAGCATATAGTAAGTAATGCCATCTCTATGACCTGCAAACTGATAAATATAAGAAATAATGTCAGTGGGAGTCCAAAAGTTCACAAGAAAAAGCCTCTAGATACCTCACCTGAAGAGTTTCTTCGGTAATGGGCATCTTTTCTGGCTCTCCATATGTTGCACATGTACTAGAATATATCAAAGTCTTCACACCGCGTCTTGACATAGCCTCCAATATACCAAGAGTATTTGACGTGATATTGTGATAGTACCTGTGATATCAAAATAATTAGCGCAATAAACTAAAGACCAAAAATGAAGTTCAACTTCATGTCCTCAACACCTTCAAGTGATCTTTACTCAAAGAACAGAGACACCCACATAGAAATGAAACTAAATTCAGCTTGAGTAGAAATTTGATTGAACTAAGAAAAGGACAAAGAAGCAAATAAGCAGGTGACATAAATGCATCATATTCACAGATAATTCAAGACATGTCAAGTGAACAGTTATTAATTATCCAAAATTTTAGCACCAACGAATCTCATGTTTGTATTTTATATGGTGCCAACATACTTTACAGAAGAAAAGACCCAAGTACAACATTGTATATATTAGAAACAAACTATCCTACTCTACTACATTTATGGTGTCAGAGTACTTGAGCAAAGTAGATAGGCTCCACATTTACCTTACGTATCATGTTGTAAAATAAATAGATGCATATATTTAGCTAGATCAAATATGTAAAATTCAAATAAGAACACTATTGCCTTTTAAAAAATATATATATGAATATGGCTTGGGAGTAATTTAACCAGATAGCTCTTAAAAGAATATGTTTATCAAGTAATTAGTAGCTTCTAGCCTGCATTCGGGGCTGCCAGCTGGTAGGGGAACTTTCATACTAGCTACCATAGTGGTCGAATAACTTTACCGAATTCACTGGGCAACTAAACTAGAAAACGTTTCCTTTATTTGCTAATACATGAACTGGAGTGATTTCTTAATAAACTCAAGCCAGACAGTCAAAGGTATACATAGCAAGAAGGTACGATTAATCATCCACAAACAAGAAGGTATACATAGCAATTCGGATGGTATTCTTGTGTTTCTTTCACCAAAATATTGACTTTAATATTTGCTCAGGGTCGACCAGCAATCCATTAAAGTGATCAATGCTACTGAAAGGTAATTTGCAATAACCACATAACAGAAACCACAGTGCAAGGGCAAGGTCTGTAACAACCTTCCACAGAGCCTAACCACCAGCCCCATGTAAGGCATGAAGCCCAAGTGTTTCTATCTGATTTTGCAGCAACCATACTTGCATCAACAAAACACTCAAACACAATCAGAGCAGCTGAAGTTATCTGGGTTCTAGTATTTGAATGTGTGCTTTGCGGGGATGGATAGAACAAAAATTGGCTCTGTAAAAGTTTCTAAGGGAACCACATTAACTGACCAACAAAAAATCCTCCAACACGATGTTTTCCATGTTCGTCAAACTCATATTGAAGGTCCATACCTCTCTATTTTACAAGAGAATTTCTACAAACAACTGCCTAATGTAAAAGATCTCAAAACATGAACCATAAAGATATAACAATTGCTTATGCAAATGTATATGATGCGCAACAAAGTGGATATGCCAGGGTTAAAAGGAAACAGAAGAAAAATTCTGACTCAATGTTCTACACTCACTTGAGTGGATCAAGTGTGCTCTCTCCAACATATGCAACAGCTGCAAAATGCATCACTGCATCAAATGCGTTTTCTGAAAAAATTCTGTCCACCTGAATATGTTGATCAAGGAAACAATTTGCAGAAAGACATTAAATTATTCACATGCAAATAAAAAGAGAATCCTTTAAAATCTCTTAACGATAATCAGGATACAGCTTTTGCATCCCCCAAGTCAGCGTATATAAATTGCAGTCTCCCCGGTTCTGGAAATAGTTCTTGTAGGACCTTTACGGCACCAAGGTTTCCCCTTGAGAGATTATCCTGTCAAATTGTAGCAAATATCTGTTCATGCTCAAAGTAAACAATGACGAATCTGCTCACAATTTTTGATAGACATACCACAATTGTTACTCTGTATGATTCCTTCAGAAGCCGTAACGCAGCATGGGAACCAATATATCCAGCACCTCCAGTTACTAATACATGAGTAACACCTGGTTCATAATGAGAGAACTGGGATGATAGGGGATGCAAAGTGGAAATACAGTCAGATCTCATATGCAATGCCCTGGTCAATTCTTGCAAAGCAACTACTGCATAAAATGGGAACTAGAAATAAATTTCAAAACCCACGTATCAGCTAACTCCTTTAAGAAGTTTTGTTGCTTTTTTCCCCATTTGCCTGATTGGTAAGAATTATTTCAGTCACAAAATAAGTTGGAGATGTTGGAAGCTCAATAGAATAGAATAAATATGACTAAGATCCTAAAAGTCTAAAACAATCACCAAGTAAATGGTACATGGATGCATGGGAAAATAATATACGGGAAAACCAGATGTGAAACAAAACTGAAAGTTAAACATATAGTGAACTAAAAGAGAAGTCTCAAGATCAGAGTTTTCCTGAGTGCCATAATATTCACTAAGAAGTAAAAAGCTAAGTGGCATTCTTTCGCTAGAATTTACTTGCACTATGACAGTTGCAAGCCAGCTCAGATTACTAATCTGTTCTCAAGCACCTGTCTTCCTAGAATTACACAACGATCCATCACTTAGATGAAATGTCAGTTACTAGTTCCATTCATCAAACACCAACAGGTTTCAATCTTTAATGCTTCATGCAATTATGATACGGCAGTTTTACAACTTACATCTACAATCTCATCATTGTTACGTTTGCACTTCAATCATCGGTTGGAACGACAAAATATTAAAGAAGACGCTTGTGGTAAAATAATAGCAATTTGTTAAATTTAAAACCAAACATCAATCTGGAAATAGCTTTAATAAATTTCATTTTCCAGATAAAATATAAAGCAGGCAGTAGAGAAATACCGGGCTTGGTGGGTTGAAATTTGGTGATCTTTTCAGCATAAGAATGCATAATGTAGTTAAGGTAGCAGCCATAAGAACTTTTCCAACAACATTGCTCTTTTTCTTGGGATCAACATAATCCATGCCTACAAACAAAAGAAATTTGTCATTTTCAAACCTTAAAAACTTGAATTCTTGAACCCATGTTGCATGACAAAAATTATCAATTATAAACACAAAAACTCAGTGAGTCTGAAGAACGCATAATAAAACGGCAAAGGCATGCTTACTGAAACCTAATAGCAGAAGTAAATAAATCAATCAACTTCAGATGTATAGCTTCATCAACAGCCAGCCCCTCCCCAGCCCCAAAACCCAAAAAGTAAAAAATTAAGAAGATAACAATAAAATATCATGAGTGCCAATGTTGACACATTTTGCTCTTCTTAATGGAAAAATTAGCAAATAATATACAAATTAAAGATTAACATCACACTGAATACACCGATATTAAGGCGAAAAAGGCTACAGGCTTTACTTGCAACTTATATACGACCACCAGAAGAAGGAAAGGAACTGCGAAAACCAGAAAAGTTCTAACCTCCTAAAGACATAGATCTATTAGTCCTTGATTGAGTTCTTGTCCTGTTAAGACTTAGCATTTGAGAAAACTCGCCAGTGCTAAGAAAAACTGACACTGCAATACTTAAGTTCAACCCTCTGACATCAATTGCCAATTAAGATACCTCTTGAATGCACAACCACCGTACCCTGCAGCCCAGCTGAAAAGATCACAATCAAATTAAACCACTTCAGTAAAGCAACAAAACTTATAAAACAAAAGTACCATAAACCAAGGTAAAAAAGGAACAGAGATTTAATCAGGTGGTCACTACATTGGGCCCTAGTCTAAAAAGTTAGGTACAATTCTGTACTAATAACTACCAAATTGATTTAAATTAAATTACAGAACTTATTTACCAAGCTGTGCAGCTACACATACTAAAAGATAAGATAAAAATTCAAAACCTCTAAAAGATCTAACGAAAAATAAAGAAATACACACACAAATATCATTCCTTCAAAGTTGCAGCAAAAAGATACAAACACCGAGGATCTCACAAGTAACCAATCACAAATCTGTCATTTTCTTTAAGATTAAAAAGAAAAGGGAAAGCCCAACTTGAAATTTACCACCCAAAAAAACCCAAACAAAAATGTAAAAATCAAAGGAAAAACAAAATAACCCAGAAACTATTATTGAGCCAAAAGTTAAAAAAAAAAAAAGTTTTAAGAATTAAACAAAAAAAAAAAAGAGGAAAACCCACTTGCAAACAGAGCAAAGTGATCACAGCAAAGGCATTTCCAAAAACAATAAACACCAAAATAGGCATTAAATTATGCTAAAACGGCATGTTGGCATATTCCTATTTGAATGGCATTTAGTGCATGTGTTTTTCATTGATCACAAGATCCAACCAATCAAAGAAGAGAAGGGTCTCACTGAATCACTATATTAATCAAAACAAAACAACAAAACCTAGAAAGGACGACAATTCCAATGCTTTCTTCCCTCTACAACAACTTCCTCAAACCAAAAAAAACAAGCGCTTTCACAATAAAACCCCAAAAATAAAAACATAAAAGATAAAAATCTTCGATTCTAATGACAACCTTTTCTTGAAAAAAATCGAAAAACCCAGATAAAGAAAACGTACAAGGAGAAGGATGGTGATGATGAATGGTTGGTTGATGCAAAGCAATGGTGCTGAAAATGCTGATGCTTGTCTCTTTCTTGAGCCTTTTTTTAACAACGTAGGAATTTGAATTTGTCAAAGGAAGAGTGGAGAAAGGGTTGGGGAGTTGGGGGACTTTTCTTCTGGGGATGAAAGCAACTAAAACTACAAATAAATGGCCCCAAATACAACAACTATAGTACTAGTATTTGTATTAAAATATAGAAAAAAAGACGCGGAGGGCTCCCTCTTTCTTTGCTGTTGTTGTGTGGGAATGTGAAGGGAGAGAGAGAGGACAGAGACAGAAAGGGGTAAGGAGGAAGGTCACCAAATCTCTGTTGGCCTACAAATGCCTTTCCCTTTTCCTATTATCAGTCAATAGTCGTACATGACGGACCACCTCCTAAGGAAATTTTGATTGTTAATCATATGGGTTAATGACACTTGGTACCTTCTAATCGCTCTTAATTGCTTCTGATTTTTATAAAAGTTAATTTTAGAAAAATTAAAAATTAATTACTCTTGATTTTAGTTTAAAATTTTAAAAATATAATGAAAAAAAGTTAATGAGAATACAATAAAATAGATTTTTAAAAAATCAAAAGCTAAAATAAGATAAACAAAAACTATTGAAAACAGGTTCTATATGTAGAGTTTATTCCACTTTGCCCGATACAAGTTTTATAAATTATTTTGCACTTCTTGGCTCGTGATAACATATGAACTGTTAGTTTGACCATTAGTCAAGGTAAAATGATTAAAAAGATCTTCAATATTTAGGTGATATGATTATTTTACAATTTTAAATGTTTATGTTATGTTATATAATCTTCTATTTTGGGGGGCGGGGGAATGCACATAGCTTGTGACTTGAAATAAAAGGGAAAAACCAAAAGGCAAAAAACTAAATAAAAGAAAAACTTCTATAGCTTAAAAACAATGCTTGATTTTAAAAGGTTATTTATCACATTGCTGTTGATTTAGTATAAAATAGTGGACGTAAAATTCATGTCCATATGTAACTATTTACAATGTGTATTAATTCAATCCGGACATATTGGCTCAACCAATTGAATTAGAAACTGGTCATTAGTATGATTTGGAATTATTTTATCTGATTTTTAATTTTATATAAGCACTTTAACACATTATTTTTTATTTAAATTAAAATTTTTTAAAAATAAAACTAGTGACCAATTCCCAGTCAAACCAGTCGAACCAAAAAATCTGAGAATCAGTTAGAACATTGGTTCTACCAAGGAGTTAGGTTTAAAGACATTATTATTTTGCTCTATTTTGAACCACAATTTTATCAATGCATAAATTACTTTTTTTTTTTCTATTTTATGGTTCGGGTTTTTTTTCTTTCATTGGGAAATTTTTTTCCTTTCATACCGCAAACTACTTTTTCAATTTTTTGAAATTGCATGTAACAACAATTACTTTTACTTCCAATAAAGTGCAATAGTGGGGTAATAAAAAATAAAAACTATTTTCCCCAAAATGATAAAATAATGGTATCAACTAGATATTTAACATCAGTTTAATGATTTTGCTCCTTTGACTAACAGTTAGACCGACAGTTTCTTTTGACTATTAGCCAAATGGGGCAATGTGATAATAAAATTTTTACAAGGGACCAAAGTGAAATATGTTCCATATTACATAGTGACAAGGTGTAATTGATTCTAGTCTTAATGGCTGTGTAAAAAATCTTTTATACTCTAGTTTAGATTGACATGTACGAGAATAAGATTTTCAATTTAATGAATGTTAGGTTGTATGCATTAAATTGTTTGTATTTAAAAAAAATATATACCGATATAGAAAATATTAATTTTGACTATTAATCTAAGGATAAATTTGGTACAAAATATGTCAAATTGGATTCTAGTTCTGAACACGTAAGAGAAATATTTTAGATATGAATTCTGCAGCTGACTAAACATTTTTTCATCCTTAAACTATGTGGTTAGATCTAATTTTGTAATAATTTTCTCTGTTTTTCTTTTCTTTTTTAAGCATAAGTTATTTTCTCTTTGGGGATTATTTTATTAGTATGAAATTTAATACAATTTATTACTTTACTGCTTTCTCTCTTTTTTGGACCGTATACTAGATATTGATCTAAAAATTAGTGTGAAGATTGGTTTTATCATAAAGTTATTTGACAAATGAATTTTTCAGAAATAAATTATTAAAAATCACATTTGAAAAATTCAGGAGATTGCAGAAATGCTAGCATGTGTTCTCAAAACATTAAAAAAAATGCTATGCTAGAGAAGGCCTTACTATTAAACTAAAAAAAATAATTTGATTAATTTTTTTACGAATAGTCAAATTATCAAAATTTTGCTACCCATATTCATATAATACTTGTGAAAACCTCAAATCAGAAAACCAACATATAACGTAGTTGGATGGCGTGCATAAGTGTTAATTTATGTAAAATATTTGAAAATATCTCATAAAATAAAAAGAAGACAATTTAATAGAATTCTCTTTTGGCAATCCTTAAGAAATATAAATGCACAGACACATATAAACATTCATAGGCACCAAAATACTTATGCATTGCTTTTTGTATTTAGTAACGGTGGGGGCGGAAGTGGGCAAAGGGAATGGAGAGTATGACACATGGGCCAAGATGCAAGATTGTGATTAAAGGGACAAATTTTGTATAATTATGTATTTGAGGAGACATATCTATATTTCTTTTAATTTGTGGGATCCAAAATATAATTTTGTACATAGATGTAACGAAAGTTTCAGAAATTCCATAGGTACCCAAAATTAAATTATAATGCCCCTAGTGACTATCAAATTAGAGCTCAGTAAAACAGGGAAGTAAGACGAATCATCTTACTATACACAAAGGGGAGCATCACTCGGTTTATGGTGTCTCCACTTTTTATCTTTATTTTTTTTAATTTTTTAACAACATTAGTAATTACCTACAAATATAAGTAACTGCAAATAACTACTTATCAGCATATTTTTATTTTATAAAATTTCACACATCTATCCTTAAAATCTCGTATGAATATTCATGAAAATTTATCTATCTAACCCGAGTTCGTATTCACTTACTCTAGCGAGTCAGTTGATAGGTTTATCTAATTCTAAGTTGGATACAGATGATTTTTTTGTATCCACTCAACCATGTGAATGTATTTGTTATTTTTGGATAATTGTGTAATTGTCTGTTTATCATATAATCTTTTATCATATATTTTGCAATACTCTCAGATCATGTTGCATTTTTTATAATCGTCTATATTATATTTGTCAAGTTTTCGTAGTAAATTATTATGTGATTGTATAAATGAATGAACCAATTTTCATAGAAATCATCAGCGTCATCATCATCTTCTTCTTGAGAGGTTGGATACCTGATGATCCGATCCTATTCCATCGTGTACTTCACAATTAGGTATCACTGATAAGAGGAGCGGATTAGAGTCATGGTGGAGAGGGTTAATCAAATTGTTCCAGGAGGAGTACCTGTAAACACAGCAATCGCCCGGATAGGTATCAGTTGTACGTTGTGTACTACATGATATGCTACATAATGTACTAATATCAATCATTTGTCACCCAATATTATAAAGTGTAGCCCGCCATCATTACACTATAGGCGTTTGGTTCAAATTTCTCAATCACTATCACTATGGGTATCATTAACCCTACTATGAGTATGGGTTTTGATGATTCCCCCTAATATGTTTGGTTTAATAATGGAATGGGTATCATTATAAGAATATTTGTTTGGTATATTGAAGGGGTATCATTATAAGAATATTTGTTTGGTATACTGAAATGACTTTCAAGTAAATTTTAAAATTTTAAAATTTTTATTTATGATATACATATTTTTTAGATTTCTTATTTTGTATATTTGAAAAAAAATTTAAAAAGATTTCTTCAATTTTAAATATAGTCATGCTCTAATTTGAGTTTTATGGAAATGATAATCTTAAAAAAAAGTCATTTTTATTATATTAACAGAGAGTATTATATATCTTTGATTTTCAATACAATTTTTTATAAAATTATTGAATGTAAAAAAAATTATTAAAAAGAATTTTTATAAAAAAATTATTAAAAAGAATTTTTGTAAAAAAATTTATAAAGTACTAATAAAAAATATTCAAAATCAAAAGACGAGAGAGAGAGAGAGAGTATTGAGAGTGGGTAACTCAAAAGATATATATTTTTTAATGGGTGTGTTTTTGCCCTTAATAACAAGGGTTAATGGGTTTGATAGACTAGTATTTTGGGGGGAATCATTAAGACCCCAATTAATCACTATCATTCCCATTGAATGATAGTGATAGTTGTTTAACAAACATCAACAATGTGTATCATTACTTGTGATACCCATTCCCCTCCTTGATTCCCCTAAACCAAACACCCCCTGAGTCATTGCTTTCATTAATTAAGTTGGTTTAACAATCCCGTAAATAAAGGCGTAGGATGATGATCAATGATGATTTCTTTTCTCCTTCATCCTATCTTCAAAGTTTACCAAGTAATCCCTAAAAAATCTCTAGGCCTTGACTCACAAGTGCACGCGACTGCAGCTGCCGTTATGTCCTAGAGACTGACCACCTGTGAAACCATACCGCATCATATATGAATCTTGTTCGAGTGAAATAATTTTCAAGCCAGTAAAGTATCTTGTGCCTCGATATTCATTACTCCTTCGATAAGTTGTCTTGTTTATTTAGTCAAACAACTTTTACTCTAACAATCTTAAAAGTGACTTAGTATCAAGTTGTTCCCATAAACCAACCACGGAATTCCTGATATGTCTAATGTACAATACTTTGATGGAAAAAATTATAAACATTAGTCTAAAAGAGTATTATTTTATCTGCAATCAATTCAGGCTAATCATGTATTGTCTAACGATGAAACTACATATTATGTTGACGATGGACGACGAAGCACCGCTCAGTTAGTAAGATGCTTTACTTGGGATCTATAAGTTTCAAGTTTGAGTCATCAAAAAAGTAAGTGAAGTCTCATTGTTAATCATTTTAAAAAAAAAAAAAAATTATGTTGACGTCGAGTCGAGCCTAGGGAGGTTATATTCTGACCATACGTCTGACTCCCTATTTAACCATTATTGTCCTTATAAAATTGCCAAACAAATATGGCACACTTTAGATGAAGTGCGATACCATAGATTTTGGGAAGAAAGAAGTATGTTGTTGAAAATGCTTTGACTTCAAGATGGTCAATGGCAAGCAAGTCACAGAGCAGACTGAATCTTGTTCAGGATAGAACTCCAGAAGGCATGTTGATTGACGAGGGCTTACAAACAGCTATATTGCCCAAGAAACTTCCTCAACATGACAATCTCAAATTTAGATTGGAGCGAACAATTCCATGAAGGACCAAACTTATTCGGCACTTCAGTTTCCTGCAAAGGTGATCTAATGGATACTCGCTGGTATCTTCTAGAAATTTAAAGGCAAGAAGAAAGATAAGAATTGAAAAGGAAGAAATCAGACGGCAACTGGAATTGTAACTTCAAAAGTTTTAATAAAGTAATTGAGAAATATAAGGGCCTTTATTTTTTCTGTGAACAAAGTGGCATAATAGATGAGTTGACTCTTCCATATTTACCTCAATTTAATGGAATTGAAGGAAAAATAAAATCTTAAAAGACATTATGAATTCAATGCTTATAAGTCATTGCATTAGCTAATACCATATGAGGGAAGTTATTTTGTTTGCTTGTCATATTCTTAATGAAATTTCACATAAAAATATACACTCTCATCCCCATAAAGATAGGCTCGTCCCAAATTATAGGCCTATTTCTCTTTTTAAAGAGTAGTTATTTTATTGTCTTACTAATATATCCATAATTAATGTACACAGTTATAAGCAAATGCACTACCTCATTAGTTAATTTTTCTACTTGGAATATTAAACAAAGCCTTTTACTTTGAATGAATAATTTAATATTAATAAGAGGTATTTGAGAAAAATATGAACAAAAAATAATTGTTGTAACCACATTAACTAAATTTTTTAACCTGTGTGAAAAAAAAAAGGTCTATCTTTATGAGACGGGGCAATAGTCAAAATTCCTTTTGAATTATGGAAAAGATATGTCTCAAACCTAAATTATTTAAAAGTGTAAGAGTATCTAGCTAAGGTGTGGTGTGGTGCATGTATGTAACGTTCATAGTTTTCCTTTTCTTATCAATTTTTTGCCTTACTTTTATAGAGTTTATTTCCTTTCAAAATTCTGTTACCTAATTCTGTTCAATTTTCGTAACTCAATTAACCACATTTTATTAATTAATCCAATTAGCCTTTCTACAAATAAGGGGTAGGGTAAAACTTTTTTCACCAGTTTTTCTTTCTTTATTTTTATTCTCCTTCTTATTCTAATGATGTTGAGTAATCCTTCAATTCCTTGTCTTGAGAGTGCACATGACTGAGACTACCGTCGTATCTTGAAGGGTGGACGTCGTTGTACCCTGTCTGAAACCAAAGGGCACAGTGACTGCCTCTGAAGCCAACTACACTGTGAACATGATTCTATGAAGGCAAAATCACTTTCAAGGGCAATAGAGAATCTTGCGCCTCACTTTTCAGCTCACTTCTCGGCCTCTTTCAATAACTTTTTTTTACTTAATTTTAATTTTTAATTTTTAAAAAATTTATTTCGTAATGTTTTCATTCGTTTTTTTTTTTATGTTTGTGAATTTTTTAAGTTAAAATAAAAAACAACTGATTTTTAATTTTTCTAAAATCAATTTTTTAAAAAAAGATCAGATGTACTAAGAACAAGCCCTTCATCTTCTTTGATACGGTTTTTTTTTTTTTCGGTTCAATTTATATTTTAGTACATTATAATACTTTATTTGTATTGTAACACAACCAAATGAACCATATATTGTTCTATCAAGTGAATTCAATAAGTTCACGAAAAGTATGTCCATATTTATTCACCACAATAAATTACAGTTCTAGTTTTTTCACCCCAAAACATATCTACTCGCGTGGCTCATTAAAAGCTCATGTGCTACCGTCCAATGATGGCACATTATTAGGCACGCGGCAATGTTCTGTCGGTGAAATAGAGATACTGTGACAAAGAATAAATCGGATGGTCCTAAATTAAGTTAATAATCCAATGCTTCAATTGTATTGTTTTCATACAAGAATATTTTAAATTGTTAATTTATTGGGAAAGTGAGATTGTGATTAATGAATTTTCATCATACTTGGTGACGGTAAGGAGATTTATTTTAAGTGATAGTACTAATTTATTCCTAGATTAGAATAACTTTTAAAAGAAATCGAAGTGGCCTAATTCCCACCAATGTGATTCCGATGTTAGAGAAAAAAGGGGTACTGAGATTTTTTACTCATTACGAAATGAGGAGAAAATGTCCTCAACATGAATGCGGAAAAACTGCAATTTTTTTTTTTTTTTTTTTAACAATCATACAAGTTGCACTTTGTGGTAAAATTTTTTGAAGTTGTTTCTTTGGAGTTTGGTGTTTATTTGTCGATAGAACTTGAACAAATCGATGAAAAAATTAGGTTCAACTGGAGAAAAAAGAGTGGAATGGTGGATTTTTTTGTTTAGAAAGTTGTCAGATGAAGAAAATGAGAAAACAAAAATTATCAACTGACAAGGGTCATTTTCTTGTAGCATTGCAGAGGTATTTTGTTGTTAAAAACATTAATGAAGACAAATGGAAGGCTTAAAGTGCTTATAATTGTTCAAGAAAGTAAAGTTATGGTACTTAGCTAAGAGACGTGTTAGTTTCCCCACCCTAAGTACAAGTTAATGTAAAAATTGTTGTTGTAATTTTGTATCCTGAAGTATACAATAAGCTAATATCTTGATAATTTCATGAGCACAGAAATGCCTGAAATGAGATGGCGTTTCAGAATAAAAGTTTGAAGACAATATAAATTGATATCCATCAACAATCAATTGATAGACTAGACATGTTCCAAATTTCATTTATTTACAATTGTTTGGTTAATAAAGGAAGAAATTATGATCCAGCTACTTTTATGTTGTTGACAAACAATGCACATTACTAGATATAGCTGGTTTATTTGGTTCTACTACAGCAATATTTTCTAGAATATACCTAAAAAATAATCATCTAAACGGAGAGATTTTTTTCGTCAAAGGCTACCAGTGTTTCATTTTTACAGCAATAATTTTTTTGGAAAAATAATAAAATTGCAAGGGCGCTTGATTTTTATTTTGTTCCATTTGATTGTTTTACTTTTCCCCTAATAAATGTAGTTCTCTTAACTGTCCATCTCTTGTCATACTCTGCCAGTGTCAGTGACCTTCTGCATGGTAACATGATGAAGGGAGAGGGTTGTAAAAAAAAAAAAAAAGACAATTTAAGGATGAAATATATAAAAAATTTTATGGGTATTAACAGGGGAAAACAGTTATCTGGTGAAGGTAGAAAGTTTACAAGCTTAAGAACTATGTATTTCGAGTTATTTTATCTTTGCTTAGTCCATTTTATTAAGTGGGGATTGGGGGCAAATCAAAACTAGATCCCACACTTAAAAAAAAAAAAAATCCTTGAAAAGGAGAAGAAGCATGGCAAGGTGTTTATTTGGGGATTGGTATTGTTCTTGGATGACCCATATTTGGTGACTTATACTAATTTTAAGATACTATTTTGGTGTAACAGTGGAGTGCCAAAATTTTCTGGATCAGTAAGTGTTAATTAACAAGTGACAATATGTTACATATGTCACAATGCGTTGAATGATCAAAATTTACTGAATAAGCATGCACAAAAGATCATTTGTGATGATATTTTGAGGGCAAATCATTAGATATTAGACACGATTGAATTGCCAATCTTGTGCTAACTCATCTGTAATTTATTTTTGCACAAGTGATTATCATATCACTCAAAACTAGCGTTATCTGATGTATAAGCATTAATGCAATTCTGCTAAGCGCCATGTACTTGTACTAGGATCAAAAACAAATGTGGACAAAGTTAGAAAATGACTCATTTGTCTCCAACGTATACTACTAAAATTACCACGTTAGCTTATCCAAAGGAAACCAAACACTAGATAACTCTCTTTCAAAAGGTTTATGGATTATTATAACCAGAATTCCTACCTATTCGATAAATAGTTTCACGTAATCTAGTATTTTTCTTCAAATTCTCTGTCCGGCTTTTATACACTATCGTGTGTATTAATTTATGATTTTTTTTAAAAAAATCACAGACTTTGTGAGTTATTTTGATAATTGCATATATAAAAAAAATATACGTAACAGTTGTATGAATACAGTTGTAAAAGCTCTTCCAAAAATTCTTTAAAAAAAAGGTAACTTTATTATATTTCAATTGTCAAAATCCAATTTTGATAAAAATAATCATTTGAACTTTGCTGAATTCCTCTTTCTCAAGAAATTGACATTTCATCAACGTAGAAAACCTCAAAAATCCAGCCTTAAATGATGCAATATTAGCTCCACAATTCACTCATTTAACATAACATCTTCTCCGATCCAAAAGTCAAAGATAATTTTTGGTGAGTGTTGAAATGTACTACTTTAATTTTCTTCTTCCAATAGGATAGCAGTACATCGAATAATGGTACTAAAGAAAAGGACTTAACAAAAACCCTTTAATATTTAAATTTCTGATTTGTTGGACTTAGCTTTGTGGTGACTTTCGTGGGGGGTCATAAAACGGACTCGTTACCAATGATGCAATCACAGGTGTTCTGTATTCAAAATTGACACCTTTCTTACAGGTCGAAATTCGAGCATGCAGCCTGTCAGATTCTCTACTGGAAAGACATTTCTAATATGATATTTTTCTTTTTTTTTTCTAATGGCCCCCACCTGGGATGGGTACATTTGAGGAGACTATGGACCCAATAATCAGCTTTTCCCTGCTCAAAAAGTTTCTCAATCATGTGCTTGTTTCCTTGACTCTTCCTGGTGTTTAATGTTCATTGGTTCAGAAAAAAGAAAAAGAGAAATTCTACCTAAATATTTTTAAATAAGCTAAAGAAAGGTTAAAATGATACACATCAAAGCACATATGGACTCTATAATTTTGCCATGATTGTCGTAAAGGCATCTCAGATAATCTATGGGTTCTGTATAAGGTTGGATTGTCAATTACAATTTTGCTTGGCGATATTAAGAATAGTAATTTCTTTAAAAAATACTTTGAAATAACACAATTTTGACAGTTTTTACAGTTTAATTGTTGATTTTAGGGTTTTTTTTTTTAAAATATCAACATAACAGTTTTGAAAATTTATTGGATAAATGTGCATGTGAGATAAAAGGTAATTGAAAAACATGCTTAGAATTTTATTAAAAACATGTTTTTTTTTTTTTTTGTAGAAATACTCCCAAACAAACACAGGATTTTTTTTTTCTTTCGCAAAAAACAGTATTATGAGAAAGGCTAAGAAAACAAGCCAATGAATTATAACTTCATGCATTAATTTGCATTAGGATACTTTCTAAAATCAGTGAATGACTCTTGAGGCTTGCTAAATATCTGATTTTGATGTCAATAAATCATTCTTGAAGCTGCTAAAGATCTCATTTTGATATTTTTTCAGCTAGAGTTGTATCGATGGCTGACAAATGGATTAACACTTGATTTTTATTTGCATGGCCAATTTGTATAGTCTCGTATCCCTAACGTTACTTGTAAGACTGATTGCTTCTGGTTGTGCGAAAATTTAATGCTGTTAGACAAAAGTTTCAAGCCAGTTGCCTATCCAAAATTTAAGCTAGCTAGGAGTTCTTCGAATTTAAAACAGGTAACAATTGACCAAAAATGTCGAAAGTTACCCAAATTAATTTAATGTCTTCTTGCTAAATTCAATTTTTTTTCGTAAGCAACAACATAAACATTTCGTTTTAAGCAACAACATAAACTTATGGAACATTGATGCTAGGTTGTACCGCTAGTTAAAATGTCGATGCTAAGTTTCGGACGTCTGACTTCACAATTTTGCTCTTTTCATTTCTCACAATTTGAACCGTATATAACTATGCAAACTCATGATATCACTATACAAAATAATAGTGTAACTTTATTGAAACGTAAAGTAATCATTCTCCACTCGAGACGACTTCATTTTTTCCTATAAAATTTAGTATTACTGATTCAATCTCGTATCTCTAATTCTGGTCTTTAAATCATGGTCGTGAAATCGCAAGGAATCGCAATTGGGAAGCCCTTGGCCACCAAGTTCCTACTTAGCCAAATAATTACCCAAATAAAACTAGGAATATTTTCCATATGATACTGAAACTGAAACTCAAATTTTGAGGCCCAGACCCTGAATCCAGAAGCAAAAGGTTTTGAATTGCTGCAAATCGCTCTTGAGCTTCTTTTAGGGCAATAAAAATGGCGATGTCGAAAACAAGTTTGAATACCAACTTGAGAATTTCTTTTTTTTTTCTCCCTTGTATTTCAACGATTCTTGAAATGCATTTCATACTTCCATAGGACCAATTTATTAATAATCATGTTAATTTACTTAAATTAGTAGTCAAAATTAATGAGGGCTAAGCAAAATACTGTACGAATCATTGGATAAAGTGGTGGTTGAAGCAACCATCCACTGCTGTCGTCAATTAAATAATATATACAACTAGTAATAATTGTCCTTGTCTTGTGAACATTGCAATTATAAGAGCAAGTTCAAATATTTAATATATAATCATTTAGAATATTTAGTAAGATTTACCATACGTGGCAAAATTCGTATATCCAACTCCAGCTAAAACAAATTTGAATAGCAATTTAATATGATTGAAATCCTAAAAATTATGACATAATAAAAGAAAAAAAAAATCTCTTTCTCTTCGACCCCGCGTCCTCCGCATGCAAATCCTGCCAACTATGTACGTGCATGCTCCGTTGGACAAGTCAAACTGATTCACATGCAAAAAGTCAACCAGATAATATGAAGGATGTTCCAATGATTCTCGATTGTTAATTGATGGACAATGATTGGATGACTCATTATTCAAACAAAATGATAAATTTTCACAAAAAAAAATTCTCATAAAAAATTTACCAATTTTTTAAAAATAAATTACTATTTTTTTTATAACTGTTCTTGGCTACAATAATTCGCTTTGCTTGCTTCCATTAACTTGTTTACGAGTTGACCTTCACAAATGCATACTGGACCACGTTCTTGACACTTATTTGAAGTTATGCAATGATTACATAATCCACCAAACAATCAATTTCTTGATATAAACCAACTTCTCATATTATGTTCTTCCTTGACATTGAAATTGAAATTGAACCACAATTACATTTCCTTGTAGATAAATTTATAATTAGTTGAATTTTGTTATTTTGCAAAATTGTGAAGTTAGTATATAACTTAATAGAATTTTGCATCGTTTGTTTGAATTATACAACTAAAATATTGGTAATTGTCCATTTCAAATTTTAATTGTTTGTGTATTTTACGAGTTCAAGTCAAAACTGAAAAGTTTTGCAGGGCATGTTTCAGGTTTCTTTATGTCTATAACTCATTTTTTGTTTTATTTTTTAAAAATAATGACAGCTCAGAGTTGAGCAGGAACTTATGCTGAATCAGTGAATGTGGGCAATAGTTTCTGGATAAGCAAAGCCTAGTGTTGGAAAATTTATTAAAAGGTGAAAATTCTCATTCAAAGTCAACTAGGCTGCTGGAACTTGGAACCCTGTTGTACAAAGGCTGCAGGAATTTGGAACCCAGTTGTACATATGTTTTTTTTTTTTTTTTTTTTGAAAAACAACCAAACTCATTGACCAATATTGTACAGAAGTTAAAGATACAACAAGTTTATGTGCTTTTACTACCTTAGACCTATCTACTTTTATTTTCTGTATATGCTTGATTTTGAAATGAAGAAAGGTTGCATCCAAGCATCTTCATCCTACATTCACAATTTTCTTGTGTATTAAATACTTTACCATTCGTCGTAAGATTTAGTGATAATTACACAAACTTTTCCTAAGATATCTGACAATTACCGTCAGATCCCTTATGGCATGAAAAGTTATACTTGCCTGCTTAATTTGGCAATTTATATCATCGAATGCCCCAGTCAAATTAGAGCTGTAAACCAGTCACGTCAAGCTGATTATCTCGGTTCAAGCTCGTGCTCATTTAGTAAACGAATAAGATCGAGCTCATTCATTTATTAAATAAGCCAAAGTTTGTGTCAAGCTTGGCTCATTAAATAAAGTAGCAAAACCGAGATCGAGATCGAGATCAAACTTGAACTCGGCTCTTTCATACAAATGACCCGAGCTCGAAAGAGCTCAAGCCCAATTGAGTTTAATTATTCTGTGTTTTAATGCACCTATTCTCAAATTAAATAAAAAATATTAACAAATAAGAATTTATTTGTTTCTAAATTAAAAACAATTAGGCTCGGAATTAGGGAATTTGGAAAAGTGAAAAGACAATACCACTCATGTTCGCAAACACAAACAAATATTTGCGAATAATACTCGTATTCATCTGCTTAATAAATGAGCCAAATTTCTTGTTCAAACTCTCCTCATTAAATTATACGAATGGGGCAAACTCAAACTTTTACGAGCTGAATTGAACTATGTTCGTGAATAGTTATATTCAAATAACAGCTTTACGGTTAATTTGTTAAAGAAATCAAATTGTTCAGCCATTTTTAAAGGTCAAATGTTTCTTCATTCTTTATCTAAATTTTCAATCTTGAACCCGATCCCCACCACCATATTCTTCAATCCTCCCACTTAACACTAAGCAACCACCTGAACACGCTTTTTAACTTTGCCTTTTAATTTAGCAAGAGAAAATTACAGTTTTGGTTTCTAATGTTTGGATATCGACGGTTTTAGTCCCTAAAGTTTATACAAAAGTAAATCTAGTATTAAATGTTTCAATTTTTCAGCACATTTAGTCATATTGACCAATTTTTACAAAATCTTATCAGAATCTGGTCACATGAAACTCACGTGATGGTTACAAAAGTTTTCAAAAAGAATTAAAAAAGAAAAAATTTAATTATCATAATTTATAATATAGGCACACACACAAATGTCATATCCAGGCGGATTTTTTATTTTTATCTACTTATTTATCATTTATGAATTCAAATTAGTACCTTTAACTACAATTTATGACAATTAAAATATTTTTTAATCTAATTCTTTTTAAAAAATTTTCTAATCTTCACTTAAGTATCACTTGATCAGATTCTGATAAGATATTTGTAAAATTGATTAATAAGACTAAACATGTTAAAAAATTAAAACATTTAATATTATATTTATTTTTTTTCTAAACTTTAAAGATTGGAACTGTCAATGTCCCAAACATTTATAGCCAAAATTATAATTTTCTCATTCAACAAAGACGACTATAGCTTCCCAGGACACAATTCCCTATGACATCAGAAGGCTGCCTTCCACACACGCTCCTCAATAATGACAGTTTCCTTCTCCACTTTTTCCCAACAGGTATTCCAAAATCCAATCAAGACAAAGCATCACCAAACTCCATCTCAATCAAACCAGCACACAATTAAATTACAAAACAATAAAAATCAACCCCACAAGTCAGTCGTTTGGACGAAGTGCAGGAGCTCTAATTGTAGATAAATGAGGGAACCGGAAGAAGCAGCCTTGCAAATGATTAAAAAATTGCCAAACAAAATTTAATATCTCAAAAATTTCAAATTGATTACAAAATAACCATAATTGAAACATTAAAACCAAAATCAATCACAAGAGCCTTATTAAATCACATGAATTGTGAAGCCAAATACCAAATGTTAGCACTTAATCACATGAATTTATGGGGGGAGAAAAAAGGGATTTGGTAGGTAAGAATATGTTTGGATGAATATTTAGTAGTTTATCTATTCAAAGTATTAAATATTATTAGTTAATTTTCTATGATAATTATGTTATCTATTCCAATTAAGTTTATTTGTATTCAGGTCTTGTATATTATATACATGAAATTTTATTATTGAATTGAGTTGAAGAGAGTCAAATATCGGACATGCTTTATTTTATAACTCTTTCTTCTCCCCACATATTTTTATACGTGTTAAATAAACTTTTGTAACTTTTGTGTGCTTTTCTTTTCTTTTTTTGTGCCAACAACATCTTGGCAAATAGAGCAGAGATGAGGGGAGGTCTCACAAAAATTGTTAAAAGTGAATGACGAAAATTTATTTATCTAGATGTGTGAATTTTTTAACAAATATTTAGAAGATGAAAATCACATATTGGTGGTTTGGAAAGATAGATTGAAGATTGCGATAAAAAAAGTCAATTGCGGCTACTTGATCATGTTGTTCAATATGGAGTGGACTTCCAATGTTTGTGATAGCGGAGAGTTTAGTTTAGGAGAGGCATTGTTGGCATAATTATGCCAAACTCTAAAAAAGCTACAAGTTTCCTATTTAGTTTTACAAGTTAAGTTTTGGTTGAATATGTAAGAGTTTATTTATTTAAAAAAAAAAAAACTAAATGTAATCTACTGGAGTCAGGTTCCTTTTGTGTTCAAATCTTATGTACGTGTATAAAAATATATGGAGTTTTATTATTATATTGTGTTGAGAAAAATTGAGAGTATAGAGAAATTCTTAAAGCAATGGTATTGCAGATTTATGTTAATCTCAATATAAGAATCAAATGTGTTTTATTTTGTAATCCTTCTTTCCTCACATATTTGTAATGTGTTAAAAAAACTTTGGCTGTGCTTTTTTTAGTCAATAGTACAGACGGAACTGGTTATCATTTCTGGGTAAGCGGTTGGGCGCATTGGTTGGAGGCTGATGAGAAAGATTAAGTGATAGGTGTGGGATCACGGCATAGGAGGATGGTAAAGGTACAAGGGAGCTATTTATGTCGGTGGGAAAGGAGAGAGGTTGCTAGAAAAATAAGATGACATAAATATTCTTAAACTTGACCAGAGGTAATTGGGTTAACATCCGAAATTAACATAATATCCTATACAATACTGGTTTTTATAGTTAAATTATTACCCAAATCGTAATTATCTAAATTTGCGAAGAACTTTCTGTAATTGTCATAAATCTCAAGAGAGATTTGTGCGATCGTCATATACCTTAGGAGAGATTCGTGTAATTATTCCTAAGATTTATAAAGATGTGAATTTATGATGAAGAGGTTGATCTAGTTCGTATCTTTCACGTGTAATTGGACACATATTTTTATGTTACAAATGCTCACAAAATAAAGATAAAAAACTGGTCCACTAAAGTAAGTTGTTTTTGTATTTGAACATGGTGATGATTCACAAGACTAGTGGAAAACTGGCTGTAGAACGTAAAAAGTAGAGACAAATGATTTCAAAATTTCAAATACTTTTGAGTTTTTGAATTACAGATATTTGTAGTTAAATTTCTATGCTTCCCGATGCTTGCTTATCCAGCTGTTGATTCTAAGCGGGGTGACATAAGGAAGCTCCCGAAAAGCGATCGTAAAATCATAGAGTTTTGAATTTTATAATATATTTAAAAAAGTAAAAAGTTTTTCAACGCGTGTCCACATTCGTTAAGCACGCATAAATGATCATATAACTGTATATGCTTTCACCCCTTTGTATCTATATACTTTCCTTATTTTAACAGACACTTTCTGAATTTACTAACATTTGAATCTCCCTCAATCGGTTCTTATTGAACACCTTTTTTTTTTTTTTAGCTATCGTTAATGGTATCTTTTTTTAGTCCTAAACTATTCTATGGGGTAATTTATTTTATGGGAAGACCCAACTAGATTCAGGGAAACCGATGACAATAAATTGTCATTAAAAAACGAATGCATTAAACACTGATTAAGAATTTTGATGAGAGGTAAGATTTAAACCGCTAACCTCTCACCAATTGAACGCCTATTAGATGTTCTTACAAAGCATCTTAAATCAATCTATGACTATCTTTTTAACATGTGCAATGCACATGTTTGGAAGTATTTTATTCTTCAACTTTTTACTTAGGAAAGCCTCACAAGTTCTTCAAACATAAAAATAAAGTTTAGATGCTAGGATGTATTATGGTATTTGACTTCGAATGTATCACTAAATAATCAATCTAAGAAAGGGACAATGGAAATCAATTTATTAACAAAATAAACTAATAATATATCTTTAAAAAATAAATAATCACTTGGGTGTAATAAGATTACACGCCACGAGTATATTGATATGATTCGGGTTGTCGGTGCCACCTCCATTGAATTTAAATTGGCATTAGCGAAATTTAAGCCATTACACCTGCTTCGAAAGTTGTGCAGCAAGAATTGCTGAACTTTTGTCTTATTATTCTTTGTCTTCTTATTATTATTACAGAGTGTTTGGTTTAAGAGAATCAGAGAAGGGAATGAGTGTCGGTAGTAACGATGCCAATTTTTAATGTATCAGTATATTTCAATTAGAATAAAAGTAAGTAATTAAGGTTATATGATTCCCTCTAAGTACTATTAACAAATTTATTAATTATTTTGGGGAAATGATATTTATTTTATTATGAAACTGTACATGTTAGAAGGAATCGATCAAAAACCCATAGTTATAGTAGGGTTAATGATATTCACAATAATAGTGATTGGAGAATTTGAACAAAACAGTTCCTAATATTCTCCCCACATCCTTTGTAACAAATATTATACCAATTAAAAATTCAATAAGAATTCGACATTGTTTGTGAAATATCATCAAAAACCCAACCTCCAATTATATAGTGTATGAATACTTATAGATGGGTTGGCTTAGTTTGGTAATATACGACCCTGTCCAATTATCTTTCTCTTGAACTTAGTCCTACTTGGGCTTGTTATATGTAGCTTTTATAATTAGAAATTTAGGACTAGGTCAGGCTTAAGGCTTCTATTTAAATAGCTTTGACGACTTAGTTCTCGCTAGTACATGTATTTGACTATTTATAGAGTTGCGGCACCGGCCCGCCCCCACTAATCGGGGCGAAAGTTGCGGTTTTGGTAAACACTTTTAATTCTTTATTGAGAAAATTAAATGGAAAAAAAATGAAGATTTTACTCATCGAAGTTATGATAGCTAATTCCAAAGATAAATTTCGAGGAGTTGTATCACGAGCCTTGTCTTTCTTTAGCTTTCACGTAATTAATAAACAAAAAAAAGAAAAGAAAACCCAAAGGAAAGTCTCTAGAGTTCAAAAAAACGAAACAAAATAAATATGTTACACCGACTTTTCTCAAATTTTTATTCTTAAATATATTTTCTTTATTCCTAAAATAATAATTTTCTTTCTTAAATTTTTAAATATAGGGCACGTTTGGTTCACTAACGGGCTTAGATAGAATTACTTGTCTTCAAACTATGAATCTTGGAATAAATCATTCTTAGATTAGCATAAATGGTCGATACTAGATTTGATGGGATATTTTAAGAAATAATGTCATTGTGTGTTTTGTCGGGGATTACATTTCACTTCAACTAATTACAATAATCAAACTTTACAATATTATTTTTGTTTGGTAATAGTGACAGTAGTGACGTGTGCTAGTTGTGGTTAATGGTAGTGGTTGTGATGATAACGCACGCGCACGATAATGGTGGAAGTGGTGGTACACGATGGTGGTGGTGGAGGCAACCTAGTCAATAATTTTATTTTCCCATCTCATAGTCATATTGGGATGACTAATACTACCAACCATGAGATTATTTTATTCCCCATACAAAAGAACAAATCAATTAAATAGGATGGGTAACCCATGTTTAAAATGCAACGAAACATTGGATCAATAATCCAATATACGTAAGGCTTCAGCAATCACCACGTTTCTTGAGTGTAAAGTTGTTTGCTACCACTTGGAACTTAATAGCCAATATTTATTTAGAATGTAAATAATGATTAATTCTTTTCTTTTTCCTGGAAAAGTCTCCACATTACCAAAAAAAAATCGTGTTTTTAGAGAAATTATATCATTTTTTGGGTTTATGATATTTTGTGGATCCAAAAATATTGATATAATTAACAATTTACTTTGTGGTTGAAATTTTAGGCCTCCAAAATATTTTGGCAAATTTTTTTGCATTGACTGCATCTTTGAGGAAAGCATTACTCGTCACTTGCATTTAATCGAAAAAAGCAACAACAGCTCAAAATCAAGTCATAGGTTGTAGATATTATGAGGGCAAATTTGTATGCACAATTAAAAAATTTAATTACATAATATATTGTAGATAAAATTAACACCATAAGTAAATTGCTACTAAGAAATAAATTTTATTTAAGCCTTACTAATGATGCAATCTTTTTTTAATTTCTTCAAAACAGATATAAATCAACAATTCAAACTAAAATCCTTTAGGGTATCAATTCATGAAAAAGAATACTCTTTTCGATATATAATATTTTGTTACCATCGTAATATTTGAGAATTTTGGAATATGTATATGGGCCTTTAGTTTGTATCACAGCCCATCTGTAAAACAAGATCAGAAAACCAAAGCTTTTGAATCTAATAAAACTCCATACTCTCCCTAAAGCCCCATATATTTGGGCCTATGTTGGCCCATTCAAAATGGGCCTTTGACTTGTTTAGTGAAATTTGTGTGGTTTTTGGCTACCACGTTGGAGCAAAACAAAATGTTTTCCTCCTTAAAATGCATTAATGAAGCAATTTACACTAATAAGAACACACTTAAATATGATGCAGGAGTAAAGTGAATATTATGCTTTTTTTTTATCAAATTTATTCTATCACAACTAGGGGAACGAGAATAGTGCTCGGTGGGATTCGAATCCCTGACCTTCAGGGTGGAGTCGCAGAGCTCTAACTGCTCGACTCTCTGTTCGTACCCACTATTATGCTTGTAATCACAGTGTATTTCTTAAGTTTCAAATGTACACTAGCTTAATTTTCCATAGTTATTTACTTTTAACCATAATCTTGAAGGCTAATTTTTTAGATTTTTTATGGTAAGACCTTTTCCCTATATCTTAATTAGAATATCCAAAAATGAAAGCAACTTGGTTGTTGGATCGGATTTATAATTACGTATAACAAAAAAAAAAAAAAAGGTACTGTTATGATCTTTATAAAAGTGCGTCATATCTTTTGCTACATTATTGGGGCAAATTGAGGATCTTTTTAATTGATAAAGAGTCCGCCCTTTCGTCCGAAAAGAAAGGGAGCAAATCTCCTATATTAATTACAACTTTGGAACTAAGAAGAAGAAATACCCCATTTTCCTTTTTCCCCAAAAAATGAACAAATTCCTCAGAAACATGAGAAAGAAATATCTTAAAGGGCTAAATCACTTCATGGTACAACTGCGGTAATAACATGCCAAAAGTTGATTATCTCCACTTTGTTTTTAAAAAAAATTGATTATCTACACAGGTTCACATCCCACCCTCCTTCCCCCTAAAGAAAAGGGAAAAAATAAGCACGAAAATAAGGTCCAACTTGGTATTTTTTTATTGTTATTCTAAATTTATCTTAAAAATTGGTCGAATCCACTATCCAAAAGTATAAAATATTTGGTTAATAAGTCGAGAATAAACAATTAAATAGTTTGTTTTTAAATATGACTGTATAGCACGAGATATTTAACAACTAAAAGGTAATCCACAATTTACTACACATGTACACATGGAACATGAAACGCACAGAAAGTAAAACAGTTCAATTTTCCACGAAACAAAAGGTCATAAAAGCAAAACTACAAGAATACTAAGAAATGCAGTTAAAAGTATTTTATGTTTACTTTGTCAGAAAAACACATACAAGGCTCATGATAGCACCTTTTATGATTTAAATAGTCCACTGAAATCTAAAATAATTTATTTCGTTCATTCAAACAAAAAGGTTACTGGGCACGTATTTTTCTGTGAAAAGTGTGTTAATGTGTGTGCTATTATGTGTGTTAGATGCTAGTGTGTGGACTTATTGATTAGAATATTCTTTAAAAAAAAAATATTGTCCAATGTGTAACTGTCAGAGCGGGGTTGGTCTAACATATACTCGACGTATTTTCGAAACACGTCGAGGCCTTTTTTTTTTTTTTAACTCCAACCCCAACGTGTTTGTGGAACACGTCGGGGCCGACGTGTTTCACAAACACGTTGGGCCGTGATGTGGACTTTTCAACAAAATCAAGATATAAATTTATAATTTTAAATGTAAATTATAAATCTTATATAACTTATATTATATTTATAAATAAATACAAAAAATAAATATAAATTATTTGATATTTATATTTATATATAAGTAAATATTAAATTATATTTATATTTATGAATAAATACACAATATTTACAAAATTATCAATTATAAATAAAATTCAACTATGTAATGTATATTAAAAAAATTATATTATGATATATATTAAGTACTTAAGATTTTTAATCATAAATTTTAATTTTTTGTTCTTTCGTTAAAGACAATTTGTTAATTACTAACAATTGATTGGTGATTTATTGATTGGATAATACTTATTGGGGTTAATATACATTTTTGAAATGTTGGAGTATAATTGTTGGGCGACTTTTTTGTTCAATCTAACAATTTAATCTAAATCGATAATTCGATAAATATCTAATTTGGTATCGAATTTGAACTGTAAAATAACTTATTCGTGAATATAAGTTACAAATATAAGTCATTTCTTCCAACAGTCACTTTGATATTGATATAATAACATATACATAGTTCAGATAAAGGGAAGGGACCCTTTTTTTTAATGTATATTTAAATCAATTAGCCCTAAATTCAACTTTAAAAAAAATTTAATTGGGGAAAGCAAATGCATAGAATGTAAGGATAGCGAGAGAAAATGCAACTATGATTCTTAGTCTTAACCAATTTTTTTTTTTTTTTGGAAGGGTTTAAGGTTAAGAACTTTTTGTTAGGGAAAGGAAATGCAAAGATTAATTTTTCACAATTTATAAATTAGATGTACGTTTATAAGGTCACAATTTATAAGTTGGATGTACGTTTATAAGGTCTAAAGTTTTTGTGAATATTTTTTTATGTTAAATTCTAGTTCGTCGTTAAAAATGACAACGCTAGTGAAAATTTGTAAATTAAGCACTAAAAAAAATGTTCAATTATATAATTAGAGAATTTAGAAAATGCTAAAATATACAATTTATGGGTGAAATCAACGTCGTCGACGTTGATCATGAGGCGGATCTCGAGGGGTCGACGAGCAGCAAAATCTCCTAGGCGTCTAATCTCACGTCGTCCATGCACAGCCTGGTGAGCTGACGGCTCAACATCATCGGTCTCGTCATCATCATCACCATCACCATCACCATCATCACCATCATCAAGTCCACGGTGCGAGTCTGTAGGATCAGAAGATGAATATGCACTGAATGGATGTAAATAACGATGATGGATCGTGGTAGACGTGGATGGGCCCGAGATAGGAATGTGAGCACTAGGACCCGGTGTAAAAAATGTAGATGCGTATGGATCAGGAAATCTACCGGCCGATCCATGCAGGAACTGATATATAGGATGCAGGTCAGATCCAGTAGAAAATACAGGCGTATGAGACTGATACCCAACGTCAGAAGTACTAGCATGCATAGCTGAGGAAGCGTATGCATCGTACACTCTAGTCTGTACCAACTGAATGTGGGATCTGTGCACTTCCGACGGTATGTGTATAGTAATCGGTCGGGGTAACCTGCTCATCATGTCTGACATCATCGTGAAGTCCATGTCGATGACGACGTCGATCGCCTCGAGACGAAGCTCCAGCCTGACTAGGGACATGTCTAACTGGCCTCTGATAATGAGCACTGCGTGACGTAGAGGCGCCAATGTCCTGACGGGGATCTGGGCCAAGATCCATATGATCGGAACGCTGTAAGTAGTGCATAGACCCGAATGCCTCGTCTCGAATCGTCGTCAAACTAGGATGAAAAGTCTGTGTAGGGTCAGCATGATGAAGGCCTGACACTGATGCCTGTCCTATCCTGTACATGCTGCTCATCTGTTAAGGCACATAAACACAAATTATTTGTAATGCAACAATATGAAGTAAGATTCATTGAAAGAAATGCTATAACACTTAATAACAATTTACCATGTACTCGAGCTGACCAGAAACACCTTGCAGTCCATCACGCCGGATCTGATGGACGGGAGGTGTGATATATAGAATGGTATGACGGTGGTACCACTGCAGGTAATCGGTCGATGGCTGAAAAGTATCTGTAGGCTCTCCTTAGAACGACCGAACCTGCACGGCCATTCCAGTAACCGATCCAAGAACTATGGTAATCACTCCAATCCCGCCCTGGGAACCCTGAAAGTTTTAGATCATGTAACATGGTCCGATCAGTGTCAGCATTCTCTGGAATAAGCTGGCGCATCCCGAACTGACGCATGACACGATCTGGTAAATGGATCTCGACGATGTGCCAAAAAATCAGGGGGACCTTAGCTCGCCAAATATGAGCCCCTGCTCTACAATAAGCGGGTAGTGACAATAGCACATCATCCGTGTAAGGCATCCATATAAACTGCAACAATCAACCAATGGTGAACGACATTTATAAAAACTATATGTAATGCATAATAAAATTTCAAAATGTATAAAAATATAAGAATACGTGATCCGGCTGTAACATCGAAAGATGATCACGGTAGTGACCGGCTACATGCTGGGGAGCATTTCGAGTACTACGCCTGGTAATCCATCTACCTCCAAGTGGATAATCTCCTACCGGTCGCTGATCGACTATGACTGGACGAATAGTCGGAAACCGCTCCCATGCCCATAGCTGTTCAAATAGAATAATTTAATATATTAGGATATTAAGTTATTTAACTAGTTGATATTACTTAACCAAATGATAATATGTGATAATGTATGGTTACTGTTTAAATTTTTTACCTGTAGTAGCATGTACGGTCCAGCAGTGACCCTAGCGTCGGAACGGCATGCATGGCACATACGTCTGTACAAGCATGCAAGTACGGCACTCCCCCAGCTATACTGGCCCATCCCCTCCAGATCTCTCAAATAATATAGCCAGCTAAGATGTACAACATTACCCGCACTATCTGCAAACAGATGACCTCCTAATAAAATCAAAAGTAATGTACGGGTATACTGGCGGACTGTCTCATCATCGGCATCCGGTAGTAATGGATGATCTATCAACTGCTGGTACAAGGCCTCAATCTTGATGCGTGCTTCCTTCAAATTACTCTGCTCCGGCAAAAATCCCAACCACTGATTAATCAAAGCCAGTCGCTGAGGTGGAGAAGTAGGCTCGTGGTGTAACGTAACAGGTAAACCGTCTACTCGCAGGCCCCACAACACCTCGACATCCTGCAATGTGATAGTGGCCTCACCAATAATAGGAAGATGAAATGTATGTGTCTCCTGTCTCCATCGCTCAATGAATGCTGTAATAAGTCCGTGGTCCAAACGGAATGTACCGACTCGACATACTCCGCCAAATCCAGCGGCGTCAATATAATACCTCACACGGGGATCTTGCGGTGCGATATAACTGCCAAAACCGTTTATCACATCTCCTGACGTCTAGAACAGAGCCCTCACCGTGAAAGATCGCCGCAGATCTGTGACCAGGCTGTAGTCGCAAAATAGCATCATCTATAGGATCCTGAAACGGTGCCGCGGTACTCAATTGCCGGTGATCCTTGTGAATTTGTGACTGCAAGTGCAAAGAATATATCAAATCAATAATTTCAAAATAATTTAAAATGGACTGTAAATATTAAATAAACCCTAATAAATTTTGTTGTAATAAACAAGATATAATGATAATAACACAAAATCCTAAATCCTAAATCTTAAACCTTAAACCCAGATCCTAAACTCTAAACCCTAAAGTAAAACTCTAAACTTAAACCCTAAATACTAAATCTAAACCCTAAACCCAAACCCTAACCCTAAACCCTAACCTAAAACCCAAAACTCTAACCCAAAACCCAAATCCTAAACCTTAAACCCTAAACTCAAACCCTAAACCCTAACCCTAAATCCTAAACCCAAACCCCAAACCCAAACCCTAAATCCTAAACTCTAAACCCAAACCCTAAATACTAAACCTAAGCCCTAAACCCCAAACCCTAAATACTAAACCTAAACCCTAAGTCCAAACCTTAAACCCAAAACCTAAACCCTAACCCTAAACCCTAAACCCAAACCCTAAACCTAAACCCAAACCCTAAACCCTAAACCCTAAACCCTTACCCAAACCAAACCCTAAACTCTAACCCTAAATATAACCCTAAATCCTAAAACCTAAATCCAAACCCTAACCCTAACCCTATACCGGAACCCTAAACCCTAAATCGTAAATCCTAAACCCTAACTCAAACCTTAAACCAAAACCCAAACTCTAAATCCAAAACCCAAGTCCTAAACCCTAAATCTTAAACTCAAATCCTAAAACCTAAAGCCTAAACTCAAACCCAAATATCATGCGAAATAGAGTCCACATATATATAATATATATATATATAATATATAATACATACATGCTATTTAATTTACACATTTTCAAAAGTTCAACATATAAAACATAGTAAGGCATTCATAAATTCAAAAGTTTCACATACAAAATATAATAAGGCAAACATATGTTTTTATACATATTCCTATATAATAATCTAATCTAACTGCCTACTGATCCGGTGGAACCCACACCCTCAAAGAGCTCTCTCTCTGGCTCATCATCATGGGCCTCCTCGGCTCCAGGAGGTGGGTGTGCGGCCTGCCCCAACTCAATATGCACTCCCCCATCTCGTGCCTCATCAACCACCCGGCCTATTATCTGGCCACACTCATCGAGAACACGTCCGGTGTGGTCCTGAATGTGCCGTACGACACGAGTGAGTCGGGCACGAGTGTCATGGTACAACTCTCTAAAAGCGTCGGTCCTCTGCTGCTCCTCTCGAACAGCATCCTCTAACTCTCGAATCCGCTTGCGTCTGTGCACGTACTACCTCCCGCAGCTCATGAATACGCCCCTGAGAGGTATCACCCGCGCGTCCTAGACGCCTACTCTCCTCGATCAAAGAAAGTACAACGTGATCAGGATATGAGTAGGTCCTCCAACACCCACATGCAGGACGCACTCGGCGAGCAGGCGAAAAAGTCCTGTAAGGATGTCCCGGTCCCTCTCTGTATCGAACAACCGGTCTAGCACGAAGCCTCTGACGTACCGGAGCCACGTCAGACGGCTGGGATAGCCTCCCCCTGCCTACTCTCAGCCATACCTACATGTATCAATAACAAATCAATTAGGTCTAAACCCAAAAGTACTGAATAATAAGCAATACCCAAAAGTACTGAATAATAAACTCCTCTCAAACCCTAAACCCAAACCCAAATCCTAAATCGTAAGCCCTAAACCTTAATTCTAAATTCTAAACAAATACGAACTAACTATGAAACCAAAAATCATAAACTCATCATAAACCATAAAAAAATGAATACAATTCATTTGTATTTAATGGCAAACTCCATAAAGAGAAGAAGGGCAGCACCACAAAATTTTATTAAGTACGAAAAATATGATACTAATGTTACACGATTAAAACCCTAAAATAAAAAAGATTTCAATAAGCATAAATCCTACATTACTAACGGTTAAAATATTCAGGAAATGGACAGTTTTGCGCCGTGTGTCCTGGCTGGGAACAATTGCTACATCGTCGCGGTGCATCTGGACATCTACGATCCATCTGATTTCGAATTCTTGCAGTCCGCAATGGCCCCGGTCGTCTTTGTCTTAGGCGACTACCGTTCATTGTCAATATGAGTTCTGATGGAGGCCAATAGGCTTGGTCTCTGAGAGGATAGAATTGGTTGCTGAATATTCGCTTGATAAGCATCGTATGTATACTGCTCTCCCACCAAATCCATAGGATTCATTCTGCATTGAGAACATGCCGCCATTGCATGCGAACAAGGGAAGTGGAGTTGTTGAAACTTACGACATGTGCACGTTCGCTGTGTAAGGTCTACAGTTTGCGTTTTTTCCACCCTCGTGACCTCGACGATGGCCAGTAATGATGTTGAAAATTCGATTTCTGGAGTCATACACTTCAACTTTGTGTTTTTTTCCTTTTTTCTCATTTGACGCGTATTTGATCCAACTGTATTCTGGAAGTGGGTATCTCACATCCCACGCAAATTTCTGATTCTTAACAAATAATTTAACAGTCTGGCTCAGTGTAAAGCGAACGCAAGCTGTGATAGGCAACAATCGAGCATCTCTGAGCAAGTTGTTGAAACACTCGGCCATGTTTGTCGACGTATGACCCCAACGATACCCCTCATCCATGCACAAAGCCCATTGTTCGGGTCTAACATTGACGCCTGTCAACCAATCGTACGCCTCTTGATTCAAACTTCCGTATTTGTTCCATGAACTTCTCATACTTAGACGGTTGGTTGGCCATTCCGGCTGCCATTACAAGTTTCTTTAACCTGAATAATACGAAATTTCGTTATACGGTATTAACTAAATATGTAAAATTACGTGATCACGTAAAATTAAAATACCTCTCATTTTTAATTTTTTAGTGAAATTACTTTGCACGTGCACAAGACAGTAGCGGTGGATTCCCATTGGTTCACGCCATTCCGGAAGCGTCATCATTGCGTGGATAATGGATTTGTGCCTATCGGATATGACGCATACATTTTGAATATTACCGCATACGTGAATACGCAATAACCGCATGAACCAACACCAACTTCGGTTGTTCTCCTCATCGACGAGTGCGAAAGCTAGCGGCAATAGGTGATTGCATGCATCATATCCGACAGCAACAAGTAATTTTCCTTGGTACGGTCCTTTCATGAAAGTACCATCCACACATATCACCGGTTTTATATGACGGAATGCTTGGATGACAGGACCAAAAGTCCAGAAAATATAGTCGAAAAATATGTTAAAATTTGTGCTACTTGGATGTGAATCCCACACAACAACTGTCCCTAGATTGCATCGCTGTAACTCTTCCATATAGGTCGGAAGAAGGCGTATAGATGACGGCCAATCACCATAAAGAATATCAATGGCTCTACGGCGACCGAACCAAGCTTTCCTGTACGACACATCGCAGTGAAAATGTTGCTTAACCGCTGCCATTATGTCCTTCACTTTGAACATGGGACCATTACTAATGTGTGGAATAATGAACTCAGCGATTAATTCTGAACTCAACTGCCGGTGATCGTTATTGTTAAACACCCGTGCACATGTATGTTCATCGGCAAGAGTAACAATCATCCACATGTTATGAGAACGCCTTAACGTCGCTCTCAACTGCCAATTGCATGGAGGTGTTGAGTTACGAGCCCTGCAACGAACATACCAAGTCGTTTGAGAACTTGCGCGCACCTTGTACTCTCTATTTTGCTTTATGGACCACTTTTGCACTGCTTTCTTAACCTTTTCTTTACTATCAAATAACATGCCCAACCGAAAGTTCCATTGTCTCCTCGTTCCACACATTAAGCCTCTCGGCTGGACCCGCATTTAAGGGGTCAAATTGTAAAGTTGCATCTATACCGGCATCATATTGAAGTGTTCCAGGATCATATCCAGTCCATGCTGAATTAGGACCAACATCAGAATGTCTCTGGTCGTCCTCTTGTTCGAATGTATCATACTCTTAGGGCATTATCATCGGAGTCATCATCTTCCGGTTCTGGCTCGGAGTCCATGTCACTATCTTCCTCGTTAGTCTCTGGTTCTGTATTAGGAATATGAAATGCATCATATTCATTGTGCCCAGAAACAAGCTCTGTCCGCTGAAGACAAATGAATTCCTGCAGCACTGCTACTAGGGCGATTGTCAACACGACTCCTATTGCCTCTTCTTCGTCCTCTCCTAGGCTGCTGGATATCCCGTATTCTAATTGCGTAGGCTGACTTCCGTACAAATCGGCTGTACACGATGCATCAACCGAAAATGAGCCAAATTGACTAGTGCACTGAGTTGCATATTCTTGTACTATTGAGATCTCCTCAACCTCCACGTAGATCTCAATTACTTCTCGATTATTCCCTTTAAAATAATACATTGCGTTTACTCCGGTATCATCTACTAAAGGTATTATACCGGATGCACCTTGTAGCATGGAACCCCTAAGCATCAGAGTAATTTTGAATCTATTCCGGTCTAGATTCATAGCATCGTAGACTTTATCCATCAATTCTTCAAAACTTACTCTTTCCGTAAGGAACAAAAATTTTTTAGGCATAGGGGGGTCATACAACATTGATCCTCCGGCGTATACGATCTTTCCTCCCCAATATAAATTAATTGGCAAGGTATGATCGTTCGACATGTTTCGCCTAAATCTAACCAATGTAAAACTAATAAGTTAAGAGGATAAAGCATAAAACGTAGTGCTTCCTAGGTAACACATTCAAAATATACAAAATTTATAGTCTATCAAATTGTAATTATTGAGTTTTGATATGGCTAAATTATAATTATATAAAAGTTTAGGGCCCAAAGTGTAATTTTTAAAACAAATTTTAGGTGAAACTGTACTTCTAAAAATTTTATTTGGCCAATAAAACATAGACAAAAGTTCAGGGGTCAAATTATAAATATGCAATAAAATTGGGGTTGAATTATAATTTTTAAAAGTTTAGGGGCTAAAATATAAATATAAAAATATACAAGGGTCAAAAAGTCATTTCAAAACTCTAGATCATAAATAGCAAATACACAAAAAATAGAGGGCAAAATATAATTTTTAAAAGTTTAGGAGCTAAATTGTAATTATTCAGCAATTGAGGGGTCAACTTATAAAGATATAAAAATACAAGGGTCAAGTTGTAATTATATAAAATTATAGGCATAAAAATATAATTTTTACAAGTTTAGAGGCTAAACTGTAATTTTACAAAAGTTCATGGGCCAAAACATAAATATATCACAATACAGGCGTTCAAAAGTTATTTTTAAAAGTTTATGTGCCAAATTATAAACATAGAAAAATTTATGAGTCAAAACGTAATTAAAAAATACAGGGGTCCAAATGTAATTTTGAAAGGTTTAGGTGCCAAATTGTAAATATACAAAAGTCCTGGCGCCATAATATAAATACATAAAAATGCAGGGCTCGGAATATAAATTTTACAAATTTAGGGGCCAAACTGTAAATATACAAAAGTTCAGGGCCAAAACATAAATATATAAAAATGCAGGGTCAAACTGAACCTTTTAAAAGTTTAGGGCTACATTGTAAATATACAAAAATTTAGGGGTCAACACGTAATTAAAAAATATAGGGGTCCAAATGTAATTTTTAAAAGTTTAGGTACTACATTGTAAATATACAAAAAGTTTTTTGTATAACATCAATACATAAAAATATAGTGGTCAAAATATAAATTTTATAAGTTTAAGGGCTACATTGTAAATATACAACAGTTCATGGGCCAAAATATAAATATATAAAAAATGTAGGGGTCAAAATGTAATTTAAAAAGTTTAGAGGCTACATTGTAAATATAGAAAAGTTATGGAGCCACAAAATAAATACATATAAATATAGGTGTCAAAATATAAATTTTACAAGTTCTGAATTCTAAACTGTAATTATACAAAAGTTTAGGGCCCACAACATAAATATATAATAATGCAGGGTCAAACTAAAATTTTTAAAAGTTTAGGAGCTAAATTGTAAATATATAAAAATTTAGGGGTCAACACGTAATTAAAAAATACAGGGGTCAAACTGTAATTTAAAAAGTTTATAGGCTACATTGTAAATATAGAAAAGTTCTGGAGCCACAAAATAAATACATATAAATATAAGGGTCAAAATATAAATTTTACAAGTTTAGGGACTAAACTGTAAATATAAAAGTTCAGGGCCCACAACATAAATATATACAAATGCAGGGTCAAACTGAAATTTTTAAAAGTTTAGGGGCTAAATTATAAATATATAAAAATTTAGTGGTCAACACGTAATTAAAACACACAGGGGTCAAATTGTAATTTTTAAAAGTTTAGAGGCTAAATTATAAATACACAAAAGTTCTGGATCCATAAAATAAATACATATAAATATAGCGGTCAAAATATAAATTTTACAAGTTTAGGGACTAAACTGTAAATATACAAAATTTCAGGGACCACAACATAAATATATATAAATGTATGGGTCAAATTATAATTTTTAAAAGTTTAAGGGCTAAAATTATAAATATACAAAACTTTAGGGCTCAAGACGTAATTAAAGTCAAAATGTAGTTTTTAAAAGTTTAGGTGCTTCATTGTAAATATAAAACAGTTTTTGGTCAAAATCGGAATACATAAAAAAATTGGGCTCAATCCATAATTTTAACAACTTTAGCACCCAAATTGTAATTACCAAAAGTTTGGGCACAAATATCTTATTTTCATAATTTTCCGGTCCAACTTTTAATTAGACCAAATATCAACGCCCAAACTGTAAATATCAACATTTCATGCTCCAAAATTTAACTGCACAATAATTAAATTCTTTATCTATAAATGTAAATATCTAACAACATTCAATTCAAAAAATAATATATTTACCCTACATTATTTATTGGCCCAAAATTTATTAAACATGTAAACATTCAACATATTGTCACAATAATTTTATTTATATCAAAATTCAGAAACACAAATAAAATTTACCCTACGCATTAACATAAAATCATATAATATAATAACAAAAATAAAATTTAATTTAAATACATTAATTTATCCTACACATTAATATATCCTACACATTAATATAAAAATAAAATAAAAATAAAAACAAATATATAATATTTATCATTTACATTACACAATAATTAATGTAATTAATACATAATATAAATAATAATAAAATTATAAAAACAAAATTATGAGATAAATACCGGAAATTTAAAATTTGCTAAGCTGTTGTTTCTTCTTCAGCTTGAAAATGGAGCCGTTTTCTGCCTTAAATTTGCTTTGTTTCTGCTCTTCAATTTGCGTTGTTTCTCCTTCAATTCTTGCGCAGGGAAGCCGTCTGGAGGGAGGGAGCCGTCTGGAGGGAGGGAGGGAGAGAGAGAGGGGCGGGAGGGGAAAATGTGAATGGTGGCTTTTATTGGCCACCGAAATTTAAAAAAAAAAAAAAAAGAGGCCCAAGGTGGTCAAAAAGCCTAGCGCGCTGGAAAGGCTGACGTTCGTCAGCCTTTGCAGCGCGCCAGGAGCTGTCGGGCACGGGTAGCCCGACGTGTTTGTGAAACACGTCGGCCCCGACGTGTTTCACAAACACGTCGGGGATCATTTAAAAAAAAAAAAAAAAGATCTTGACGTGTTTCACAAACACATCGAATATATATTGAACCACTTCCCGTCTGACAGGTACAAATTGGACATTGTTTTTTGTTTGAGAAATATTTCGATCAATAAGCCTAGTGTGTGCAGCATGTGTGTGTTAAGGTGTGTGCCCGATTTTAGTGTGTGAAAAGTGAATGTGTTAGTTCATGAGTGTGTGTAAGTGTATGGTAGTAGGAATTTACTAGGTTTCTCTCTCTCTCTCTCTTTTTTTTACCTTATTCATAAAACTCTCCCTCTCTAAAATGGGTTTTTATACTACATGCCGGTAAGATTTTGAGAAGTTGCTAGGAAACTTTCCAAGTCTTGTTCTTAGAGGCTAAACAAAAAGAATAAAAAATATTAAAATTAATTTACCATTTCGCTCTTCTCTTAAAAAATTCAGTTTAACTAGAAACAAAAATTTGAACCGAGAAAACAGTCGTGTATAAAAATAACCATTTTATCCCTGAAAGGCATAATTTGCACATATTTTTCTGTCGAAGTACATATGATATCCTGAAGTTGAAAATTTTAGGAGGCTAGTGGATTGTTTTAGGCCAAGATTCTGAGTTAGAATATCGCATTGACCGCTTAGGAAACTTGCCCCTTAGTCGAAGTGTGATGACTAGTATATAAAAACATGTACCAGAAATATAAAATCTAAACCGTAACTTCTGCAGGAAGTTCTAAACCGTAACTTCTGCAGGAAGTTCAGATCGAAAACAAACAAGATTAATCTTTTCCACATTGTTGGTCAAATAAATTTTCCTACAAGCAGGTCTAGATGCATCACTTGTGTACAAAGTAACTTCAACTTTGAATAGAGGTTATGCGTCGTGCATCTAGATGTGCTTTGTATTTATTAAAAAAAAAATGTTAACACCACTGTAGGAAAAGTTAATCCAAACAAAATATAGCAAAATTTGACAACTGGAAACTAAGCAGGCACAGGCACAGGCACAGGCACAGTCACAATTTGAGTGCAACACTCTCAGCAAAACAGAAGAGGGCCTCGATTAACATTGACTTGTGGAGAAAACTCTAGGGTCTCAAGCCATTTCAACGGTATCATTTGCTTTGAAAATTATACTGATTTTCCTTGAACAACATAACAAAGGTGAAAAGAAACGGATACCACTTCTGCTACTCACATGGAAGACACATAAGAAATCTCATTCAGAAAACTCAAGCTCCTCATGATTCAAGAATCTAAGATTGCATGAGAAACAGACGGATTAAAAGAACAAAGTCACTGTCATATGAAACCCGTGATTTCAATCAAGTTAATGAAGTGGCCAGCAAAGGAACGATATATACATAATTAACAACGGAAGAGGTCAAATGGTGCACCACATAAAAAGATAAAAGAAGCGAAAAATAGAGAGACAGAAAAATATAAACAAAAGAAGAGGATTGTAAAGCATGACAGAGAGTAGCGTGTATTACTGTAAAATAGATGGATTATATATTTTCATTGCATCCATGATGAACTTAATTATTCCAGTAATTGACAAGAAGGCAGTTACAAGAACTTGCATACAAGATTTACCAATGGTTAAACAAGAACATTCCAGGTCAAATCCTGAAGAATGAACCAATGACGCTCGCAGACTATAAATAGGATAGCTAAAGGATAAGCACAAACCCTCAATTCCAAGGCATGAACAGGACCTAGCTGAATACATTTACATGCTAGAAAGTAAAACTCAAAACACTTAGCACTTGCACTGACATAAGAGCATGCAGTGTAGATTTAATCAATACGTGGAAGCAGTTTTACAATGAGTTCTATTAGATGTTTCTATTAATTCAAGCTCCTTAGATATCACATGCTTGCTTAAAATTTCCATACAAGAAATCTTTAGATTCTGAAGTATGCGCTTTTGGGCATCAGTCCTGGAGATCACTAAATTTGCAGCCTGCACCAATTTGATGAGAGTATCCTTCTCAAATGAATGATCATTCTCCATGAAAAACTTTAACCACCACTTCGTTGAAAATGCCTGTGACTCGATAGAAGGATGACAAGCAAAGCAAGATAGAGCTCCTGTGAAGTCACCTTGCTCCAGTTTTAAGTAGAACATTTTGCTAATAAGCAGAAAAGGCAGAATCTGATCTCCCTGAACCAAATGGTTCCAGATTCTCTCCAAAAGTTCCCCCTGCAAGTATGAACATGGAAGATCAATAAAGTGGATTTTAATTAACAATACCAAAATTAATGTACAATAGCAAAAATTTGAGCTCATTTTCCCCTCTGTGCTCCCCTCTTCCACCCCCTGGGCCCCCGCAAAAAGGGTGGAAAAAGAACTCATTGAGAATCATGCATTCAAAAGGATCAGCAATAGAAATTCTCATTCAGGTTCCAGAAGGGAAATATTATAGAGCATAGAGCAATAAAATTCATCCTGCTCAACATTTGACCTGAATTCATGTGTCTCCGGTCAATCGGCAGCTAATTGATTACCACACCCATGTACAGTCCCAATGGCAAGGTCCTACGACTAGCTAATACATACCAACACTATAAACACAAACATCAACCATACCATAAAATGCTTATCAATATGAGACTACATCATGGAAAACATACCTTTCCAGCATTGGAGGCATCCAATATTATCCTAAGGTGACGCTTTGCATTGAAATGGTAACCATATTTCAGCATCTTCACATAGATAAACTCAACATCATCCCACTTCTTTTCTGCAGCACATGCATCCAGCATTGTGTTGAATGTGTAAAGATCTGGCATAACCTTAGCTTTGTATTCCGATTTACTACCAATGGATTCGCTGTTGTCCAATAATCTCAGAAACAACTCTTTAGCTTCTTCAAACATCCCATGATCCAGAAAAGCTTTCAGCATTATATTACAGGTAACCAAATTTGGAGAACAGAAGTTCTGCATATGATTAAAGATATATGCTCCATTTTTTATGTTACCAGAATCAACACACGCTTGAATTAAACCTGTATACGTCACCACCAGAGGCTTATTTGCAACTTTGCATAATTTTTCAATCTGCAGAAAATGGGAAGAAAGGGAGAATTATCCGTTTGCAATTCAGTCTCATATACAACTATAAACAATAGCTTAAGTTTATCTCAAAAAAAAAAAAAAAAAAACAATAGCTTAAGTTATGCATAACTGAAACTTCATAGCCATTGTCAGCCATTGAGGAATTCTAGCCGTCAACAAGTTGAAATTTGGCAGAGCAGTATGGAATACTACATGTAGCTTGACAAGTTACACGAGATGGGGAAGCTAGAATGAGTTAAATTGAACTAGCTAAAGAATTCAATGCAGGTGATACAGGACAAGTATAGAGAAAACTTTCCTTAAAAACGAAGAGAAAAACATAAATTGAGAACTGTTTGGAGCACATTCAGAGCTGATATTTATCCACAAACTTGTTGGCCTGAAGGGATTCTTTTATAGAACAAAACAGTAGTCACTTACAAGGAAAGACAATAAAAACTCAAATGGATTTGGTGCTTTTCTATTCTGACCTTGAATATTAATGAGAAAAAGTGAAAGAAGAAATATAAAAAAAAAAAATTATAGGAACTGAGAACCCTTGAGAAGCTAAGAAATATTACAAAATGATGACTGATTCTTATAAATCAACTCATGGTCGATATAATTCAGGCTAGGATTGTATTTTGCATATTTTAGTCTATTTTTCTTTTGCATTTACAAAAAGTACTTTAAAAATTGGATAAAATTCTGTAAATTTGCGGAATCAGTTTATTCCTTCATGATTTTAAGTAGCTTAGGTACTTTAATGACTATTTATCACTTATATTTGAATTTTTTTTGGAACAGAAAAAAAAATAAAAATCAGCTATCAATAACTGCTTGCGTGGTTTGTACAGAGAAATAGATTGTTACGTCTAGGGGTGCTATCGAGCTGAGTCGAGCTTGAGTAGCACCATGCTCGAGCTCGACTCGAGTGCCTATTGGTGTTGCTCGAACTCAACTCAAGCTCGATCGAGCTAAAAATTGTGAAGCTCGAGCTCGAACTTGATGTAGCGTTCGAGTACTCGAGCTAGACTCGAAACTCATTTGCACTCTTTTTTTTTTTTTTTTTTTTTTGTGTGCACTTTGTTGCTCGAGCTCGAGTACTTGATGACATTTTGGTAAATTTTATAATGTGCATACCTAAAATAGTAAATATATAATAAATAAATATATAATATTAACTAATTGTAAGCTCGATTAGGCTCGACGAGCCTTCAAGCTTAGAAAATCAATACTCGAGCTCGACTCGTTTGACTAATCGAGCTAGTTGATACTCGGCTCGAACTCGAGATCGAGTTCGAGCCAAGTAGTTGACCGAGTCGCTCGTGAGCAGCTCGATTCAATTGCAGCCCTAGTTACGTTTGAAACAATTTATGAACAAGTAAAATTTTGTTATGTAATGCTATAATATCTTTCATGAACAAAAAATAATGCTTGAAAAAGGTCTTTTAATGAATTCGTAGCTTTAATTCTCGCCAAATGCAATCCTATTTCATTTTATCCATTCTCTTTCTCTGTCGCTCTTCCCGCTAGTGTCTTCCCCTCTCCCATTCCTCCTCCCACCCATACCCCAGTTTCTCTCGTGCTCCTGCAAATCTCAGGCCCATATTCTCTTCACAAGCCTCCATCCCTCCATCTGCATCCTTACCACTCAACCTTCCCTCTATCCCTAGTCACCATGCAGCTACACCCTCCCACATCTCTCCACCTAAAGTCCCCTTGACCTGCAGCCCCCCCTCTCTAGTCCCCCCAGCAATGTTCTTCCCTCCCTCTGTTCTGCCCGTCTGTGCTCCCAGGGTCTTCATCATTCCCTCTCCATCCCCCTGCCAAACACCCCTTCTTGTGGCTGTCAAAATATGACTTTATTAATGAATAATGATAAAATTAAAAAACCAAAATTTGTGATATCTTTTGTTGATTTTGTGACTTGACTTGATGGTTGAAGCTGTGGATCTCAGGGGGATTTTATATTGATTGCAGGTGGTTCTCTTTCTTTGTTAAAGGGCTTTATTGGGATAGTTTCATGGTTCTCTTAAGTTCCCTTTCCTATTCCCGCTTCCCCTTTACTTCTTTACCCTGTTATGTTCCCATTTTCATTTTACCTTTCTCAGAGGGCAGAAGTAAGGTAATGGTTGTTTGTTTCAGCGCTAATTTCAGCTCTTTTAGCTAATTATGGTTAAGGCATAACATACATTAAAGAAGAGCAAAAGCATTAAAAAGAACTGAAATATTTCAATAATCAAAAAATATATATATAAAAGATCATTACGGATTCAACATGTTTTCCCTCTTTTGGTTTTTAAACAACGATATGCATCAATATAAATATACTTATTATTATTATTATTATTATAGGAAAAAGAAACATCTGTTCTGATTCTGAAAAAACCAGAACACCAAAAACTAGAATCACATTAAACAGACTAAGAATTTCATTTATCAGGAAAATGGCATGTTTTACAAAAAGAGTCCTTGATCCTGGGGGGAGATGATTAGCTTTAGTCCTTTGTATCAACATATAATTACATTATCTATCCATTTTAGAGAAACAAAGAATATTATGATTTGAGCTTTGCTGGTCGTTCAAAGCTTTCATATATCAGGAAAATGGTATGTTTTACAAAAAGAGTCCTTGATCCTAGGGGGAGATGATTAGCTTTAGTCCTTTGTATCAACATATAATTACATGAACTATCCATTTTAGAGAAACAAAGAATATTATGATTTGAGCTTTGCTGGTCATTCAAAGCAATCATATCTTGGGAGACTATATGGTTATATAGTCCTTACTATCCCAAGTTGCTTATCTGTTTGAGAGTGTAAAGATATGGTAATTTCTGTCTCTCATTTCAAGATTTACAGAACACACAGGCACTTTGGCTAGAAGCTGTATAAGATCTTTCAACATATTCAAGTCATTAGTAATAGTTCTATCATGCACCATTATCCAAATGAAAGCTTTGATTCTGCTTTAATTGTAAATTACTTTCTCCAAGGTTAAACAAGGAAAGGGATTAGTGCTGTTTCATGTTGAGAAAAAGGTGGGGCAACCTATTAAATTTTCTGGGCAATTTCTGGGTCTGGACAATAATGTTAAAAAGCTTTCACTTATTCCAGTTCTATCCTTAAAAACACTTCCAGAACTTAGAGCATAAGCATTCAGTTGAAACATAAAATGGATGGGATTAGTTAAGTTTCAACTTAAACTCCTTACTTAAAATCCACCCTCCCTCTCACTCAAGTGGCTACCTCTTCTTCATTTGTTTGTTCTCTTTCTACATCCAGATGCCATCATACAATGCATCCATGATATAGGAACAAGCTCCACGGTTGGGCGTTTTCTGACTTGAACTTAATTAGTATTTCAAATAAAGAGTTGCATCCCAGGCATAGATAAAATAGTATTCCAATTTTTAAGCAATAATCTTACTCGCATGCTTCAAATTCTGATTATCATAGAATTTATAAATAAGAGATATGATGAAAAACAATAGTCATTGATAATTTGTTAAAGAGGTAAACCCTTGACACCATAGCCTTTTGATGTGAGTAAAACAATCAAAATATGAAAATGTAGTCAAACAAATAAACCTACTTGCATCAGTGCCTCTTGACACCTGTCTGCACTACAAAGGCAACGAGCTAGGTCATAATATAAACCAGCTGTACCAACTATTCCTCGTCTTTCCATGTCTTCCACAGCCAATATAGCTTCATCAATCTTACCTTCTCTCCATAAAGTGTTAAGAAGGACTGCAGATAATGAAAAGATTAAGTCATACATTCTAGATATCCTGTGCAATATGAAGGAAAACATGCTTCATAAATTACCTTTGTAAGTTAAAGCATTTGGAATACATGTCTTTTGCATTTTATTGAAAAAATCATGAACCAAGTTGTACTTTCCGCAAGCAAACATCACCTGTTCAAACAAGATTATTTAAGTTAAATTGGCAGAAGAAACATTTCAGAGTTATAGTGCCAATGCATGTGAAGAACAAAAAAGTGAATTATGTTCTACAAAACCTTATCATAAAAAGGCAAAGCTTACAGTTTGATCATTCTCAGTTCATGGCTTATTGTACATATAGTTGGACATCAAGCGGACACAAGTCATGACATAACAGGTGAAAGAAATAAATAACCATTCTTTCCCAAGATCCTCGTGCACATATTTCCAGTAAGGCATCTTTTCCCCAGTTTGTCTTGTATCTAAGGAATGTGCAAAAACTGGCTAGTAGGATGGGTACAAAACTCAGACTTTATCTCTTGCCTTTTTTGTGGTACACCTAAAAGAAGAATTCTAGAAGCAGTGAGTTATCAAAATCCATCTTACAACCCACCAATTTGTAACGCCGTATAGAATCAAAAAACTTGTTTTTAGTTGAAACTGAACTATTCTACCAGACACAAGTATTACTGCATGGATTTCAGTTCTCCAATAGCAAAAAAAAAAAAAAAAAAAAAAAAAGTAGTAGTTCTACAGAAATATATTTGATAATAAAAAAAGGCACTACTTCAGTAAAAAGCCTCCAAAACATGGTATAGAACCTACTCTTCTACTTCAGCAAGGGCTTCAATGCCTCCTGAATGAGAAAAATAAATATATAAATAGTTTAATGTGCCACGACTCAGGTGGAGCACTAGTACTATTTATAGAAGCCCAATCTACTGATACAAAACGCTAGCTTTCAATACCGTCCAAGGTATCTTCAAAGAATATGGAAGCGGGGGAGAACATTACAAAATGAATTCCATGGCATCAAGAATTTAGTCAAAAAATAGAAAGAAAACACTATATCAAACTGCCATGTAGCACAAGAATTGATGAGCAAGCTTTGATCATCAAGATTCATTCAGAGACAGAAAGAATGTTGGCAGGTTCCAAAGTAACACAGATGTTCCATTAAAATATCATACAGGAGGCAACTAAGGATGATTAACCTCCGTCCAGGGGATTGCCATGCAACTGTTGCTAACTACCACTCTTGTGATAATAAATTATAAAGAGATTCTGTATGCAGATGCAACATTGAGCAATCTCATATGGTTTAGCTTGAGCCGAAGCTTAAATCCAGCTGCAGCATAGATACTTTTTGCCTAAGTCAGCCAATATATGTCAAACTAAATTTCATTTGCATGGAATTAGTTTGCATTCATTTATATATACTACTTGTCAAGTAAATATGACATTAGCAATCACTTTAGAGAATACACATTTGGATACTGCAAGTTGCAAAACAACATAACGGTAGACTTAACCCAGCTTTACATTCTCAATACGTGCAACAGCTTTAAGCCCCCGGTCTCTTATAAGATACCTTCAGAGACAATACCCAACCTAAACCAGTGACATTCTCTAGTTCATGTCATCTTATTCTATGTAACTACAGATGTAAAGAGGCTCTCATTTCAAGAAGCTAGAGAATTATATAAGTATCCTGGTGAGTTCCAAAATTCAAGTGTCTCTAGAATATGAATATGGGTTTACCAACTTCTAATTTGTCTAACTTATTGACAAAAATACCCATAATTTCCCAGAGATTTTATTCAACCCATTTAAGGTTTGTCCATGAATTTGGACTTAATGAATGTTTACTTCCATTATCAAGTATCATAGGACATGCAAGTAAAAAGCATAAAACGGAAAGTGGAATTCAGAGGGATCAAGCCATTCACCCTTCAAGTGTCGAGGCATTTTCCACATTAGGCATCCATACACAAACATTTTAAGTTATACACTGAAAATGAGGTTCAGAGATCTAAAACAAACAAACTTGGTGGATTGGAAAGTTACTAGCTAGGTGAATTATCAAATAAATTATATTTATGATTATCAGAAGTGAAGTAAAAGAGGCAATAATATGTTTCAGAAATCAATATATAGACAGAGAGCTGCCAGGAGAGAAATACCTCCATGACTAGACCATATGTTATGCTCGATGGACGCTGGCCTTGTTGCTTTAGCTGCTGCAACACCCAGAAAGCACCTTCCCAATTTTTCCGCCGCACACATGCATTTAGAACCTAGATGTAAGCATATTCAAACCTTCTCAAATGATTATAACAATTCAAAACATTCAACATAAGAGACAACAGCATATTAAGAAAATGGTGACATCACAGATAAACACCAGTCCTTTAACATACTGATACTTCCAATTTTTTAAATGGAAGATTAAACAAGAAACATATTCATCCTGTCATGTCAGTTGAACTATATCCATCCTTGATCATTAGCTAGCAAAGGCTGTTTGTATCAATTCTCTTATTCCATTTAGTGCTAATAACAACAATATTTTAATGTAAACAAAATCAAAATACCTATCACATAGTATTCAAATCTACAACCGATTGATTATGCAAGGCAAGAGTAAATCCAGTATTATTACCATCAAACTAGACAAATCATAAGTTTCAATATGATAGCATGAATATTGTGACTCTTACTGTACAATCTGAAGTGCTTGTGGAAACCTATCCAAACAAGGGTTGACATTGGTTGCAAGACAAACAAGCTTAAAGAGCAGATCCTTAAGAACCAGAAAGGTGCAATCAATTGGCATAAAACTTTATTTGGAACCATCTCGTCATTATAGATGAACTAAAACATTGTAAGCAAAGCCACACTCGTCCAACCAGAAGTTCAGGTCTTACTCTCTAAAAAATACATCTTCTCAAAAGTAGTATATACTTTACCAGGTCTTCTTGAAATATAACTAAAATTATTTACAAAAGAACAGTTAAAATACAAGTATACATGCTTCCTAAGAAGTTCTTAGTCAAAACCAAGAAATTATACAAATGCACAAAGGTACAGACAAGCACTTATTTATTTACATTGATGCACTGATGCATAGACATGTTACATAAATTACAGGTTCAAAGAAACAAAGAATGAAAATCTTCAGGCATGACGTCTGCATATCTTTTCTTCAGTGAATAATTGAGATAAACTCTAACTCAAGAAAGGCTATTTTTCAAACTTCCAAGTGAGAATAGTTGTCAAAACTCACTTACAGCATTGTAGACAACAACATCTGGTTCCAATCGTGGATCCCACTTGTCAAGAAGAGCAGTCTTAAACTTCTTTTTTGGAGAACGCATGCTATCAATGACATGAAAAAGTTCTTTCATATGTCCTGCTTGTCCAAGAGTGACAGCAATGCAATGATAAGCTACAAGATCTGGATATGACGACATGTGTTGCTGCTGGCAGGAAGCAGAGAGAACAAAGGAAACTAGTAAAAGGTTTATTCAATCTGTCCATCTCAAATTGCAAGCAACAAATAAAAGGTTGATTAAGGTTATGATGCATATAACAAACAACTGCACACGCTACCTGCATGAAATGAAACAAATTGAGTGCCTCCACAGGCCTCCTTGACTTTCCAAGCATATTAAGCGCAGCTGTGTAAACATATCTGGGAAGAGAATATATAATGAAAAGAGACAAATGGTAACAAAGACCAATTTCTCGGAAAAATAATACATGAAAGTTAACATATCAAGCACATCTTAGACCAAAAAGAAACACTCTAACAATGGTAAATGTGTTAGCAATGAAATACAAAGTCATGCCTGAAGAGAAAATATAGTCACAGGATCAGATGATTATCAGACAGTGATGCAAAAGCAGAGAAATATCAGAATTGAAAATTCAAATTCCAGAAGCTATATTTGAGATAAAAGCAAGCTTCATGGGAACCTAAAAAATACAATAGAAATTTCAGTTTAAAGAACATTATTGCCAAAAATATCAACAGATAATCTTTATGTCCAATTGGCATTATGTTCACCGTCCTCTGAATTTTTAACATCTCACTCTTATCTATGTTATTCATAAGGTAAACCCATCCAAGAGAAAGAACAACAGGTAATCCAATTTAAATTACAAGGAAGTTCGACAAAAACATATTTCTACATGAATAAAGCATATTCCTAAAAATATTTGGAAAAGGAAGCGATACTGGACAGAGGTAAAAATATCATTTCCAATTTCTTCATCAAACATGGTAAAATAAAAACTGAAGTTTCGGTCTATCTAAATCTATTATCTCTAACACCATTCTTAACTTCCATGGCATCTGCATGTTCTCTTCTTTTTCTACTTCTGAGACAAAAACCAAAAAGCTTTCACTGCTCGGAAATTATAAGGAAAAAAATCCACTCATCCAATTCAAGGGAATATAAGAAACACAACAACTCAATATAAGCTCATAACTTCTTTAATGTGTGCAACTTTGAAAACAAGCAAATACATAAAGACTGACTGTAGAATGAAAGCCACATCTTAAACAATACAACAAATCTTTTGCATCAGTTACTAAGTATAATTCAACCTTATAGAAAGCATGCCTATCCTCTCATTTGTCTTCAGCCTCTCCCTTGTATTGATGCTAGATATAAAATTTTGAGTAAATTCTTGATTGCAGACAATAAATCTTAGGCTCGTGCACCCTTGCCCTTTAACTATCTCCCAAAGGCATATCCAGCTGCTCAAACATTTCTAACCACTACACACAGCCCCCACTCTTCAACCCCTTCCACCAATTTCTGACCAATATTTTTCCAGACCACAAAGTCCTCCCATTCTATATTTACCCTCCCACTCTAGATCAGTATAGTAACTTTTCTTTCTTTCTCTTTAAGTTAATTACACCTCATCACCACAAAACATCAGGCACATTACCAATTTACCCCTTGAGCAAATTCAGAATCCATTTTTCACATCCTGATATATAGATAGACATGGATAAGTGTCAACTGCAACCACCAATTGTGTGCAGAGGTACAAAGAAGACAAATGAAAGAAGGAAGGGGAAGAAGAAGGCATCCACAATTTTATGAATATTTTGGGACTTCTTACATGTTTTTCTAGATGTGGAAATATAAATGATCAATGGAAGTTGAATAACTGTGGAGTTCTAATTGTTACACTTAGGACCTTGAATCAAACCTGGGCACCCAATTTGCTGTTTTGGCAAACTCCAGGGGTCATATATGCAGTTACCTTATTACAAAGGGTGTTCAGGGAAAAGGAAAATTCTTGATACTAAAGATTTACTGGAAGTTCGAAATCTTAGTTTTACTGGATCAAATAAAAGCACCAAAGATGTAATACATAAAATTTCAAAACAAGAAAATGAACAATATTAGGCTTCACATTATTTAGAAAAAGGAGATTGCAGAATCAATAAACTAAATCATTCTGCAAGTGCTGCACCACAAGTTTCAGTATGCACAGGGAGTAGGTAGGATCATACCTCATCTTATGAGATTTGAAGCGCTCGCGTGACTGAATCCACTCAATGACCTGAAGCACACGCCTCCAGTTTCCCAGCTTTCCCAGTATCTGGATGATCCTCAACATTGAATGATCCGAGAATCTAATGTTAGCACTCCGCATCATCTTAGCAAACATCCACTCAGGCATGTGAATATCTGCACCATTTAGACTGTGGAAGTAAATTATTTCACTATCAACCACAAAAGAGCTTGTGGGCAACATTACAAAATGAAACTTCATTTTCCTACCAAATGTACCTAGGTTGAGGTCATAAAAGGTCCTCTATTTGTCAACCAGGTATGTACATGTGAGCAAAACACACTGCTGGGCCTAGGAAGACATGAAGTGCATATGCTCATGCAATCCACAATGTTGAGGCCTTAACTCTAACTAGAGACAACAGAAAAAAGAATTTGAAATGGAAATCAAAATTAGACATCACACCAATTCTTATAGTTTTATTTTACTAGGTCAAAAAATGATTTCATTTGAGTAGTCTCATCTTTACCTTTTTGGATGTGTTGCATTGAAGATGATAAATGTTTGGATTTTGTAATTGACCCGTAAACAAGATCAAAACTTTACAAGATACACATAACATGATAAATCAAAGCAATTCAACCCCTGCAAGCAGCAGAAGTTTCAATGTTGAAAAAGTGTAACATACAATTTATCTTGTCACAGTTGACAATTTCTATTACCGAGTTCAAATTCACAAGTTCCCTAAGAATAGGAGAATTTTACATTACTAAGTTCAACAGTATCACAGAATACACAAAGACCATTTCAGTTGCAAGCAAATTCCACAGTTCATTTTATCATCAAATTTATAATGCCATACAAATTTATAATGCCATATAAAATTCCACTAGAGACAGAGTCAATTCGCAGCTCTAGAATCTATCTTACAATTTGAATTACCGAGCATTGAAGTCTATGTAAGAATCCAAAAACACTTAAAAAGCCATTCAACAACCAAAAGCAGGAAGCAAACAATAGAAGTTAAAAACAAAGACATAAAACACTGAAACAAAATAGCATACCAATAAATAATCTTACCACTTCGCTAATTTCTGAATTCTCTCTTCCATGTCTACTCTTGTAACTCTCGGCTTATCATAAGCATCGTCAAATTCCTCCACTGGTCTAAATGCAGCCCTTTCCATATCCAAAACTACACTCCTACTGGTATCCTCATTAAGAACCGGCTTCTTAGTACTCTTCCTCACCATTTTCACCGTAGCATTCTTGTTATCATCAACCACCTTCTTGACTTCAACAATCTTCCTAAAACCACCATCTTTCTCTTCTTTTCTCATAGCCCCACTAGAAACTCTCTCTTCAGAGTCCCTAAACTTGCCATCTTTTATCATAGAATCATTGTCTTTACCCTCATCCTCTCCTTTACTCCTCAAACCACCATTTTCCCCCAAACTATATGGCCCCTGCTTTTCTCTGCCACTTTTTAATTCAGTAAAATTACTAAAACCGTCAACTTTCCCTTCTTTTGTCACAACCCCACTAGAATTTTCCCGTCCAGAGTCCCTCAACTTACCATCTTCACCTTCTGTTTTGCTCCTCAAACCACCATTTCTCCTTAGATTTTGAGGGCCCTGCTTTTCTCTGCCGCTTTTTACAGACTCCATGAGCTTCAAATATTCATCGAATGAGGGCTTGAATTCAAATTCATTCTCCCGAACAACATTATTATTTCCCAAAGAGGCAGTAATTCTAGTGCTCTGCTTCTTTGCCTTAATATGCAATTTCAAGGCGAATCCAAAAATGGGACTTTGAAATATTGGAAACCCAGATGGAAATATTGAATTTTGGAGACAATTTGGTCTACAGACCCAAGAATTTTCAGTTAAAGGGAGACCCATTTGAGCAGTTCACAGAGAAGTGTGACCATTCAAGAGGAAAGGACGGGATAATCTAAAACCCAATGACCAGCGGAAAGAAATATCTAAAACCCAATACCAAATTTGTAAACAAAACATGGGCCAAAAACTTTACCAACCATTAAACTATTAAACTATTTCGATAGTAAGTTTTGATCACTCAACTTTTTTATTTTAAAAAAATATTAAATTAATAAAAATAGTTACTTATAGTAATTCCGTCATATATAACTGTTAGGCAAGACAAGAAAAAAAAAATATTTTAAAAAGGTTACTAAATTCGTAAAAATAGTTACTCGTAACAATTCCATAGTTTAAAAAAAGTTACTAAACTCATAAAAATGATCACTTATAATCATTTCGTCAACTGATGCTATGTGGCTTAATGGCAAAAATTAATGAAATGACTATAAATAACTAATTTTAAGATTTCAGTGACCTTTTTGAAATAAAAAAGAATTGAGTGGTCAAAACTTTACGATCGAAAAAGTTTAATGGCCATTGAAGTAATTTATTCTAAAAATATATGCTCCAACTATTTACGCTTCAAATTTACGAATTCTCTCCCAAATATTAATGGAACACTAGTTATGCCACTAAAAATTTGAGATTTATTATGTCTGTTTTAAAAACAAAGATAATTTTTTCAAGTTTTATATTTCATTATTTTAGACTCGTTATATTATTATTTTTTAACTTTTGGTCAGAAAGTAAAAGCAACTCGGGTGAGGTGAACTTTTATATTAACTTTTATATTGTCAGTATATATAACTTAGAAATTATACATTTAGTGGAACAAACTTCCTCTTTTTTTTGTGTGGCTATATTACATTTTTTACAATTATTTGCATGTGTTTTCATGTACTGCAAGCTTACAAATAATAATAAAAAATTATATTTTAGTATTTTTGATATAACCTTATTCTACTTATGATTTGACACTGTGATATTTAAAACGATCCAATTAGAATCTTGATTTTAAAAAACGTTACTAGAATATGTGTGCGTGTGTAGGTTAGAGTCTGATTTTATTTAGTTACAGTAGTGTAAGTGAGCATAACTAAACCACATATTAAAGTATAATTTTTTGGCCCTTTTTTTTTTTATTTGACGAGGTAACATTTATATTAAAGTTCAATTTGATTATTATTTCAATAAACCTCAAATAAGTTCCTATCAAACCAAGTTCGAATCGATCTCCTATAGCTTGATTTATTTTTAACTTGATTTATTTTAGTGTGGAATTCAAACTTTATTATAATTATAGAGTCGATTGGAAAAGTTAATGAATACTCTAATGTGTTTAGATATCATCATTTTGTTACTTGATGGACCAATCTGGAAAAAATTTGCTGTCCCAGCCCTCCAGGCACGCCTCCTACACGTTAGGTCGAGTATTTTGTATTTTAGTTTCCTCTCTTTCCCATCCAGGTGAAAAGGGAATTCCCATCTACTAATGACAAACAAACACACTCAAAGACACGATCATCATCAATTTCAGCATTCCCACCAGTCCTTCAATATTCATCTTTAACTGCCTTAAAACTTCATTACTATTCATTCTTAGACGCATTATATCATTCACTCCAAGGACTATGAAAAAAAATTCATTGATAATTCCATCTCTTCAAATGAGTCACGCATTATATCATTCACTCCAGGGACTATGAAAAAAAATTCATTGATAATTCCATCTCTTCAAATGAGACGGCACTGGGCACAATATCCCCCACTTTATTGCTATTCATTCTTAGAGACAAGTTAATAGCAGTGTGGTATCCTTCACAAGTGGGTATGGATTTTTCTCAAATAGACCCGGTCCATGTGGATCTAACAGTCCAAATGTGAGTCACCAAGTGATACGAATCCTGTGGCCATGATTCCTATCATTTAAGTTTCACCAACAGATATCATCATTCTGTGCAAATTGGAGGTTTCAAAGTGTTCAAGGCATGACAACGGAGCATGGGAGATGGCTCATTTAGCATCCACTCAAGGGGCCAAAGGTTAGTGGTCGCGTCTAAGGTCGAAAGTACGAGGTAGAATTTTCAAAGAACAAGACCAGAAGCCAATTGCAGACGTTCTGATGGAGGCCGCACTCCAGGCTGTCCCGCGGCCTTCCTCCACAACCTGGATCAGAATGCGTGCCAAGGCTAGAATTGCTTTTGACCAAGGCCGCCCCGCGGCCTTCGTCCGCAGTTTGAAATTTTTATTGTTTTAATTAATTTTAGTTTAATTTATTTAATTTATATTTAATTTAGAATTTTCATATTTAGTTTTAGGGTTTGTACGCCTATATAAAGCTAACTATTGTCGTTTAGTATTACAATGTTGAATTATGATTTGATCAATGGAAATTGATTTTCTCCCTTTGAGGGATTTCGTTAGTTCTTGAGATGAGAACTATTTTTGCCTTTTCAAAAGCGATTCTTTTGAGGTTTACTTTATACTTTACGTTCTATTCAACAGGTTTGGGTAGGGTTTAGGGTTTCCCTCTTGTTAGATTCAATTAGTTTCATTCCATGAGGTTGGATTGGGGTCGAGTGATTCAATGAGAGTTTGTATTCTTTAATAATTTGATTCAGATCTGTGGGAGGGTTTGAGTTAGATTATCACCCTGATCTTCAAGACGGTCCTTTGGGGATATTCCTGTGACACACGAGAAGGGAGACCAACCTGGATCGTGTCAAGTGGTATCAGAGCTATTGGATCTTGAAAGAAAATTAGGTTTATTCGTTGTGTTTAACCCACTTGGGTATATCTTTTCGTTGTTAATCCGCTTGGATATATCTTTTAATTTTTGTGTACGAGTTGTTTAGTGTTGTTCTTGGTTCAAGATCTGAAATTTTCTTGAATCAAAGTTGTGATCTTTTGGTTGTTGAACTTGAAAAAAAAAAAAAAAAAAAAAGTCGTGTCACTGTTCACGATACTGTAGCATCACTGTTCACGACGCACTGTTCACTGCGGCGTTACTGTTCACGCCTAGGGTATACTGTTCACGATGGATACTATTCATCTGACCTTTTTTTTTAGAATTTTTCTAGTTCTATTTTTGTTTGTTTTTGGAGTTGAATTTTTGTATTTTGTGATTTGTTAGTGTTGTTAAAGAGAAAAAAAAAAAGAGGAAGAAAAAAAAAGAAGAGAGAAAAAAAGAGGGTTGTTAGATTGAAAGAATTTTTTAGTGGAAAAAGGCTACTTGGTGAGTTATTTTCAAAAGCTAACAATTGAGATTGCTTTGTACATTATGGAATCTATTTGTAAGGAATTTGCGCAAGAATTTTCTGCAAGTTTGAAGAGATCATGTGCAAAGATGGATCGTGAAGCAGAAGAGTCAAGCCAAATCAAGATCTACATGCACTCGTTCAAGGAAGATGGATGTTGATGCCATTGTATCTGATTGCATGAGGACAATTAGTCACACTTTTGATTCCATTATTGCTGAAAAGGAAAAGAATCGTCTCAAAGAGAAGGAGCTTAAGGGAGTGAAGATGTCACCACCAATGGAGACCATTGCAATTGAGGAACCATCTTGCGAGTCCAAGGAGGAACAAGATGCCAAGGAACCATTGGAGATGATTCAGTCCATTAGAAGAATCGTGCAAAGCTGCAACACCATCTTTGGAGGAGCATGTTGAGGTTGAAGACGACGCACCATTGCCATTAGAAGAGCCACTAAGTGTTGAACAATCCCTTGTGATCGTACCTTGTTGCTTATCTACTATGGGCAACGATTCGAGGACGAATCGTTTTGAAGAGAAGGGAGTTTGATACGAATCCTGTGACCATGATTCCTATCATTCAAGCTTCACCAACAGATATCATCATTCTGTGCAAATTGGAGGTTTCAAAGTGTTCAAGGCATGGCAACGGAGCATGGGAGATGGCTCATTTAGCATCCACTCAAGGGGCCAAAGGTTGGTGGTCGCGTCTAAGGTCGAAAGTACGAGGTAGAATTTTCAAAGGACAAGACCAGAAGCCAGTTGCAGATGTTCTAATGGAGGACCGCACTCCAGGCCGTCCCGCGGCCTTCCTTCACGACCTGGATCAGAATGCGTGCCAAGGCTAGAATTGCTTCTGACCAAGGCCGTGCCTAAGGCCGCCCCGCGGCCTTGCCCTCTGCCTTCGTCCGCAGTTTGGAATTTTTATTATTTTAATTAGTTTTAGTTTAATTTATTTAAGTTATACTTAATTTAGAATTTTCATATTTAGTTTTAGGGTTTGTACGTCTATATAAGGCTAACTATCGTCGTTTAGTATTACAATGTTGAATTATGATTTAATCAATGGAAATTAATTTTCTCCCTTTGAGGGATTTCGTTAGTTCTTGAGATGAGAACTATCTTTGCCTTTTCAAAAGCGATTCTTGTGAGGTTTACTTTATACCTTACGTTCTATTCAATAGGTTTGGGTAGGGTTTAGGGTTTCCCTCTTGTTAGATTCAATCGGTTTCATTCCACGGGGTTGGATTGGGGTCGAGTGATTCAATGAGAGTTTGTATTCTTTTATAATTTGATTCAGATCTCCAGGAGGGTTTGAGTTAGATTATCACCCTGATCTTCAAGACGGTCCTTTGGGGATGTTCCTGTGACACACGAGAAGGGAGACCAACCTGGATCGTGTCACCGAGGCTCTCGATCTATGATAGAATCTCCGAGTGGGCATTAAGTGCACCACGCACGTTACGTGACATGTCACGTGGTACATTAGAGTCAATTATATATCTCCAAATAATATAAAGTGTGACCCACCATCACCATGTGATAATAAATTATTAGTTTTAGTGCACCACGTGACGATCATGTGATGAATTTAATATTTTTCCTATCTTTCACTTCAAGGACTATGAAAAATCATAGTAGCCTGGCATCCTTCACTTCAAGGACTATGAAAAGAAGTTTCATTCATTTTATTACTATTCATTCTTAGAGATAGAATAATGGTAGTCCGGTCATATTCTTCATGTCAAGGACTATGAAAAGAAGTCTCATTGCTAATTCCATCTCTATAAATCAGATTACATTGGGCACAAGATTCACATGAATTATTTTCACAAACAAATTACAACATTCCTTTCGAGGATTTTTTGGATTCAACACTTTGATCTTGAATTTGTTTCAACAATCATACCACCAGTTCTCATACCACGGGACCCTCAATCTACCATTAAAATTTCTAGAGCTTAATGTCTACAGCACTGACGGAGAATTCTCTAGGCGACTTTGATATCTTTGTCCTTATTTTTTGTCTTAATTTAGCTTCTGCCTTAATTTATTCATGGCAGAGGTCAACTAAAGGATATTTTGGGAAAGAAATTTTGAGTCTTTTGCGGAGAAAAGGATTTGACTCGTCAAATGCGCACATGCATCTCAATTCTTAGGTAAACAGGCGATTTTTATCACTTTCCAAAATATTTTGAACCACATTGCGTTCACTAGACATTATTAAACCATGGAGGTAGACTGTTCTTTGTTGAAACTAAGACTATCAACGAATTGAGCTCAATGAAAAGCTCTAACTCGAGTTCAAAATTGACTAAAAACGAGCCAAATTTGAGTAGTTCCACTCAATTGTCGAGTTGAACTCAAGCATAGAGGTACTCAAGTCGAAAGCTTGTCAAGAAATTCGAGAGTGTGTGTTTGTGTATATAACATACATAAAACTACTAAAATATTATACTCTTTATATAAATTGCATGTTTCACATTTTCTAACTTTGAATAGTAAAGAGTAATTTCATCATTCTAATAGTTTAATATTAAAAGTCAAAACTTGTAAAATTCTAGGTATTTAACTCGAACTCGAATTCAAACTTGACCTCAAATATGACTTGATGTGGTCGAAATCTAAAACTACAAGCTCGACGTTCTTGACTATAGCTATTTATAAGAACTCAACTTGTTGACATCCGTAGTTGAAACTATAATGGCTTTTAAGCATTTTACCCTATATTTTATAAAACAAATTTTACATTTATTCTGTAAATTACTATTTACTTTCTTTTCCTTTTTTTCCTCGAACGTCACCCAAACTCCTTTTCATTTGTTTCTCTCTCTAGCATTTAGACGATAATTTTCGACATGAACAAAAAACATGACACAAACTCGACACGAAAATAATGGGTTTATGATAAGGTTTGACAAGTTTGGGTCAGAATCGGGTAGAACATGATTGACTAGTCAAACAAACAGGTTAGATCAGGTCCTTAACGAGATGACCCATATGACGCGAGTGACCAAGTAAAAAATAATAATAATAAATAATAATATTTGCACTTTGTTCTTCATAGCTTTCTTGAGCAAGTGGAATATGTCCATTTTATACAGAATGATGTAAATGAGTTTAATCGAACTGATCTAATCAACTTGTTCAAGTTTGTTTGATATTTTCAATAGATTAAAATTTGTGTTTGAAATATGTTTGCTCAATATTCAAATTAAGTTAAATGAGATCGAATTGACTTAGAATACCTTAATTTATTAATATGTGAATTTCAAATTTTATAATTATTGAATCTAGTTTAAATTTTTAAATAACAAGAATTCTTATATTTAGACTTGATTAGTCAAGGAATTAAATTGAAATGAACTTTTTATGAAGAGTAAGCTAACTATTATTTTTCACCTTTTGTTGCAAATAATTATGATGAGAATTGTAACTAGATATATTTTGTGAATAAATGACATAAGTAAGGTCCTCCTTGCTCTTCTTTTTTCTTTTATGCTTTTCTTTATTAAATATTACCTACTATATCTTTGGTTTTTGGACCTATTAGAATTTTTCAAAAGTTCATATTCATGTATTGATTGTTTTTTATTTTTCACAATTTGAAGTGAATATTTCCAAGACTCAACAATTAGTGACTCAATTTGTTGAGAAACATTAATAACAAGTAACTAAATATTAAATAACAATTGCAACTTAGCTCTCATATAAATGATAGGATTTGAGGTATGCAAGAAAATATGCAATGTATATATAAATCAAGCTTGAGATCTACTGATAGGAATCAAGGAGCTTCACATACTGATATACTTATTGGTTATAGAGGATTCCATTGTTCAAGACTAGCTCGAATGTTCAAGCATGATTTGATCAATAACTTGACCAATAATGAAGTTGTTCTTGAGGCATTTATGAGTTCTCCAAGGTGGATCGTCATAAACAATGCAAAGAGATCTTGGAGAGGATAATTTGGGCCATTGGAGATTGGTTCATGGATCTTGAGGTTGGTGGACTTTGGATCATCAAACATGATGATGGAAGTTTAGACAAATGGATTCATTGGTTATGGATCAAATCCACATTCAAAGATAAGCCATTGTGGAGTTTGGATCGAAAGTTGCTCTATTGGTTTTGGATCAAGTTTGCATTTAAAGAAGGCTTATTAAAACTGCTCAAGAGGTCCAATCCTTACAAGCCTATTGGAGTTGAGTCCGTGAAGCCCAATAAGCTATATTTAGTGGACTTAAGTGGTTATCCAGCCCATGCAACCTTTAATTACGAATTTTAGTTTGTTTTTGGTTAATTATGTTTTTGGTAGTTTTTCATATTGTTTACAAGCTATTTTTATGTTAAGTAGTAGAATTAGTTAGGGATTCATTTTTTTGGTAGTTGGTTCTAGAATTTTCCTTACTCTTTTGGATGACTTTTGTAGCCTATAAATAGGCACAATTACTGTTGTAGACACCAAATTTTGACACACCTTTTGTAAAAATATGTGTGTTACTTTATTTTAGGGGGGTATTTTTCATTTTTTCGGGAGTCGAGTACAATTTTCGCATATTATATCTAATTCGTCGTATCAAGGACAAAATGGTAATTTCACCCTGTAAATATTAGTTTATTTTATTTTATTTTTTCTAAATACATAATTTTACTATTTTTATCATTATTTATGATTTTAATGATTTTTAGGAGTCATTCATTATTTATTTAAAATTTTAGTATTTTTTAATTCAACGGCACGTTTTCCAATGCGCTATTTTTATGAGAATTTTCAAGTGAAAAATTTTATATATGCATTTTTGAATACTCATAAATTTTTTGTAAAAATCTCATAATTTTTAGAAGTCGTTTAGTATTTTTTTTAATTTTTGTCTTTTTATTTATTAAGGGCACGTTTCTCAAGAATGCATTAATCTTAAAAGTTTTTTTTTTTAGTGGAAACTTTAGTATATGTGTTTCACGGGATAATATATTTTTGTGTAAAATTTTTTTTTGTGATTTTTAAGAGTCATCTAGTATTTTTGTGATCTTCATAATTTTGTCATATTACGTCACGTTTTCCAATGCACCCTTATTTAAGAATTTTTGTGCGTGAAATATTTTATGTGTGCATTTAATATTTGCAGATTTCATGTAAAAATTTTTTTTGATAATTTTAAGGACTATTTGGTATTTATTTCGAATTGTATCTTTTTGTCCATGACATATTTTTCAACGGTGAATTAACTTTAAAATTTCAATCTTTTTTATTATTATTATTGAATTTTCTTTTAATGCTGAATTTTAATTTTAATTTTAGTTCTATTATTTTATTTTTATTTACTTTTTATTTTTTTATTTTATTTTTATTTTTTTCTAAGAAGTCCATAGAACTTTTATTTTTATTTTCTTCATTTTCTTACATTTTGTTTCTTTTTTCTCTTTTCTTCCTCTTTACCTATTTAAAAAAAAAAAAAAAGGGGCTGGAGCAGGCTGCGTTTTGCAGCCTGCTACAGCAGCAACATGGTTGCTTAAGCTGCAAAGCAGCCTTATGGCCATACTTAAAACCAACTCCATCATCATCACCACTCTCCCAACTCCCCTGCAATTCAGCAGATTTTTTGAGATTTTTGCTTGCATTTCACTCTCTTCTCTCTGCATCCCCTTCCCCTGCAACACCAAGCTCACACACATTGACACTCACATCTCCCCTTTTCAATTCTCACGACACACACACATCTGCACTACCAAATCACACACAGCACACACACCAGGCACACACTTACGCCACACTCTCTCTGTCTCCCTTACTTCACTACACTTGTAAACACTCAACTCACACACCAATTCACTCACCTGCATACACAGACCTGCACACACCATTTACACACCAACAAAACACACAACTCCATTTTTTTTCTCTCGGCTCTCCCACACGACACAAACACACACATCACATACTCACAACTCCCTTCCATCCTCAAACCTCTCATCCCCTTCCCCTGCACCTTCATCAGTCACCACAGACACACACCAATTCACTGCCTCCCCTTCCCCTGCACACAGACACAACACTCACCATTCTTTCCTCTCTTCATGTTCATCAAACACACACACACAGAACACACAACAAACACACACGCACAACACACAGAAACAGATTACACACCCCTGCATACACAATTGGACACAAGCACACCTGCACATTCACACAGCTTACACACACCAGTTCACTCTCAACTCTCCCAGGCATCCCTCACATTCACCACAGCCACCATCCACAAAAACACATTTCACTCACTCTCCCTCTCGGATCCTCTCTGCAACACAGTTCACACAAACCACACACAGAACTCACAATTCACACAACACACATTACAGTCCCTGCACTTCACCAAAAAACACACTCAACAGACACACACATTCACCTGCAGCTCACACATACACACACCTGCACATTCATTCCACAAAGCACACACAAATTCACACACACGGGCACACACAGATCACTCACACAAACACCATTCACACACCTCACTTTCACTCTCTGCAACATCTCCACATACCAGCTTCACAACACACCTGCAAAAATCACAAGACATATTCAAGGCCCATACACATTTTTGCACAAATAATTCACAGGCAACCACACACACATACCATCAGCAAGTCACACACGCACAGATACACTAACAATCACACACAGACGCAGGATCAGTCTACCAATTGGACAGCCCATATTCCACCACTACCGAAGGCCACCAACTCATCGCCGCAGCCAATTCACACTGCCTCCGCAGACCAAGGTAAATCTCTTGACCTCTCTCTCTCTTTTACCCCTTATGTGAGCATCTGATTTATGAATTTTGCTGGATATTCTGGATTTGTATTTAAATTGGCTATATGTGCTCAAGGGATTTCGAGAAAAGAGGCTTGCCTCTCTGCAAGAAATTGGTTTTATTATTGGATAGTGAATTCAGAGAAGAGAATAGGGAGATAGAGACCGACCGAGAGAGAGAAATAGAGAGAGAGAGAGACCTGCGAGAATAGAGAGAGAGAGAGAGGGAGCCGGACAGGAAAACTGGCGGGGAAAAGAAAGACCGGACGAGGAGAAGGAATCCGGCGAGAGAGAGAGAGAGAAGAGAGAACCAGAAGGAAATCGGGGGAGGAAAGAAGAAAAGAGGGAATGGAGAAAATAAGAAGAAGGAAAAGAAAAAGAGAAAAAAGAAAGAGAAAAAATAAAAAATTAAAAAAAGAGAAATCTGGGTAGAAGAAAAATATAGAAGAAAAAGAAAAAAAATGAAAAATGAAACCGGGTAAAAAAAAAAAAAGAGTTTTAGTGAAACTACGTTGTTTTGACGTAGTTTCACTCAAAACTATGTCGTTTTGATTAGTTTAGTTTTTTAATTTATTTTTAATTAATAATAGGTGTTAATTTTATAGTCCTTATACTTTTATTAATGTCACTGTGGCCCCGAGAATTTCTGATTTATGCATTCAAGTTTCCGTTTTTTATAGATTGACCCCCACAATTTAATTTTCTTTGCAATTAGGTCCCAATTAATTGCATTCAGGTCCCCCAACTTTTAGATAATTATAATTTTGGCCCCTACATTTTTCAATTTTCCATTTTGACCCCTATATTTTTATAAAATTATATTGTGACCCCTATACTTTTTTGAAATTACATTTTTACCCTTAAATATTTCTAAAAATTTTGTTTTACCCCCCTTTTTATTGTTGGATATTACAAATTGGTGTTTAATGTGGCTATAATTTACAAATTGAACCTTGAATGTTGCTTAAAATTGCAATTTGGTTTTAAAACTTGTTGAAAATTGTATTTTTCATATTTTAACTTGCTAGAATTTTATTTTTGTCCCCCCAACATTACTGGAAATTCTATTTTTGCCCTAAAATGCTTGCTGAAATTTTATTTTTGGCCCCCTATTGTTGCTGGAATTTATATTTTAGTCCTTTATGTTGCTGGAATTTGTTTTAAAACCTCCATTAACTGTTGGAAATTGTATTTTAGTCTCTTTATTTGTTGCTGGAAACTTATATTCTAATACTTATAGCTGCTGGAATTTTTTATTTTAGCCCTTTTATATAGCTGAAAATTGCAATTTGACCCTATACATTGCTGTAAATTATGTATTATTTAATGACTTTGCTGAAATTATATTCTTGGCCTTAAGTATTGCTGGAAATTTTATTTTTGGGCATTATACTTGCTGAAAATTATATTTCTAGCCTTTAAATTTGTTGTAAACTATGTCATTACCATTAATTAGGGTTTAAAATTATAATTTTACCCTTTTGATTTTGTTGTAAATTACATTTTCACTTTAGAATGTTGCCTAAATTTCATTTTTAATCCAAACCTTATAATATTTTATTTTTGCCAAAAAAAATTAAAATTAGTTAAGTCCTCAAAGCTTGTAATTATTGCTTTTCACATTCTATTTTATTTTATTTATGATTAATGTTCTAAAATTCGGTTTTGTTAGCCTAATTAATTGCTCCAATTAGTTTCTTTATTTCTCTTTTAGTTATTTTGGTAATTCTTATTTGTGTGTGGAAAACTTAATTACGTATTATTGTATTTTGTTTTATTATTTTATTTTACTTATTTATTTATTTAGTTTACTTAAATAATTTTCATTCTTTCGTCCTAAATATTTAATCATTACTTTTCTTTGATTCTAGTTTATTATTGCTATAATTGTTTTGCATTATTGTGATGTGTTTATAGTGATTAAGCTAAAAATTATTTAATTACTGTTTTTTTATTTATTTAAATAATGGTACCGTGATAAGTTTGTTCATGTTGTTAGCATTTGTACCGAGTCCTCGAACAGGAGGTACCTCGATTACCCTTTTTTAATTTCTTTTTATGTACTTCTACGTGCTCCTATGTGTTTTTCTATGTGTTTTCATGTATCTTTGTGCTTATAATTTTTATTCATGTGTGAGTATTTATTTATGTCATTGTTGTTTATTTGAATTTAATTTTGATTATTCAAAGAAATGTAATAGATAGGTAATATTCTATTTAGTAAAATTTTTTGTATTTAGATAGTTAATGTAATAGATAGTTTACGTGTTATCCATTTAACAAAAATCTTATGTACTTTAGATAGAAAATGTAATAGATAGGCTAGATAGGTTACCTTTTATTTTTATTTTTATTTTTAGATTGTAATTAGGCTTCTCCGGTGTAATAGTTAAGGCTTTTGTGTGCTATGTGCTTATGTGTTTTATTCGCTTTCCTTAGGACTTTGCATCTAGAATATCATGCTTATGTATTATGTGCTCCTATGTGCTATTATGTGCTTTTATGTGATTATTGCCTTTAATCCATGTTTTTGCTTTATTTATTTACTCGATTTATTATTATGTATGTGTATCGTCGCCACACTAGTCCAATGCTAGTTGTGGTTCATTTCAGTTTCTTCGCTAGTCCAACGCTAGCGGAGAATTTCTAAAAAATAGGCTAGTCCAATGCTAGGCCTTTAGGTCATTCTAGTATTAAAATCATTTCTTGTATGTGTTTCACGAACATTTCACACACATTTTCTCTTTTTAGGCCTTTTTCCATTTTCTATGAGTTTTTATATATACTTTATAACTTATTATCTATTTTAATACCTATTTAGTGCATAACATTTAGATTCCACTACACATAGAATTTTAGGTCATTTGTATGATTTTGACTAGAAATAGTCATCTACTCACGTGGGAAGCGATGGCGTACATGTTGTTCCCCCCTCCGTGAGTAGGAACAGTTAGTCACGAGTCCATTAGTCTCCCATACCCATTATGTTGCATATCCACTTTCTTTGTTCACTTACTATCTATATTACTATTTTCCTTTTCTTTTGCATTTCACTTTGCATCTACACTCGTGACTCCATCGGGGTCTATATTCGGGTTTTGCAATTAATGCGAATATCTCGACCTAAACTTCAATGGAATATTTTGTCCCTTAACGATACCCATTTTAGGACTAGATTTGCATTCATATAGTTGCATCCAAATGCGATAAAATCTTAGGGTTATATTAGGAAAATTTAGACTAAACCTCGCAACTAGTTTCGGCTAGGTTGAAAGGGTGCCTTAGGTGCGAGCCTTTGCCTTCCCTTTCTTCAACTGTGACTCCCGAACCTTTTTTCTCTTGTTTTCAAAGACTTGGAGTCGTCTAAAAGGGTTTTTCTTGTTTTTCCTATATTTTTCCAAAAATCATTTCTTTAAATAAATCATTCTTAATTTTCTTACCTTTCATAAAATATTTTCGGGTGACTTGGTACACCAAAACTCAATACCAAGTGGCTAACTCCCTTTTTACTAAAAACCCTTTTTAGACTCTATTTTCGAGCCCAAAAACCGTCGCATTTTCAAAGTCCCATTTTAGGCCCTTTTTCTTTATTTTTAAAATAAAGCATTTTTGTCACATTTTTATTGAATCATCTTTTACAAAGCATTTTCGAAAAAATTACTTTTACGAAAATTTACGCGCTTCTTTTCCAATAAACAAAATCACATTTAATCCATCTTTTTCCTTTTTCCGACTTCCTTCGAAAAATGGGACGCGACAACTGCTACAAATTACATAAGTTTGATCAATAAAATTGAGTGTTTGCTCTTTATTGAGTGTTTCTTGGTTTTGGGATTAGAACTACTCTTAGTTTTATCAAGCCTAAGCTTGTGACGACTTAAATTCTTGCTTAGAGTGATTTTCTTTTGTGTTGGGTCAAATTCTTAAAGCCTTAAACTAGCATATTGAACTAACTCAAATTGGTCTAGTTTAGGTCCTTAGGAGTTCGTGATCTTCATTGAAGAAGGGCTCAAGGCGTTTGGCTTGGAGTTCATCAAGTGGTCTTGGCAATGTTCCACGATTCTGTGCGTATCATCTACCCAAGTCAAATTCAAGTCATTTCATTCTAAAAAAAATTCATGTCATTTTGAATAACTCGCCAACCCGTGGTAGATCATATTAGGGCCAAGTCTGTTGCCCTGTAATGGGTTGTCAAGCTTGATTCGAATCAGCGGGTTTCATGTTATATTTGAGTCTCAATTCTACCCGTTGCCTAACCTAATTACCATCCCTAGTGTTTCTTGACTAGATTTTTTTTTTTTTGTAATAAAGGAAATATATTTACATATTATATCTACAAAGCATGCTAATTGCTTTTCTCCCTGTTAACCTATAATGAGTTTGCATTCATGAAATGACCTAATCCAATAGATGGTTGATTACAAAAGTGGGAGAAGTATTAAACTTAATACCTAAATTAGACAAAAAATCTGCACAAAAATTTCCCTCTGTATATGTATGTTGGAAATTAATATCAATTCCCTAAGAGTATACTTTACAATCTTCCACCAACACCAAAACATGGAGAGATATTTCACATTTATCTTGCAACATATCAATGACCATGTTGAAGTCAGATTCTACAATTAATTTTTTCAACCCTAACTCCTTTACAGTCATGATGCCAACGCTGATACTCCAAAATTTTGCAACTAGGCTTGTAAAAATGCAATCTTCCCGTAGTATCCACCAAGCCATTTGCCTTGCTCACCTCTAAAAATGCCTCCAATGCTAGCTTCTCCAGGGTTCTCCTTTGTCGCACTGCCCATGTTTACATTTACAACATCTACAGGAGAAAAAGTCCAATTAATTAAATCCCTTTCTTTAAATTTTGCTACTGACTTACTTGCATTAAATGCCGAATGAATTTCTATTGCATAGTTCAGTGCTAGTTGAGCAGTCATAAAGGTTGGTTTATGAGCACCTTTAAAGCATTCCTAGTTCCTAGCTTTCTAGAAACCCTCGAGAATTGTGATGAACAAATAGCTCTAAGGGATATTCCATCTTAAGACTCTATCTCTCTAGCTTACATTGTACTTAATCCGTTAAAAAAATCCAGGTTTATATCCATTGCTACTTCATTCTTGGGTAAAAAATAATTCCAAACTTGTTTAACTCAAGAGCAATCCCAAAACAAATGAGTAATATCTTTGTAGATACCAAATTTTGATACACCATTTATTTTTCAAACTTTGGAAGCATGTTTATATTTTTTGGGGTCAAATTCTAATTTTCAATAAAAAGGGAAAAAAAATTAAGTAATTTAGGGGGCAAAATAGTAATTTTTAATTGTAAATATTTTTTCATCAATTTTGACATTTTCAATTCATATCTTGTATTTTTTTAAATATTTTTTAAATTTTTGTGATTTTTTCAGATTTAATTGATATTTTTCTTATATTTCGCCAGCACAGGACAAAATGATAATTTTGCCTCACGAACACCATTTTTGCTCATTTCAAATCCAAAATTTATTTTTCAAGTTTTTAAGCATGTTTTTAAATTTTTTTGATTTTTTCGGAGACGATTGCTATTTTTTTGTAAAATACTACGTTCAGGGGCAAAATTGTTATTTTATATTTAAACGTATTTTTTACTAATTTTTGAGTCATAAATGCATTTTCTAGGATTTTAAGCTTATTTTTAATTTTTGATAATTTTTCGAGATCAATAGGTATTTTTCTGTATATTTTCGTTGTCTAGGGACAAAATCATCATTTTACATTTCAAACCCATTTTTTGCCAATTTTTGAGTTATAAATGTATTTTCTAGGGTTTTAAACTTATTTTTAATTTTTGATAATTTTTCGAGATCAATAGGTATTTTTATGTATATTTTCATTATCTAGGGGCAAAAGCGTCATTTTACACCCGAACGCGTTTTGATCAGTTTTAAGCTCTAACCTTTATTTTGAAATATACTTTAAATTTTTTAACAAATTTTGGAGTTTATTGTCATTTCTTTGTATTAATTTTTAATTTTTTGGATTAAAAATATTTTTTAAAATAAAATTAGAATTTTTTTTACCGACAGCATTTTTGTTATTTTGTAGTATTCTTGATGACCAAGACAACTAACTCTATAAATACCCCCATTAAAATAAAAAAAGTAGAAGGAGAAAATAAAAAACCCTACAAGCATATATTCTTTTCAACTATTAGGATCAAAACACATATTGTTACACCATAAAACACACACTACATCCGTTCTTTTCCATTTTTCCTAGCTACTGTTCGTCAATTCAATTGGAATTTACTGTTCATCTTCAAGAAACAAGAATCCAAGGGTAACATCTTAATTTAACTTTTATGATTCTTTTACAGCTTTTAGATTGTTTATTGGTTGCTACTCTTTGGAATTTCATTTTTCTGGTTTTGTTCTTTTTGGTTTCGTTTCTTTGTTTTGTGAGTTGTGTTTCTTTTTTCTAGTTTTTCTCTCCTTCTCATTTCTTCATCCCTGATCATCGAAACTCTTGTATCTCCACCTTCTTTTTCCAACAGTTCAACCGAGCCCATCTCAAATCATCACCACTCCTCATCCTTACACTGTCTCAGAACCATATCAACACCTAGAAACAGCTTTCAAAAGCTAGGAAGCTACCATTTCTCATCAGCCCCCTGCTCACACAATCACTGACGGTCCACAGAGCACCAACATACCACCGTAAAACCACCTGACTTAGCCTTCACCATTCCAGCCTAATTTTCACTCAAAATCACAATCCAAACCACGCCACACAACCCCCCAATCAATCCAAAATCACATGCAAAAACAATCATCATAGCCAAAACAACAGACTCAATCGTAGCCCCACACTCAACAACCTCCTCCTCTGTACCACTACAGAACCCAGAAAGCCACAAATACGAAGTTCCAGCCAACCCCAACTCGATCACCACCAACATCATTAGCCCCCTGCAAAGCAAACAACAACTAACGAAAAATCAGTTTCAATCCCTTAAACGCGTTTCCACAATCTTCAAATAACTACATTTAGCCTTACAACTTCACTGGCAGGCTGTGACTCTCCCACTACAACCATTCCAATTGCCATTCGAAAATTACAATTGAAAACCATAAACCCAAATCAGTCAGCACAGCACCGAAACCACCAATACCGAGCACCTGCAAGAAGAAATAACAACAAAGCAGTAAAATCCCAAAGCCACTTATAATCTCTGCCACAAAACTACCATCACCGCACATGGCCAAACCAGACCCAAAGCCATCTGCGCCGCCCATGCTTTCACTTTCACAATCGGCCATCAACAGTCGTCCTTAGACAGCCATACCACCACTTTATCAGCAACCCATAATCAACCCCAATTAGCTATATCCTCCAAATCCCATCACTATCGATCAACCATAACCGCGCCAAAACTCCCTACATCCACAATTCCACTGTCCCCATAGCTCTCCACCATCTCCGCTACCACTGCCCTAACTGCAATTACCAATTTCGCCACCATCTCCTCTCTCACAAAAGCCCTACACCGAAAGAGAGAGAGAGAGCGAGAGAGAGAAACAGAGAGACAGAAGGTTTGAGCTCTGATTTTGGGGAGATAACAGAGAGAGGCAGACAGAGAGAAAGAGGGGAATAACGAGGCAAAAGAGAGAGCAACAAAGAAGAGAGGAAAGACAATGAGAAGAAGAGAACCAGAGAGGGCCAGAACGCAGAGAAAGAGAGGAAAAGGAGGAGAAAAGAAGCTGGAGCGGGAGAAGAATGAGAAGCAAAAGCAAGAGAGAAATAAAAGAGATAGAGTAATGAGAGAGATAGATAACAGAGACAGCAAGAGAAAATTGAAAAGAAAGGGAAAGAAGAAGCTAAAAGAAATCGCCTACAGAAACAAAAGTGGAGAAGAGTGAAAACAGAGAGAAACCAATAGAGGCCAGTGAAAACCAGCGAGAGAGAGGAAAGAGAAAGCAGGAAGAAGAAGAAGAAGAAGAAGAAGAAGAAGAAGAAGAAGAAGAGAGAAATTCGGGTGGGAGAGAGAGAGAATAGAAAGCGAGAAAAATGAAAAGAAAAATCTAGTAGAAAAGACGAGAGAGGGGAAGGAAACTTTGGGAGGAAAAAGAAAAATGATTTTGGGAAGGGAGTTTAGAGTTTTTTTTATTTTTTTAGTTTAGTTAATTTCTCAATTAGTTGTGATTTAGTTCAATTTTAGCTTAGTTTATTAATTATTTCAGCGAATTAGGTAGTTTTAGATAACTAACCTAGTTTAGTATTACTTATTCTTTTATAACAATAGTATTTATGTTAAAGCCCTTTTCTTCTTTCCTATCGTTAATATTGCCCCTACAGATTTATTGGTTTATGAAATTGAGGCCCTCATAATTACTGATTGATCCCCTAGATACTATTTTCTTTCAATTAAGTTCACAATTGCAATCATGTCCCACACTTGTCGAATTTGTTATTTTAATCCCTATTTTGTCTTAATTTGCATTTTTTTACCCCTTTATTAGTTAGAATTTTCAATTTTTACCCCTTAGCCCTTTAGTTTTACAATTTTCCAATCTAGCTCCTTAGCTTCATGGGATTTACATGTCTTGCCCCTCCCAATTTACTTTACTTTTGCATTTCTACCCCTTTAGACTTAAGCGAATTTCTAATGTACCCTTTAAGTTTTATAGAATTTTATTTTAAGCCCCCCTTAGTTGCTAAAATTTATTTTTTATCTCAATTTGTCAATACTTATATATTTTAGATTTTGTTTGTTTAGACTGCGATACCTTGACGCGTTTATTCATGTTTTTAAGCATTAGTGCCGGATCTTCAAAGAGATACCCCCATTTCTCGTTAATTTCGTTTTATGTGCTCCAATGTGTTGTGCTTTATGTGATATGTTATGCATTTTCTTCACATGTTTCCTATTTTATATGCTTTTTGTGTATTTATTTACTTTATGTTATTTAATTTTAAATTTTATTATTTTGACAAAAAAATGTAATATTTTTGTATTTAGCTAATCAATGTAATAATTAGATTACATCTCTTATATTTTTATCAAAATTTTTGTATTTAGATAGCAAGTGTGATAGATAGGTCGTTTTTACTTTTTCCCTTAAAATTGTAACTTAAACCCCCCCGATGTAGTAGTTAGGGTTTATTTGCTTTTGTGTGTTTGTGTGCTTATATGTTTTATCACATTCCTTAGGCTTTTGCATCTAGATATCATAATTATGTGTTACGTGCTCCTATTTGACTTTATATGTCTTTGTATGTTTAATTTGCTTTTATTTCATGTCTTACTATTTTAATTCATGTTTTTATCAGTTTTGTTATTCCGTCACCACACTAGTCCAACGCTAGTTGTGGTTGTATTGCTTTCCCACTTGTTCAATGCTAGAGGAAATCTCTAGAAAGGGCTAGTCCAATACTAGATTCTTAGGGCATTTTAGTGCTAGGTGCACTCGTGTGCATTTAACATCATTTCACACACTATTCCTTTTTTTTAGTTTTCATCATTTCTGCATGATTTTTATATTCGTATATGTTTTAACTTTATTATTATATATTTTTAAGTATTTGACAATGCATGATATTTAGGTTGCCATTTCACTTTGACTTTTAGGACATTCGTGTGATCCGACTAGAAATAGTCGCCTACTCACGTGAAAAGCGTTGGTGTACATGTCATTCCTCTCTCCGTGAGTAGGAACATTCAGTCACGAGTTATTAGTTCTCGTACCCGTTATGTTGCATCCCCACTTTCTTGGACAATTACTATTTATACTATTTTCCTTTTTCTTTTTCTTTTTGCATTTCATTTTGCATTCACATTCGTGACTCCCTCAAGGTCTCGACTCGGGTTTCGCAATTAATGCGATAATCTAGACCAAGCCTCGACTGGACATTTCGACCCTCTTGATACTCATATTTAGATTTAGGACTTGTATTCATATAGACACATCCGAACACGATAGAATTTAGAGTTAATTTAGGAAAATTTGATTAAACCTCACAACTAGCTTCGACTAGATAGAAATGGTGCCTTAGGTGTGAGCCTTTGTCTTCCCTTTCTTCAAATGTGACTCCCGAACCTTTTTCTCTCATTGTTGTAGACCGGAGTTGAAAAAGAATTTTCAAATATTTTTTCTAAAATTTTTATTTTGTTTTGTTAAATGATTTTTTGGGTGACTTGGTACACCCAAACTCAAAACCAAGTGGTGACTCAATTTCTAATAAAATCCTTTTTCAAAATTAGTTGGCCAAAACTGTCGCACTTTTAATCACGGCCTTATTTTGTTTTAAAATGTTGTTTTTTCTTAAATAATACTTTTTCAATAAAAACTCAATTTTTTCTCACACACGCACAATTTTTTCAAAACTTATCTTTTCGAAAAGGGTCGTCAGACTAGATTGCCTTTTGGAGCGCGACAGTCAACAATCCACTAGTACCTCATCGATTTCAAACACGACAATCTTCCTTCACACAACCATATATGTGGCAAAAGGCATCTACTGTAAAGTTCCTTCTAAGTCTCATATCATTAGAGAGTATTTTTCCATACTTCAATGTTCAAATAAACCCCTTGAGCTTTTGTGGAAGTCTTAGTTTCCAAATCCAACTCCATCTCCCAACTATAGTATTCCTACAAAGCTTTTGGTAAGCAGATTTTGTAGCGAATTTACCTGAGTTATTTGCACCCCAAATAGGTTTTATCTTTAGTAGTTGTGGCCTTGGAGATAGGGGTCACAATGATGATATGAATTATCTTATCTGGGAGCATGTGAGTGAGGTAATCCACATTCCAATTTCCCTCCTCTGAAAGGACTCTTGCAATTTTGAGATCATGATCATACTGTGTGAGTTCTGTTAAGCTGAACGAGTCTAACTATTTGTCCAATACCCACAAATTATGCCAAAAAGAGATACTTATACCTTTTCCCACAATCCACTTGGTGTTCCCAGCAACAAAGTCCTTGGTCCTAGTGATGGCCTTCCAAGTATGAGATGTGGATTTCTGAGAAGCATACTCCTTTAAAGGACAATTTTTCAAATACCTGGCTCTCAAATTTTGAACCCAAAGCATATCATTCTCAGCACTTAATTTCTAGCTAAGCTTTGAAAGAAGTGCCATGTTATTTCTTCTACTCTTTCTAATCCCCAGGTCCCAGAAGCTTTACCTCTGCAAACAGTGTCCCGTTTTACCAAATGCACATTCCTTTTCTCCTCTACGTTCCCCCAAAGGAAATTCCTATTTAATCTGTCCATCTCATTACACATCGATGCAGGTAACAAGTTAGTCTACATAGTATAGTTAGGAATAGATGCTGTAACACTCTTAACGAATGTTGCTCTACCCATGAAAAACAGAAACCTAACTTCCTAACCCCAGAGTTTTTTGTAGATCCTATCCAAGACATCTTTAAAATAAAAAAAAAAGTCTTGACTATACATATTTGTTGAAACTTAGCAAACATTGTCCCATTTTTTGTTGACTAGACATTATGTCTGCATGTATAAATACCTAAGATGCTATCATAACATGGCATGTCAGTACTCTTCCTCTCTGCTAACATTTTATGGTACTAGCAACCAAAATTTAATAAAAGAATTAATAGCATCAAATCTGAACAGTTTCGCTTGATTCCATTTCTTGTCTCCTAAAAATTAATAGCAGATGATCGAATTACAATTTGTTTTAGCAATGATATTTAAAGAAAGTACCTTTGAATGAAACTAATTTATGATAACACAAGTGAATAGTCTATTCTGCCTTGAAACTTCAAGAAAACTTTTTTTTTCTTTTTATAAAAACTAAGTTTGATTAGAACTTTTCCCTAATGAAATAGAATAAGTTTATATTGTTGCATCAACTAAATGGACGGGACTTAAAAAAATTTCACAATTAATTTCTCATTAATTCATTATTGAGTAGTATTTTATTTGGCCCATTATATGTTACGAATAATTACTGTTGATTATGAAAGTATCATACAAGTGATTTCATTACCGTGCAAATATTTATGAAGCATTTTAATAGGAATGGTTATTTGTCATCGTCTGAAAAAAAGAAAAGTGAAGTTATATTCACATTTTAAATCAAGATATCGTCTAAAAGCAACTTTTAATTTGTTACTCATCTTTTATCCTTATATATAGTGTCACTTCTTTATATAGTTGGTATTATGTTGATGTGTATTGCAAATCCAAATGAAATAAGAATAGAATCTACTATTATAAAAGTAAAAAAACAAAAGTTGGGACTACAAAATGGCAAATAAATTTGAAATTCAAATAGGTTTATATAATTATGTATTTATATCAAATTACTTGGGAATGATGGTAGAAGCACAAAATGAACTGATAGATTTCAATGTTATGAGAAAACAAATGAGAGCGTATTGTTGTCGGTTTAATTAGTTTCTCTTCTTGGCTATGCGTTTTTTTTGATGTGTTTATTCTTTTTGTTCTTGTGGCATTCGACCTCTTTCTTGGGTTTTTTTTTTTATCAAAATAGACAATAATCCTTTTCTTCCTCTTATTTAATTTAGTTTCAAAGCATTGTGCTTTCAAGTGGCTTTGCAGTGCCAGAGGGATATTCTTTACAAGTATTTTTTTTTTAAATTGAGATGAGGAGTGTCAGTTTGGCAAATTTTAGACCACACATTTTGATACCTATCATGTTTGCCAAGGTACTCCTTTTGCCACAAGAAATATTTTTTTGAGAATAAAAGGAAATTTCATTAAACCAAATCATAGGTTACAACAAGCATTACATTACTTGGAAAATCAGAGAACCACAGGCATTTGCCTTTTACATCAAGAGCTAGCTTAAATGCTATATGAGCAGCTGAGTTAAACGTCCTATCGACATAATTGCACTTAACATTAGGGAATAATTTTAACAAAACTTTGATTTCTTCAACCAGATGACTTGTTCTAGAAAGGTCAGATTTTGATCTATTTATCTTGTTAACAACTGAAATAGCATCTCCTTCAAGTTCAAAATGTGTGATATCCATTTCTCTTGCAAAATCAAAGCCATTCAAAAATGCCAATGTTTCTGCATGCTCAGCATCTGTACATTGAGTAATATTTTCAACCAAAACTGCTAAAATATCTCCTGTGTGGTCTCTAACAATAACTCCTACTCCTGATCCTCTATTAGAGAAAGATGCATCAACATTGATTTTGAGATAATTTTCCAAAGGAGGTTTCCACCTGCTATTAGATGGAAGCAGATTCTGATAGCTGTGTACACACAAATTTCGTGTCTGCGAATAAAAGACAAAAAAAATTGCACAAATTGAATTTATTAATTTGAAGTAAAAAAGTTACAATCTCTGGATGAATTTCTTTATAAGAGAAATTATTTTCTGATTCTTCTCTTCATGAACAATTAATTCAAGGGCCCAAAAAGGCTTGTTCTTGAATTAAAATTGGATTCTCCGTAGGAAACGGTTGATTTGATTTTGTCGTCTCGAACACTTGAATCTTGAATTTTCAAGCCTCCAACACGAACACAGGAACTTGGTTGAATTTGAACTTGGACTTGAGGACTTGATTTGCACTGGAACTTGGCTTGAGAGACTCGAGAGAAAAATCTCTAAAGAATTTTGTAAAGCTTTCTTTAAGCTTTTGGAGAATTTGTCACATATCCTTACTTGGGAGGATGGAGCCCTTATTTATAGCCAAAATTAGGGTTTAATTGGCTTAAAAAGACACTCTCTAGAATTCTCCATCAACTTGGGTTACTTGTGACTTAAGAAATCCATTTAAAGTAGGTTTTAGTAAATGGGTCGGCCGAAATAGTCTAATGTGAATTAATAAAATTAATTCACTTTAATTTAATGGGTATTATAATCGAACTTGAGACCCATATTTCAATGGCCCAACTTATAAGTTTAGACATAAATGAATTTGAAGATATTAAAATTTAACTTGAAGCCCATATGCCAATGTCCAATTTATAAGTCCAAACATAAATGAACTTATAAAATAATTTATATTTAATTTAATTTAATCAAGATCAATTTAATTTGTTTAATCTTGACTAATTAAATTAAAATAAAATATCAGTGTCTACAAATGCCCCCTACTTCAAGCTTGGTGGAATATCGATTGTCAAATATCGTAAACAAGGCTTGAAGTATTGACATCTATGTCTGCAACTTTGCATGCCATATAATTGGAAGAGCCACAATTAAACTCCATTCTCTCTTGAGTTTGAAGTAAAGCCGGCAAAATACAACTTGGAAATATCATTTGAACACAACTTTTAGAAATTTCCTTAACATGATTAGGTAGTCAACCCATGCAATTTCCATATTGCTTAGCATTATTAAACCAAAGGAAAATACCAAATAAATCAAGAGAAGTTAGCAACATATTCATTGACTTCTAGAAAGTAATATGCAGTAACTTCCCAAATTGATCAGTGAACCTTGGCCACGTAAACTAAAGGCATTGACCACCAAAGCATGATGACTAGAATTTGGCAAAATCATAGCTTCGGCCCACAAACTCCAAAGAAGAGCCATTAGGAAGTCAACCTTTTAAGAAACATTTCAATTGTCTTTTACGTGAAAGTGGCAGAGCTTATGTACCCAAAAACCCAGGTCTGCTTCTGGCTTCGTTACTTTCTATTTCAAAATAGGAAAATTCCAACTCAAAATAGGCAAATCCCAACACTTGCAACAATCTGAAATACAGACAGCTTCAGTGCAAACATAAATGAGTAACTGCCAATTCTTTGACTTTCCAAAATAATGGAAATTAGGTGCTCTCCACCGCTTTGTGTCCATTATATATGCAGTTTTCCGAGCATAAACTGCTCCACATTAAAGCTCAAGAACTCGACCTACACATTGACAAAGAAATCAACTCGGCAATTTCGTCTTGTGGCACTTCCCTTGCAGGTAACCTTCACCTCACCTCTTGATAGAATATTTAATCTTTGAGCTTAACTTTGACTGCAACATAGCTTGTCAATTGGCATGAATGTTGTCTAACATGTTTGTCAACTGTTGCTGAAAATTGGACTTCTCCCAAATTTATTTGTTGCTGGAATTTTCAACCCTTTTATCTTGCACTCTAAAAACTTGTTGAATGTTCTCAATAAACACCCACATCCTGGATTTTGAAGGCCACTTCCATCTTGCTAAACTTGTTGCACAAAATTTTCTTCCACAATTTTGAATTTATGTAATGCGCATCCAAATCAAGTTGTGTAAGCCATGTGTTATGTCAACTAGCTACTGCAACTTTGCACCACATAATTGTCCTGAATTCTAAACGTCAAACTTTTGCTTTGCTGCCGAAATTTCATGGACTTCCTTCTTTTTTTTTCTCTTTTTTTTTTTTTGCTTTGCTGAACACTTAAATTTCCCACTTGAATTTAATAAGTCCAAATCGCTTGATCACTTGAAACGAGCTTTGCTAAACCTCACGACATTAGCATAATTCTTGTGGCATGAGTGCATACTATTTTGCAGCTTAAATAACAAGAAACAATACTTGGAAAATTTTGAAGCTTTGACCATGCATATGCAATACTTGTTGCTGCAAAAAAAAATTTTTTTTTTTTGGAAGACACCTTCATTCAAATTTTCCACAATGTCACGTGTTGATGTTCTCAAACTATGAGAAAAAAAATTTTTTTTTTGCACTTCCCGTTGAAAATTTTTTTTCTTTTTTTTGTGAATGCCACTTTCAACTTGGGTGCTTTTTTTTTTTTTAAGATTGCTCCAATAACACTCGCAAATAAGCCATGGTATTTTTCAAATCTTCAAGGAACTTCTCAAATTTTGGTAAGTTATCCTTCAAAATTTGTATTACCTGTCTTCTTTTTTTTTTTTTTTTGAATAATTTGCATGCTACTTCACCACGGCCTTGAGAAATTTGTGGAGACAATAATTTCAATGATAGTCCCACAAGACTTGAGAAATCCATAAAGGCACCAATTTCGATGATAGCCCTAAAGGCTTAGAAATCTGTGGAGGCACCAATTTCGATGATAACCCCATAAGGCTTAGAAATCCGTGGAGGCACTAATTTCGATGATAGCCCCACAAGGTTAAGAAATCCGTGGAGGCACCAATTTCGATGATAGCCCCACAAGGCTTAGAAATTCGTGGAGGCACCAATTTCGATGATAGCCCCACAAGGCTTAGAAATCCGTGGAGGCACTAATTTCGATGATAGCCCCACAAGGTTTAAAAATCTGTGGAGGCACCAATTTCGATAATAGCTCCACAAGGCTTAGAAATTCATGAAGGCACCAACTTCGATGATAACCCCACAAGGCTTAAAAATCCCTAGAGACACCAATTTCGATGATAGTCTCACAAGGCTTAGAAATCCATGGAGGTACCCATTTTGATGATAGCCCTACAAGGCTTGAGAAATCACCGAAGACATTAATTTCGATGATAGTCCCACAAGGCTTAGAAATCCATGGAGGCACCCATTTCGATGATAGTCCTATAAGACTTAGAAATCACAAAGCCGTTGATTTATATAGCATCTTTGAGCAAATCACTTGTGGATTCCCATGCTCATTGTGCTTGAAGAGCTTTATTTTGATTTGCACCTCCATAGTGCTTGACAAGTCTTCTTTGATTTGTGCACTAACAGCACATGGATGAACCTTACTTAGACTTGATTCGACAGCACATGGATGAGTTTCATTTAAACTCATATATCCATAGTGCTTTGACGGGCCTTATTCTAGCTCGTCTGTCGATAAAGTCTTCAAGTGAGGTGGTGCTAAATTATTGCTTTAGGCATCGCACCATTTTCAAGATTCACCGTAATGACCTATGCATTTTTCCAATTAAAGTTATCAACTAACCCATATTGATTTTTTTTCTTTTCAGGATCACGCAATGGTGACATTTAAAGATCTTAGCATTTTAGGCCAAAAACACCTCTTAATCATTGATCACGTTGACAAATCTGATGAAAGGGAAACCAAATTATTGGTCCATCCTGCCATGTATGAAAATTTTGCTGAGAATTGCCCTCAACACAAGTGTTCTCATCTAGACAATTGGTCATCGGAGATTCTTCAAAATGATAGTATAAGAGTTTACTCATTGAGGTCTCTTATTCATACGAAGGATCCTAGAATGACATCTTTTTAAACTCTTGGTAGGTGCATCATTTCTAGAGAAGCACATTGGGAAAGTCTTTTAAAACTCAACGGAGAATTTGGCTTTATTGAGAAATATTGGGAATGGCTTGAGAACATCTTAAGGAGAAGTAAACAGATTTTTCGAGACGCCTCTCTTTATGAAGCTTTATATGCATCACTCTTCACGTATGATAGAAACCCTAACATTGTCCGAGCGTTTTGTGAGACATGGTGTCCAGAAACTAACATGCTACATACCTCAACTGGCGAATTGTCACTTTCTTTATGGGATCTACACCGATTAAGAGGACTTTCCATCATTGGCAATGTTTACGAGGAGGTTATCCAGTGTGTTAGAGAATTAACAAGTTTTGACGAAAAGAAAACTAGATATCTTCCTCAAAGTTGCGAGTACTTATTTGCAGCTTTTCACCATCTCCAAAAAAAAAGAGACCACCATGTTAGGGGTTCGTGTTAGTCAGTAGATCAATTTCTGGTTCAATGGGAAGGCCAAATATCAAAAGCCAAAACCCAGGAGGTTGAAGAAAGTATCTCGTCCTCAATCCACTCAAAATTCGAATGGGCAAATTGGTAAATCGGGCAGACTTTCAGATTTAGGAGTCAATGCCTTCAACACTCTTGGAGTTAAAACTCAACTAAGAGAAAAAACATATCTTGCGGCATTTATATCATGTTGGTTGTGTGTTTTTGCTCTACTCTGTGAAGATCTCCATGTTATCAGACCTACTACATTTAAGTCTGCAAGCATAATGGCATCTGGTCGCAAAATTTGTCTTGTTGTTCCAACTCTTCTCAATATATACAAGGAATTGAATAAGGTTGCACATTCACCGACTCCGGGACATTCAAATACTTCTTTTCAGTGCATTATGTATATGCATGGTTGGTGCAGTACTTTTCAACTCATTATCTTACTCCTAAAGCTCTGCCAGCACCTATGATGACCAATTATTCTGGAGAATATGGAGCTCGATACTATGATGAGAATGAAGCTCACAATATTATTCATATTGGTGATAAGGTGCGATAGTCAGAATTTCATTAGTGGGGAGCAAAAATGAATTATTTGTTGATAATAATAAATTATCAACTCTAGAACTTGGTTATTTTCTTTGTGTGCGCTCAAATTACTTGGTCTTTCATGTTGAAGAAAAATTCTTGATCGAGCTTTATAACCCATACAGATTTGCTCAGCAATTTGGATTTCGTCAAGACATTCCAAAGGAACTTGGGGTTGAAGTACGTTCTACCAACTACGAACTAAGTCAAACAAATCTTATTCGCAGCGGAACCAATGCAAAGCTGCTCTTTCCCGCTTCTCCCTTAGATACCATCAAATGCGTCTCGTCGAGTTTTCAAATTTGGTGGTCTAAAACTCACAAAAAATAAATGCTTGAGGATCAAAGTACTTTAGTGGTAAGTTTTCAATCGACAGCGGAACATAAGAAGTCGAAGGGCAAAGACCTGGTAGATTTGATTGAACCTTCTAAAAGAATTAGTGCTCAAGAGTCAAAAACTAGAACAGCCAAATACGCCATAGAGGAAGAAAGAAACTCAAGGGACTCGAAGGACAAGACTGCTCCACCAAAAGATGCTGTTGACAAGGAAACAACTCAAAAGAATGCTTCTCGCCATTTTTCTTCTATAGTGGTGAAGGCTAATGGCCACAAGATCGCAGATTGTCATAAAAAGAAGCGGGACAATTCTTTGCTTGAGGATGATGAGCAATCCCACAACAGTGATCAACATTAGAAGAGCAAAAAGAACAAGGTAACAACCTCTACTTTGAATGATAATGACTTTAAACCCTAAAAGATTCTTTAAAACCATTCCAGATATATCTATACCTAGCATTAACCTTTCACAAATTTTAAGATTCATTTCCATCATCTAGTTTCTCCTTGACTTCATTTTTCGAAAACATCACATTAGTTTTGAATTTATTTAGATGTCTTTATGACAAATATTGAATCACTTTGTATGCAGTTGGATGATCTACCATTGGTATTCATTGATGATCAAGAAGCTAGTCAAGATTCAGTTGATGGGCCTGATACTTTCGAACTTTTGGCAAAGCAAATGTCTAATTCTCCTCAACTTGAAGATCTGGTGATAGTATCAAAAAACAAACAAGTGAAAAGATTCAAAATTTAGACTCTGCTCCTTGCGAAGAAGAGTTAGATGCCCAATTGACTATTAAGAGAAAGAAACTCAACATATTCGATCCGCCAATGTGGCCAAAATAACCACAAGTTTCTGAATTTTGTCCTGAAATTGTAATTTAGATTGTCGTCAAAGTTACATTCAGATGATGTGGAACAATCTTAAATGACAGATATCTAGTAGACCATTGAAGCGCATGTTATCACTGGAGGTCAAAGCTAATAGCATCATGGCGGAAATGGATAGTAGCAATGTTATCAATCTTTTACTTTTACAGGGTCTTTTGAAAACCTTCTTTGAAAACGTTGCTCAATATGATTCCACCAAATTCATACTTTCAGAGAAAGTTCTTGTCGAATCTTATGACAAGTTACTTGCTGCTGCTGCACGTCGCCTTAATAATGCTGAAATTTTAGCAAAACAGCAAGTTGAGAAGATTTTGTCCCACATGAATAGGCTTGCAGACATTGATCATGAAGAAGAAGAATTGAAGACACGACTTGAACTATTGGATACTCAGAGAAAGGAAACTTTTTCACTAATAAAGAAAGATGATGGGGAGCTTTTTGAAAGGCAATCTAACGTTGAGAATTTGAAAGCAGAAGTCGTCAAAATTGAAACTTCAACCCCTTTACTTGCTAAAGAAAGCGAAACTTTAGAAAAGAAAAAAGAATTGCTAGAAGCAAACCGCAAAGAGTTAATAGAGTTCAAACTCTAGATTTTGTAGCATTTTTTTGTCTCTTGCATTCCTTTATTGAGTAGACTTTTGTAATCGATTCATTTATTTTAGCAAAAATTAGTATCAAACTTGTAATTTGATCTAAAGTACATTTACTTTATTAATAAAAGTCCTCAATTTTTCGTATTTGTATTTCTCCCTCCTTTTATACTTTATTTTACTTCTTTGCTTTAATAGTTCAAATTTAAAACTATTAAATGTAAGAATTAAAGCAAACAACCAAATTTTATCTAATATAAAAGAATACTTGAAATGTATCGTTCAAATATTATGAACAAAATACATTTTATTTTTTGTATTCCTTCTTCTTCTTTTTTTTTGTTAGAGTAAAATTTAAGTTTTCAAAAGGAACACATAATGTGTTAAAAATGGTGTAATTGAACTTAGGAGTTGTCTCCTAAGCTGCCTACGTATCTCAAAAAGGAATCAAGTCACACGTAGTTAGGAGTATCTATTTGTTTACCACCTTAGATTTGGTGCAGTGTTTTAGCAGTTTAACCACGTACTACACTATTGGTGGTTGCCATCCACAATTTTAGCTCGTGCGGGCTAGGAGCAACATGCAGTTTAGGCTCATGCGTCGAGGAGTATTTTACTTTCTTATGGCAAAAATTGCTTCAAAAATTTTTCGTTTATCGGGCCAACTTTCACACCATCTTGGTCAACCAATTTGTAGGCGCCGTTTGTGTAGACTTCACGAACCACATACGGTCCATCCCAATTGACCACAAACTTGTCTTTGGTGCGATGTGTCATGACTATTGGCCTTCGAACAGCCAGAACCATGTAACCAACTTGAAAGGAGCGATGACAGATCCTTTTGTTAAAAGTCTTAGAAAGGCGGGCTTGATAACATTCAATACTTTGTTGTGCCTCTAATCTTTTTTCATCTAAAGCTTTCAACTCTTCAATACGTAAGCGGGCATTTTCTTCTTCAGTTAGCCCTTCTTGAATGACAATCCTTAGAGATGGAATTTGTTGCTCAAGAAATAGAACAGCTTCAACACCATACACCAAGGTATAAGGAGTAGCTTGCGTGGGTGTTTTATGAGTGGTGCGATAGGCCCAGAGAGTTTTGCCAATTCGCTCATACCAGTCTCGTTTTGATTTAGTCACGACCTTTTTCAACAAATTGCAAAGGGTTTTATTAAATGTCTCGACTAAACCATTTGCCGGAGCATTATACATTGAGAACTTGTATTGTTTGAATTTGAACTTTTTACACAACTTATCCATCAAGTTATTAGAAAAAGATTTACCGTTATCAGTTATGATATATCGAGATACACCATAACGGTAGATGATGTTAACGTGAATAAAATTTACAACATCTTCCTTTCTCACTTGCTTGAGTGGTACAGATTCAGCCCATTTGGAGAAGTAATCAGTAGCAGCCAAAATGTACAGATGTTGAGTAGATAACTTTGGCAATCGTCCAACCACATAAAGTCTCCAAGCATGAAAAGGCCATGAAACTACAGTCGGATGCAATGGTTTGGGAGGTTGATGAATGTAATTTGCATGGAATTGACAGGTTTGGCACCTTTGAATATATTCTATACAATCTTTGACCATCCTAGGCCAATAGTAACTTATCCTTTTGACTTGAAAATGTAATTTAAGACCAGACTGATGAGCACCACAAATTTCAAAATAAGCTTCTTCTATGACTCGAAAGACTTCATCCTCTCTTAGGCAGCGCAAGAATACACTATCAAATGAACGTCGATATAATGTATTCTTGTAAAAGATGAATCGAGATGCACGACGACGAATATCTGTCCTCTTTCGTGCGTCATTCGGAAGCCTTCCATATTTGAGATATTGAACAAGTAGTTGTCTCCAATCCTCTTTTTCAATTGCATGAATAGAGATAGCATGAATTTCAATTTTTTCATACTTGTCTTCGTCAAATAATGGTAGAAACACCCACTTTTGACACAGAGGAACTTGCATCTCGTGATTAGACAGCGCAAGTGTTGAAGCGAGCATGACTAATGCATCACTTTGCTTGTTTTCTTTTCTTGGTACGTGCTCGATGGTCACACCTTCAAGCCATCTAATGAGTTGTCTGGCATAGTTACGATATGGGATCAATTCTGGCTTCTTAACTTCGTAACTCCCCATGAGTTAATTAACAATCAATTTTGAATCTCTATAAACTTGAAGATCGAGTTGTTTTATGTCAACGGCAATTTCAAGTCCAAGTATGAGTGCTTGGTATTCGGCGATATTATTTGAACAACCTTGATTTAAGGCAAAGGAATACGGAAGTACTTCTCTGTCGGGTGTTATGAAAATAACCCCAGCACCAGCACCAGCTCCCTCACGATAAGCAGCACCATCAAAGTACATCTTTTATAGCGGACGAATTTCTACGAGAAGTACATCTTCATCTGGAAGATCATCACATAGCTCCCATTCAGTAGGAATCGAATGGTCAACTAGAAAATCTGCAAGAACCTATCCTTTTACTGTTTTTTGTGGAACATAAACAATCTCAAATCACTGCAATTGGAGATACCACCTTGCCAAACAGTCAGAGAGAACTGGCCTACTCATTACATATTTAATAGGATTTGCCTTGAAAATTAAGCGTACTGTATGAGCTTGAAAGTAGTTCTTCAATTTTTGAATAGTGAAAATAAGAGTCAAACACAATTTCTCAATTGGGGAGTAATTAAGCTCATTAGGAGTCATCATCCTACTCAAGTAGTACAAAGCTACTTCTTTGCTCTCAACATTTTCTTGGGCAAGTAATGCCCCCACAGATCGTTATTGTGCAGCTATGTAGAGGATTAATGGCTTTCCATGTATCAATGCAGCCAAGACGAGTGCTTTCATGAGATATGATTTTATACTTTTAAACGTATTTGAGCAAATCTCATCACACACAAAGGGTACACATTTCTTCATAATGGGGCTAAATAGTTGACACCTCTCAGCCAAATTTAATATAAACCTTCGGAGATAAGTCAATCTTCTTTGCAGGCTCTTTAAGTCGTAAATATCTCGCGATTTTGGTATCTTTATTATAGCATCTATTTTGGTTTGATCAATTTCAATGCCACGATGGCGAATTACGAAACCAAGAAATTTATCAGAAGTGACTCCAAAGGTACATTTAAGAAATTTATTAGGGTTGTTCAAAAAAACTCAAAAAATTGAAAAATCGAGAAAATCAAACCGAAAAAAAGGGTAATTGAATCGATTTTAGGTGGCGGGGCGGGTTATATTTTAATCGGGTAGGTTAAATGTTCACATTTTTGTGAACCGCCGGGTAATCAAACCGAACCAAAATGGAGGTAGTTATGTAATTTCATATGTTATTTATGTAATTTCACATGTTATTTATGTAATTTCACATATTAGTTTGGGTGTTTATTTGTCTATTTGTTGAATATTTATGTTTTTACGTTGATTAAAATGAGAAAATGAAATTTGAAAGGCAAAGTGATTATTTTCTTATTTATATAATTTTTGGTTATTTGTTGAATATTTATATTTTTATATTGATTGAAATGAAAAAATGAAATTTGAAAGACTAAATGATTATTTTTTTGTTTATTTAATTTTTGTTTTTTTGAAAATCAATGTTTTTGATGTAATTTAACTTTAAGATATTAATATTTGTATTATTAGTGATATAATAATATTTTGTAATTTTTCTTGTTTATTTTTTAAAAAATATAGGTAAATTATTATTAATCGGGTTGGGTACTCGCCCTATTCGAATCAATTTTGCGGGTAACCGAAAGACCGGATACCCGCTACATGTGAACCGATTTGCGGTTTGAAATTTTGTCGAACCGTAAAGACCGGTTCGGTTTACATTTTTTGTCCACGGATCAGGTATTCGGTCCATGAACACCCCTAGTAAATACATTTGGAGGTGTGAAATGCAGTAAACTTCTCATCTTCAAGTGCCATACAAATTTGGTTGTAACCAGAAGAACTGTCTATGAATGATAGCGTCTCGTGTCCAGCTGTTGCATCAACCATGAGTTCAGTTATAGGAGGCGGGAAGTCATCTTTATGACAAGCATTGTTGAGATCCCTAAAATCAACACAGACACGAATTTGCTCATTCTTTTTCTGCATAGGGACAATACTCGAAATTCATGTAGGATATTTGATTTCACAGATGAACCTAACTTCGATGAGTTTGTTTACTTCGGCTTCAATTGAGGGAACTAAATCAGGTCTAAATCGCCTTTGTACTTGTTTAATTAGGCGAGCACCTCGTTTGACTGTTAGATGATGGACGATCACTTTAGGATTTGAATCAGGCATTTCTTTGTAACTCCATGCAAAGACGTCACGGTATTCTTGTAAGAGCTCGACATGTGCATTCTCTTCCTCGAGACTCAAAAAAACACTCACATAAGTTGGACGTGGATGCTCGAGAGTACCCAAATTAATTTTCTTTAATTAATCTACAGTTGCCTTTATATCTTTTTCGAATTCAGGTGGAGTTTCTTCAGCATCTTCTTCCCTACAACTTTCATCATCAATTGCAGCTATATGATTGCAGGAGGCCATGCTCTTTTCATCATCTTCTTTAATTATGGTGTGCACTACGATATGCTCCTTAACCTTCAACATGCTTCCACAATGCACAATAAGATTGGTATATCTTTTCATTCTTGAAGGAATAAGACTACCATATTTTTGTGCATTATGATTGGGTGACGATGGTGGCTCAAACTCCTTGATCAGTTTGTCAACTCTTTCCTTTATCGACTGAGAACTTCTCACTTTTCTTCTTTTCGGTCCCAACTTTTTAAAAACTAAAATACGTGGAGTTTTGCCCCCAAGTCGATCAATTACCTTTGAACCATTAACGTTTGACGATGCTTCATCTTCAACAGAAATGTAATGGTTATTTGCCCTATTAATTTTAATTCGAATTGGAACTTGCGTGGAATAACTAAGGTCAGCTTTGGAGCTTGCAATAACATACTCTTTCTCTTTTAGCATCTTTTGAGTAAAGTTCAGCCCGTGAACTTTTGGACCAGCAGATTCAGGTGGTAAAGAACTTAATACTGTAGAATTTTTCAGATCATATCCAGCTTTAGCGAGGAGTCTATAGGCGTTGGGATCGAAACATTCCTTAGTTCTTGAGCTTGGCAGGGTATTATGCTCCACTTTTAGTTCCTCCAATGGACGGACAAATCCCTTTAGTGGAGATGATGATCTCTTGACGGTATCTAATTTTGTCACCGAAAATGTTAGGTCTTTCAAAGCTTCAGACTTAGTTAAAAACAATTATTCTTCATTCCCTTTTAACTTTGAAACATAGCGAAAAATGACAGATCCATCACTTGACGATGAAGTAGTCAAGCCTTGAACATTTTGCGTAGTAACATACTTCCCATCGTTTAAAGTGAAGTTTATAGTCAAATTTGAAATATCAAAATTTTGATTTTCACTCACACTTAATGATAGATTATCGACTTCTTTTGTGTCATAAATCTTAAGATAAAACTTAGCATCAACAAAATGTGACTCAGATTTAGTGAATGGCTTGTCATCAACTATCATCTTTTTCACTACGCCTTTTTTGGAGTATTTAAAATACTGATGAAGTGTTGATGGCACAACTCCATTCTCATGGATCCACGGCCTTCCCAAGAGTATATTGTATGTTGTCTTGGCATCTATGATGTGGAATAATGCTTTGGAAGCCATTCCATCAATCATTATATTAAGTTTGATAATCCCGATGGCTCTTTGCCCCCTTCAGTTGAAACCTTGGATTATCAATCAGCTATTAGACAATTCATCAATAGAGATGCCAATATCTTTCAAAGTTCGCAAGGGCAAAATGTTGACTGCAGAGCTTCCATCAATTAAAATTCTGTTTACTTTTTGCTCACGAGTGTAGCCAGTTACAAATAATGGACGGTTGTGCAGTGCAGATCCAAGTAATAAATCTTCATAATTGAAAACAATTGTTGCAGCATACTCCATGGATACTTTTGTAGCAGTGGTGGAGTTCTCGTCCGTATCAATTTTTTCAACTAAAATATCATTAAAATTGACGACATTACTAGACTTGTAGTCATCAATTGGTGGATATGGGTCAGGTGAGGATGGATTGCCTTCAAATAATGTTTTACCTTTTGAATTGGAATAGTAGACTAGAAAGTCATACTTTTCAGAAGGTTCAGAAAGTCTTCCAACAGAGGGATATCCAGTTTCGAGCAACTCTTCTATTCGCTTTTGATTTTGAGATTTCTTTTTGTTTGATTTCTTCTTTCTTGACGCTTCATCATCTTCGTACCAAGCATCAAAAGCAGCTTGCTCACAGGCGTCACAGTTGCAGAATGGGTCAAAGTATTTGTGATCACCATTACTGAAGGAATATATAGGATTTCCCACTTCGTCTAAATGATCAATCGAAACTCCTTTCAGTAGCTCAAATTTTTTGATTGGCCGAACCATGTTCACTTTAGAGTTGTTATCACTAGCATGTTGCGAAAGAGATGAATCTTTATTGTCAATTGAAGCAACCCATGTGGGTTCTTTAATAGAAATAGAGATTTTCTCTTTGAATTCATCAACAAATTTGTTATCTTGAGAGTTTATGGGGTTGATTGTTTGCATGAGGCCAGTTTGTTATCAGCAAAAAATCCCTTTGGCATGAAATCCCTCAATATAACTGGACGGCGAATCTTTTGTAAGAACTCATAATTTGTTTGAACCTTGAAGACGATACCTTTCTTTTCTGTCGTTCTCGCTTTTCTCTTCCAAATCATCTTACTCCTTGTTGGTGACTTATTCGTCTTATTAGCCGGATGAGAGATTCGCCTCCTTTTGTGAGTAACAAGGATCCATCCTTCCTCATTCGTGTCATTTCTCTTTGAGATTATAGATTCAACGTCTTCTTATTCAGAAATCTCTCCAACAATTAAGGTAAATGTGGTTGGCTTGACTTCTACAGGAGAGAATGACCCAAACGTAATGACAGACGGTTTGATTGATGAAGTAGCTTCTCCAATTTTCATGATGGGCTCTTCAACTCCCACAAGTTTTGCTGAACTAGAGTCAATTCTAGTTTAGTGTGTACTAACTTTTTATTCTTCAAGCAGAATTTTTTCTTGTCTAGCTAATTCCATGACTTTGTCTTTGAAAACAAAGCATTTTTCTACAGGATGGCCAACCAAGCGATGATATTTGCAGTAATTCAGGTCATCAGTCCTTTTTGCTTCGCTCGGTCTCTTTATCTCAGGCAGTGTAATCAGATTTATCTCAGCCAATGATTCTTTTTTTTCACTTTTGACAAGAGCCTTACCTCCCTTTTTCATCTCCTGCTTTTCTTTACTTTTGCGAGGATCAGGAACAGGTGGCTCTTGTCCCCTAACATTGATCTCCAGATTATGGGCCTTTGTTGCTAGTTTATTGATGGTCTCCGACTGTATCCCTTGTAAGATGTAACGAAACCCTCAATGCATGCCTTGAATGCACATCTCAATAGCAGACGACTCAGACAATCGATCTTTACTGTTAAGACTAAGAGTCCGCCAACGATCAATGTAGTCAACAACAGACTCATCCTTCCACTGACGAGCATTTGAGAGCTCGGTCATGCTAACCGTCTTGTGTTATAGAACCTATTGAGGAATTATTACTCCAATTGCTCCCAAGTGTCAATGGATCTAGGTTCAAGGTCAGTGTACCAGTCAAACGCATTGCCTTTCAATGAACGCACAAATTGCTTGATTAGCAAATCTCCATCAGTGCCAGCGTTATTATATGTCTCCCAAAATGTGCAACATGTTGTTTGGGATTTCCTTTGCCGTCGAACTGTTGAAACTTGGGAGGTTGATATCTAGTAGGCATCTTTAGACTATCAACTCTCGCAGTATAAGGTTTGACATAAGAGTTAGATGACTTTGAGGTTCCATCAAACTTGTCTTTGATCATTCCTTCAATGAATTTCTTGAGGTGATCAACATGAATCGTTCCATCGGCAGAAACAGAAACATGTTTTGTCATATGTGACTTTGAAGTCTCCTTTACCTTGGAAGAAATCCCCACATCTTCGTGGGTTTCCGTTTGCTTCGACACAAAAGAACTACTTTCATCGGCATTCTCGATCTTGCCTACTAGTTTTGCTATCTTTGCATCTTGGCTTTACACGTGTGCGACGAGTCTTTTCACAAGTTTGGTCATGTGAACCAATTGCTCTTCAATGGTCGTGGTGTTTGTCATCATCACGGGCATCACTACAGAAGTCGTTGAATGAGTCAGACCATTAAAGTGTGCAGCATGGGCTCCATGGTCACCATCCTTGGCTGGCAAGGTTGTAGAAATCTCCACCATGACAGCAGTAAGATCCTCCTTTGCCTTTTGTGCTAAGGCTTTCGTTTTGCTTGTTGTCATTGGTCCAACATATGGCACCTCTTGACTTGCAGAAGCGGAAAAGATCGAATCTCCTACAGCAACGGTTTTGGAGTAGACATTGGAACCACTTGTTTTCATTGAATCCATCGTCAACTTCTTTGAACAGGATCTTGCAGGAAGAGAAGAGATGAAAGGCAGAGATCGTCCCATTGAGCGTGCCAGAAATTTGTACACACAAATTTCGTGTCTGCAAATAAAAGATAAGAAAAATTGCATAAATTGAATTTATTAATTTGAAGTAAAAAAGTTACAATCTTTGGATGAATTTCTTTATAAGAGAAATTATCCTCTGATTCTTCTCTTCACGAACAATTAATTCAAGGGTCCAAAAAGACTTGTTTTTGAATTAAAATCGGATTCTTTGTAGGAAACGGTTGATTTGATTTTGTCATCTAGAACACTTGAATCTTGAATCTTCAAACCTCTAATACGAACACAGGAACTTGGTTGAATTTGAACTTGGACTTGAGGACTTGATTTGCACTGGAACTTGGGCTTGAGAGACTTGAGAGAGAAATTTCTAAAGAATTTGGTAAAGCTTTCTCTAAACTTTTGAAGAATTTGTCACATATCCTCACTTGGGAGAAGGGAGCCCTTATTTATAGCAAATATTAGGGTTTAATTGGCTTAAAAAACATTCTCTAGAATTCTCCATCAACTTGGGTTACTTGTGACTTAAGAAATCTATTTAAAGTAGGCTTTAGTAAATGGGTCGGCCCAAATAGTCCAATGTAAATTAATAAAATTAATTCACTTTAATTTAATGAACATTATTATCGAACTTGAGACCCATATATCAATGGCCCAACTTATAAGTTCAGACATAAATGAATTTGAGGATATTAAAATTTAACTTGAAGCCCATATGCCAATGTTCAATTTATAAGCCCAAACATAAATGAACTTATAAAATAATTTATATTTAATTTAATTTAATCAAGATCAATTTAATTTGTTTAATCTTGACTATTTAAATTAAAATAAAATATCAGTGTCTACAAGCTGATGGAAGCAGATTCTGATAGCTAATGGAAGCCTTCTTTCTTCTTTGCAAGGTTTGAAAATTTTCTATCAGTGATTGGCCATAGTTGCAAATACTTTTGGCTTCTCTAGGAGACCCTTCGAAAATATGTTCATTCCTTGATTTCCACAAAAGCCAGGTGATAACTGCAATAAGATCTGCTTTATGGGACATTTGACTCTCTAAGACTGTTGCAAACTAATCCTTAAAATTCTTAAATTCTCTGCTATTAGGAGAGCTGATGTGTTTCATGTTCTTGCAAACTTCCTTTGCTTCCTTACATTCAAAGAAAACGTGCTCATCTGTTCTAACCACCACCCACATCTCTGACATTTAAAGCTACTTGTCTTTATTCTATGAGCAATATTTTGATTTGTTGCCAATGTTCCTTTACAGGCTTTACATAGAAACATTCTGATTCTTGGGGGAACATTCAACTTCCATAGTTTTTTCCAAAAGTTATGTTCTTTGTCTTTCAAAGAGGATGAACCATCACTGCTATCTTTTTTCTCCAACTCCAAATTATTTTGTACTGTAATTTTTTTTGGTGCTCTCGGATATAATTTTTATTTTCTTCCCTTTGAGTACCTTATAAATTAAAAAGATAGTCTTTAATATGAAAAAGGAATATTTTCTTATAATGGATTTTTAAAGTCTGAGATTACTTATTTGTTAAAGTCAAATACTTATCTTATTTACAATTTTTGGCGAATAAAAAGATGATAAATATATATACACACACATGTGCAAGAAATTAATTTTAAATATCCCTAGTAACAATTATGGGTGTAATCTAGTGGAGTGCAATTTGAATATTACTACAATTGAGCTCAATTCGATCCTTGAATAGCTATGCTTGAGTTCGGGGTCATGCTTGGCAAGTTTGCCATTTCAAAGTTTGACCTCGATTCGATACGCGTGAACTTGATTCAATCTCACTCAAGCAATATTTTTCAGTTTTTATTTTTTACTATTTTAAAATAATAATGAATACTAGTTCGGTTCGTTTTTATAACTTAACGAATTGAACTCGAGTAAAAATTTTGATTCGTTTAATAAACGAGCGCTCATTTATCAAACGAACCAAAATTTTTGCTCGAGCTCAATTCTTTAAGTTATGTGAACAAGCCGAACTTAAGCTTGAACGAATCGAGCCGAGGTATGTTCACTATATACATACATACATACATGTACATATACACACACACACACACACACATATATATACATTATACATATACACACACATATATACATAGATATATGTATATATAGTTGATTTTTTTAATTTTAGTATGTATTAAAGAGTAACCAACTAACAAAGTGATTATTTGATGAATACACACATTAAACTTGAAATTTGAAATCAACTTTTCACAATGAGTTTCAAAGTAAAAAGATGCTATCTGGCTACTTCCTAAAATTTCATTTGTAGTTACCGTATTATAGTTTCAACATTTTCATTTTTAGTCACCTTTTTTATATGCAAGTAATAGAGTTGGGGCAAACAATAAAAACTTCTATTCAAATAAAAGAAGTTGACAAAGGAGATTAATGTAATTTGACGAAATAAAAGGGCGATCCCTTCTTGATATATATGATAAAGTCAAAGAGATTAGGTAAATGAAATTTGCCAAACAGACAAAAGACTGCCGGAGAATAACTAGCTAAGAGATCTGGATCATTGGATCTTCCGACTCAAAGTCATACGCACGACCCCACCAATAGCTTGTATTATATTCAGATGCAGACTGACAAGAATTACTTTATTAAAAAAAAAAAATCTTCGGACACTAAAGAATTTAAAAAAAAAAAAAAAAAAACAACCATTCCATGATGGATCCAACATCAATTTTTTAGGCTTTAATTATTTCAGGGTGCAACAGACATTTTTTGGTTTAAAAAATTAGGCAAAATATAAACTTAAAATGAGAGCTCAAAGAAAAGGCCAGGTTAATTGCAATTTTCCCCTTCCACTATTGGTGATTGGCACTCCCCCTTAAACTATAATACCTATAATATTATAATGGGGCGGGGAATGGTGATGGTGGGATTTAAACCCCTAACTTCTAGGGTATAGTTGCAGAGTTTTAACCGTTCAATTTTTTATTCCTTCTCCAACACTATAATACTTGAAACTTCTAAATTTTTCTTTTTTTGCAATTTACTTTAACTACAATGTGATCTAATTTGGCTAGGCACTAACTAGGCAACGGAACTTTGCACCTTTCCTATTTTAAAGTGCTCTAAATTCCAATAGAACTTAATCTAACTTGGCTAGGCATTAATTAAGGAAGGAACCTTTGGCACCCTTCTTTTTTAATATTCTCAGATTATCCTTCTAAAAAACTAATTGGCCAGCCAAATCATACTTAAGTTAACCGACTGGATTGAATTTGTTAAACATTAGAATTTTGAGTATTATCATTCTGTGTGGATGGTTGTTTTTAGGGCATTCTTTTAAAAAAATATTATTATAGTAATTTTAGAGATTCTTTTTTAGTAAACTTGTATTCAAAATAAAAATTACTTAAAAAAATGTTTAAAATTTTTTAATACAGAACCAAACAAACAGAGTGAATAGTTCTGCAAATGAGGCTTGAAAGGGTAAAGTGCTCATCGCCAAATAGTTGAAAGGGCCAAAATGAAACAACCCCCGTAAAGAAAAGCCAACAAAAAGGAGATTTTCGTAGCCGTTTGGCATTGACATGCAGGATTAAATAATTGGGGAATGGGTGGCCCAATTTGTTAATTAAGATAATCGGTAACGGGACACAATGTCACGTGCCCTGCCCTCTTGAACCCACATGACAGCCAGCACACTCGAATCTCCAGGTAATCTGTTTTCGATATTTTCACTGAAACCGATATATTTTAGTTTTCTTTATTTGTTTCAACTGTCTGTCACTACTGATCAATTTAATATTTTAGCAGGAAGAAAATAAAGAAATTGATTTAATATCTATTACATGCCAATGAAAAATTTTTTTAGGCACTTATATTTACTTTAAAAAAATACTCCAGATATGTGACAACTAATATGACAAATATGTGTCACTGGACTTTTATTACCAAAAAAAAAGTCAGTAGACTTTGTTTTAGTTGGTTGTCAAAGGAAGTCCTTCAAGGCCTTCCGGTGCCAAGATTTGGGGTTTGAACCCTGATATTGGCATTAAAGTGGGGGAGAAAAAATTAAGTGTAGATTCAAGATTGAAAAGTCACATCCTCAATTATGTATGACAAACAATCCGAGGACGCCTCATGCATGTCATTGGAAGTTTCATTCTACTTGTGTGAAGCAAGTAATATATAGTGTAACACCAATACTTGATGATTAAATATATATATATATATATATGAAAAATATGTAAGATTTAAAATTATTTAGTAGACAGAAACCCACAAATGAAAAAGTATGGAGGATTTAAATGTTAATTTTCAATTACAAAATAGATTAATTTAAGTAATTGTAATATTGTTAAAAAATTACTATACTACTTGTGTAGTGCAAATTAATTGATTAATTCTTAATTTATGGTTCAATAAAATGGATATGTGCAAACTATCATAATGCTAAGACTATAAGTAATTTTTTAGATTTAACTTAAAAATTAGTATGTTTTATCCCCATAGGATCAAGCTGGCTTCGTTTAGCTATTATATCTCGTAACTTGCCTGCCTAATCGAGTTTATCTAGTATTGGACAATGTGTTTCGCATCACTTTTTGACATGACTTTAAGAGTCTGTTCTCAATAATTTTTTTTATCTAATTTTAGTTTCTGATTTTTTAAAAATTTATTTTGTAATGTTCTCAACTGTTTTTTCACTATATTTTTAAAAATTTTAAACTAAAATTAGAAGCAAGTGATTTTAATTTTTTCTAAAATCAATATTTATAAAAATTAGAAACTGTTGATAACACGTCCTAAATCCAATTTGACCCATAACAGTAGCATGAGTTAGTGGGAAATGTTTAGTAAAAGTTCATATTTCAGAAGGACAATCTAGTATATTTTTCTCGTAAGGGTGAAATCTATCTTTTTCCACGAATATAAATGAAAATTTTAATTTGTTTATATGCATATAAGCCAATTTCTAAATTATTGGTAGGGCACGATGGACCCAACTCTAATTTTAGACAAGAGGTTAACCAGTGATTCGGTTTAGTAATTGTATTAAGTAAAGATTTACTGATAACTGTAAGCTTAAAAATAATTTTGATTACTGTCCATATCGTGATTCTCTTTTTTACGTGATGACTTAATAATAATAATACAATTTATCTATTTTATTAGTTACGGATATTGATAACCATAGTTCATGACATAATACTGCTAACAAAAGTTTGCAACCTACTCCTTCAGGAAAAAAAATCTATTTATAATTTAGTAAGATTCCACAACCTCGTGTTATTATAGTATATCATAGCAAAACTCGTAAATTTTCTTATGATTTAACTAATAAAACAATTATTATTAGTATATTATCGATAGTTGTAGGTCAAAATATCCTCCTGTCTTGAGTGAAGATTTAACTATGTCCACATATGCTCAAGAGTATAATTAAGTCTAATTTTTTAAATCCTATACTCAACAATTCTTTCATGTTGTGATGCTTTTGTATGGACGACTATTCAACTATCACGTTTAACGTTGTTTTTTCCGGTCCTCATAACGTTATAGCTGACGCTACGGGCATGGCAGGTGATACTGCCAAAGTAGGAATTTTTCTGACAAAGCGATTTTTATGTTAATACCAACATTACCCATAATCAATCAGTAACACATATTTTAGTTAACTTTTGTGGGCCATTTCATTACATTAATGACTCCTAAATCAACTCTCCTACTTTCTCCCTTCCTAACTCTCCTACCATTTTCTTTTTCTATTTATATGAGATTTTCCTTTTTTTCACATTCTTTTATTCTATTTCTTTCAAATTTTCTATTGTGCTGTTTTCTTAAACAACCATTTTTCATTTTCTATTTCCCTTTGATTTTTCATTATCTATGCTTTGTTAAACAAAATGAATTAGCAACTTTGAGCATATTGATAAACAACTACTTTTTTTTTATAGATAAACATGTGTAAAACTACATAAATCAATTTTATCTAATCCAATAAAATAGTTATAAGATCAGGGAAATGACACTATAATAAGATTTAACATAGATAAATTTTATGTATTCCAAACCCCGATTTTGACTTCTTTGTATCCTTCTAATGAATTCTAATAGTATTTAAATATTTTCACATACATTTAAATAATCAAAAAAGGGTTTGCACCCATAATTGAATCATAACTTATTATTACCATACTACATAAATTTATACAAATAGTAATAGATTACATGCTCAAATATGCCAAAATAAAAAATAAAAACAAGCAAAAAAAAGAAAAAGAAAACTTACTAGAGAGGGAGGAAAGTAAAAAACAAAAAAGAAAAGAAAATTATGAAAAAAATCTTAATAAAATGTAGAAAAAGAAAAATACGAAAGAGATAAAGTTGTGATAAAAATCCTAAAAAGGAAAATATGAGAGAAATAGGAAATGATCATAGGAGGGATTTTTTTTTTTTGTGGGGGGGGGGGGGGAGAAAGAGGTGGGAGAGTTAATTTGGAAGAGGTATGAGAGAGAAGGGAGTTAATTTGGAAAGTGAGTGATTAACACAATAAAAGGAAGCACAAAAATTAATGAAAATATGTGTTTATGACTTATTAAGGGTAATGTTGGCATTTAAATGAAAATCGTTCTAGCAGAAAAATTTCTGCTCTGGCAGTATCGCCAGCCCACGGGCATTATTTCCAACAAAATTTCAATTTAAAGTAGCTCGCAATAATTAATGAGTTTGATGTACATATTTCCAAATGTAGTCGCCATCAAAATATTTACAAATGCGCCACCTGCCATTTTTGGCCTATGATGCTAACAAAACTATCTAGATATCAATAGCTTTTTTTAATGATTAAATTATGTAATTGAGCGATTAAGTTATATAATTTGAATTAGAGTGGCATAATTAGCTTGTTATCAATAATTTTTTTAACGTGATTTTAGTTTGTAATTTTTAAAAAATTTATTTTGTAATATTTTTAATTATTTTTTCACTATATTTTTAAAATTTTTAAATTAAAATTAAGAATAATCAATTTTTAATTCTTATAAAAATAAAAGAAGTTTGAGAACATGCCTAATATCTTTTACACCTTTTCATTAACTCAAGCATGCATCACTTTTCTTTTTATGTCACGTGATACACAGAAAAACCGAGATCTATGTGAAATCTTTTTAGATAAACTTAATTTACGAGATCTATCTAAAACCTTTTTTAGATAAACTACGACTACATTATATAACTTAAACCAAAGTCACAAAATTTTTTTACTTCTTTTCTTTTAACTCGACATTTATCGTTTGGCCTGGTTCTTGTTATGCCGCACCCCATGGTTCACAAAGGCAAGGATCCACCCAAGAATCTCGAACTGAACTTTCCGAAATTGCCCCATCTCCTCAGCCCCTCTATTATTTATGTTTGGCTTTTGCTCTCCTTCTTTCTTCAGCATTTGCTCAATCCTCTGTCCCCCTCTAAACTCTCTCACTCTCCTCTTTGACCTTTGAGGTACCTTTCATAATTTTCCTTTTTATCGTACTTTGTGTCATCTCTTCTTCGTACTTCTTATACTTGTTTCCACTTATTTTCTTGCTCTGAAGACAAGTATTTTAACCAATTTATCTTCTGGGCTTGAAATTTATTTTCAAAGATTTCTGCTTTTTGTAACAAGTTATGCTGGATTACCACTTGGGATTTTGTGAATTCTTGTTTTGCTTGCATGCATGGTGTGCTTTTGTAGAAATTGTACTTTGTCTGAGATAAATGTATTTGTGCATATAGATCTGAAGAAAGATGTGAAATTACTGAGCTGTTAGTTTAATTGACCGTGTTAAGTTCATGGTGGTTTAGTTTGGCGTTTTCAAACAAGATTGTGGCTTTTTGTCTCTTTTGGCATTAGTTTTAGGAACCAATGGGTTATTTTTATAGATCTGTGAACTAAATTCTGCTTTTGAAGTAACGTTGTTTTGGGAAGAAAATTTGGTGAAGCTTTGCTTGTTTCGTTGGTTGTTCTGTTTTCCTTTGAGAAAATGCAGAAATTTTTTTTTTTGGGAGTTCACAATGCATTTGCAAGTCCGAAGTCAAGATCCCTTTTGAAAACAGTCAAAATGTGAGGTGGAATATTTTTTATTGAAAATGTGGTTCAGTTGTTTGTAATTAATTACAAGTGAATGATGCTTTTGTTTCTTTAGAAGAATAAGAATTAAAAAAGTAAACTTTGCTTTGGATCTGTACAGAAAGTTTTAGCATGAATTTGCTGGCCTTTTTAGCTGTAAAATATGGAAAATAATGCACAACTTTTGCAGCACCAAGAGAAAGAAAAGAAAAAGGGGAATATCTGTACAAACTTTTTGTACAAACGCATGTGATAGTGCAGATTTTAAGATTTTCTTGTGACGTGGGCCATTGTAATGGGAGATACTTAAGATTTTCTACTGCTTGTATCATTCCGCGAAAAAGCCTTATACGCATATGAAGTTCCCTTAATCTGGAGAAAGTCAAATTTTTGGACACCATTGAAGGAGTGCTACACGCCTATGCTTCCTAAGGCAGATCGTACAGATCTTGTTCATTGTATGACTTTCTTCTTGTATACATAAATATGATGCAGTTTTATAAAATGTAGACTCCACTTAGACGTTATCATGGATTAAAATCTTTAATTTCTGAATTCATTACATTCTCTTATTTTACTGTGGTCTCCTTTGCCTTTCTCATAGAATAAGGATTCGGAAGTTGCTTTCTAATCAGCTTTTCATGATTCTTGCTGCTTGAAGCTACCCCTTTGATGCATGAAGATGTATAGGCATTATGTAAAACAGTCCTAGGTGATGCATTCGTTGTTTACTGCTTTTTGGGGTTTTACCATTACATCTTATTTTCGTCTCTTCTGTAGCTGTTTGTCATGTTATTGTATCAGATCTGAATTTTCAGTGCAATTTATTTTATTTTTGGCTGTTAGCTGAAGACTTTCATTCTTATTTTCCCAGGGTGTAGCAATATCCACTTTCCAGAATGTCAGATCTCGAGGCCCCTCTTCGCCCAAAGAGGAAGAAGGTTTTGGTGGACTATTTTGTTCAGTTCCGATGGATTATCGTTATCTTTGTCGTTTTGCCCATCTCTTGCATGATGTACTTCCTTACATATCTTGGGGATGTAAAATCCGAGCGAAAATCATTCAAGCAGCGTCAAAAGGAACATGATGAAAATGTTAAGAAAGTTGTGAAGCGTCTCAAAGAGAGGAATCCATCAAAAGATGGTCTTGTGTGCACAGCCAGGAAGCCATGGATATCTGTTGGAATGCGCAATGTTGACTATAAGCGTGCACGGCATTTTGAAGTTGATCTTTCTGCTTTCAGAAACATACTTGATATTGATAAGGAGAGAATGATTGCTAGAGTCGAGCCTCTTGTCAATATGGGTCAGATAACTAGGGTTACTGTCCCAATGAATCTTTCCCTTGCAGTTGTCGCTGAGCTTGATGATCTAACTGTTGGTGGCCTGATTAATGGCTATGGGATTGAAGGAAGCTCCCACATTTATGGATTGTTCTCTGATACAGTTGTGGCCTATGAAATTGTATTATCAGATGGGCAGGTGGTTAGAGCGACGAGGGACAATGAGTATTCAGACCTCTTCTATGCCATCCCATGGTCTCAGGGAACGCTCGGTCTTCTTGTTGCAGCTGAGATCAAGCTTATTCCTATAAAGGAGTATATGAGACTAACATACAAACCAGTGATTGGAAATCTGCAAGAGCTTGCACAGGCATATATGGATTCCTTTTGCCCCAGGGATGGGGATCAGGACAATCCTAATAAGGTTCCAGAGTTTGTAGAAGGCATGGTTTACTCTGCTACAGAAGCTGTTTGCATGATTGGCAGATATGCTTCAAAAGAGGAAGCCAAACAGAAGGGAAATAAGATTAACAATGTCGGATGGTGGTTCAAACCATGGTTTTATCAGCATGCTCAAACGGCTCTAAAGAAAGGTGAGTTTGTGGAGTACATCCCTACAAGGGAGTATTACCACAGACACACAAGGTGTTTGTATTGGGAAGGAAAGCTTATCCTTCCATTTGCTGACCAGTGGTGGTTTAGGTTTCTCCTGGGTTGGATGATGCCACCTAAGGTTTCTTTGCTTAAAGCTACTCAAGGTGAAGCTGTTAGGAACTATTATCATGAAATGCATGTCATTCAAGATATGCTTGTTCCTCTTTACAAGGTTGGGGATGCTCTTGAGTGGGTCCACCGTGAGATGGAGGTATGATGATATGTTCTTCTTTTTAGAACCATGGTACACAAAGTATAACTTGTTTTCGGTTTTTATTATCCATTTAACTTGCTAAATCAGATTTTTTTTTTGTAATGGCGTTCCTACTCTAATGTATTGTGGTTGAGCTGCAAATAATGGTTTAGTGTTTCCTTAGGTCTACCCAATTTGGCTCTGCCCGCACAGACTTTATAAACTACCATTGAAAACCATGGTCTATCCTGAGCCAGGATTTGAGCTACAGCGCAGGCAGGGCGATACCCCTTGTGCTCAGATGTTTACTGATGTTGGAGTGTACTATGCTCCTGGACCAGTCTTGAGGGGTGAAGTTTTTGATGGGGCTGATGCAGTCCGCCGGATGGAGGAGTGGTTGATCGAAAACCACAGTTTCCAACCTCAGTATGCTGTGTCAGAGCTGTCGGAGAAGAACTTCTGGAGGATGTTTGATGCTGGCCTCTACGAGGAGTGCAGGAGGAAGTACAGAGCCGTTGGTACTTTCATGAGTGTGTACTATAAGTCAAAGAAGGGGAGGAAGACAGAGAAGGAGGTGCAAGAAGCTGAGCAAGCTATCCTTGAGACTCCTTATGCTGAAGCTGATTAACCTGCACAAGGTCCGAGATTTCAGTCGGATTTGATCCATTTGGCAGTTCTTGCAGTTGTGTTTGTTTGTATTGTCTTTTATTCAGCTCTGTTCATCAGATGTTGTGGTTCATACATTTTTGGTTATTTGAGTTTCTTAATGAGCAGATTGGACTATTTCGTGCTCTAATTTCTGGGTTAGTTTAAGATAAGAAATTGACCTGCTTAATTATAAACCATTTGAACTTGCTTTGTTTTGATATAGGGGCTGTACCTCTGTTTTAAATATGCTCATTCTGAATATATTTCCAACCTATATTTAAGCTTGTTTATATTGACGCATGCTTTTAGTTAAATTTATGTGGATAATAGTTAAATTCTTAGTGGGGTTTTGCATGATATTTTTTTCCTCTCACTATATATTTAAAGAAAAGGCTTCTTGATTTCTTAAATAGCCAAAAACTATTTTCGTGCACTTCACTAATCCATTCTGTTAAGAAAATTCTGAAAGAAAAAAAAAAAAAACTAATCCATTGTGTTAAGGGACCCTCCAATTTCTGGTGTTGGACGGGCTCCCAATTTTCTTTTCTGTGTTTGTGTACAAATCTCCTGGGTTGAGGGCTGAGGAGTAGGGGAGCTTAGGTATGCTAAAAGTAATACTAAGTACTCTATAAATACTCCACATCAGTTCATGCCGGTTTAAATAAAAATCAATGCTGTGGGTGCAAAATCAAGCTTCTTCTATCAAATATCGAGCTTTATTCTGTGTTTGAATTTAGCACCTTAAGTTGATTCAAGTGTAGCTGGCTAAAAGCTCGATCCGTTTGCAGCTGTATGGACCAGTGATTGTTTAGCAGGTTTTGCCTTTTCTTTTAACCCCAAAAAAAAAAAAAAAAATGGAATCATGGAAATGGAGATGCTCTGTATTGGTTACCTGATAACGGTTAGACGTAACAGAGAGTAATCAATTTGCGAATGATGATTATGAAATTAAGTAATTTTGCAGTTTTAGGCTTTCCACATGACTAAGGTTTTTTTTTTTGAAACACACATGACTAAGGTTACGCCCACAACTTTCATGGTAGAACTTTTCATTTGTTTATAAATTAGGAAAAATTTCATACACTTCGCTTGAAGTTTATTGTAATTACACTTAGCTCTCTTCAACTTTCAAAAATTACATTTGCTTCCCTTGCTTACTTGGAATTAATAAAATACCTTTAAATGTGACTATAATTACTTAAGGAAAAATTATAAGAAGATAGAAAGTAAGAAAAGGAGAAAAAAGGAAACTAAAAAGGAAAAAACTCAACAGTTATTTTAATTTTTTCTTGAGAGTGTAAGTTCACATATGCATAGAATTTTCAAATTGTTATGTTCACCTCTTTTTTTCTTTTTAATATTTATCTTGTTTGTTTAAGAGATATTTTGGATAAAGATAAAATTGATAAACATGTAGTAAATAGAGCACCAAATGGGAGAGTTGAACTAGAGTACATTATTAGTTGAGCATTATGTGGATAGTATTATGGCTATTTTTTTACTTTATGTTGAATTGATAAATTTGTTATTTTTAAAGAATTGTTTTCTTATTTTAGTAAAAAAAAAATTTAGGGGCATTTGAGGATATTTAGTTAGTTTTTTGATGACATCATCAAAATGGGTTTTTTGGTTAATAAAACTATTGAAATAAGAAAAGTAAGTGTAATTTTTGAAACTTGATGGAAGCTAAGTGTAATTATCATAAACCTCAGGAGAGGTAAGTGAAATTATCCCTATAAATTATAATAGCTTCTCTTGATGAGCATTCTTGAAACTAAAGTACTTCATGGCGGCAAATAATTTCAAAAACCCAAGTAAGGTTTCTGTGATTATGAATGAAACTAATTGAAAGTCAGTGCACTGTTGGCCCATTATACATATTTGCTTCTGATGACCAAGCCAAACTTCTGTTGCATGCAATAATTCCAAAAACATCTCAATCTCAAAACAGTAAGCTTTGGTTGCATTTCGCTGTCCTAATATTCTCAAATCTACTTAGACCCCACCCCACCACTCATTCCTAGCCCCACATGTGATCAAATAAAAATGTACGTTGTGGAAAACTTCATCATCTCCTTCAACTTTATTTATGTATTGCTGCGGGGAGGGGGCTCAATAATAGCTGCTTTTCATTATGTGTAACTTTTTAAACCCTAAATAAAATTGTATGTACTTTTTTGACAAATGAAGGGTGGAGAATTTGTCACGTTAACGCGTTGATAAATTCGAGTTTAAGATGGTACATTGTCAAAATGCATGTATTAGAAATATGAGTGATTCTAAAGTTGAAACATGTAATCTAATTTGGTTAAACTGTATTTCATTATGAATGGTCCCAAATTGTCACTCCCAGAGCCAGCAAGTTTAACGAACGACCAGAGTCTTAGTCGAGTTTAATTATTCGGTCTCTATTTTCTTAGTCTAAAATAGATATCACAAGTTGAACTTGATTATTTAAACTCAATTTATATATTACTTAACTTTCCAATTACACAATCTATCACCATATAATAGTTGAGTTCGACTGAATATTTATTATATTGGTTGTACCATGCCAAATTGTGTAACTTGACACGATCATCAGAAAATTTTCAATTTGTTTTCAAAAAATTGTCAACAAATTAGGAACTTAAGGATATTGTCAAAACGTCCTTTCTTTTGTACATTCTCTTTCTCTAATATTTTCTACCCGATCGCACATGGACGCAGCCCAATAAGGAACCATGTCTCGCATCTCTGTCCTTCCCAACGTTAATTTTCCCTCTATGACAGCGTGTCTTCACCTTAGTGGCTACGAGAAAAGTATCCGTTACAAACTTGAACGTTAAGCCCGCCCGTTAAGATCCCTTCGACTCTCAAGAACTTCATTATTAATTAGAGTTTGAGAACTTCAAACGCCATCCCATCAGGCATCAACCAAAGTTGCATCTTTTTTATTCTATCACCACCACCATCATCAAACAAACAGTTTGGAGAAAATGGGTATGGTAGTAGTAATTTCTCTGCCATTTATTTTGTTCTCAATTTGTTTGGGTTTCGGGTGTTACTTCCTGGGAAGAGCTAAAGGGAGGCAAGACTTGCGAACCAATGCTCAGGTGTACGGCGTCCCAGCTCCACCACCTGGCTCCGGTAATCATGCTGCATCGGGCGCGGCGGCTGAAAATTCTTCTTACGCTTCTGCTAAGCCTCCTCGTGAACCCCTTTCGAAATCGGATTCTCTGAGCAATGATATTGTCTGAGGAAATTAAACAAGAAGAGTCAATCTGAAGATGCATGGCCCATCTGTGCAGGCTTGTTGTGTCCATTATGAAAGCTGCAAAAGCTTGATACATTTTTCAAATTTCAGCAATTTGTATGTATATTGAAATTTGGGTGATTTAATTGTCATTTGGCCTAGAGCTCATTCTTTTAATGTATTTACTTACGTACGTATTGGGTTGAAGAGATTGATTAATTTGTACAACTTGTATCATCAATTAATCAATAAGTTTTCATGGTTGCTCACAATTGGAAGTTTGCTACATGTTATCAAGATTACTATAAATAAAAATGATCAAAAAATACTAATTCAATAGAGCACTTCGTTCAGATGGGATGTTTTTTGAAGTTTTTTTTAAACATTATTGTTTCAGTTTTGGATATTCTTTTTCGTAAATGTGTATCTGAGGTAAAAAAATGTTATTAAAAAATGTGTTTAGAGTTTTTCTAAAAATATGTTTTAGAAAAACAATGGCCTGTTCGGGTATGATTATTTGGAAGAATTATTGAAAATAATTAGTTGGAGGATTTGTTAACTTTTTGAAAAAATGGAAAAGTGTTGAATTTTGAAATTTTTTTGTAAAAGTTGTTCGGATAGTGAATAATTATTGTAGAAAGGTGTTTGATTTTTGATATAAAACTAGGGACAATTTCATATACCTCCCTTGAGATTTAAGATAATTTCACCCTACCTCCCCTTAGGTTTTGACAATTACACATGCATCAAAAAATTAAAAAGGCCCTAAACTTAAAGTTTTTTCGACCTCTAATAAGGCCTCCCAAATTATTAATGCATTTTTTTTGTTATTAAATTAATTATCTCTTTCTTACTATTATATTTGCTTATAAGATTTTGATAAATAAAGTGATTTATTTAGATTAGTCTGACAACTGGATTTTGAAAAATAAAATATGGTGGAGATTTAAATTTTAGTATAACAGTATGAGTACTTTGACATTTTTATGGACTAAATAATTCAATTTTTAAGGTTTATTTTTCCTTTTAAAAAAGCAATATAATTAAGGATATCTTGGGTGTTTAGTTGGTGTTTTTGGATTATGTTACCAAAATAGATTTTATTGTTATCAAAAATATAAATATAGGGGGTGTAAATGTAATTTTCAAAACTTGAGGTAAGGTAGGTGCAATTAGGGTAAACCTTAGAGCAGGTATGTGAAATTATCCCATAAAACTAAGTACCAACTTTGTGGACTTTTGGCAACATTATGGACAAAACCAAGCATTTTTATTAAAAAATTTGTTAAAAAATTGTTGTAAAAATCAAGACGATTTGAATGAGTACAATTGTGAATAGTATTCATGTAATGAGCATTGGCGTCGGATGCTGTCACTTGGCAAATAGCTAATATCTATTACAAATTACAAAGAACCACCGACAAGTAGCCGTCAATAACTAGGTTGTCCTCACCTCGTCTTGTTGGAAAACCACTACCTATTTGAAGCCCTCAGTAAGCTTAGACTGGTGAGCACAATTACTGAGGCAATCTGTGGTGCTTGTTGCGGATCTTGACTGAGAAAAGGTCAGCAGCACTGCTTGTTTTAGCCGCGAGAGAAAACGGTGAAGAGAACACTCAGTTCAAAAGTAAAAGAGATGAACCGTGCACTTTTGGCCTTTTGTCATATCTGACATGTTTGGTGCATTTGTCCTTATGTAAAACTTGTCTACGTCAACTATTAACAAAATTCAAAAAAATTATTTATTGTTGTTTTCTTGACTTTTGGTCAAATAATTTTTTAACAAACCAAGCACATTTTAAAAAGAATTTACTTTAAAAAATCCCAAATAATCATATCCCAAAAGACCCAATATAAAAACCATCCAAATGCTGAAAAATTATAGAGAAAGTGACTTTTTGCATATAAAATATCTTTCTAAGAATTTTTTTTTCAAAGAAAGCATTTTACATCTAACCAAATTGATCTTGAATTATATATTTTTTTTCTTGGCCCTTTCCAAATTTTCCTTCATTATTAACTTGTGCTCTGGTGCATAAACTCATAATTTTGAGAAGAACGGTGTGAGTGGCTTCGTGTGTATAAGAATTTACATTTCTTAAGTTTCTGTAAGCGATGAAACCCTGATACTTGATGAGCTATCTATGTGTCAAATTGGTCAGAGGAACAATATTTTAATATCAGATTTGAATTCGTTGTCTAATATCAATTTGCTATTAAGTAAAACAATGAAGTATGAGATAAAATTGTATGATACTTAGGTTCACTGTATTTTAATTTTTCTTAATATGAGAAAAGAAGGAACAAAAATATTGCGAGTACAACATGGAAATATAATTGAGGTTAGGCAGAGTATTCTTCTATAGACCAAGTTAATTGTGAACTTTGTTGTTTAAAATAGAATAAAGAATTATTACGTCACTCCCTCACGTCAGCATACATTATTATATTCACATAACTCTCTTTTGAGTTGCATATCTAGTCTATGTAGAATCACGTTCGGGCTTGTTCTCAATAGCTCTTGATTTTTATAAAAACTGATTTTAAAAAAATTAAAAATCAGTTACTCTTGATTTTAGTTTTAAAATTTTAAACATTATAAGAAAAGCAATTAAAAACATCACAAAATAAATTTTTTAAAAATTAAAAACTAAAATCAAGTAAAAAAAACTATTGAGAGCAGGCTTTAGTATTACAAGATACGATATGTGGAAGTTTTGCCTTCTTGAATATATCTAGACAATTTACTTGTGTCATTTGTTTCATAGCGACATGCATAAAATAAACTCCATTCAAAAAATCCCCTTTATAGATAAAAGTATGTAGGTATGGATTAAATGTTTTCTCTCTAAAAGAAACACAACAAATGGTAATATAGTGACGTGTTGGATATATTGTGATGGCGATGCACCTTATCCTCCACAACTAAAACTATCAAAAGCCGCCCACCAAAGAAAAGAATGGAAAAGAACAAGAAAGAATAAGACGTTGATACTTATCTGATCAATTCCGTTGATACTTATCTGATTAATCACATTGATAATTTCAATAATTAACGAATGAACCTTTTTTATTTTTTTTATTTCGTTGGTATCTAACTTGTTTCTAATCCAATATTTTGTCTTACTAAATGTGGTGGCTTCTCCTTGTTATAATTATTATTTATTTTCTTTAAAATTTAAAAAATATATTCAAACAAATTAATATTTGTATAAGATAATAAATAACTAATAATAACTACTTACTCATTTCATAAAATTCATGTATTCTTTCAGATTGTAAAATAAATTTTTTATAAAAATTTGACTCTTACAAATAATTTTTAATTTTTATTATTTGCGTGACCTAATTTTTTTGGTCAATTTGCAACTTTTACATTATTCCCATACTATCATCCAGAACGGATGGAGATTGTATGACCATGGACATGTGCACTGCACGCTTGTATGAATTTAAAGTAACATATTAGTGGCAAAATTGATAGAAAGCAAGGATTGATTATTGAGGTAATCCGCTTCCCTATTGATTATTGAAAAAAGATAACAATTCTTCGACCTGTGTGAGTTTAGATTAGTTGAGTGAAATGTTAGTTAATCTTTGTAAGCTTGCTAATCCGCTTACTTGTGTCAAAAAATTCTTGTACCAAAAAATTATTGTCCCACATCCATAAGATGTAGTGTTGGTTACGGATAGATAAGTTTTCAAAAAATTATTGTCCCACGTCAATAAGATATAGTGTTAGTTACGAATAGATAAATTTAATAAGCTTCATAAAAAGTTAGATCTTTTTTGTGTATCTCATCCCTCCTTTTTCTACTCTACTTCCTTTTATGTTGATTATTGAAAAAAGGATGGATTATTGAGGTGACTCAATCACTAACACCGATAGTAGTAGGCCTCCTCCGCCACCACAAGGTGGCTTGGCCCAGCAATCAATTTGGGAGTCTTGTCCCGTAAAGGGTGGCAGGTGGAGGCTACGTACCATTGGCACGTTCTACAGTGACCATCCTCGAAGTTTCTCTAAACTTTTGAAAAGTACCGTCCTAGCCGTTGGACTCACTCCTTAGCCCCCCCCCCAACAAAAAAAAAAAAAAAAAAAAAAATTCAATAGTATTGATTGCCAGATACTGCAGACTAAATTAAGGATAAACCCGTAATTTCAAATCGAAATCTCCATCCTACTCCCTCCTACAGGGTACCCTTCTCTTCTCTTCTCTTCTCTTCTCTTCAATAGCTGATCTCTCGCAGGTCACACCAACGATCAAAAACACACACACACACACAGAGACAGAGACAGAGAGACGTGAGGCTTTCTTTCTCTCTTTTTCATTGGTTAGGGTTTTGAAATTTTTAATCATGGCTTCTTCTTCCTCCTCTCAACCGCCGCCTGCGAAACCGGAAGGTGGTGGCGGAAACGGGAGCGGAGGGGAAACGTCGGAAGCGGGTGTAGTCATGATGGTGGGACCCATTCAGAGAGGAAGCGATGATGAGCTCGCATTGTACAGAGGGCTGAAGAAAGCTAAGAAGGAGCGAGGATGTACCGCTAAAGAACGCATCAGTAAAATGCCTCCTTGCACCGCCGGCAAACGGAGCTCTATTTACCGCGGCGTTACTAGGTATTACTCTTTACTTGTATATTTAGATGTGTTGAGATATGATAAAAAGGCTTTTTTTTTTTCTTTTTCGTGAGTAATTTGATTTTGTGTTTTGTTGCTTTGAAATTTTGGAAAAGATTTTTTTTTGTTGGTGTTTGGCTGGATGGAAGATAAATATTAAGGTGTTTTGAGTTCTAGATAGTGTAAATTTGAATTGTGGAATTTCCATGCTCGATGTCATAGCTTCAAGTTTTATATAAAAAAAAAAAAAAAACTTTTTTGGTATTATTTAAAAGCGGAAAATATTTGTAGAATTATAGATTTGAGGAGAATCGGACTGAAAAATATATCGGAAAAGCACAATAAATCAACAATTTATTAATATCTCAAACGCGGCTGAAAAACTTGGGAATTAGGAGTAGTCTTTCGCTAGGGACTAGACTCTCCAATCCATTCAGTATTTTGTCAGGGCCGTCTAAATAACTAATTAAATTAGGTGAATAAGGAACAATTACAATTGGAACTAACATATAAAGCTACTACAACTTAAAAATAGTAGTAAAAAATCAAAAATTGAATGCCAAATAAGAACTTCTCAATTTAAAGTGACACTGCTAATTCTGAATTGATTTGATCCAGTTCCCAAAAATGATGCACAATGGCTATGTAAACAGGCATATAGCATTAGGGATGATGGGAGTATGAGCTTTGTCAGGGTACTTTTGAGGATCATAAGATTTGAGAATGGTTGGATTTTGGTTGTGTGGATTTCAGAAATGTATGGATGATGTTGTAGATAATAGCTAAATATACATGTCAACATTCTTTCACCTTCTGGCTCTAGGATGGGCACCTGTGATGGGCTGACATGACCCAAGCCAACAATTTAAACAAAAGGAAAAAGTAATGAGCAATCTTGTAGTGACTGCTCTTTTTTTTCTGTATCAGTATTGAGAAGAAATGAAGAAAGCATGTTTTTCCTCTCTAAAGTGGCAGTTTTGATCCTGATCTTTGGGTTTACATATGTTGGCCTTAAAAGAGGACGTACCAATAAAATTAGGCAAAGCATAATAAAGCAAGTGATGACAAATTCAAATTAGTAATACTTCTATAGCTTCAAATACCAATATGGCATAAGTACCCCATTATCTTGTCTGATTTAGCAAAAGTACATTAACTATTCATCAATCGTTTCCTTTTTCGTAAGTTGAGAGCTCTCTTCGGTGCTCATTTTGTTTCTTTCACTGGTTTCCCTCTCTCATCCTTTTATTTACTCCATTAGAAAAAAGTCGAGAACTTTGGTTGTATGTATGTATATATGCATGTATATATAATATTTATTTGTATCCAAAACTTTGTCATTGGACAGAGGACCTGAATTTATAAAGGGAAAGATTAAAGAAGCACACGGTCCAGCTTTAAAAAATGTTCCACCTTTGCTTCATAATTTGCTTGAGAAGCACAAGAAGTAGTCTCATAATTTTGTTGCAACACCTATTATTTAAAAAGTAATGGCACAACTTCTGTGGAACCGTTAAGGCTAAGAAATATGCCCTTTATAACAAATTTGTCTGAAAGGGATGTATTTAGTTGTTACTTTTATATTTTCTTGTGTCTTCTGTTAGATATCATAGCTTGTTCCATGGAGATCGTGATATGCATCCATGACCTAGTCTAACCTTTGCATTTTCCATGAGATCTATGGTTGGTTCAATGAAGATAATGTTATTGCAGAAATTTCTTCCAAAATATGCATAGAACAGGCTATGGTGAGGAGGTTCTGAGTTAGTGAAGACAGCAATTAATTATTTCCATAATTTCATTTTGCTGTTGTCTATGACACAGAAGCAAGGGTGGGGATTAAATCTTTGTTTGTTATTGTAAGGTGTTTCCCATTTTAGAGGAGTTTTTTTGATTTAGAATTCAGCAAATGAGCATCCATATGGGTGTCCTTCAGTTTGAGGCATGTTTACTTAAGGTTACCACACCTTAATATAGACCAGAGACCTGGGGAAGGTGCAAGCTGTTAAATCCTGTAATGCTATTCTAACTTCTTAAAAGGAGGCTTCTTGAAAGGAAAAATCGTATTGCCATTCCTACGATACGGCCCCAGTAGCATTTTCCTTGGTGAGCTGTTTGCTGATAACATCCTTGGTAATGAGTTTGATGATTGATTTTTCCAAATGGATTGTCACTCTTGCAATTTTAGTGATCCATGTTGGAGGATTGAGAGCCAATGGGATGTATTAGCTCCACATCTTTCCTGTACTACTTGGAGAGAATAAAATGGGGAATTGAGTGGAGGGGTCAATCTCCTAATTGCATATCCTATTTTGATTTTTCTTTCCCATTCTAATTCTTGTCGTTTCTTTTTTTTTTTTCTATATTGCCTGTGGATAAAATTATACGGTTTATAAGTGAACTTTTGTTTCATAAAGATGTACTTCTTGTCATCAGACTGGGATGCACGAGGTTTTCTTCTAGTTATGTGAGTAATCAGTTGATAAGCTTTGACAGAGGGAAAATTCTACAACACTTAAAACTTTAAATACCTACTTTTATAACTTCAATTACCAAACTAATTTTTGTTTTTAATTCTTCTCAACTAATTTGTTCATAATCTTGAGCTCCTCAATAATATGATTATAATTATGTATATTTTACCATTATATTATTTTGAAGATTAATTATAAACAAAACAATATCTAGTTAACTCTAATTACTTATCAAATATGTATTACAATTGTTATTAGTCTATTTAACACGTGGACAATAAAAAAAATAAAAAATATAAAAAAAATATTTTTCAAAAGATTTTCACATTATCATCCAAACACCTGAAAATTGTAAGGAAAATGACATTTTCCATGTAAAATGTTTTCTTAGGAAAATAATTTCCTTTGGAAAATATTTTACATCCAACCAAACGGACCCTTAGATGTTAAAATCAGATTATTGAGCTGTTCATAGGAAATTGAATGTCCAGTGATATTTTTGGGATTGGAGTAATTATCTTAAAAGTTAAGAGTTCTCCAGACAGTTTACAAAAGCTTTGTAGGTGCTTTGTCTAGAGACTTTTATTTCCTTCTCTCTTTAGCTGTTGTGTAACTTGTGTTCTTTAATTCTTGTACTTGCTCGATTGTATTTCTCCATTCTTCTTGTTAACTTAATGAACTTGTATGTTTTATTCTACTAGGCATAGATGGACTGGTCGCTATGAAGCTCATCTTTGGGATAAAAGTACCTGGAATCAAAACCAAAATAAGAAGGGAAAGCAAGGTCTTGTATACTTATGTTGGTGTCCATAGATGTACTTTTCTATTTGTACAATGTTTAAAAATAACAATCTTTCTTTAAATGGTTGGCTTTATGAGATTCGGAACCTGACCGGCTATGTATTTCATTTGATGCATGGAAATTGGATTCTGGTTGGTGATTCATATGGACAGTTTACTTGGGTAAGTGATTCCATGGATAGACTATTTTGAAGTTCAAACTACAGATGATAGTAACCTTTATTAACTTTAACAAATATAAATGCCTTTAGGTGCATATGATGATGAGGAGGCAGCAGCTAGAGCATATGATCTCGCTGCTTTGAAATATTGGGGCCCCGGAACGCTGATTAATTTTCCAGTATGATGCTGCAGGCTAATACTTTAAATTTAAAAATGAATGTAACAGGAACAACCCCCCCCCCCCCCCCCCCCCCCCCCCCTCAAAAAAAAAAAAAGGCTATAAACAAAAAGAAAAGGAAGAAGATTAGAAGAATAAGATGTACGAGCATAGCTCAACTTTGTCTGACACATTTTTAATAATTGAGTGAGGAGATCTAAGGAGACGTTTTTGTATGATCTTCTTGTCTGTATGCTGTGCAGGTCACTGATTATACAAGAGACCTTGACGAGATGCAAAACATCACAAGAGAAGACTATCTTGCGTCACTCCGAAGGTGTGTTTGCTTGGCATGTCTGTTACTGAAGTGGTAAAATCGTTATTTCTTATAACATGCTTTTTGCAGAAAGAGTAGTGGCTTCTCAAGAGGAGTCTCCAAATATCGTCCTCTTTCGAGGTATACTTTCTCGAAACACATATTTCATGTAGGCTTTTATTTACTATAGAAACCAGCCGATGTTGTGAGACATAGCTTACTGCCTTGAATTTGTGGTAGTGCCACAAAAGCTTACAATATGTTTCTCTGCATTGGTTTATAATTTTTTTTTCCCTTCTGTTCCCTTTTGTTGCTTGTCAACGTAATAGATGGGATCCACAATTTGGTCGTTTGTCTGGAGCCGATTACTTCAACAGCATTCCATATGGTGAGTATTTCTTGGATGTTAGTGAAATTTTATGTCATTAGGAATGGTCTTTTCAAAATCTAAAATTTCATAGCATTCCTTTTTTTTTTTTTGGGTGGATTTTAAAATTCTTTGGTTTTACTTTGTGAGTTTGTCGCTGACTTCTTGACATTCCTTTCTTGTTATAGGTGCAGGTGATGACGCAACAGCAGAAAATGAATATATTGGTGGATTTTGCATTGATAGAAAGATTGATTTGACGAGTTATATCAAGTGGTGGGGGACAAATAAACCACGCCAACCAGATTCTCAGAATAAATTATCTGAGGAAGTTAAATACCGTCCTGGTGAAGACATGGATAGTGAGCTTAAATCTAAGGAATGGATGGCCCAGCCCACTGAACCCTATGAGATGCCACGTTTAGGTGTGCCAAAAGAAGGAAAAGAGCATAAGTGCTCTACAGTGTCTGCCATGAGCATTTTGGCACGATCTGCGGCATATAAGAACTTACAGGAAAAAGGATTAAAGAAGAAAGAAATAGATGAGAATGATGAAAATGAAGATAAAAATATTCTACTCAAAAAGGACTATGGAAAGGGAGTTGATAGATCTAGTCATGATAGTGGAAATGAGAGACTTGGAACTGGATTTGGAATGGGTGGAGGATTATCAATTCAGAGAAATGTTTACCCATTGACTCCTTTGCTGTCTGCCCCTCTTGTGACCAACTACAACTCCATTGATTCCTTACCAGATCCTGTTCTTTGGACCAGTCTTGCTTCAGTTCTTCCTGTGGGATCATCACGCACTGCTGAGGTTGGTTTTTAGTTGCTGAAGCTTAGCTTAGTCATTTTCTTCGGAAATTAGGAGTTACAATTTATTAAATACTGATAGACCCTAAGTAAGTTTGGAGATCAAATATTTAAGTATTTGACAATGGGCGATTTCTCAATGAGTTTGTCTCGTCCAGTTTGAGATCATCACAGTTGATTCATGCATTTTCACCGATACATATAATAAACTCACATCACACCCAAATGAGATTTCTGAGATGGTAAGCCACATGCATAATTTTTAGCAGCTCTCTTTTTTTAAGTTTGATGTGTAAAAAGATTAATCATTATAATGCATTAAGTGCATGCCCCCAAATACATAAGAAAACACCAAAATGAACTATTCTATCTATTCTTCTCCAAATGACACTTCAAGTAAAGACAGAAAGAAACAACCCAATATATTGTTGTTGATATTGAAGTACTGTGAGAAGTTTGCAGCATCTATCAGCTAAAGGTTCCTTAGCAACAATTTTGGAAGAACTCAGTTTCTTTAATAATAGCTTTCTTCAGTCCAGTTCAGCCCAGAATATCTTTTTTATATATTAGTTAATATAGGGAAACAGTTCTTCTAGTGGAACACATTGTTTTTTGAGTTATCGGTGGTTTGTTTTTTTGAATGGGTAGAAAGAGTTGGTCGGTTAGGTTTACGTTAATCACAGTTCATACATAATATGACAGGTAGTTCAATCCATTAGAACTTAAGCTTACTAGCATTTTCTGTGAGAATGCTTGAAGCATGCATTTTTTCTCATTCGCATTAAACGTTCATTTGACATCCCCATTATCAGGCATAAATTGCATAAGAATTATGCTCCAGCATTTGTCTAAACAACATGGTAAAACCACTTTCCAAATGTTTCTTTGGAAATCTGCCTATTGAAAGTAGTTTCTTATTGCTGTAATGAGTTAAAAATATCTTCTACCAAATGATCTACAGTTGGGAACCAGTGTGAGGTTTATAAATTACATATACTGCCATCAATATGATTCCTATTCAGGATATGTCATTTTTGCCAAGCATTTCATTTAGTTAGCTCAGAGATGTATCTTTTGATTTGATTGTTTTTTGTCTGTGTTTCTTAACAGAAAATAAAGGAAAATGGTTCTATAATTCATGCGCCTGGTAGTAATAATACTGCTCACAAGGCAACATTGATTACATGCAGGTGACTAAGAATGAGTCTAGCTCAGATTACACTTTATTCCAGCAAGAAGATTGAAATTCAGTCTTCTCGTCGCTGCAATGTGAAGATGATGTTTCGAGGGCTGCAGTAATTTGTCGATTTTGTGTGTACAGATATTTCAGTTTACTAACTGGGAGAGAGTTATTTGGAACAGTTTTAGTTAAAAGTATATAGTTGTTTGTAACAGTTTTAGTTAAAAGTATATAGTTACTTGGTTTTGGATACCTTGTAGTGTGATAGATTTTCCGGAATGTATAATGACAAGTGTATTTGTAACAGTTTTAAGTTATTGAGTTTTTTTTTTTAATTCTATTTTAACTGAAATACTGTCGTTCTCTTGCCCCATGGCATATTGTAAATGGACAATTGAATCTGATGATAGAAATGAGTTCAAAAACAATTTTCTGAGGCCAAGATTGACACATTTCTTCAAGAAACGAATGTTAGGTTCATGGTTCTTCTGAGTCCCAAATTAACGAAGTCTACACACGGACTCACTTGGAACTAAGTACTGCAAAATGCACATAAATATGACATAACACTTAAGAGAGTGTAGACTACATCTTGCGCAAGCCCGTCAGAGGTGCTCTGAATTGTTGGTGGTGGCTGGGAAGGGAAGTGTTCCGAACAGGGGAGCTCGTTCAACCTCTTCGGTCATTTGTAACGTTGAAAATGCAGACGGAGCTATATAGACAAAATTGATACCAAGTCTTATCAGGTGACGATAGCAACTATTAATGTATTTTTCTAAATTCATAACACTAATAATAAAGAATTTTTTGAGTATTTTCACTTAACCAAAAAAAAAAAAAAAACAGAGAATATATGTATAAATGTTAGAAACATAGAATATTGGATTTGATTCAACATGTTATTTACTTGAGTATGATTTGGCCGATATTTTCTGGAGTCAAAAATTAAAAACTTGAAGTTATAAGCCATCTGTATTTGTCAAAACATCTATCAAGAATAAAATTATTTTAACAATTATTTTTGTTGCTAAGTTTTATAGTATATCAGCCCATTTATCAAGAAAAAAATTATTTTCACAATTACTTTTAAGTTTCAAATTTCATAGGCTTTTAGCATCATCGTTTTACATCTCTCATCATTAATTTAGAAATTTGTGTTTCAAAAATTGTATTAACAACCTGTCATATTTATTATGAGTTTTAAATAAACGCGATTCAGTATAAACTCCAGTTCGAGTTACATATCATTTTATTAAGTTCAATAAATTTAGATACAACTCCCACTTTTTTTTTTTTTTAATTTTCATACTACGGTGTATTTTTATTAATAAAGTATTTTTTAGGATTTTTGACCTAATAAAAGAAGAGAATGTATTCTTCAGTATTAAAAAATATGTAAATTGGAGCTCGAAAAGTTTTTAAATTGAGTATAGTTGAAAACTAGACCAAGTTTTTTCTAGGTAAAAAAAACTAAAAACTTAAAATTATAAGTTTCTTGAGAAAACCTGAAGTTATAAGCCATGCGTGTTCATTAACTTATTAGTATCAAGTTTTTTGTTTATCATCTCATCTCTCAAGAACAAAATTATTCTCACAATTACTTCTAAGTGTTAAATTTCATAGGTTTTTAACATCATCGTTTTACATATTATTCATCATTAATTTAGAAAAATTGTGTTTCAAAAAATTTATTAGTAATTTGTCATATCTGCATGTTTTAGATAAACTTAATTTGGTAAAAATTGGTAATTACCTAGTGGATTCTTCCAATTTAATAGAAATTTTCATATTAATTGAAATTTCATCGGTCAAGTATCATCATTTTATAAAGTCAAATTGACTCAAGTATAACTTTCCCTATTTTTCTATGGAATTTTTATCCTACGATGTATTTTTTATTAATAAAGTTTTTTTAAGCGTTCTCACCTGATAAAAGAAGAGAATGTATCCATCAGCGTTAAAAAAAATATAAAAATTAGACTCAAATTGAACAGTTATTGAATTAAGCTTACTTGGAAATTCAACCAGATTTTTCTCGAGGTCAAAAACTAAAAATTTGAAGTTATAAGCCAATAAATTATTGTAACAATTACTTTTAGTGTTAAGTTTTATAGTCTACCCATCTATCAACAACAAAATTAGTCTCACAATTACTTCTAAATATTAAATCTCAAGGGTTTTAACATGATTGTTTTGCATATTACTCTATTAATTTAGGAATCTTGTGTCCCAAAATTTTATTAACAATTTGTCTATTTATGATTTTAGATAAACTTGATTCCGATAAAAAACTATTGATTAAACATTAAATTCTCCCAATTCAATATAAAATTCTTATATTAATTGATTTTTTTATGGAGTTGCTTATAATAAATCTAATCTTCTATGTTTTTAATGAATTTTCATACTACGGTACATGTTGTGGCTGTTTACTGTTCGGTAAGTTAGTTGACTTGGTCAAGGTAGTTCAATGTCAGGTGGATACTCTATCTTGGTGCCACATGTACAAATTATTTTCAGAAATAGACATATTATTTTACAAATAAATATGTTATTTTAGAAAACAATTAATAGTATATTAAAATCATTAATGAAAATTCTAAAATAACGTCTTAACCAACATAAATTACACAAATTAGTCTTGGATATTAAAATGCGATTACTTTCTTGGCTCTTTTTTTGTACTATTAAATTAAATACATAAATATCTATTTAGATTGATTAATTCTATTATTTAGCAAGGTAAATCTACAGGGAAAATGCACTTGATATAAATAAACTAGTGAATAACAGAGTTAACCGGCTACTGAAAGAGGGCATCGCAAGTTCCAGTCTAGACCAGTTGATGGTCTGAAGTGGAAGTGAAAAAATAGACGATTATGAAATAATAAATGATTATGATGTAAATAATAGGGCTAAAAATTAGCACAATAACCGAGTCATTTTTTTTTATATAAAAGTGATTACATCAAAATTAAAATACTAAATAGTTACATTAAAATCTTACACAAAAATATTGGAGGGTTACGTGGATTTCAACTGGTCTGAACTGGCCTACAAAGAACTTGCAAGGCCCTGATCCCCAACTACTACTCAACAATGCTTCTTTACCATTTGTTGCATCCACTCTGCTTCTTTAGCTTACAGGTCAATCAACTTCCAACTAAAGTAATCTCACCTCCTTCCTACCCCATGAGAATCTGAGACGATGGCCAATCCCAAATCCAATTCCAAACCCGAATCCAAATACCGACCCGTTATCGAAGTCCTCACCGACTTCAACTTCTCCACCGCCAACAATCCCCCTTCTCCAACTCCGATCACTATCAAATCCCTCGCAATTTCCACCCCCTCGTCTGATCACCCCCAGCAAACCCTAATTTACGTCGGAACCCTCACCGGCGCTCTCTTTTTGCTCTCCCTAAACCCCGCCGCCGATGACAACCGTATCTCACTGATCAAGCACGCCCTCGTCGGAAATGGTTCGGCCGTAATTTCGATCCTTGTCGTTCAAAATTTGGGTAAATTTCTAGTCCTTTCCGGAGATGGGTTTTTGTATTTGCTCGATTCACATTTGCTCGAACCGGCGAAGAAGGTTAGTGTTGTTAAAGGGGGAGTCACTGTTTTTGCCCGTAGATTTTTGAGTAAAAATTATAGCAATGGGGAGAGATATTTGCCGAAATTGAATGGCGTAAAAAGTAAAGATGATAGCAGTTCTGCTACTTGTAGTAGTAGTAGTTATTTCGCGGCTGCTACGGGTAAAAAATTGGTGCTAATGGAGCTGGTTTCCACTGGTTCAGTTGTGATTTTGAAGGAAATTTTGGGGGTTTTTGATGGGGTGATTAAGGATTTGATATGGGTCGATGATTCGTTAATTTTTGGGAATAAAAATGGTTATTTTCTGTATTCATGTGTTAATGGGCAATGTGGGTTGATATTTTCATTACCGGAGTTGTCGGGGAGGCCGCAGTTGAAGTTGTTAGTGAGGGAATGTAGAGTGTTATTGCTGGTGGACAATGTGGGTGTGATTGTGGATGCTGACGGGCAGCCAGTGGGCGGTAGCTTGGTGTTTAGGAGCATTCCAGATTCGATAGGGGAAATAGGGTCACATTTAGTAGTGGTGAAGAATGGGAAGGTGGAATTATATCATAAGAGATCAGGAAATTGTGTGCAAATGGTAATGCTGTCTGGGGATGCAGGTGGTAGTCCGTGTGTGGTGGCAGATCAGGAGGATGGACGTGGGGAGCTTGTAGCTGTGTCGACAAGTTCAAAGGTAAATTATTTTGCTTTGGCTTAATTTTTCTTGTGTTTGAATTGTGATTGATAGTATTTAAGTGCAATAAAATAAGAAGCAAGACATCTTTTTTTCAACCCTAGTAATGTCAGTTCTAACGAATAGCATAACAGATGTTGCTTTTTTTTCTGCTGTACTCTCGCTATTGTTTTAAATATGCTTTTTTGGAGTCGTGGCCATCTACTGGAATGATCTTCTTTTTCTATTGTTTGGCCTCTATAATGTTGTCATTTTTTCTTGTTTAGAATGATAAAATAGACATATTTGTTTAATGTGGATATGTCATTGAACTGGGCTTAATGAACCCTTCTGGATACACTATTCTCATTTAACCTTAAGGCCATCCAGCAAAAAATTGGAGGTTTGTCTCATTTTGTAACATTTGAGGTTGGACTAGAGAAAATACTGCCAATAAATAATTCAATGCAATCAAAAGTTGAAGGTTTTCATGATATTGTTCAAGCTTTGAGTTGGCAATCCTTGAAGATATGCTGCTTAATTGGCAACAGTAATACGCTAATTTAGTGTCTTTATTTTAGTTTTATTGTAGTTTTATTCTCTGAGTTTTAGTAATTTCTAGAGTTTTAGGTCTTAAGAGGTATATTGGTCATTAGGTTGTACGAGGGAAATATCCAGCAAGTTATGTTTCTGAAGTTTTAAGTAGTTACCTAATTGTAGCTTTTATTTGCTGTCAAGTTGATTTAGGAAAGTCTAATCTTTTTCAGAAATCCTAATCACAATATAATTCTGTTTATTAGGAAAGTTTAAAGCTTATAGTACTCTTGTTATAGATTATTTTACATGAAATTTGATCAATAAAGATTTGAATTGTTTACTTATTAATTTGTTTGTTCTTCGTCCTTAAGATTTCCCCTAAATTTCCTTCTCCTCTTGTTACTGTTCACGTTACTGTTCGCAACCCTAGCAGCCCCAAGATCATCCCCTTTATTCTTTTGCTTGCACTAGTAGGCTAGATCGCCCCTATATTGTTCTAAGCCAGAAAGCTTTAACTCTGAGTTTAATCCAACATCAAGTCTACATGCAAACTCATTCCTTCTATTCTTTTGCTCGCACTAGTAGGCTAGATAACTCTTATATTATTCTACAGCATAAAGCTTTAAAACTCTGACAGTCTAATCCAACATCAAGTTTACTTGCAAACTTGGAATATACATTTCTAGCTGATTTCATTCTCTATGTCGGAAAGGAAATGAAACATAACTTTGTTTTCAAGATCTCTTTTACAATCCCTTACCATATTCATTTATCTTTACTTTTGACTAGTGAGGTCTGAAAAGAGCATCAGAAATGATCTAGAAATCTGTCTCAATAAATTATTCATTCAAGGGAATGTTGTAGAGGTAATTGTTTTCCTATATAGATAGTTCTCAGAACAGTTCATCCCAGTTATTTGCTTCAGTTGCCTATTTTCTGTACAAGTCTTAGAAAGGACCTGTTGTTCGAATGAGTTGTTTTGCCTCCACTACTTTCAAATGCGTGAAAATGAGCACGCAGCAATAATTATACATCCTGATTCGGGGTGTCCTGAACCAATGACAAACGTTTTTTATTGGAATATGTTTAAACCTTGAATGTGGTGGAGGAGACCATTGTAGTATAGAAATGATATGACACTTAACTACAATATGTTGCTGCTCTTGGCAATTTTAACTTTTGCAAGAGATTGTTATGCTGGTAAATGGATTTCTGCAGGTTGAAAGTTGAACTCTGAAAAATAACTTCATTTACTGCCTTCCTCAGAGTTGAACGCTAAAGCTCAAAAGTCAACTCTGTCGAATTTAAAGCCGTTTACTATGATTTTTAAATTGTTAAGTAAAAGAGCTGTCTAATGTTTTTGCTTCTTTGAGGTTATGTAGAGTGAATGATAGGTTCTTGAATTTAACTTGAGAATATCTTCAAGATCAACCGAAGAACTTTTAGATACTTTTTGAAATTGTTTTTCAATGAAGAGATATTGACAAGGAGTTTGTAATATATCACCACATATATTTATTATGCGAACTCATATGTTGTATCAAGGTGTCCAGTGGGAAAATTCTAATATTCTTTCACGTTTATTTGGAAACTAACCATGCAAAAGTCTCATATGATTTTAATCAAATAGATAAAGCTTAATCTCTGGATTCAGTTTCTTAGGCAGATATTTTCTTCTTAGCTGCTCATTATCTGTCTTTCTTGTCTCTGATGGCAGTGTGAATAAAAAATACTCTGCATTTGGCAGGCTATCTACAATTGCTTTTGAGGTCAAATGCTTTTGGTTGAAGAATTTCTTTTTTATGTTCCCAATGCTAGGTCATTATCTGATATCAAGGATACAAATGTTAGGGTGCTGAAGCTTATTGTGCGTTATGTTTCAATACCAGGTTAGTTGTTATCGGAAAGTACCTTGGGAAGCACAGATTAAGGACCTGCTACGAAAGAAGTGCTTTAAAGAAGCCATCTCCTTGGTTGAAGAGCTTCAGAGTGAAGGTGAAATGACCAAGGAAATGGTATCCTTTATTCATGCTCAAGTAGGATTTCTCTTGCTGTTTGACTTGCGGTTTGAGGAAGCAGTAAATCATTTCTTGCTTTCGGAAACAATGCTTCCTTCTGAACTTTTCCCTTTCATCATGCGGGACCCAAATCGCTGGTCGCTTCTGGTATTTGCAGATTCATCTCTTATTATAAATTTTCCATTTGGTCTTGCACTTGTAATGCTGTGTAAGCCTTAAGAAGGCAGTTTCAGTAAAAAAGATTGGAAATTGGCCAGAACTTTTATCTGGAATTATCTGTAGAAGAGATAGGTGGAAGTTGATTAATGGGTTAGAGCTGGACAATGTTTCCTCAAGATTTTTTTTTTTTATGTATTTTTTTAGAATGAGAGGAAGTAGCGCTGAACAGGAAGTATGTGGTTGGAAATACCTCAGATAATATTCACCAAAGGACAGATTGAAGTGATTGCTGCGAAATAGTTGCGCAAAAAGAACCTCTTTCACTATAGCATTATGGGAAAGATAGACACGATGCTAATTATTCTTCTACAATTGCTATATGTGGAAAACCTGACTATGATAGTGGATACATCTATCGGTCTTTTTGGTGTTTGATGGACATATTACTTGTCGGATAATCCTAGAACAGATAATGCTGGACCATTTTTGATTAATTTTTATCCATTGAATTTGGAAAAAAAGATTGTAGATTTATGATTAATTACCTATGATCTCAAGTAAGATGTTTATCCTTGGTATATTGATAGGGGCAAGCATTATAAATTCCAGAAAGGGCAGGGCACAAATCATAGAGTGCTTATTAGCATTTTCTTTGAGTCTTTAATGGAACTGGTTAATGTTTAGGAGTAAAATGACAAAGTGAATATTAAAGTATCTCAAAACTTTTTTTAGCGTATTATATGAGTTTCCCCTGACATGTTCAGAACAAATTTGCATTTTGCAGGTTCCAAGGAATCGGTATTGGGGCTTGCATCCTCCTCCAACACCTCTTGAAAATGTTGTTGACGATGGATTAAAAACTATTCAAAGAGCTATATTTCTTAAAAAAGCAGGCATTGAGGCTACAATAGATGATGAGTTTCTTGTTAATCCACCTACTAGAGCTGATTTGCTGGAGTCGGCAATTAAAAATTTCATCAGGTGTTCATGATTTGCTGTTAATAATTACCTTATGTCAACGTTAATTTATTTCTCGTGAGTCGATGAAAGATAGGCTCACTTCCCTATGGGTTTTTGTCGGGGAGTTGATATTATTTAATGCTTTGGAAAGAATTGCTTGTAGTTATTTTAATTGTTTGATAGATAATGTTTAGCGTTTGGTTGTGAGTTGTTAACTAAACCTGGTTTTCCCTTCTAAATTACTATAGGTATTTGCAAGTTTCTCGCGGTAAAGATTTGACTCCTTCAGTGAGGGAGGGAGTTGACACTCTCTTGATGTATCTATATAGAGCCCTCAATCATGTTGATGATATGGAAAAGCTTGCATCTTCGGAGAATAGCTGTGTAGTGGTATGTGTGATTTCAACATTTGGCTTCTTATTCTTTTGGTGTCATGCAATCTCTTCAGTGATATCTTTGAAGTATTTTGTGAATCTGAATGGCTAAGAGTTGAGCATTTATGTTCGTTGGATGATGTAGGCATCACATTAAAACACAAAAACCTTGTCAAAATCTGGTACCACCACAAACACCTCTAGAATTTAATACCAGAGCACTTTTCAACCGCTCTTCAAGTCTACTGTGTATGTGCTGTTGATGATCTGCGGGACCATGAAATTGGTTGATGTTCTTCTCATCATCATCTTCTTCCTTGTTACCTTCTTCCTGTAGGCCAAAGGTTCTTGTTCACCTTCTGGTAACTTTGCTCTTGCTTATGCACGACCCTATGCTCCAGCTTTTAAACCTGTTGCTAGAGTTGTTCAAACAGCCTTTGCACCTCCATTATTTTGCCGTGTTGGTTGAGTCTTGGGGCTCTTGCACAAGGTGGCATATTGAACCTTTCTCTGAATGCATATATTGATGCAGGAGGGTGATGAGACCCGAAAACCAGATCTTGTAGGCTAGATAAGACAGATTTCAGCGGTTATTTAGGGGAAAGTGATATGTAAAACAGAACTGAAAGCTTAGACAATCTCTCTTCTCTTTTCTGAAATCATTCATAAACTCTCATTTCCACTATACAACCATGAGAAACCTCTGACCAACTTTAAAATCCAATACTTTATATCCTTATCTAAGTTTCTAATGCTAATTCATAACCAGACAGAGTACCCATCCGCTGAAAGAATGATTTTAAAAAAGTCTTAACACGAATTTATAGAATAAACCAGAAATATTTAGACTAAGCTGCTGGTCTGGCATTAACATACTACGAAGGGACTTTAGAATTTTTTTGGCATTACTTCTAGAAAATTTTCTGGTAATAGAGAACCAAAAGAATATTCATTGTAAGAGAGTCACATGTCGGCTAGAAGTTTATTTCTTAAAGATATTTGCATTGCTTTGAGTGCATATGAGTGGATGATAGGTGCTAACCCAACCTTGCAGTTAAGTTCCTTTATTTGGGATTTTTTTCCCCTATCTTTTGTTTTTTTTTTTTTGTGGGGGGGGGGGGGGGGGATTTCAAATTATTCCTTAAATAAAAACAACTAAAGTGTCATTAAAGTCAATTGTTTTGATGCTCAATGCACAATAAGCAAGAATAAGGCCAGTGATCAATTATATGCGTGGTAGGTGTCTGTGAGTGAGAGAGAGGATATCATTGGCCAATTAGTTTGATGTTGAAACTCTTTGGGAAAAGTAGTGATGTTTGTATGATTGGTATAGCAGTAGAAAGCGGTCCAGTCATTTGTTTATAAAGACCTTAAAAAAATTGAACCGAACTTGTAAGCCTTTGTCCCGAATTATGATAAAAATAAACTGAGAATTTAATGCATGCAAGTTAGGTTTTGTAATGTGAAAGAAGTATGGAAAAGGGGAAAATTGTTATAGTTTAACTAATGACCCTAGGATTGTTGTCATATTGAGATATTAATTTATATTCCAATTATGTACCTCATTATGTTTGCTCCCCCTTAAAGTAATATATTAATTTAATTCCATATATGTACCTCATTATGTATGCTTTCCCTGTAAAATAAGATGGTCAATGAAATTGGTGATGTCAAACCTTTTCTCATTGTTCATTAGGTTTAAGAGTTTCTTGTATCCATTACATGATTTTTTTTTTTTTTTTTTTGAGTATCCAAGAGTTTGATATTACTAATACCAAGATTCTTGTTAAACATTTGCTATGTCTAACCCTGTTTCTTATGTCTACTCAATCCTGTAAAGAATATTTCTCTGCCTCTTATGTGTATCAAACCTCTGAATCACATTCCGGTGTGTATTCCAAAATCTGGTCTTGTATTGAGCTCATTTTAGAGCAACTAGAATAACTTATGTATGCTTGGATGAACTTCATGGTTACCTCTACAGGGGCATGTGCTTAGTGTACAGTTTAATGAGATATGGAACCGAATGGTGATGCCATTTACACAATCTATCTGAGCTTAGATGTTGAATTAACTGTTTTAATCATGAGCACTTCAACACAGTCTTTGGTATAGCACTTGCATTTTTGAGGTGTGTCATTCCAAACAATCAGTAGTTCTGGGCTGATGTTCTGCTCAGGGTTTTAGATGAAAAGCGATGATGTTTGATGATCTGATTTTTGTGTTCTCTTGCTGGGTGGGAACTGTTGTTATACATGAGTCTTGAGTTGAAGTTTGCATGCATGCTTAATGAATTGCTTTGTCATAGACTAAATGCAAACCTGCACAACCTTTCAAGTATGCTACTAGGTCTTGGGCCCACCTAAAGGTTGACCATGCTACTTTGATTGGCAGTGCAGGAGGAATTAGAATTGTTGTTGAATGAATCTGGGCATCTACGGACCCTTGCGTTTCTTTATGCTAGCAAGGGTATGAGCTCTAAAGCTCTTGCTATTTGGCGTATATTGGCAAGAGATACAACAAGCTACTGGAAAGATCTATCTGGGAAAGATCTACAAGAAATGTCAAGTGTTACCTCTGAACAGGAGACTGCTGTGGTTGAGGCTTCAAATATTCTTGAAGAGTCATCCGACCAAGATTTAATACTGCAGCATCTGGGATGGGTATGTGGAGAGTCCGTCATCTGTTTTATGCTCAATGTTTCTTGTTACTGAAGTTCTCTGTTTTCATATTAGATAGCAGACATCAACCGGTTGCTTGCTATTCGAGTTTTAATATCTGATAAAAGAAGCAATATGCTCTCTCCAGGTAGGCCCTGACTTCGTGAGTTTCTGGACTTATATTTGATAATTGATTCTTTCCATATATAGTTCCAAATGCAATCTGATAATTAACATTTGAAAAACTTAGAAGGGAAGGATGTTAACTCCTTTTTGTAAACTAACCTGTAGAGCAATGTAGCTTTGGAACTTCCTGTTCTGGTATAGAGGATAGGTTGTTGATTCTCCCCTTTGGTTAAAAAAATAGGAGGAAAGAGTGAGAAAGGAGAGAGAAAAAGGAATTGCGAATTGGTATGATATGGCTTCAGGAAATGTGGAATTTATAAGGCGGTGAATTTTAAACTTCGAAGTGAATTTTAAACTTCGAATTTGTTCCAGTGCAAGTGAGGCTGCCAAAGAAGAAATTTGAATTGATATCATTTACTCCCCCCTCCCCCTCCCTCTCCCTCTCTATCTCTGCTTGATATAGGTATACGTGCATTCAAACTCATGCAAACAGTATTATGGGAATGCTTTATTTCCACATTTTTATTTTTTGTGTTTAAATGGATAGATTTTTTTTTTTTTTTTTTTAAATTCTGGAGTTGTATTTCATGTTATGGTGCATCTTTTCTGTGATAAGTTGACTAAGCTGATCTAAACCTATTGGAATAATCTCTTGTTGACTTGATTTATAGGTGTGCATTGTAGTTGAAAGTTTCTTGAGAGCGTCGATTCGCTTCTTATTTCTGTCTCTCTGACATTATACTTACCCTGACAGATGAGGTAATAGCAGCAATTGATCCCAAAAAAGTGGAAATTCTTCAAAGGTACTTGTTTAATTGGCTGGAATTGCAGTAACTCTGGTGAATAGCAGGTCTTCATGAAATCTAAAATTTTCTGGTAGTCATTCTAATTTCAGTTCTGATGGGTTACGACTTTAGCAACTCTGCCTTTTCGTATGAAAATATGTAGCAATGACACTTCTCTTTATTCTTCTCTTTCCCTCCCTTTATTTACTTGATTATTTATTTTTTTAAACGAATAGCCTCCTATATATTTGTTGCTTCCTTCTTATAATCTATTCCTGTCTCTATCAAGTTCTTTCCTTTTTCTTTTGGATTTTAGAGGTAATTATGTGTTGTATAAAACAAGATTTTGTGAAGAGAATGAAAAAGAGAACAAAAGAAAAAAACAAGTGTTTTTTGTAATTTGAGTTTCATGTCATCAGCTTTTGACCTCTTTAAACTAGGTAGTTCTGTTTTTTATGTTCTTTTCTTGTATTGGTTTTGATATTATCATATCCTTTCAAACAGGGTTTTGATTAAGTAATTCCCTCTAATACTCTTTCAGCCCTCTCATATATTTTTCAACTGGGATTGCTTTTGAAGTAAGTCAATACGCAGTTGTTAACCAATGACACCCACCCTCCCCACAAAAAAAAAAAAAAAAAAAAAAAAACACACACACACACAGCTCCCCTCCTCCTGCTTCTTCTTCTTCCTCCTTTTTTCGCTTTCTCTTTCTGTGTCTGTGCCAAGCAAATTATATAGCCTTATGCTTATGTACATGTTTCCTTGTAAGTTGTTTTGGTTTTTTTATGCATACTGTTCTCATGTTGGTAATCCTGTCAGCAAACCTTTAACAATCATTTTCACGGTTCTACACAGTTTGTTCTATGCAAGAGGTGTATTTTAGATAAAATTCAGATAAGTTGCAAAAGATTAATGTCTTGCTAAATGTCTATATGCATAAGATGTATGTTTGCATGATTTTTGCTAAGATGTTTCTTCTTTATTGAGTTTTTATGGCTTCCTAGTCTTAGGATATGTCCCATGATTTTTTTTTTTTTTTCCGAATAATCCTGGCAAGTTTACCCCAGCAGATATCTTCAGTGGTTGATTGAGGATCAAGATTCTGATGAGATTCAGTTCCATACAATGTATGCACTCTTGCTTGCCAATTCAGCACTTGAAACTTATGAAATCGATAATGGATCTTTGAATTCAGAAGCTGGAACTTCAAAGGAGTTGAATATTTCTCATCCTGGAGGGAACTCGATATTTGATAGTCCGGTCAGAGAAAGATTACAGATCTTTTTGCAGTCTTCAGACTTGTATGACCCCGAAGAGGTCCTCGACTTGATTGAAGGATCTGAACTGTGGCTGGAAAAGGTCCTTCTTGTATTTTTTAATATTGGTTTATTTTTCTCCAATAGATGTATGTTAAGTCCAGCTGAGAATCAAGGGATATTCAGAATTTACCCTCCTCACCCACCCAAAAAAAAAAAAAAAAAAAAAAAGAACAAAGAAAAGGGTGCTCTGTTGAGCAATTGATAGTTTCAAGTGTTTGCATTCTTGAAATGACCTGAATGTATCATTTATGACTGTTTGTTGTTATTGTGGTTTCTTTGCAGGCTATTCTCTACCGGAAGCTTGGTCAAGAAAAATTAGTGCTCCAAATTCTGGCTTTGTAAGTTAATAGATTTGTACTAATTACTGCATTTTATGGAGAAGGATTAAATTCATTGTAAGCTTTTAAGCTTTCTTCGGTTTAACAGTGCCCCTCAATGTTCTGATTACATTAATCATGCAGTGCAATCTTTTGAACCAGAACTAAGTTAAAAGCCAATTTTGATGTCAGCTGATTGTTATGAAATGATTTTCGCACACTGTAAAAATTTCTGTAGTTTCTTCTTAGAAATATCGTCATTGCTCACTAGAAAATGTCTGTGCATTGTTATTACTACATCTGTTGATGGATTGTGATACTTACATGTCTATACATGTATATTCAACTGTTAGAAGATTTCTCCAGCTGTAAAATTTTTATTGAGGTTCAAGGTGTCTTGTCAACACATCACATGATGTCAAAGTCATCTTTTGTATTATTTTGTATTCTTATGGAGTAATTGACTGCTTGAGTTGAAAGAAATACACGAGAGGGAGTGGGGCTTTTAGGAAAAGTTGGTGTAAGGAGAATATTGGGGTTGATTTTGGTTGCATGAAAGTTTGAGGTAAAATAGATTCAATTTAAAGGATAGTGAACCATTATCTTCGTAGTATTATTTGTAGGAGGCATTGAGTTGTCTTCAGTTTTGCACTTCATCCTGTAAGTAGCTGATTAGACTAGCTCAGTTGATAAGTTTGTGTAGTCGGTTGGGCATTTTGTTATGAACCTGGAGTTCGAACTCTAAAGACATGGTAACTTCTGCTGGATTATTACTTACAATAATTTACTTGTTTGATCAACAATTAGTTTAGGAAATGTAAGTATAAGTTACTGGCTAATATTTATGAGAAAATTAAAAGCAATTAATTATTAGATTGTGGAGCGTATATACTAATTATGTACTTCCTGTTGCTTTAGGAAGCTGGAGGACTGTGAAGCTGCTGAACAGTATTGTGCAGAGATTGGTAGACCAGATGCCTATATGCAGTAAGTCTACTTTTTCACTTCAGAAATGATTTGTTATTCATGGAAAGCTTGTTCTTATTTTCTTGAATTTGGCCTCTTCCTTAGGTTGCTTGAGATGTATTTGGATCCAAAGGACGGTAAAGAGCCCATGTTTAAGGCCGCCGTTCGCCTTCTGCACAATCATGGAGAAACACTTGATCCTTTACAAGTATTGGAGGTACTAAGATCTTTGTCTTCTTGATTACCTGCATGCCTGTATCTGAGATTTTGTGTGAACATGTTTCTGAGTTTCACTATGTCACCTATCAGCTCTATTGGACCTTGGGAAGTGAGGAGAATGTGGGCGAGATAATAAACAGACTTAGATCTCTTGTTCGGTAGCATAGACTATTAATATTGAACAAATTTTCAATTTTACTCTATGGATGAAAAACCGAGCTTGCCTGTTTATTCTAGTTCTTATCTTTTGTTGTGGAATTTAGATGTTGCAGCCTGTGTTCAGAATTAAGGTAATATAGGTCTTCTCTATGCTATTTGAAGTTTTTGAGGTCTACTGTATTAAGTTAAAATGCCATTGCTACTATTGCTGTTTTCTTATTTTCCTTTCTTGGTATTGCTGGGGGTAGAGAGGGGAACATGGTAGCAGTCCTTCTCCCTCTGTGTCCATTCTTGATTGGAATTCAAGAATTGCAACATACGATGAAACTTGTGTTTTCCGTTTATTCTGTACTAGCACAGTAATTTGTAGGATCCTTGAGGTTATGAAAATGCTTGCAGCTAAGATAACCAATTTTCCGTGCATATCCAGAAATTGCTGTATCATTGCCAGTTCTTGCACCTTGTAATGGGTTGTATCTCTGTGGTTGTTAGGAGCCTTTCTTCTTGATTAATCATCATGTCTTTTAATGATTGCACAATTGGGCATTACCCTGTTAACTGGATTCTCTAAAATTTTGGACATAAAATTAAAGGATAAAAGAGGAATTTATAGTTGAAAGGTACTTGAAGCAGTGGTAAACCATATGATTACTCATAATACTTCAGAATATTTATTGAACAACATCCTCAAGGTGCAACAAGTGGATGAAATACTTAATATACAATCTCTCATGCTAATTCTGGTACTGAAGATTTGTTTTGCAGAGGTTGTCCCCTGACATGCCCCTCCAGCTTGCCTCGGATACTATTTTAAGAATGCTAAGGGCACGGCTTCATCATCATTGGCAGGGACAAGTAAGTAGATGGTTAATTGTTAAAGAAGAGAAAATAAATTTTTTTTTATTGACAGTTGTCTTGTAGCATGTCATTTTCCAAATAGTGAGAAGGTTTGATTTTCTTGTCAAAATTTGGATTGCTTTTCAAATTCTCTTGAGAATTTGATGTGTAAGTTTCAAGTAAAAGAACGGGAGATGGATAGTTAGCTGAAAGGAGTTTTTTTCCTTTTTGTTTTTTGTTTGTTCTTTGCCTTTTTTTTTTTTTGGAGGGGGGGGGGGTGATGGGGTGGTGGCAAAGCCATTCTGGTGCATTATGGACATTCCTGGTAATCATGTGTATATGTTAATGAATAAGAAGTTAAATACAGGTTGTCTGCCTGCAAATTTGTGGCATTATTACCATACTGATAGGTTTTGTATTGCTTCCACCATGAGGTTAACAGTATTTACGTTGAAGGAGCTTTAGAATTGCTGTGGAAGAGGACAAATCAGAGACTCATGGGGAAGTGGTTTGCATAAATAGAGCTGTTATCCCCTTCTACCATATTGAATCTTCTACATGCTAGGATTCTAACTTGACATAGATTATACACAAGAACTTTGGCATTATTGGCATGTGGATTTACAGATTATTTTAGGAAATAGCTGCTAGGTTATTTATCTCCCAGCCCATGTTGAGAAAGGCGGAAATGAAATGTGTTGTAATCTCCCTACTCTTTGTAACCTTTTTGTTTGATTCCTTTTGATGTTTTAACTAGTCTCATTGCATTCGCCTTTCTTCCCAAAGAAATATGTGATCTTCTTGTTTGCATTGACTGGTTCTAGTAGCTGATGTGAGTTTGCTTGCTTTCCTTGGTACATTAAAATATTTTAGAATTTGCAATCTTACTGCATTTGGCTTAACTGGGAGCAAAAATTAACAGTAAGGTAATTTCTTCAGATTGTGCATAATATGTCCCGCGCTTTAGATGTTGATGCGAGCTTGGCAAGGTTGGAGGAAAGATCACGCCATGTGTTAATCAATGATGAGAGTGTCTGTGATTCTTGTCATGCTAGGCTTGGAACAAAACTATTTGCAATGTACCCAGATGACACAATTGTCTGTTATAAGGTGTGTAATTTCGGCTCTCTTTTAGTTTTTTTTTTTTTTTTAAGTTCTTTGAACATTTATTTTTCATTTTGCTTTTGCTTGCTGTTGGAGAACTCAAACTCTTACAATTACAATCAAGCCAAGTTTGTAGGAATAGTTATAGGAATATGCTTTCTTCTTTTTTATTAAAGTCTTTTAGCCCGTCTATGTGGTTTGAGCTTTGGGAAGGCCTTCAACTACCAATTTCATTGAAATCATAGGTTTCTATCTTCGTAGTTTTGCTGCTGTTCTCGAGGTCTCAGCAAGTTTTAGTTAGCGTTTGGTAGGCGGAAGAAAAGAGTTGAGATTAATATAACCATTGAATGTTTGTCCCAGAGTTAAGGGATCTTGAAATTTTGATCATACTCTGTCCAAAATCAATTGTCTTAGGGGTCATTTGATTAAACTGAAATTTGAATTCTAAGTGTTGAAATTATTAAGTTGCTGAATTGATAAAATTATATTTGTTTAATAATTAACTGAATTTAAATACTGAATATACATATCTTATCTTGCAAATATAATAACTTTATTTTAAAATAATAAAACAATCTTTAGATAGAGAGAGTGTGTGTGAGAGAGAGAGTGTGTGTGTGTGTGTGTTCATGTGAAAGATTAGTGCGAGTGTATTTGTAAGAGAAAATATGTATATGTGTGTGAAAATAAGTGTGTATAAACGAGAGTATGCAAGTGTGTGTGAGAAGAAAAAAGTTTATATTAGAGGTGAGCCAAAAAACCCGCCAACCTTAAAACCCGTACGACCCGATTTGTACCGGCCCAAAAAATAGGATGCTCGAGCTCAGCGGGTCAGATTAGGGTGGGGTACCTGGAAAAATCGGGTCCGATACGGGTTAAGAAAATAAAAACCCACAGGTACTCGACTCGACCCGAGATATGTTATGTAAATATTGAAAATATAGGGACCTGATCATAATTTTGTTAAAAGTATTATAGAAATTTTGACTTGGTCCGCTATCTTGTCCGCATACTTATTCTGCAGTGGACCAGACGCCCGCTACCTTGTCCATATACTCTCTGGAATTAACCGGTCGTCCGCTTCATCCTTTGGTGCATTCGATTGGTTGTTCGATTCACCTTTTACTTTCCATTTTGATTTCTTTTTTATTCCTAACTAACTTTACTACAAATACACCTTGGTAGAACATTAGTATACATTGTCATTAGTTTGTTAATTATCAAAATCAAGATGAATTGAAACTATAGAGTCCTCAATTTGTTTACGAGCTTTCAATAAGTAACATGAATTAGTAGACATTTACGATTGTTTAGGTAATTAGAGAAGTATGATTTTGTATTCTAGATATTACAATTTTTAGTTAAAAAGGGGGGGCCCGACCCGCCCCCTTATTTTTTGAATACCCGAGGACTGGGTACCCGAAGCCATTAGGGTTGGGTTAGGGTCAGAAAATTGCTGACGCGACAGGTTCCGGTCGAGTTAGTCAAATTCTTTTAGGGGCGGATACCCGACTTGTGTCCACCTCTAGTTTATATGTCTGTGTATGACAGAGAAAAAGTGTATGTGTAGATGTGAGAAGAAATAGTATATTTATGTGTCTGTGTGTGTGTATGTGTGTGCGCACGAGAGTGTGTGTGTGAGAGAGACCGTGTGTGTGGGTGTGTGTAGAACAAACAGCGTGTGTGTGTATGTGAGAATGTGTATATTTGTGGGAAATTGTGTGCGCATGTGTGAGAAAGAGTGAGAGTGAGTGACTTATGAGAAGAAGTATATGTGTAATAGAAAGAAAGTCTATGTAATTGCATGTGTGAGAGAGAGAGAGAGAATGAGAGAATATGTGTGCATGCTAACAAGTGTGAGCGTTTGTACGTGTGTATGTGAGAGAGTACGTGTTATGTTTGAGTGTGTGAATATGAGTGCATGAATGTGAGCGTGAAAAATGTCCAAAATTACCATATTAAATGTCCAAAATTCAGCAAGCAAAACAAAATAATATCACTTAAAAATTTGTATACAAATTTAGTGCTTAATGTATCAAGTGTTGAAAAAAACTTTGTTATCAAACATATTTAATTTAAAAAGCTCTTAATCCACCAATTTTCAGCATTAGGATGAGTTTTTGAAGAATTTTGTTATCATGTATGTTGAATTTAAAAAGCTCTTAATCTGCCAATTTTCAGCACTAAGTTGAGTTCTCAAATACGCCTTTAGTCTAAATTTTGACGTGGACTGGCGTTTTCAGTGAGATTTTAAAATATGCGGCCATTATTGATTTATCCTTTTTTTAAAATAACATTCAGGCAAAGGATAATGCCACATTAACCATGGAAAATAGCAGTAATTATGCATTTAAGTTATTCTTTTCCCTCAGTAATGCTGCTCAAAATTGCAGCTCTACTATAATTGTTATTTGCAAGCTATGCTGTCTCATTTTGCTAGCTGGTTTGAGTACGAGTTAATTTGATAATTATTGCATTTAATCATGCAATTAAATAAAGTGCTGCCTTCACCCTGGGGAAAGGAAAAAAAAAAAAAAGATGCTTCATGGCCTTTTTATTTAATATAGATAATGATGTGCTGTGTTATTGGTGTTGACATTCTGAGCATTTTATTGGGATAGGCCTACAATGAATATATTGAAGACAGGGCACTTTAGATCCTGGTATTAAGATTTTCAGTTTGTTAAATTGGCAATAACTCATTCGAAGCATCGTTCTGCAGTGTTTTCGTCGCCAAGGTGAGTCTACCTCCGGCACAGGTCGCGATTTCAAGAAAGATGTTTTACATAAACCAGGGTGGCTGGTGACGCGGTGACCATGCAAAAGTATGTGTGTAGAGGATTTTTACGTGGCGCATGGCATGATCAAGAGCTGAAGCTGTTAGGAGTTGCACATCTCAGAACCAAGAAGGCCACTAATTGGATGGGTTATGGTTTCAAACTTTGTTGCAGTTTGGTAAATTGCTTGTCCATTTTGACGGAAAGCCCTTGGCCTACCCAGCAACTTGGTAAACTATTGCGCTTGATGGACATTGCTTTGCTTGTCGTAGCAAGTCGTGTCCATAGAGCGTAACTTGCTTATTAGGTTAGTAAGGGCAAAGTTTTTCTGAGGCTTGTCCTGCTGGCGGAAAACACAAGTCTTGTGCTCGAAGCTTAGTCAAATCGGAAGATAGGGAAGCTTGGTATAGCTCTTGGTACTCGAGGTGTCTGATTGGTCTTGTATCGGAGTTTTCTAAACGATACAAATGGCGTATTGTCTTGAGATGGCTATTTTCACCCATTTGACTGAAATAAAATTTTACCTTGACCTTGGTGGCAACTTCTACAGGATGTACATTTGCAAATGGGTTTTGCATAACTAAAGATGAATCTTAACGAGGTTATATGTTTGAGAACTGTTTTAGAATTTCAATGTCCATTGATTTTGCTTGATCGTACGTGGAAGTATAAAAATACAATATTGGCCGTGAGTGGAAGTAATTTACCACTCTTTGTTGGATAACCAGACGGTGAGTGGAACGTGTTTCCCTTTTTAATATATATATATATATATATATATATATATATATATATTAAACTTACACTATTATAATGGGAGAAAAGGAATTGGTATTGGTTGAATTCGAACTTTTAATCTTTGGGTGAAGTGGAATTATAGAGTTTTAACTGTTCGATTTTTATTCATTCTGAGAATGTGATTCTATTTTAGTTAAAGTTTAAGAGGAAATATTTTTGTACCTGATATTTTTTAGTTTACATTTTGTATGACTTTAGACATATATGGAAAAAAGCACTAGTTCTGTTTGGATATCATTATTTGGAGTGTTTTTTGAGAATTATAGGGAAAAATTATTTAGATTATGTTTTGTGGACTTTTTTAGAAAGGTGAAAAGATATTTGAATATGAAAATTTTTTTGAAGTGACATGATGGTGGTTTGAAAAGTGATTAGAAAAGTATTTGAATAATTTAAAAGTTTTGAAAAAAAAGTAGTAAAGCGGATATCCGCTTCTTTAAGCGGACGTTCGCTTCAGAGACAAAAATATTTCAGCGAGCGCTAGGCATGGACACTGCCAGCGTCCGTGCCCCAGTGGTCGCTGAGACAATTTTGTCTCTGAAGCGGACGTTTGGTTAAACAAGCGGACGTCTGCTTAGTCGTTCGCTTACAGAAGCGGACGTCCGTTTCATTATCCGCTTCGTCGTTCGCTTTGTCATTTCACTTTAAAACTTACTGAAAATAGATCTCATTTTGTTACTTGTAATTTTTTCAGTTTTTCTAAACAAATTTTGAACATAAACATGCTTGCTTTTGTGAATAATTGTGTAAAACGTTTCTAAAATTCATTTGAAATTTCAAATGAAAAACTTGGTGGAAAAATTTGGTGAAAAAGTTTGACCAAAATTTTTTTTAACTTTTTGACAAAAAATTTTTCACTTGTCCAAATGGGTTTGGAAAAAATTTTTTCAAAAAATGCTGCAAAAAATCCATCCAAACAGAGCCACTAATGATTTTTTTGGCAAACGATTAAATACACCACTCTTTTAATTTTTTTAGACAAAAAGTCATAATTTAGACTTACTATAGCCTAAGTGAAACATATAAATTTAAAAGTAGAGGCACAAATAATTACTTTTTCCTTTTCAGGTGAAAATGAATAATATTTAACAAGATGATAACAAGTACAAAAACTCATTGCCTAGTTCACAACATCTCCAGTGATTTCCTATATCCTGGGACTTACTTTTTGAATTCATCCTTCCATCTCTCCTCTCTATCCCGTACCCTTGCAGCTTCTACATTTTCCGCACAATCGTCACCAAGGCTGAAAACAGTGGGGAGGGAATGGGGGCTAACATTTTCCGGACAATCGTCACCAAGGCTGAAAACAGTTCCTATGTTCTTTTTAAACCCCCCTTAGATTTTGAAAAACTCTCTTTACCTTTGTACTGTATATATAAAGAAAATCCATTGTCCCTTCCCCTATATTTTACCTACAACTCTTACTTCTCTTGAAATAAATTAGTACATTGGTTGATTTATTTTTCTAAGTTATATTTACTGTTGTCTAATAAAAACTCTAAATAGTTTAAATTTTCAGTCTTTTGCGTTCATAATAATATTTTTATCTCCAGAAAGTGCACAGTAAGTTTTTGATTTTATGTCCACTTCTGTATAGTATATCTCATAATTGACATTGTAAATATAGAACATTTCTAGCATGATTATTTTCAACATGAATACAAATTAAGCTACAAAATGTAGTTATTTTGCCTAAGTTTTGATAGAAACAAGTGATCATTTTTGTATTTTTTGTTCTTTCTTTTTAGATGATACAAACTAAAGTATCATAAGAGGTTGGATGTACACAACATATTTTTTTTTTCCCGAATTGGGAGTCTCGCTTTAACACTGTTAAGGAGAACTAGGAAAAAAAAAAATGTTTTAACTTGCTTGTTTTTCATCCGCTAGACTTCCAAACAAAACATTTTTAAAAAGTTGACAACCTTCAATAAATCAGCAATCTGATCATGGCCAGACGAGCGAGCTTTCTCCTCCAAAAACATCTCAAGGGTCTTTGCAAGAAGAACCCGGTTGAAGGGTTCTCAGCAGCGTTGGTTGATGAGAGCAATATCTTTGAATGGAATGTTGCCATCATTGGACCTCTTGAATCACCCCATGAAACGGGTTATTTTAATGCCTTTATGGCCTCGTTTGGTTGGCAAGGAATACAGGCTGGGAAAGAAAATCTGAATTCCAAAATTTTAAATTCTTATGTTTGGTTCCATTTTTTGCTAATTGGGAAAGTAAAAACTTTTCTCAAACTAAGGAAAGTAGTGACAGAATATCAGGATTCTAAATTCCTAAGGTCTTGTTGGTATTCTGATTACTTTCCTTGGGATTTTAATCAAAGATACGCTGAAAACTGTTTTAATCCCTCCCCTCTCCCCTCTCTCTTTCTTAACATAAACATACACATCAAAACATAATAATATCTCTCTTCTCCAATTTCTCTCTTCTTCAACAACGTTATCCCTGGATCCCCTAAATTCTATTCAAATTCCAGAACTTCCTCATCTCCTCTAATATCTTTGAACTAATTTACACTTTGTACCTATTTTATACATGTGGGGTATGTCGAATTTATATGCGATCTGGAGATGCTTTTAACAATGGGCCTTTTTCTTCTTCTTTTTTATCCTGTTTTCTTCTATTTGTTTTGTAGTGTGTTCGTATGTGTGTTTTTCCTTTTTAAAGCAGGAGGATGTAAATTTTTGTTGTCATCAAAGGGGGTTGTAATAATTTGCATTTGTTTATTCATAAGAAGATCCATTAACTGTTGTATTTCATAATGGAGGACATAGTCTTGAAGATAAGGCAGATTGATTTGTTCCTGCAACATGGTTGCTCAGGCTGTTTTTTTTTTTTTTGGGTTCTGAATATAAATTAGATATCCCAATTTGAATATCAATTAATTTGTTCATATTCTTGGATAAAGTTAAGATGTCTGCATTTTTGGATAAGGTTAATCAACATCATAAGAGTCCTTATATTCTAAGACAAATTTGATCAACATGATAAGAGCGATTTTGGATGGAGTTAGATTAAAAGGCACACTTTTTAATATTTTTGTTAATATTATATGTGCTCTATAAAAGATGAATTTGATTGTTTATATAATATATGTATAAGATTAATTTAGTCAATTAAAATTGTAAGAAAAGAAAGAAACAAGAAAAATAATATTTATTAATTTATTAATAATTTGTATTTTAGAATAACACATTCAATCAAAACTTCTTTTATATATTATAATAGTAGGGATATTTTTGACAACACAGTGCAAACATACATTACATCACTTGTCATGTTATTATAACCAACCAAACGTTGTAACAGGAATCTTGACAATTTTCCTAGCCAAATATTCCTAGAGTATCCAAACATGTTAAAGGAATATTTTTATCTTTACTTTCCATGGATTTAAATTCCTAGCAATCACATTCCACATTAACTTTACTTTCCTGTTGATGGGATAATTTAGATAAGAATTAAATAAAAAAATGAAGAGGTCAAAGAATTTTCTTATTTAAAAAAAAAATAATGTGAGGCTACAAGGAAATTAAAAAAAAAAATCTGACTACATAAATCTGCCCCATGCGGCATTTGGAACACACCCGAAACAGGGCAGTAGCAAATCAATAAGATCCACGTCTTGAATTGGAGGTATCATCCCATATTTTGCACTCTATGATACTAAAACAACAACTTATTTAAAACAGCCAATGAAACAAAACACCCAGGTACTGTCACCTAAAATAATAATTAAATAATGGTTGGTTTAGTTTTCTACATAGCCTCGTTTAAATCAAACTCCTCAAATTTGGACATGTCAGGCATGTTCTTCAATTTCAAGAATCTATTCATCTTCAACCCTTCTGTAAAAATATTCTCCACTTACTCCTCAATCCTATAATAATTAATCCTAATCTCGTTGTTATGAACCAACACATGTATGAAGTGATACTAGATGTCAATATGCTTCTTACACCCACAGAAAATTAGATTCTTAGACAACTTGATCACTAACTTACAATCATAATATATCTTTGTAAGATCATCTTGCTTGTATTGTAGAATACCAAGCATCTGCCTTAATCACAACACATGAGCATTGTTAGTTGCTGTAATATATTCCGCCTCTACTATAGATAAAGCTATTGTTTGTTGCTTTTTAGAACTCTAAGAAAAATATCCTTGAGCTAGTAAAATATATATATATAATCTAAAGCACTATTTTCAATTGTATCACCTGCTCAATCATTGTCTGCATAATCATAAAGCTCAACTAGATCACTAGCTGAATAGAAAATGTCACTCCTTGAGCTCCTCCAATGTACTTCAGAATTCTCTTTGCTGCTTGCAAATGTAATTGACGAGGATTTTTCAATAAACCTACTAATTAAGCTAACAGCACAGGTAATAGTTCACCTTTAGATGATTCAATGAAACACTGTTTCTCAAACACTTTTTTCAACGAAAGAAAGGCAATTACTTGCCAAATTAGCATTGAAATGACTGTTAACAATAGTCAAAGGCAAACCTTGAACAATGTGGAATGCTCCGTTTGGATGGCATTATTTGGAGTGTTTTTTGAGAATTATTTGAAAAAATTATTTGGATTGTTTTTTGTTGACTTTTTTAGAAAAGTTAAAAAGTGTTTAGATGTGAAATTTTTTTTGAAGTGACATGATGGTAGTTTGAAAAAAGCAAACATTCGGTTAAAGAAGCGAACAGTCCACTCCTTTAAGCAGACGTCCGCTTTTCTAAGCGAACGTCCGCTTGTTTCAAACCACCATCATGTCTGTCCATTTTAAAAAGAGGGACATCCACTTCGTCGTCCGTTTCATTGTCCGCTTCGTCGTCGCATCTCAAAATTCACCGACAATGAATCTCATTTTGTTCCTTGCAATTTTTTCAGTTTTTCTAAATAAATTTTGAATATAAACACACTTGCTGTTGTGAATAATTGTGTAAAAAGTTTCTAAAGTTCATTTGAAATTTAGAATGACAACTTGGTGGGAAAATTTGGTGAAAAAGTTTGACAAAAAATTTTTCTAACTTTTTGACCAAAAAATTTTCCATTTGTCCAAACAGGTTTGAAAAAAATTCTTCCAAAGAATGGCTCAAAAAATGTATCCAAACAGGGCCAATATTTTCCAAATTAGTGTTTTATCAGCGACATTATCTCGTGCAGCGAACCTCATAGGTTTAAAGAAATCTACAGTTTACAAGCAGGATATCCCATAGAACTGTAAGAAGAATATTGTGCATCATGAAGTACATTGAGCTGTTTGCAAATAGAATTTTATTTTGTATCATGAAGTATTTCAAGTTGTTTGTTAATAAAATTTAGTTAATTTGCTGATATTTAATATATTAATAGTACTTTTCATTTAGCGTAGACATATGAAATTTGCAATAGTTGTTGTAAGTTTTTCTAACTTCGATGTATTATATGTCATTTTATTTGGAAATTAATATTTAGCATATGCTTTACAGGAGATTTGAATGTGCATTACATACCATTATATGATTTGCATCCTTATACATCTAAATGGAACATCGATGTCAAATTAACAAGGTGGATTATGATAAGTGTTAAATTTTCACATTTTTAGTATATGCTTTAGTATATATTTTTAATTTGTTTTTAACATAATTAAAATAAATTTAGCTCTAAAAACATTAATTGCCACATTTTAGGGTTTTGCTCCAAGGAATTATGATTTTGAGGCAAAATTATTATTTAAAGCAAATTAATGCACAATTTTTGTAAAGTCTTGTAGGTTTATGATAATCAATCATATCTTGGATCAATTGAAATGCATTAGATCACAATTTTAGTAGATTCAAAATGGTTGAAAGTGAAGAAACAATTGAATAAAACTTGAAGGATTAATTCTGTAATTTCTGGGAGAAAATTCATCATCAAAATTACAAGGGATTTCATGGATTACACTTGAAATTACCTTTTTGGCCTTGGAATTCCAAATCAACATGATAAGTTGAAATATGTGGGCCCCAAAAGTGGATCTGTGGACTGTTAATCCACGTTAGGGTTTTTCAGCGGCTTTCAATTGGCAACTTGTTCATACCTCTTTTTAGACATTTCATGCTGCTGGTTGCAGGTTCAGTCCCTAGGATAAATTGCAAAGTTCAAGAGAAGACTTTTTATACATTTTGAGTCTCAAGAAAGCATCTTCTTCATTTCAAGCTTTAATTTAATTGTATTGGCAAGTTAGAAAAAGACCCGAGCTTCATTATTTTAAAAATAGGAGTCCTTTGTAACTCATTGGAGGAGTTAGCTAGTATTAAGTTGAGAGATTAGTATAAATCTCTTACCAATTCAATAGAATAGTAGTTTCTTGCAAGAAAACTTAATTCAAACTTTTAGAAGAAGAAAAAGAAATCTTGGAGCTTGTTCAACTTAAATGAGCATTTCTCAACTCTTTCTATTTCATTTCATTAAGTTTGTTATGAATTCTTACTTTCAAGACATGATTCTTGTTATTTCATTAATCATGTTGCACTAAATACTTCATCTACAAGTAGATGAAGCAAATGAACCAAATAACATGAACTAAAATTGGTTTAAACTTATTAAGCTTGTATTTTTTTGTTCATTTATTCAAGGCTTAACATTTGTTTTTACTTAGACATCAATTACAAGCTATTTAGTTGTCATTTGATATTGAGAAATGTTGGTAACAATGGAAAACGAAGCAATGAAACTTTAGCGGTTCACATGAGAATAGTGATACTCTTAAGTGGATCAAATACAATTCATGTTATTCATAAGATTTTATCATGATAATAGTTAAAATCTAGTCATTTTTTGTGAGAACAAGTTATGATTTTATATGGAATTGGATCTAAACAAGGCACGACTAACTTAGCAAGTTACTGATTCAACTCTTAAACAATATTTCATTAGTGGATTCTATCTCTTAGAACTTTTGAAATCAAGTTTTTCTACAAGTTGTTCATCTTTTCAAGTTAATATTCTATTGCTTGTTTTACTACTAATCCATAATTTGCTCTTTTTAATTGATTATTTAGATAATAATGTAAGTGATAAAACTCTAGTACTTGCACATATCTGATTCTTTGTATGACTTGACACCTAATTTTCAATACTACAATAGCTTGTATACTTGTAGAAATAAGAGGGATTAGGTTTTATTACTTAATTAATGTGAAGTTTTTATTGCATATTTTTATAACCTAATCAAACCACATTAGATTAATTTAAATAAGATTAACCCTAGAAGAAAATCCAAGTCATTGAAGAGATGGGTTTTCTTTTTTGACAAAATTGTTTGTTTTCTTTGCTTAGTCCTTTTTTAATATCATATTGTTTGATGATTAACCGATCAATATCAAAATGTACAGAGCTTTGCAATGCAAGGGATTGTTAATGGAAATGGTGATGTTGATTATGTTAAAGAACATTTAAGTGAGGCAAGGTTTACTGAATTCATAAAGTTGACATTATCCCTAATGAAAAGTTAAAAATTGTCCCGTATTATTGACAACTATTGTTTACTGAAGATAGTACAATTATTATTTTTTTTTTTTAGCTCAACGAAGATAGTACAATTATTTAAGTTATGCAGAGAGCACCCCATTTCATAAATTCTATAGAGCGAGATTTGAAAACTTACCACTATAGATGAATACAGATACTCAATTACTAGGTAATTTTCTTCTTGGTTATTCTTTCTTTAACTTTAATTGACAACACACCTAACAACATTTATGATTTTTTTTTGGTAACTGTTGTTACTTTGTGGTGCCTATTAGATACTATGATTTACTATTAACAAAAAAATGTAAATTAAAAAATTCCACAGTAAAAATATATACTATTTTTTTGGTTGAAGTTATAAATTATTTATTCTTATATTGACAACAACAATTAATTGTTTTTCTTAAAGTACCACAAATTCCAGCAAGATATATTTGAATAAGGTTGCTAATTTTGTTGCGAAGATCCGTCATTGTTATATTACAAACCTACAAATTTTACATATATAAATACTAATATAGACAATATCATTAGGAATTAATGCTGTGCTCAAAACTTGGTGGTCTGGATGTGTACGAATGAATTTTCGATGTCAAATTCTTGCAAACTTCAAATGTCAATGATCTGTGCTAACTTGTTGTAGACATAATTACCAAAATAAGTAGCTTATCTTATTTTTGTTAATTAATATGAATATCTATTTCAGACATAAAGTCAATGTATTATATGATATTATTATTTTTAGTTTTGGACATAATATTTGACATCAATATTACTATTAGAGATATGAATACTTCCCTGCAACTAAGCCTTCACGATAAGCAAGCAGAAATGATACTTCAGTGTTCAATATCTTATTTGAAGGAAGTAAAATTGAATTGAAGTGTTTATTTATTATTTAATAATTTGTCAGCTACGTATATTATGTGCTTTATATTTTTACGATTTTTTACATTTCAAGAAAAAGTGTAGCACATTTTTACTTAAATACGTCCAATCATGCAAACATCATGCATTTATATTATAGTTCCATCACTTCAAAGTTCAACTTAGTTATTATCTCCTTCATTAGTAGAATATGTTTTATAGATTATTTGGTGCAAGGAATGCTTGCATTTTTCAAGAAGATCCAAAAATTTTGATGAAAATTAGTATTTACACATTCAAATAAATAACTTAGAGTGCACTGAATTGCATTTCATTGTGAAGTTTTAAACAATACAATGTTGTGATAATATAAATAGATTATTTTAAGTTTTAATTTATTTTTAAGAATTGATGATATGCTAGTCATTATCTATTTTTGTCACACAATATACTTTTGTTACATATTTATCATTTTAACTTTTGTTAGTATTCTTTCTTTCTTTCTTTTTTAATATTTGGATTAAAAGCTAAAGGTCATACATATTTTATTTCTTTTATCTATCCCTTTTTGTCTTTTTCTTCCTTCTTTATGCTTCTTCATCTTTTTTTTGGAAAAGGCCTTCTTTATTCTTTTTTAAGATATATTTGATGGTATGCTACCTTTTATTTTTTATTTTTGGCTGGACAAACATTATCTCATCACTGTTTTTTTTTTTTTTTTAAATTTCTGATCTGCTGTGTACTTTGTATATATGTTGCTAGGTGTTCTCTAACAATGTTTTCTAAGCAAGCACATTTCGTTTTATATTTAGCTTCTGTAAGATTTGCTGTGAATGGTAATTATTTATATTCATTCAATTAGCAGAACAAAGAATTCGTTATTTACTCCGTGAAGACGTTAACAATTTTTTGCTACTGCAACATACGGTCTCTACTTGATAATAGCGCTTGAATATTGATAGATGTTCCTCTCAAGTCGTTTTCTTAGTTCTTTTTTTTTTTTTGGGTATCATAAAAAATTGAAAACTTTTAAAGTAGCTGTATGTCTACTGACAGGAGGTTTGTTAGGATTCATTGTGTTTTTAATTTATTGTATTGTTAAATGGATGAGATAATATTTGCATTATCAATTAAATTCAATTAAGTAAATCTTAAATAATGTAATTTAGATATTATTCTATTGGCTGCATTTAACACTTCCATTATTTTATTAATGGGTATGATAAGCATGTTCAGAAAGCAAGAAACACCAATTTATATATAAGCCACCTTTCTTTAATAGACATACATACATACATATATATATATACATATATATATATATATACATATATATATATATATATATATTGGATAGGTATTTAAGAGGCTGGCGATATTACCAAAGTAATAATTTTCTTGTTAGAGTAATTTTTGCTCAAGTGCCAATAAAACTTTTAACAAATCAATAACATATATTCTCACTAATGTTTCTAGGCACTTAATCACTCTTATTCTCCTATCTATTCTTAATTGTTTCTTTTCTCTCCTCATCTTTGGCTTATTTTTCTCTTTCTTATTTTTTGTTTTTTATTTTTTTGGCTCTCTCTCACACTCACACATTCATTTTTGTAGTATTTTATGAATCTATCAATTTGGCTATGCTCGTCACCTCTCTTTTATTGCAATTCTTTAATTTCAATATATTTTTCTTTTTCTTTTTTTTGTATTTCAAAAATTATTTTATAATAAAATTTGATTTATCTTAAACAAATAAATAATTAAAAATGCTAATTAAAAGATTTGTACACCCACCCACCCACCTAGGATCTCCTCCATTTTGTGGACAAAGCCTAATACTAAGAACAATCATAGTTACGATGATAGATAAGCTAAAAATGTCCCGCATCCATTTAATAATAAAACTCTTAAGAAATCATGTAAAAAGAAAAGTCAAGTAGAGATAGGAAGAGGGAATTATTGTTAGTGGGAGGGGTTGTCCTGTAATCCATTTAATAATAAAAGTCTTGAGAAACCATGTAAAAAGAAAAATCGGGAAGAGATTGGAAGAGGGAATTATCATTTTGGGGGAGGAGGGGATGTTGCTTTCAGAGAGAGAGAGAGAGAGAGAGAGAGAAGGTATTTAATTTAGGGACTGATTAACGTTAACAAATTATTAATTAGAACATATGAGAATGTATGACAATTAATGAGATAATATATATGTTGGCTTTTTAAGGGTAATATTGACATTTGAGCAAAAATCACTCTAACATAAAAATTGTTACTCTGGCAATATCGCCAGCCTATTAGTAACATTCACATATGGTTGAGGATTAACAATTTTAACTAGTGGGACTTAAACGTAACCTTTACTACCATGTATCGTATGCTTGTAGCCTTCCCATCTTTATTGACCAGTATAACACACACAATGTCAATAATATAAATAAACTAACTATTGGCTTCATAAGTTGATTTAATCAGTTCAATTGCATTATCTATGAGCTGATTAACGTACTTGTAAAAAAAATAGCCCATACTCATTTTCCAACATAAAATTAAGTAGCTATTTATAATATTTCTCAGCCTCTTTAATCTCTAAAAATTGAAGCAAAACAGCTATTAAATAATGACTTTAGTTTATATATATGTTCAAAAACGTCGTCACGTAACACTGACTGGACAGTTTCTCATTCTTTTTCTTTTTCAATCGTTTTCCAATAAATATTTTCCTGTCATTTTAACATTCTTTCCTTACTTAAAAAACTTTACGACTTACCAATAGTTATCTTACAAATTTTATATATCTCTCTAACAATTATTTATCCAATTTTGTCTTAAAATTTATCCATAGTTATGGCAAATCAATAATTATTTTTCTATCAAAATTATCACAATTACTCTTCAACATCAAAATTATTTTAGTCATGTATTTCTAATTTTAATAACATTCTAATTATCCTTAAGAAAATTATAAGTGTGGGCGGTTACTTAAAAAAACACAACATCAATATTAAATTCATAAAAATTTCAAAGATGTCTAAATTATTATTCATTTATTATGCAAATTAAATTATTATTCATTTAAATACAATGATATCTGTATATTACAATGGTTGAAAGCTAGTTCAAGTGGTAATAAAGAAATTATTGTCAAACAGTTGGGCTATAGTAACACTGGGAAACAATCACGTAGTGGATGTTTCTTTTTTGGCTAGCCTCAGGAGGACTTGATGCATGGTTGGTCGAGACCGAGGACAAGGATTCAAGCACAAAATTGCTAGTTTAGCAACCAAGACTATTTCTTCTGCCATTGTCCTTGTAGGAGGTGCAAGCCTTTGGTCCATAAGATCCTTCAACAATAAATGATGAATTGTTGAAAATGATGAAAATGATGAGAAAGAACAGATTAGATCTCCTGGATGTTTCCCCATGATCACTTCTAATGCCACCACTCCAAAGCTGTAGACATCACATTTCTCACTAACTTCCATTGTGTAAGCAAGTTCTGTCACAAAATCATCAATCGAGTAGATTATAAAGTAATCGATATAGCAACTGAATATATTGCTTTCCATATATAAAGAAGCATTGGCAGTTAGGCTAGTATAAATATGGTTGACGGGATATCCATAAGTTCCAGCAAATGACGTCCAATTAGATGAGCCAAAGTTCAAGAGTTTTGCAGTGCCAAAATCACAGAGGTGAGCCTCGTATTCGGAGTCAAACAATATGTTCTTGCTTGATATGTCTCGATGAACTACAGGAGGGAAACAATCATGATGCAAATAAGACAATAAATTGGCCACACCTTTAACCAAACTCACTCTCTTTTTCCATTCACACTTTTGAGCCTGATCATCATTCTTCAACATTTCTAACAAGCTCCCTTCTTCTAGGAACTCGAAAGCCATGAAAGAATGTCGCGCATGCAGACAGTAGCCATAAAGTTTCACAATGTTGCGATGTCTTATTTTTGTCAATGCATGTATTTCGCTTTTGAGACTGATGAATCCCCTTTCATCTTCAGAATGGAGTTTCTTGATTGCAACTTTCTGACCATTTGAGAATTCAACTTTGAAAACACTTCCAGGTCCTCTCTCTCCAACGCAATGCTTGGAATTAAAATCTTCTGTAGCTTCAATAATGTTTTCATACACCATCTTTCCATCAAAGCTCCATATGGCAAACATGTCTTCAGCTGGCCTTCTTGGCTCAATTTTCATCCTCTTTCTTTTTGACAGAGAGAGAAAGAAAATGCCAATGAGCACAATAAGAAAGAGAAGGCCACATAAAGATAGAGACACCACTAGAACAACAATGCTTCTGCAATTAGCCTTTGCTTGTTTTATTGCTTATCAATTCAGAGCAGTGTTTCAAACCAGAAGCATTGCCACATAAAGCATTATTGTTACTCAAGGCATCAAAAGGAGCATTTCGAAATGCGGTGATAATAGGGAGAGGGACCTTTTAATTTATTAAATGAAATATTAACAGAAACCAAACTGATACATTGCTCAAAGCTTGAAGGAATGAAGCCTGATATTTCATTGTGAGAAAGGTTCATGGTCTCAATGCTCTGTAACTCTCCAAGTTGTCGAGGTAATTTCACCTTTCAACTTATTCTAGCTAAGATCAAGAAGTTGCAGAGGCCTTATATCCCGAATATTGGAAGAGATACTTCCACTTAGCTAATTATTGCTCAAATTCAGGAACAGAATTTGTACGCATTGACCTAATTCTTTAGGAATTTCACCTTCAAGATTGTTTGAGGCCAAGTTAAGAGATTGAAGTTTAGTTAGATTTCCAATTTCAAGATGGTATGCTTCCAGCTAGGTTGTTATCATCCAGCTTAAGCTCAAACAGTGAGGTTAATTTTCCCAAACTTTTAGGAATTCTTCCACTGAATTGATTTGAAGAGAGATCAATTCTATGCAGCAGAGATGCCTCTCCAAGATCAATTGGTATTACTCCAGAAAGTTTGTTGTTTGAGACCATCAAGCTTGTTAGGTTGTGGCAAAGTCCCCACTGTGAAGAAAGCTCACCATAAAATTGGTTGTCACTTAAATCAATGAAGTCCAAACTTGGGTATATACCCTAAATCTTCTGATATATTTCCTGTTAGTTGATTTTTTTCTAGTCTGACTCGATTTAAGCTAGTGCAATTTTTCAAGCTTTTGGGTATTCTACCAATGAAATTGTTGTTGTTTGCGGTAAAGAGTCGTAAGGACTCCACCAGCACATATATCCCTTGGCAAGTGACCTGTGAAGTTATTATCAGTTAAATCTACCATTTCTAGGTGCTTGAGATTGTTCAATTCTGGGGGAAGAGGGCCACTGAGTTTGTTATCGAATAGTCTCAAATCAGCAAGGAACTTCAAGTTTCCTAATTCTGATGGTACAGGACCAGACAATTCATTCTCATATAGGACCAAGCGAATTATATTTGTCAAATTACCGATGGAGGTTGGGATGGAACCAGTGAAATTGTTTGTTGACAATTCCAAATCAGCTAGCGACTCTAACATGCCTATCTCTTTAGGAATAGGTCCAGAAAGTTCGTTCTGGTAAAGGTAAAGATTAATTAGGTTGCCCAAGTTTCCAATAGAAGCTGGTATTTCACCCCGGAAATGATTTTGTGTAAGTTCAAGATGTACAAGGGACCTTAGCATCCACATTTCACGAGGTATAAGGCCTGAAAACTTATTGTGATACAGATACAATCTAGTGAGTCTTGTTAAGTTGCCAAAGGAAACAGGTAATCCACCTGAAAGATTGTTGCCTCCAAATTCCAATAATTCGATAGACCTAAGAAGCCCTATTTCCTGGGGAATACTGCCACTGATTTGATTGTTGAACATGGAAAAGAACCTAAGATTTGTCAGTAAGCCTATCTCAGGTGGAATTACCCCAGAAAAATGATTGACTGATAAGTCAATATAGGTAATTCTTGAGAGATTGCCAATACTGGAGGGAAGGCTACCATAAAGCGAGTTGACCTGGAGGTCCATTATTCTCAAATGAGGAAAGGATGAGAAGTTTAAGTGGTTTAGTGTACCTCTTATGCCAAAGCTTGTGAGGTTTATATATGCCACTCTTCCATGCTTGTTGCAACCAATGCCAATCCAATTGCAAGGATCATTACCTACTTGCGGTCCATGACCGTAGAATTGACTGACTGTTATTGTCAAGACTCAGATTTCCATGTTAGAAGAGCATCTACTTCTTTATGGTCACTTGCATGTCTTTCTGCAGTTGAATTCCTATTATAAGAAATGTTGAAACGAGAAGAAGAAACGAGTTCAATGGTAGACACCATTATGAAAACCACATAAAGAGTGACAAGTTGGTAATGAAGTAGCTTATGATCAACCGGTGGCTTCATTGGAGTTAAATCTAAAGTATAAAGAAGAGGAAGTTCCAACTTCTTAGTGGGGTATCTTGAGCTTAGTTCTTAGGGGTCAGGGCTGCCATGGAGCTTGGAGAAATCCTATTATATAGCAATCTGATTGGGTATTAACAATAATGATGGTGGAAGACTAAGACTTGTACATTTTTTTTTTTTTTTTTAAACAAGACTTATAAAAGTTGAATGTGCATTTGGCAGACTTGTGGAGCATTGTTAATATATACTATATATTAAAGCAAAAGGGAGTTTCGTAGGATGCTACAAATATGTTGCCATGTGTCATTTCACATATTTTTTTTCTTTATTATGTATTTAGTTGATTTAATGTCATCCGTCTACTTAAATCTATCAGAATTCGAATCTAATTATTTTGATAAGGAATCTGAAGTTTATAGTAAAATTCAAAAGTCCAATTTTGTTTGGAACATGTATTCTCTTAAGATAGAGGAGTTATCATTTACTTAGTTGAATTTTGAGTTTGAAGCTTATGAAAAATGATCTCCAAAATTTAAAGACATGATTTTATTATATATTTCAATCTACATGTATGAAAATGGAAGCATATATATACAAGTGAAAAAAAAAGTCCTAAGGAAGAAATTTAAGCAAGAACGTCAAGGAGGGTAGATAAATAGAGAAGTTGAAACATCCACAAAAAGAAAAAGCAAACTGAAGTAGAAATAACTTTATTTTATTTCTAAATTTTAATTCCATTGTTTACAGGATTGTATTCAAACAAAATCTATATGAAGGAAATAAAAGTTTGTAAGTAGCTAGGAATATTTCGGGTAATTTCATGTTGACATTCTCTACTGAAATCTACATAGTTATGGGTATATAATAGGCTTATAAAACATATTAACCCCCCAAAATAAGAAATCCTAGAATTTAAAAATAAGATTGTTTTTATATCTTTTTATAGCTTTTTAAGCTTGAAATCTAAAAATTTGTATATTAAATTGCACTACCAGATTAAAATTGATAATACTAATACACTAAATATCATGTTATATTTTCTTATTTTTCTGATGTAGTTTAAAAAAGTATTACTTCAAAAGTAGATAACGTTGAATAGATAACCAAAATCATATTCTTGCATAAATAAGTTTCTCACATTGTATAGGTTAAATGTTAATTATGTTTTTTGTTTTCAAATTCTTAAGTAATTACCCTATTGGATTGCAGTTAGTTGGTACGAAATGCTTATATTTTACATTCAGCATTTTTAATTATTATATCATGTTCTTTAGACACCAATTTTAATTAAATTTATTATAACTAAGAAGTTTTTATTTTTCTTTCTTTTTTTTTTCAAAATTAAAAGTACCAAAAGTGTCCCTGCAATGCGCAGGTTCACATCTAGTTACTACATGTAAAGCGTGAATTGTGGTTTTTCTTTGTCATTTTTAGGTTTTGTTTATTGCCCTCGTTGTATGTTTTTAATAACATCTGAAGTTTAAGAGCATTTCAGTCATTTGAAGTTTAAGATATTAATTATTTTGGAATCAATCATAACAAAATTGAGTAACTGATCTTCGTATCTAATTACACCGAAGACTTTTTAATGTAATGCAAAGGAATTGTTGTGTCGTTTTGCTGAATGTAACTTGATGTAAATATTTAATTATTTTATATAAATATTAAAAATTTAAAATACAGAGATGTGTCTTTTTACACATCTATCCTACAATTTTACTAAGCTAGCCTAAATGTGACTTGATGTAAAGATTTGAGTATTTTCTAGTAAATATTAAAAATTTGAAATATAGAGATGTGTCTTTTCTTTTACACAGTTTATCCTACAATTATACTATAAAGTTAATTGCGACTCTCCTGCCTCAGTTTTCACGACTAAGCACTATCATTTCTAGATTATTAATTTTTGACCAACCGAGAAATTCCCCACACGGCCAAAAAGTTTGTTGTTCCCTTAAGTATTCGAAACTTTGGTCCTTTCACACACCAAATTGAATGGAAAGTGTGTAACACGTTCAACATTACAGAATCAATCTCATAGGCTTTAAGATATCACTTTCATTCATATGTTGACTAAAATGTAATTTCTTTACTTTGAAATAAATTTAATCTCAAATTCAGTACAGATTTAAAGCTTGGCATTTAATTATGCTTCTTGATTGTATGAGATTTTTTTTAAGTTTAATTATGGACAGAAAATAAACCTAATGTTAGCTAAAAAATACATAGACGATAGATAAATAATGCTTGGTTTTCACTTCGGTTATAATGGCTAGCAAAAAACTTGAAAAGGATACTGCACTTGAACGTTGGTATGACTTGAATTTTATTGTTCATTGTTGACAAACCATGAAAAGAAATCTTCTTTTATTATTTTCTAAAGTCAATTACTGATGAAAAGACCTATGAATGCATAACGCGTGATCCTTTATAGAGAGTAAAAAGTAAAAATTATTTAAGCATGCGGTGTGCTTGAATGTTACATTTTAACACAAAAGACTATTTAACGTGTGAATTTTATTGTTTATAATTCACAAACCAGGAAGAGAAATTTTCTTGTGTTACATATGTCCAAAGTCAATTACTAATAAAATACCTATGAATACATAATGCGTGAGTCTATGAGAGATTTCCTTAGTTTAATTTTGGAGACTAAAAAAGCATAATATTAGTTAACAAATAGACATGAGTTAGATAAATAATGCTTGGTCCTTGCTTGGGTTATAGTTGCTTGAAAAATAAAAATTGAAAAAGACATTGCACTTGAAAGTTGGTTTAGTTTGGATTATATTGTTTATAATTCACAAATCATAGAAAGGAATCTTCTTTTGTTACTTTCTTCTAAAATTGATTACTAATAAAAGACCCATGAACGCATATCACGTTATCCTTTAACGAGAGTAAAAAGTAAAAACTACGCGGAATGGGAATCAACAGACCAATCCTTAATCGAAGTAAATAATATAACTATTGAGTATTTGACAATTGCAATTTGGAAAGCCACTAACTTTTATTGCTTCTAAACCTGCCGACTTTTTTGACGATTATACCACAAAAGCCAATCTCCGGTCTCTCTTTTACCTTGGTAATTAAAAGGCAGACAGATACTTTCTTCCCATTGATGGATCATCAAATATTGGTCGAATTGTCATCTTATTTCAAATGTTTTTCTTTTCTTTTTTTTTTCCTAGATATAACCGAAGCTGCCTGGTGCAAAAAACCTTATACTGTTGATGCTAGCTATATCATTTATGAATTCCAATGAAATTTTGTGAAAATTCAAAATTAAATGGAATTTAGGGAAAACTCAAAATTAAATTTGAGGAGATATACTTACAATTCTAACAACTTCAGCAAACTTTGGTATAGTAACCTATTTTATTATTGTGCTAATTTTAACCGATTAAAAAATATAATTCGTGTGATTAGACTGCGATCTTTACAATTTGAGAGAGATGTTCGGCATTTTCCAAGTCCAAGTTGGTAAACATAGAAAACATTGGGGATTAAATTGTTTCACTTAAATACTAAAGACCAAAGTAAGATAATTTAAAAACCTTTAGGGCCATTGCAAATATGGTCCGTGTACAGTGTTAGAAAGATAAAATTATTGGTATTATAATATGATAGCAGAATATAATTAGCAAAACATCTTGTGCATTTTAGGGATTCTTCTTCTTGACTAATTAATCCAAAATTTTGATTAATTAGTCAAGAATGTATAATAAACTATCTTGATTAATTAATTTGAATGGATAGCCCAAGTCACTGCGTTGTTTATAAATTTTGATGGAATATACTTCATTTCGTTTTAAGCCCAATTTAAGCCGATATAGTCGATATAAATAGAAGTTCATTAAATCTATTGGACTGTGCTTTTCGGTTGGCCCAATGTTGTGTTTGTACGGCAGTAATGCTATTATTTCAATTTGAAATTCTAGAGCAGCATTTTGTTTTGTATAATTCTTTACACGATCAAATTATTCTAACACGAGCATGGTGTTAATGTGTCATTAATATGTCATCTATTTTTTAGTTTCTTATGTAAAATCTTTTAAAATTGCTATTTAGTATAAAGCATAGATTTTCAATAAGTGGTATAAAAATATTATTGACCTAGTATAAACGAAAAAAATTGAAATATGTTGTTTTTTTCTTTAGGATGATCGGTATTTAAGTATGCGGTAACAGTATTTTACCCCATGGTTTTTTTTTTTTTTTTTTTTTTGAGCAAAAATTTTTTGTGTTGTATTAATAGAATATTACATTAGAGACTATACATCAACAATTAGCTGCACAAACTATACATGTTTGAGGACCTAGCTCCTGAACAAAACATCCCAAAACATGACTAAAGTTTCAGTCAGCAAAAATTCTTGTTGGAAGTCCCCATTCAATCATTAGATACCAATTTTGCTTGGTGTTTGGTACTTTTCCCCATACCATCACTGATTCAACCATGGTTCGTCTCACTATAGGTACTATATCTACTAGTTCCATGGTCTACCCTTGATGCATAAATTGGTTCCTAGCTCTCCAAATGTTGTAAATAGTAACTGCACACATCACTTGTTTGAATTTGTCTGCAAAGAAGTTTGATATCCATGTTTCACACATCCAGTCCATTTCTTCTTGCCAGGAGGCTGTTCTTCTTTGTAAAGAAAGCTAAAACCTTTTTCCACACTATTGTAGTAAATTTACATTCAAAAAACAAGTGATCAATTGTCTCTTCTCTTTGCTTACACAAAATACAGTTTGAATTCTATAGTGGAATACCCCATGCCTTCATTCTGTCTTTAGTAGTGAGTCTTTTCTTGCACGTAAGCCACAGTATGAATGAGTATATTGGAATGTGCCCCTTACCCCATACTAGTTAATACTATTTAACTTTCCTATCATTTTTGCCAATGAGCTTCATCGTAGACTTGACCATGAAGGTCCTAGATTTACTGTCTTTCCACTGGGTTTGATCTTCCGCACCTTGAATTGGCTTCAGAAAATCTAGGATAGCTTGTCTTAAGACCTCCATCTCAGATGTTCTTCTGTCCTCTGGCCAATTCCATCCATCTTCTTTATCAAAATCAGCAACTTTGCTTGTTTTTGACAACCCTAGATTTGATAATAGTTTTTCAGTGAATTTCACATGCAAAGGGCCCAATGGATGCTAGTTGTCATACCAAAACCACGTATCCTTGCCTTCACCAATAGCCTACCCTATCATTTTCGGGAGTAATTCTCTGAACTTGAGAATTTTCCTCCAACTCCAAGAGCAATCTATTGGAGCCTTGAAACCCCACAATGAGGTGTTTTTTAAATTGATTGTGTGGATCCATCTCACCCATAGTGCTTATTTCCTACAGCATATATTCCAAATCAATTTCATTATTAGGCATTTGTTCCACTGTTCCAAGCTGTACAAGTTCAGCCCACCCATTTTATAAGGTAGACATAGGTCTTCTCATTTTACTTTTGCACAAAAATGTTTCTTAAGTTCCCCAGCCTAGATGAACTATGATATGAGGCTATTAATCTTCTACTTTAAGCAGAATGAAAGCACTAGCCCAATATAGCTTAATGCCAAGCAACACAAACTTCACTAATTGGAGTCTTCCAGCATAGCTTAACCTTTTTTCAGCCCAGCGCTTAATCTTATGCTCAAGCTTGACAAATATGGGTTCGCAGTCTTTGAAAGAAAACTTTGTGGTCACAAGAGGCAATCCTAGATGCGTCATTTGCAGATCAGCAATGATAACTTGGATGATTTCACTCAGCTGTGTCCTTTTTGCACCATCTACCAAGCCAAAAAAAAAAAGTTGACATTTCTGCAAATTTGGCTTTAATCTAGAGAGCTCCCCAAAATCTTTTAGTGTCTCAACAATAATTTTGAAAGATCTTACAGTAGCTCCCGCTAGGATAAAGAGATCATCAGCAAAAGAAAGGTGAGTGAGCTCTAGTTTTTGACATTTTTTGTGATAGTCAAATTTTTCCTCCTTATATTCCACTCCAAGAATCTAGAGAAAACTTCTATAGCCAAGAGTAATAGGCAAGGAGAAATGGGGTCTTCTTGCCTAAGGTCTCTTTCGCTCCTGAAATAACCAACCATATTTTCATTAAAATTAATTGAAAAGTTTGATGTGGTTACACACTTGGTGATCCAGTCAATGAACACTTCAGGAAATACCATCAATGATAAGGTGATAAACAAAAAATCCCAATCTACAGTATCAAATGCTTTCATTATGTCAACTTTCAAGGTAGCTCTAGCTGTGCCTCCTTTCCTCTTATAGCCCCTTACCAATTCATGCATCACTAGAATATTATCTAATATACTTCCCTTTATAAAGGCTGCTTGAGACTAACAATCTGTGGAATAACCTCTTTCAACATGTTTGTCAAAAATAGCAGAAAAACATTTGAACAAAGTATTGCGGTAGGCTGTGGGACGGAACTCTTTCATACTCATTGCATTTTCAACCTTAGACACTAATGTCAAAATAGTGATGTTCAAAGGATAATGCATGCATCTCTTGTTAAAGCAAAATTATATTGCTTCAATTACATTATCACCTACAGTATCTAAATTCTTTTTGAAAAAATTAACAGTGAAGTTACCTGGTCCAGGTGCCTTTCCCTCCTTCATGTTAAAGAAAACATTCTTGATTTCCTCAACTGTCACAAGAGCTATCAGCATCTCGCATTGTTGCTCATTTAACATTTTTGGTATACATTCCTCTAGAACCTTCTGTTTGTCACTTGCATTTTCCACATTCTTGCTGAATAGCTTCTGATAGAATTTTACAGCTACATCTTTCATTTCTTCATATTCTGTGATTTTTACATTCTCTTCATTATATATGGCCATAATTCTGTTCGCATTTTGCCACATGCTGCTTTCAAATAATAACATGTTATGGAAGAATGTTCTGTGTTAATTGCAATGATGTTGTAGACATAATACCAGATAAGTTGCTTATGTTATATGAATATCTATTTAACACACAAAGTCGACATATTATATGACATTATTATTTTTACATTCAAACATAATATTTGTCATCAATATTATTATTAGAGATATCAATATTTTCCTACAACTCATTGAAGATAAGTGAGCAGAAACTGTACTTCATTGTTCAGCAACGTAATTGAGGGAACCAAAATGAAGCATTAATTTATTGATTGGTTACAAATATTACGTGCATTTTATATTTTTATGTTTTTTTTTTTTACATTTTAGGAAAAGCCCAACACATTATTACTTAATTATGTCCAATCATAAAAAGATCGAGCAATTATGTTTATAGTTCTATCATTTCAAAGTTCAATATAGTCATTATCTCGTTTGTCAGTGCAATATGTTTTGAAGATTAATTGGTGCGAAGAATGCTTACAACTTTCAAGAAGGTCCACCAATTTAGATGAACTTTAATATTTACACATTTAAATAAATAATTAAGATTGCATTGAGTTGTATTTCATTGTGAAGTTTTTAGACAATATTATGTTGTGACAATATAAATAGATTTTTTTAAGTTTTAATTTATTTTAAAAATAGATTATATGCTAGTTATTATCTATTTATATCATACAACACTTTTGTTACATATTTATCATTTTAACTTTCCTTATAATTTTTCTTTAATCTTTGGATTACAATAGAAACGTCATAAATTTTTTATTATTTATATCTACCCCTTTGTGTCTTTTTCTTCCTCCTTTATGCTTCTTCATCTTTTTTTTTTTTTTGAAAAATCCTTCTTTATTATTTTCTAAGATTTATTTGGGGGTGTGCAACCCCCATTTTGGCGCACAAACAATATCTTATCTCTAGTTATTTATTTATTTATTTATAATTTCTATGTAGGGGTGGCTACTTAGAAATACATAATCAATATTAAATCCATAAAATTTTAAAAGATGTCTAAATTAATATTCATTTACCATATAAAAAATTATTTA